>CM053792.1:316399603-317622103 GCA_028749045.1 Cupressus sempervirens
AAGAGAGGAATAAAGATCTGAGCCCAAACTAGGAGTAATAGTTGAGACAATGTGAGCAACACCAAACAAGAATTTGACAAAGAATCACCTTGTCGATCAGATTATTGGAAGCAAAGATATATAAGTTATGAAAAGAAATAGAGTGCATTACAAACTATGTTTTATTTCTCAACTTGAACCAAAGAGTACAGATGAAGCATGTAAGCATGATCATTGGATTCAAGAAATGAAGGAAGAATTAGATTATATTGTGAAGAATGAGACATGGGAATTGGTCACTAGACCTAAGGATAAAAATATTATAGGAACTAAGTGAGTTTTCAGGAAAAAGATGAATGAACAGGGTGAGGTTGTGAGAAAAAAATCTAGATTGGCATGCAAAGAATATTTGCATCAAGAAGGTATAGACTATGAAGAGAATTTGCACTTATTGCTAGAATTGAAGCAGTAAGGATGCTCTTGGCTTATGTAGCAAATAAGAAGTTCAAAATGTATTAAATGGATGTGAAGTTATTATTTTTGAATGGACAACTTGAAGAAGAAGTCTACATTGAGCAACCTAAAATATTTCCTTTGAAAAAAGGAGATATGGTATACAAATTGAAGAAAACATTGTACAGATTAAAGAAAGCACCTAGAACCTAGTAGGAATGGTTGGATAAGTATTTGGAAAATTGGGATTTTCCAAAGGTACTATAGATAGTAACTTATATCTAAAATAAATTGAGAATGGTTTTTTGATCATTTTGATATTTGTGGACGATATAATCTTTGGAGATGGATGAAATGAAGAATGAGTTTGAGATGAGCATGATTGGTGAGATGAAATATTTCTTGGGTTTATAGATTATGTAGAATAGTGATAGTATTTTCCTATCAAAGACTAAGTATTTGAAAGAATTATTAAAGAGATTTATCTAGGAAAGTTGTAAGCCTATTGGTACACCTAGATAACTAGTCATAAGTTATCTAGCAAAGATGAGACACCTACAGTTGAGAAGAAGTATAGATCCATGATTGGAGGTTTGTATTATTTGACTCATGTACAAGACCAGATATAGAAAATATAGTTGGTCTAGTACCAAGAAAAATTGCTGAAGGATATTGGGATTGAGTTTTTAGATCATGTTATCATACATTGAGATAACAAAAGTACATTGAGTATGTCTAAGGATCCCATGTTATTCAAAGAAAAAAAGCATATTAATTAAGTATCATGTTTTGAGAGAGAAATTTATAGAGAAAGAGATTAGATTGGAGTATGTTAATACAAAGGAGCAGATTGAAAATATTTTTACAAAGCCTTTGCCTAATGATACATTTGAGTATTTTTGAGGTATACTTGGGGTTATGTCCCTACCTACTTTAGAGTAGATTACACAAAGATTGCATTAGTCTAGTGGTACATAACACTATTGTTTATCTGGACTGAATCCCGATGCTTCCTCTATGGGGGAGTATTTGTGATTGAGAAGAGTCATGAAGGACTCTTGATAGCTGTTATTGAACAATGTATTTGGACACTTGAGCTAGGTGAATACTTTGAGTCATAGATTGACATAATGATGCCTTTGTCACTAATGTCAATGGGGGAGTGAGTGCATGAAAAGCATCTACTAAATATTAGGGAGATAATGCATGGAAATATAAGAATACAGAATGGGCGAGAAGTAGCTCATGAAAAAAATGGGTATGAGAGAATATATTGTGAATGTGAGAGTTATATTAATGTCAATGGGTAAAATATTTATCTATAAGAGAAGTATATCAATGGGAGAGCAACATTTGTTCCTAAGAGTTTCAGGTTTGATTGATGAAGAGGATTTGAAAATATGAGAGCAACAACAACAAAGTTGGATTTGGTATTCTTGGAACTTTGATTTTTTTCAATCTATGTTTCCATCAATGCCAAAGGGGGATATTGTTAGCATGAATGGTAATGATATTCCTATGAGGGAGTATTCTAGCATTGCTAGAGCAGTATAGAGATAGTTAGCATGACTATGTGTTTCATTCATGAATATGTTTGTCATTGATGCCAACATACTATAAAGACTAGGAGAGTAAAAAAAAAGATTGAGGTCATATGGAGTGAGTATTGATGATGAGGTCAAGAGAAGTTGAGAAAATGTTATAAAGTGTGTCTTGATGACATGGATAAGTTCTCGTGTAGAAAGTCAAAGATTGGTGAAAGTTATTTGTGATTTATAGAAGGTAGCGCGAAGGTCTGAAAAGCCATTTCTAATAATTTGATTGTATCTCCTAACAAAGATAGAATCTTGATGAGTGAAGTTAGACAGATACAATGGAAAACATAATGATGATGTCTGCAAGTGAACAAAGTACAAGGTTGCACATGTGAGAAGTTGTGAAGATTGTGAGTTGACATTATTTTTTAATTATTAAAAGATGTAATGAATTGTATTATCTTATTGAGGTCCTATTATAATTGTAATTGGGAAAGCCTCAAGGCCCAATCAATGAATTATTTTGAGGACATTGTATAAAGGAAAGTTATTTTCCTTGTGATGACTATGTGTATGAGTTGTATGAAAATTGTATTGGATTCATGAAGATTAAGAAATTCAAGTAATTGATCAAAAGGATCATTGTGATGCGAAGTTGGAGTTCTGGCATTGAGATCTAAGAAGTATTTGGTGTGATATTGGCATGACAAGATGACATAATAAGAGTTTGAGTTTCTAAGATTATTAGTTGCATTTCTATTATTCTAAAAGGAATAATACAGAGGCCAAATGAACATTGATTTCAATGGTCTTTCCCCTAAAGCTATTTGGATAGTCGGTCCATCTACCTTCTACAAATCCTAATAGGGTTAGAATCTCCTCATAGGGATTCAAAGTCTTCCAACAAAGACTAATATGTACTTAATGTATTTCATTGTCTCCTAACATAGTCCATCCTCGTACAAGGAATATTTATATTAGTACATCATTTTGTGGGTATCATCCCCACTAGGGTTTTTCATTTGATCAAGGGTTTCCCTAGTTAACATATCTAGTGTTATTGTGTATTTGTAGCTTCTTATGGTTACTAGAATGTATAAAGGCCAAGTAAAATGGAGGAATGAATAGTGATCTATAATCTATAAATGAAGTTGTAAGTTGTTATTAGATCAAAGCCTTACTATTACTCTCTAATAATTGTATAGACCTAGGGTAAATTCTTTGGATTAAGGTTTACCTAATAGTCATTTGTAAATCCTTTAATCAGGTGACATTCCAGGTGAAAAATCTAGTGTCCTCTAACATGTTCACTCCTAACAGGGTGATTGAAATCCTTTAATAGGGTTACTTTTAACAGTATGTATTGTAACCTTTAACAGAGTTGGTCTTTCATAGGGCATCACTTTAGAAGAGTGAAAAGAGTAGTATGTTACTAGTGGTTTTTCCCAAATTGGGTTTCCACATAGATCATTGTGTCAAGTGTGTTGATGAATCTATTATGTTTCATGTTTACAGTTCTACAAGTTGATTTGATAGTAACCTACAAGTTTTTAAGTGATTGCATAATCTTATGGATGCATGCATAAAGTTAGGACTAGTTTGGAAGTACTAGAAGCACACTGATCAAGATGTTAAAAAGAGAAGTATCCAAGCTTAATAGGGATAACTTTCTTAAATGGAAAAGTTTGATGAAGCTACACCTTGGAGGACTTGGAGATCACGCACAATCTACCATTTGTGTTGAGCATGTTGATCCTGCTAGAGGCCCAACTACTGAGGATATGAAAAAGAAAAACATAACCAGGCAATGCTGGACATTGCCTCTACCCTAAGCTATTCTAAATTTGATGATATCAAAAGTCTTGATAGTGCAAAGAAAATGTGGGATGCCCTAACCACTATCTACGGAGGAGATGCAAATGTTCTAAGAGAAAAAGCTGAAAATTTGAGAGGTAAGTTTGATGATATGAGAATGGAAGAATGTGAAAATATTGCACAATATGTTGAAAGGATAAAAGAAGTTGTCAATGCAATAGGAGGAGCTACTAGTAATATAGATGATGATACTATACTAAGAAAAGTTTAAAGGACACTATTACCTTTATATGCTATCAGAGTTTCTATAATTCAAGAACTGAGATGCATACTAGGGAATAAACTATTACTTGAAGGTTTGGTAGGTAGAATCACTAATTTTGAGCTATCCAACATTGATAATTACAAACTTGAAAGTACTGAATCTGCTTTCAAAGCTAAGGTATCATTGAAAGAACTTGATCAGAAGAAAAAGAATAAAAAGAAGAAGTATGTGTCTAGTGATAGTGATACAGATGAGGAGAATGTAGAACAACTTGAAGCACTAATAGGAAGAAGATTCCACAAAGGTAAAGGTAATTTAAAAGTTAAATTACCTATCATTTGTTTCAATTGCAATGAGGTTGGTCATATTGCTGCTAGGTGCCTAGAGAAGAAGAACTATAGAGGTGGTGAGAAATACAAGAGTAGAAGAAATGAAGACAACAAGGACTATATAGACAAAGGAAAAAAGTCATGCTACATTGCTAAAGAGGAAACAAAGGATTCTAATGAACATGATGATGAAGTTGTGTATGTTGGAATGAAGAATGAATTTGATAAAGATGAGGCAATTGCACTTGTGACTTGTGTGAACAAGAATGATAGATGGATCATTGATAGTGGGTTTTCACATCATATGACTAAAGACAAAAGTAAGTTCATTACATTAAATTGTTATGATGGAAATAGTGTAAGATTTGGTAATGATGCACCATGTTTGATAAAAGGAAAATGTTCTATCAAACTCACAGATAAGATTTTATGTGATAATGCTTACAATGTTGAAGGACTTAACTATAATATTTTGAGTGTGCCACAACTGAATAATTTAGGTTGTAAGGTTGAGTTTGAAAACAAGATTGCTGAGATATATGACATTGATGGGAAACTAATTGGAAAGGGTGATCAAACTAGAAGTAATCTATTCTATCTTAACAAAGAGGATGCTACTTTTCTTGTAAAATTTGATGACGTGTGGCTATGGCACAAAAGTTTATGTCATATCAATTTTGATAACTTGGTTAGTATTAGTAACATGATAAAAGTTAGAGGTTTGCCTAAGTTGAAGAAGCCTAATAATGTAATGTACAAAAAATACTAGTTAGGAAAAATGACAAAGTCAAGTTTTAAGAGTAAAACTTATAACTCTAAAGAAATACTAGATATTGTTCATATTGACTTGTGTGGTCCAATTGATGTGCAAAGCTACAAAGGAGATGAGTACATTATGTTGCTTGTTGATGATTAGGCTAGAATGATGACAATTATGCTTTTGAAATAGAAATATGATTCTTTTTAAATGTTTCAGTGGTACTTAGAAAAAGTTGAGAAGGAAACAAGTAAAAGTTTGAAGTGTTTAAGATCTAATAGAGGAGGAGTGTTCACATCAAATGAGTTTGAGATGTTCTGTAATGATAGAGGAATCAAAAGAAAGACATTTGCACAAGAACCCCTCCACAAAATGGAATAGCTAAAAGAAGGAACAAATGTATAATGAACTATGCTAGAACACTCATGATGGAGAAGAATGTTGCTTTGAAATATTGGAGAGAAGCTATAAGTACAACTGTCTATAGCTTGAATCATGTACAAGTCAAGAAAGGTACTCATTCAACACCTTTTGAACTATGGTATGGATACTCACCCAATGTAAAATATTTTAAGGTATTTGGAAGTAAGTGTTACATTCTTAAAGACTTCAGGAAAGGTAAACTAGATGCAAAAAGTGATGAAGGTCTATTCCTAGGATATTCCACAAGAATTAAAGCTTATAAGTGTTTAAATAATAACACTGACAAAGTTGTGGAAAGTGCAAATGTGAACTTTGATGAATATGTAGAAGTGTATGAGGCTAAACCTATAAAAGAACCAAAAGAATAAAAATCATTTTTATAATTTTATGAAGGTATGCTTACTGAAGAAGATGCTACAAATCAAGCTACAAACCAATAGAAATTTTCAGTGACTGTTGAGTCATAGACTATGAATGTCGAGTTGCATACAGGAACTGAACTACATTTAGATGTTGAGTTATAGAATGAATTTCAAGCATATTCTGATTCTAAGATTAGTATACATAAAAGAGATGCTAAACTATCTGATAGAGATGTACACAATGATTCAGAAGTTGAGAGACAAATTAAAAAAACTATAGCTAAACCAAGATTGTCCAAATATGTGAAGAGACATCATCCTGCTACTCAAATCATTGGAGACAATGATACTACACCAATGCCAAGAAATAGATTGAGAGATGATACATGTTTGCTGAGTATGAAGGAACCCAAATCAGTGAGAGATACTTTAGAAGATGTGGATTGGAGTAAAGACATGGAAGAAGAGACTGAACAAATTGAGAAAAATAAAACATGGACTCTAGTTCCTAAACCAGAAGACAAAAATGTGATTGACACCAAATGGGTATTAAGAAACAAGCTAGATCAAAATGGCGAAGTCATAAGAAATAAGGAAAGATTAGTCTACAAGGGATATGGAAAAGAAGAAGGAATTGATTTTGGAGAGACATTTGCTCCTATTGCTAGGTTGGAAGGAGCAAGAACTTTACTTGCTTATTCTGCATAAAAAGGTTTCAAAATTTATTAGATGGATGTTAAATTTGCATTTTTGAATGGCATATTAGAGGAAGAAGTTTACATAGAATAGCCAAAAGTTTTTTTTGATGTTAACAATAAAAACATGGTATGTAGACTACACAAAGCTCTATATGGTTTGAAACAAGCACCAAGATCATGGTATGAGAGACTTCATAATTATCTTGTGAAGATTAGATTTGAAAGGATTGGTGATAATAACAATTTGTATGTGAAGAAAAAGAAAGGCAAAGGTATTTTTTTATCTAAAATTTTTGTTGATGATATCATATTTGGAGATCAAGATACTTTATGTAAGGATTTTGCAAATCAATTGAAGCAAGAATTTAAAATGTTTATGTTTGGAGAGATCAAATTATTTGTGGGTTTGCAAGTGTATCAGATGAAATATGGTAGATACATCACCCAATCAAAATATGTCAATTAAATATTGAAATTTTTTGGATTGGAGGATTTCAAACTAGTAAGTACACCTATGGTGACAGGATACACGTTGTCAAAGAATGATGATTCAGCTAAGGTGAATCAAACATTGTATAGGTCTATGATTGACAAATTGCAATATATAGTACATAGTAGACTTGATATTGCATTATCTTTAGGGATAGTTGAGAGATTCTTTGCTAATCCTAGGGAGAATCACTTGATGGCTATAAAAAGAATAATGAGATATTTGAAAGGAACATAAGAGTTTGGTCTATATTATAAGAAGAATGAGAAATTTAAATTAAGAGCCTACATTGATGCTAATTGGGCTAGAAACATTGATGATAGAAAGAGGACAAGTGGAGGAACATTTTTATTTGGCAAGAGGTTGGTTACATAGAATAGCAAGAAATAAAATTGCACTTCACAATTTACTAATGAAGCTGAATATGTTGTTGCTACTATAAATTGTACAAACATTGTGTGGATCAAAAAACTACTTAAAGGTATGAAGGAAGAGATCACAAAACTAATGATAATTTATTGTGATAATACAAGTGCTATAAATATATCAAAGAATCTAGTGACGCACACAAATACTAAGCACATTGCAATCAAGTATCATTACTTAAGAGAATTAGTTTAAGATAAAGAGGTAAAGATAGAATATGTCAACACAAAAGAGCAAATTGCTGATATTTTCACAAAAGTATTACCTAAGGATGCTCATGAGTATCTAAGAGGTAAACTAGGGGTGGTACCCCTATCTAAGGCTATCTTAGTAACAAGAGGAATGTCCTGCATCAAAAAAGCTGATGTTCATATGTTACACATGGATGCAAAGGATATTACTTTAGGAGCTACCTAAAGTAATCAAAGAACTAAAACTTCAAATTAGTCACAAGCAAGGTGACAGAGGGAGAAAATTGAAGAAACTAAAAAAGCTTATATCTACGTACTAAGATGACAAGTTTTTGGCATAATTCTTTGGCATTGTTGTCAAAAAGGGAGATATATAATTACTGATCAAGCAATTATAATTACTGAGAGATTGACTGATCAAGAGACAGAGATATCAAAAGAAAATTGTCAAAGAGATGGAGTGATTTACTAATCTTAGAGGGAGAGAACTGTTGAAGGAGACAATTGTTGGTCAAGAGAACAAAGAGGGAGGAATCCTAACATCTACCTAGTGAGAAGAAGATATAGTAAGGGAGATATAAGAAGAAACTCAGAGGGAGTTATAAGAAAGAATCTTGTAACCTAATCAGAATATAGAAGCTATTGATAGAGGGAGAGATTTCAATGCAAGGAATTATTTTCTATTTTGGTATTTTGTTGATCTTACTATTTTAACCTAGTTAGTTTGGTTAAACAAGATGTTTGCCAATTGGTTGATCAGTTTTCTTTTCCATCAATGCCAAAGAAGGATATTGTTGAGAATAGATTAAAGAAGATAATCAAAGAGGGAGATTCTTGAGAACATACAAGTATGAATAATATGCTTCAATCATTATTTTATCATCGATGTCAAACCTACTATTTGCTAGTATGACAACTACTTATAAGATTTAAGTACTATCACTTATTTGATTGATGAAGAGGATTTGATCAAAATATGTAACAATATCACCTAGAGGAAAGCTTGAGTTATGATTATGTAAAACAATACAAAAATTAGTTAAGATAGTGATAACATGATGTATTAATACTATACTTAAGGTTACAAAGGTTGGTTCCACTAAGAAAGTTAGAAGAACAAGTTACACAAAGTTTTTCTGCCAAGGTTGACCGAGTGGATAGTAGGTGTCAAGAAAAGTTAGTGCAAGCCAAGTAGAAAATTAGTTGGAGTCGAGTAAATGCTTATTCTAGTGTATGCTAAGAAGAATAGTGGATGCCAAGTAAAGTTTAGTTGATGCTGAGCATCAATAAACTTTAGTTTGTGCCAAGTGATTTTACAGAGGATGTCAAGCAACTTAGTATGTGCCGAGCATCAGAAGCAAGATAATGTTGATTCGCATGTTTTAGTTAAAAGATCATGAATTTGATGGATCTAAGTTGACAAGTTTTTTTTTTGAATTATGTGAACTATATGGAAGATAACGTTGATGAGTTGGTGGCAAAAAATTCAAGGTAAACTATTTTAAAGCGAATTCAAAGTGGATTCAAGGAGAAGTCTCTAGAAAAGATATGGAATGTGGGGTAGATTCATTGTATCCTACCTAATCCATCTAAACCCTAAATTGGACAATGGAGAATGAGTGGAAACATATCTTAATTTCCTATTTATAGGAATGGCTGGTCATGAAGCAAGGTTGTCATGTGTGAGAACCTAAGGAAGACAAGGAGTCAAGGGTTTTGCTTCATCAAGTGACCTAGAGAAGAGTCTACAATGGGATGTTAAGTAAGAAGACTTAAGGATATGAATGCTTGAAGGGTGAACAAGCTATCAGAGCTACAATCTATGAAGGACAAGTAGAATGGAGGACTGAATAGTGATATGTAATACACAAATAAAGTTGTAAGTTGTTATCCGATCAAAGCCTTATTGTTACTCTCTAACAATTGTATCGGTCTAGGGAAAATCCTTTGGATTAAGGTTGACCTAACAATCATTTGTAAATCCTTTAACTTGGTGACATTCCAAGTGAATGGTCTAAAGTCTTCTAACAAGGCTCACTCCTATTAAGGTGATTGAAATCCTTTAATAGGGTCACATTTAACCGTGTGTTTTGGAACCTTTAACAGGGTTGGCCTTTCACAAGGCATCACTTTAGAAGAGTGAAAAGAGTAGCATGTTACTAGTGGTTTTTCCCAAATTGAGTTTCCACATAAATCATTTTGTTAAGTGTGTTGATGAATCTGTTATGTTTCATGTTTACATTTTTGCAAGTTGATTTGATAGTAACCTACAAGTTTTTAAGTGATTCCATAATCTTATGGTGAATGCATAAAGTTAAATGTTTTATGGCATCACTAAGTTGTGTAAAGTTTTATTTATACATCTAGACCTTGGATAACTGATTCACCCCCTTAGCTATTCTAAAGTATTCCAATAGAAACATCATAGGATAATCTATTCTAAACAACATAATATGCTAAAAAGGATATCACATGTGAAGTAATTATAGATTATCATTGAATGAGAACCATTAAAATCCAAGGCATGCAAAGACATTTGCTAGGAAAAAAATAGTGTTATGCATGTAAAAAAGCAAGACATACCCATAGATAAGAATGTTCCATAAAAAAAAAAAAAATCTATAGAGAAATGAAATAAAGGGATGAAAGGATGCCATTAGAACATCTAAGGACATATTACCAACATAAGTAACATGGTAATGAAAGAAATCAACACCCATGTAGTGCAAAAATATATAATGTATAGAGACAATGCATCCAAAGAAGGAAAGAAGAACATCATCATGCAATGAGGAAATACTATCAAGTAGCATCCTAGAAAGAAAACCAAATTACAAGAAGATAGAAGAAGAAAGACAGTTCCTAAGAGAGGAAATGGGTTCAAGGAAAGATAGAAAAGAATGGATAGAAAACACTTTCTCCCACATAATATTTTGTAACTAAAAAGACGTATGTATAAGAAGAAGTAGAGATTTGTACTTGGAAAGAAAAGGAAGAAGCCTTGCTCCCCAGTGAAGGAAAAAGGAAAGGAAACCTTTTGGGAGATTCCTAATGCTCATCATTAAAGATAATGGGGAATCTACTCTAATATGAGAGAAGAAAGACTAAGTGAAATTATGATGAAATTGTAACACCTCACATGTATAAGGAGTAATCCCTAAAGAAGCCTTTTCCTTTACATACAAATGAAAAATGATATAATCAACAAGCATGTAAGAATCATCATAGTGAATAGGTCATATTTTGAAAAGATTCTCTTTAAGAGGAATGCTACTTTTTTTGGTTGAGCAACAACTACTTGAGTACATACCTTTAAAGCTACATCTTGAAGAGTACCCAGATAATCAAATTCAAGAGTAGGTAATAGAAGATGAAGGGGAGGTCACACAAGATGATGTATTACTTCCTTAGAAGGAGAATATCCTATACCATGTTTATTTATCTTAGGGTTGATATGAATAATAGGTCCTAAGACCTTGTAACCTTGTTAGTAATCATGTAATATTGTCTAGTATAGTTATTTTTTAAATCTTCAATATGAGATTTATTGACTAGAATCATGAGAAAAGGTCATATAAGGAATAATAATAGGAGTTAGAATAGAAGTAGTTTTATGTTACCCCTTAATATCATCATGAGTAGGAAGAGAGGAGAAGGCTCATAAAAGAATGATTTAACATCCTCATTATGAACTAAGGATTGAGCTTGAGCATACATTTGAGAAGTGTTAGGAGATGAAGAAGGAGAAGGAGGGTTAGGAAAAATATTACGAGGGTTAGGAGGGTAATTAAGATAATCATCAACTATGGTTCTCACATAATCCAAAGAAGAAATAAGCCAATCGCATAAATGACTAACCATGAACTTGCAAGAATGAAAAGATGTATTTTTAAATCTCATAATAGGATAAGAAATAAGAATATGAAGAGCCATAAACACTATGAAATGCAAGAAAATCTCATATACATCCTAAGTACTATAAATAGATTAAAGAAAAATAATATTGAGAAAGATAGCCATATAGGAAAAGATATTCATAATGAAAGATGTAAGCTAACACACAATAAAATGTAACAATCTTACTGCAAGATCAAAACAAGAAATCTTCACAAAAGATGTGTAAGGAAGGTGAACACACAATGAAATGCAATAATCTTACTCCAACAACAAGAAATGAGAGCACGTTGGGTTCACCAAAGATGTTTAAGGGCAAAATGGAATCAATCCTCCCTAACACCTAATGAAGGGGCAATCCAAGATCCACCTCTTAAGATGGGTTTGATCAACACAAAAGGAAGTGCCAATGCATGATATAATGCAAAAGGATAAATTACTTGGATTTACTTCCCTCTCACCTCCACCTTAAGAGGATTTAAGAAAGTAGATATGCAATATAAGATTGAAATATAAGAAAAGAGAGGATGATAAAGTAAAGTTTTTACACCTTGCAAGAGACAAATTTGAAAAATGGGCTACAAAATGACCTCAAAAGGGGGTGAAACTTGCAAATTTGGACTGTAAATAGAAAAGTAAAGAAAAGAAAGAAATTATTGGTGATCAGGTAGGGGTGAATTTCATGTGAGGGTGACTTTCTGCTAAAGTAGTGGAGAAGCATGTCCTTGATCTGTTGGGTGATGCGACACGCTCCCCTGCCCACAGGTGGTTAATTATGTGGTGTTCCATGTTCACTAACAGTCATGGCTTTTGGTGCAATGGCAAATGAGCCCTACAATTGGTATCAGAGCTATGGTTTTATTATTGTAACCCTAGATTGAATCCATGGGAATGCATGAGAGGATAAAAAAAAGAAAGGGCAAGATATATGAATGATTTATTGCAGATCTAAGGGCTTTGGATTTGCTGTTATGATGGGATGTTAAAAGATTTGGGCATGTAAAATTGTTGGACAAAAAGAGTTTTTCGGATGTTTCATTTAAATGAGGGTTTTGGGGGGTAGCATGTAGAAATGACCTCCTGGGCAAAAACAGACCTCACAATTGGATCCGGGTTGACATTTCCATAAATTTTGATATATAATATGCCCTAGTTTGGCCATGTTCAGAGGAAACGAAAGAGTTTTTTTGGTTTCAGCCCATGATGACCGTCAAATTTAATCCCGTCGGAATTTTCGTCACTGAAAAAATTAAAAATGAAAAATCGCACTGAAAATGGTAAAAAGACTGTCTTAGTAAAATGGCCATAACTTTCTCTCAGAATATTGGATTTCAGAGTTCTTATAGGCGTTGGAAAGCTAATTTAGAGCACTACAAGATGGTGTAGGTTTGGTTTTATGATTTTGAAATTTTGTTAGGTTTTAAGAGCCCTAAAGTCAGATGTTATTTATTTTGAGCACGGATTAGGGCATAACTTGGGCATACGGAGTCAGATTTTGGACTTCGAGTAGTCAACGGAAAGCTCTTGGAGAGTTCTACACATTGGTTCAGATTTGGTGTAGGTTTGGCATGATTTATTTGTTGATATATTGATCTAAACAGTTTATTGATATATTTTGACTATGGTAACATTGTGAGTTTATGGCATTGGAGATTTAAGATTTGATGTCATTGTATACTCAGTTCATATTTCAGATTGGTCTCATGATGATATGGTTATCAGTGTTTGGTTTGGATATGCATGATGACTTGTTGGGTCTACAAGTTGTGCAACGTTGTAAGCGGTCTATACTTACAGGTTGCATTTATAGCTTGGTTATGGGTTGTCTTTGCCCATTGATCTTTCATTATTGATGCATATTCAGATTGGTGGCTTGGATTTGGGTTGTATATGCCCTATGTCACATGATTTGCTGATTTTATCTTCATGTAGAAGGGATGAGATGTTGTTACCAGGGACAGTCATGGTGGAGGATTGTGGTTGGCTATGCTGACAGGTTGGACATATTGAGAGCCAGATGCTCGTGATCATGGTGTCATGGATTTTGGCATGACATGATTGGTTATACAGGTACATCCTTGATGTTCATTAGCTTGAATTTCTGATTTAGTTATGGTGGTATATCTTCTTGGTTGAGGATCATGGTTATTTGGTTTCTTTTGAGGAGCTCATGATGTGCACTTTGAGTTCTTTGATGGTTTGATGCCTTAGTTGATTCTCATGGTTAGAGGATGGGTTTTTCATCATGATGTCATGGATAGCTTGGATACACGGTTTAGTGGGAGCTTGTGACAGTGATGGGGTGACAGTGCAGGATTAGTTCTTGGTTTGGTTTATATCTTCTTGGTTTCGAGAGGATGGATTTTATGATGCCATAGGTGACTTGGTACCATGGTTGAGTGGGAGTTGTTGGCATTGATATATTTATTGAGTGTTTGCAGATGTTGGAGGTTTGTCTTAGATCCTGTTGCTGCAGAAGCGTCTTTGACATTTGCATGGTGCACTTGTTATCTTCATGGTGTGTGAAGATGGTTAGATCTTGAGGACTCATGGAGTTCTTGGTTATCTTCATGGTGTATGGAGATGGTTCTTCCTGGTATGTGGAGATGGTTTTCTTCATGGTGTGTGGAGATGGTTGCATCTTGAGGACTCACAGGGTTCTTGGAAAAGGTGTGGTTTATGCTTTTATTTGACATGTTATCCTTGGTGTGAGGATGGTTTCATTATTATGTCATGGTATACTCTCGATACGCGTTTAGATTTGTGACATGTTATGGTGTGTTCATGTGGAGCATGTTATCTCTTTAGTTGAGATGGTAAGATCATGTTGTCATGTTTATGTTCCTAAGGCCATGGTTGGAACTTTGACATTGATCTTGGTTTAGTTTCTTGGTATTGAGTACACTGATCATAAGCTAGATACTTCATGATATTGCTATGTTGCATTTGGAGTTGGCATGGATTGATTGGTTACAGGTGCTCATGGATATTTAGAGACGGCGGTGATGCTGATTTCTCTTCGATTAGAGAAGTATTTGTTGGGATAGTTGATGGTTTCAGCAGGAAGTCCGAGGGGCTGTCACCTGATATGGACTTGAGAGGAGATTGTTCTTAGATGAGTCTTGGTTGGAGACTTGGGTATCTTGATGAGCATTCTCATTCCCCACTCTTGGTCTACTCGGCGATTTTGCTACTTGAGAGGTATAGCCCATTCTTTCTCCTAGTTGCATTATATTTATGCTTATCTTTCATGGATATGGATCTTGAGCTATGGTACATGAGTTAGTTCTAGAGAGTTCATTTGAGAGATGGTTTAGCATTGGTTATCTCCATGTGCATATGTTGTTATGCTGGTTGAGTTTGGGAGATGGTTTTATATTGGGCATATTCCTTGGATTAGGAATGGTTATTCCTTGGTTTAGGAATGGTTTTATTGAGTTTGATCTTCTTGTGAGAGGCTTACATCCATGATTAGTTATATGGTATGGTTTGGGTGTTATTGAGGCTTCTTGTTGGAGTTTTATGGAGGAGATCATACTTGCACAGTTTACATCTAGAGGTGTGTATAGAAGGACATGATACAAGTTATGATTTGCATGGTTTCTCTTGGTCTTGGTTATCTTCTTGGATGTTCAGTTTTTCCTACATTGGATTTGAGATTGGTTAGAGATTTTGATGACTGGTTTGTGCTCATGTATGTCGTGTGAGAGATGACATGGTTATTTCTTTATCTCTTTCCTTTGTTGGTTGTGGAGAATTTGGGAGACTATTGGAGACTTGTTATGAGAGTTGTTCTTGTAGGATATTGGATTATGTATTGTGGATGTCCTTGATACTACATGGATTCACTTCTTTGAGATGTGTTGAGTGGATTGGTTATGGTTTTGACATTATCTTTTGCGGTGGGAGCTTCTTGGTATATATGTGGCAGGTATTGCTCTTGAGGCTTGTGATTGCAGGTTATAGATTGGATATGTCAGTGATATGAGATTCACTTGTTATACCTTTGAGGTATGGATAGTTGGATGTGTTTGGCACTTTGCTGTGGGTGCTATTTCAGCTATAGATATTTTGACAACTACAGATACATGTGATTACCTTTGGATCAGGTTATTGTGCTTGGAATTTCAGTTGGTACAGGATTTTATGATCTTCTAATGCGACAGGTTGGGTGGTTTTCTCTTTGGATGGCGTCTATGTATGTCTAGTGGGAGTGGCATAATAGGAGGTGAGATCATTCATGTTTGAGATGCTGGATACTTTGATTTTGTTGCGGGTACTAGGATGGAGCACTTGGTGTATTTTGATCCATGATGGTGGATGTGCTGGGAGGGATTGTTCCCTTGTTCATTTATGTGGCTACAGATTGACCCTATGCAATGTATACAACAAGTGGGAGATTGTTGAGATAATGGGTGTTGCACACATTGCATAATATTGTTATTTTATTATTTTATTTTATTATGTAATGTTGTACCTAGATGGACGTGCAACATGTAAAGATTCCCATGGAATATTTTTAATGAGTTGTATTGTAACATTATGAAAATATTTCATGTAATTATTTAATATTGGGGAAAAGAATTAAATGCCCAATATTAAATGTGGGGTCAGTGGGTTAGGTAGCACATGGTTTTAGCACATGGTTTATGTAATACCACTTAGTGGTTTTGTGGGACTTGCTACTATATAAGCAGCCACAAGGGTAGTTGTTGTAGACAAGAGAGAGAGAGAGAGTGACAAGGAGAAGACAAAAGGCAAGAGTCGAGCGGGACAAGGCTTGATAGGTTAGCCAAGGGAGCATTTGTGAAGGTTGAAAACATGGCATGGGATGTGTGGATTCATGCTTGTTCACATAGTTTGCTCAGTTGTGGCTATGGCCATGAAGGCTTCCATGGTTGTATGGAAATGGTATTTTTTGCTGAATAATACATGGTGATGGATGCTTTTGGAGGCTGGGTTTTTCCCTCAATGAGGGTTTCCGAAGGTATATCTTGTGTCACATTTTGTGGGTATGTTTTCTATTCTCTTACATGTGGATTTTAATTCCATGTTTATTTCAAATTTATTATGGGTTATGTGGAAATGGTTATATTCTTTATTGCCAAGTTTCCTTACATGATCAACTATGTCTGAACCTAATTTTAATTTTGTAGTAATGTAGAATGATGAAAAGGGTATTCAAAATTGCAATCTCTTTTCCTTTTCCAAATCCAAAGCATAAAAAATAAAGTATTTTTAGTTTTTGGTTTGTGTAGGGAAAATAGTCTCCCAAGCCTTTGGGTCATTTTCCTAGGCTATCACCAAGCCATAAACCGATTAGGTTATGAAATCAAAAAGTGCATTCAAAACCTGATTGGGTTATTCAAAACTTGATCGAGTTCTAAAGAACTAAATGTAGGCTTTAATTTGAAAGCCATAACTTTTGGATTTGGAGCTTGATTGACTCTTTTCAAAGTGCATTGGAAAGTTATTGAAGAGATCTACAACATGATTTAGATAAATCAATCCTATGTCTTCAAAATTTAATTTGCCATCAATTTGAATTAAGCATAATCTAAAATAGGTAGTCATTATTTTGCAAATGTGTAATCAATAGGTAAACATGGATGCTAACATATTTTTCACTCTCTGTCTCTCAAAAACACATACACACACTCAATAACTAACTAAACAACTCATAATATCTCTCTCTCTCTCTCTCTCTCTCTCTTATTAACTCTTAACCTCTTTCTCTGTCTAACTTGTTATCCTTAAGCATTGTCTCTCTTTGAGTAATTCCTAAGCCTCTCTCTCTCTCTCTCCCCCTCTCCATATTTCTTACTCTATCTGTCCATGTCCAATTATCTCTCACTCTCTTCATCTTATCCCCCCCCCCCCCCCCCCTCTCTCTCTCTCAAACACCTCTCTAACCCCTTACCCATCTCTATTTGACCCATAATCCCTAACCCACCTCTCTCTCCCTAACCTTTGATCCTTGAATTAAAAACTTCACATAGAGAGAAAGGGGGTTAGGGATTAGGGGTAATAGAGAGATGGGTAAGGGGTTATAAAGAGGTTTGAGAGAGAGAGAAAGAGTATAGGGTATAGAAAGAGGGAGATGAGATAGGACATGAGAGAGTGAGAGATATGTAAAGAGTGAGAGAGAGAGATGAAGTGATGGAGAGAGAGGACATAGGAGATATAGATTAGGGGATAGGATGGAGAGAGTGATAAATATGGACAAAATGGGGGGAGAGAGAGGGGGGGATATGATGGAGAGAGATTAGGGGATAGGATTGTGTGTGTGTGTGTGTGTGTGTGTGAGAGAGAGAGAGAGAGAGAGAGAGAGAGAGAGAGAGAGAGAGAGAGAGAGAGAGAGAGAGAGAGAGAGAGAGAGAGGTAGGAGTTACTTAAATTATGTAAGATTAAGATTTAGTCTTAGAGAGATATCTTAGGGATTTCAGTTAGTGATTGAGTGATTGTGTATGTGTTTAAGAGAGAGAGTGGGGGATAGGTTAGAGAGATAGAGAGAGTGTGAGAGAGAAGAGGGTTGGAAAGAGTGAGAGAGAGGGAGTGACAGAGAAAGATTGGGGGATATAATAGAGAGAGAGTAAGTGAGTGAGTGAGTGTGTATGAGAGAGAGTGAGAGAGAGAGAGGGAGAGGGAGAGGGAGGGATAAGGGGGGGGGGGGCTGGGAGAGAGAGAGAGAGAGAGAGAGAGAGAGAGAGAGAGAGAGAGAGAGAGAGAGAGAGAGAGAGAGAGAGATTTCTTGGAGAGAGACAACACTTAAGGATAATAGGTTAGATAGATAGAGAGAGAGGTTAGGAGTTAGTAAGAGAGATATATTAGGATTTAGTTAGTTAGTAATTGAGTGTGTGTATGTGTGTTTGAGAGATAGAGAATGAAAGATATGCTAGCATTCATGTTTACCTATTGATTATGCATTTGGAAAATAATGACTACCTATTATAGATTATGCTTAATTCAAATTGATGGAAAATAAAATTTTGAAGACATAGAATTGATTTATCTACATCATGTTGTAGATCTCTTCAAAAAATTCCAACACGTTTTGAACGGAGATAATTGAACTCCGGATGTGAAAGTTATGGCTATTAGAGTAAAGCCTACATTTAGTTCTTCAAAACTTGATTAGGTTTTGAATAACCCGATTGAGTTTTGCATAACTTGATCAAGTTTTGAATGCACTTTTTGATTTCATAACCCAATTGAGTTATTTGAATCCTAGAAACTTGATCACGTTATGGCTTGGTGATAGCCTAGGAAAACAACCCAAAGGCTTGGGAGATTGTTTTCCCTCTATTTTTTTTCCTTTAGATGTTTTTCCATCTTCTAAGATGAATTATTGTCTTTGCCTTCATTAGGTTTTCTAATGATGAAGTGGGTATCTCTAAAATCACCACCATAATCTTACATCTCTTCTTAGCTTTCTAACCATATAAATTTTTCTTTTTTAAGACAACATTAACATTGTAAACTTTTAATTACTTTTACCAATGCCTTGACATTCCTCACAATAATATGTCTACAATTTTTTTAATAAATTTTTATGTACTTAATCAAATTCAAAATAAATTATATATTACTATTCTAAACTTGATTCTATACAATTTAAAAAATTAAATTCCTTCTTGATTATTTTGATGCGAGTTATGCTTAACACATAAACAAGTACCAAAATTTCAAGCTGTAGTTAGTTCAATAATTCATAATTAAAAAAATACTCATCATAAAATTACAAAAAAATACAAAACTACTAGATATGACTCTTAACTATCATCCTACCAAAGGGATATGCAAGATACTAAATATAACTTGGTCTATTGTGTTGCATACAAAAACAACTACGTTATGTTTTCTAAAAAAATAGGAACTATTTTTCGTGTGATTAGGGTTTGACCCACCTAATCTTATCCATTTTGTAAAAAATCTAGTATTTTAGAAAGGAGATTCAGAGTACTATAATTTAAATGTTTTACACATCTTATTATTTTTAGTGGATGACCCTCAAATGTCTCGTCCAAGTTTAGGTTTACCTAATTTTAGAAAAAAGGTGTCCACTTATAGCCCCCTTTTTGTACACCATCATGGTGCAATCACTCTTTGATAAATTTTTGGATATGATATGAGAATTATAATCCTATTGGTTTTTTGCGTTTTATTATTGTAATTTTGATGAATGATTGCAATTAGTTATTATTTAGTTTTTTGTAAAGGTCTTAAAATTTTTGCACCCTTTTGTTTTATATAAGAAAGGGTACCTAGACCTTAGGTTAGATATAGTGAAAAATAATGAGATACAGAAAAAGAGATATTGATAAAAATATATGTATGCAGCATAGGATATATATTGTAGATATTCATAGCCCAATTGTGCTTTTCCTTTCATAATTAATAAAAATATTCCTTTTCTATTCCAAATTCTGGGAATTAATCATCAATATTGCTTTGTGTAAATTGTCCTCTTGGATTAACATTAAAGTTTATATATTGAAATTGGGGCAAACCCTTGAATAAGAGAAACTCATATGCTTGTGTGTATTTTTTTTAATTGGTCTTCATCTTTTGAAGTTAAATACAATTAACTAGGGTTTTATGACATCAACTTATTTGTCTAGTGATTGATGGTAGTGTTCCCATCCCCAAGTAGTTTGATATTTGCAGCTAATATTGAAATTGACTCTATTCTCCTAATGGAAAAGGACTTGTCTTCCCCCCCCCCCCCTAAAGATAAGTATAATTTTGTAGAAGGTGATATTATTTATCATATCCATCATACAAATATTTTATTACACTTTGTTACTTGACAATCTTCATACAGATTCAAAGCATTCACACAATTGATTTCTCCTTGAGAACACACTTGCCAACTCAAGAGTATTAGTTATAAAGTCTGCAACAACAAGCTTTCAACTAATTTCAAAATGGTTTAGATAAAGGTACACCTACCTAGGTCTACAGAGCCTAAAGTGTGGAGAATGAATTAATAAGTTTTAGTTTTTTAAGTTGGCCAATATTGTGTCGAGATTCCCAGCATTGAGTAGGTAAGGTTCCTAGGAATTCAACCAACAATTTTAAGAATCAACATGATGCATCCAAGAGAAGTTCTGGAACATTGAGAGGTAACAAAGATGACAAGATTAGTGAATACTGTAATTACATTGAGAGTTAACAAAGATGACAAGATTAGTGATTACTATGAAGTGGTTACAAAGCTAATTAAATATGTTCATGAATAGGTGAAGATATCACTTCAACATAGTAGAAACAAACATAAAAAATATTTAGATCAAAGAAGGTAAGAATCCCATTTCTAGGTTGATGATTTGGTTTGGGCATATCTTAAGAAAGGAAGACTACCTAAAGGGAAATACACAAAACTCCAAATGAGGAAAATTGGGCCTTGTACCATATTTTGCAAGTTTGGTGTGAATGTCTATGAAATATTACTGCCCCCTTTCATTGACATATCTCCCATATTTAATGTTTTTGATCTAACTCCTTAGAAAGGTGACACATGTTCAACAGGGGATACACATAATGAGGAATATCTTGAATGATTCAAAGACCCATTCTCCAGTCACCTCTTGTAGTTAGAATGTATTTTGGACACTAGATTTATCAAGATGATAAGAAGGAATAGATACAAACAATACCTGGTCAAGTGGAAGAGGATTCCTAATTTTTATTCAACTTGGATGGATAAAAAATACATCTTGAAGTATTGAACAAACCTGAATAAACTCCTCTCAAGTGGAACTTGAGTTTTAACCACCCAAGGAGTATGGTGCAAAAGCACCTTGTTCATGTAAGTTTGAATTTCAGTTGGGGGAGCTATTTTATGCCTATTTAAGGCTCTTTGGATAGAATCCACATAAAAATTCTCCAATTTCTTGCATACAATTCAATGTTTTCACATTTTCAATTAGATTGTATGAATTATTAGGAGGATACACTTTTTATTGATGCATAGGACATTGAGTTATCCTTCCACTACAATTAATTTGATAAAAGTTGGTGAACTCTGAAGTATTTTATAGGCAATCTGGTTAGGTATGAAATTCTTGTATTTCCAAGGTTTAACTGAGATATACATCTATCTTTAATTTCCACAGTGGGGATTTCTCGAACTTGTGTGAAAATAAAGTGGAGGTCATGTACAGTAAAATTCTGAAAGATGTATGTAGGGGAGTAAGGGAAGGTGATCAATTGTAAGCCCTAGTTGGGCATCTACATGTGACTGACCAATGATTATGTTCAACAAATGAATGAAAAAAATCAATATATGAGTGTATTGGTGTCTTGAGAAGGTGTATAAAACACACATTAAACCATTGGTATAGTAGGAGTCGACCAAATCTAAGCACTTTCTTTGTAAACCAGATCTAATTAGGCATATTGGGTCTATTTATCCTTGTGTTACTTATCCTATCCATTGGTAGAGTCAAAACCTATAGTTGTAGTAATTTGTGTAAGCTACAAAAGGGTGTCTAAATCCCTAATTTTTTTGGATGGCCCATTGGGAATTTGAGGAGTTAAAGGGAAAAAACCTCTCTAACAGGACTACTAGAGAATTATGTCTCTAAGCCACCTATCTTCAACAATTGAGTTTGGGCCATCCAAGAAGTTTTTTGTCTAATTTTATGTCTCAGATATCACAAAATATATTTGGGACATGCCAACCATTAGGGACCCTTTAGCAGAGGGAACATCATCACCATCTTTTGTATGATTTCCTTTTACCCCTTCAAAAGTAGGACTCTTATAGGAAGATTTAGGAGGAGCATTATTACTCTTTTTCTTGAATAAATAAGTGTCACTATCTTCAGTACCTTCCTCATCATTTTTCCAATAAATATTTTCTAGGGAGTCTTATTCTTGTTAAGCTTATTTTTCTTAGCCCTAGACTCTCCTTCATCCTTTGAATACTCAAACATACTACCTTCTTCAAAATCCACATGGGAGGCACCCTTTCCTTCTCCACCTTCATCAATTCTCAAATTGGTGTTTTCAACCTTCTTGCTTCTCAAATGGTTACAAAAAATCAAAATAAGTCCTTGGTGCAAGACCATCTTCTTAGGGTTCTTTTTATGGTCATAAATACTCACATTCAAACATGACAACATAAAAATAAAAATAAAAAAATGGCATTATGCCTAAAATGATTCAAGAAAATGAAATAAAAAGAGAAAGGTAGGTGAACTTGCCTTCTAGAGTGAAGAATTCCACAATGACTAAATATCTACTTCCAAAAAGCTTTGAGGTGCTCTTAGCCATAGAAGGAATAGTTATCTTTGTTAAAAAGGAATCTCTCTTCTTGAGTCTTGGGATAGTTAACAAAAGCCTTATAAGAAAGTTTCTTGTCATTGTAATATCTCATCCCACTAGTCAAAAACCTTGTGGCTTCTACAATCAACTCCTCATTAATAATGAAGTGCATGCCTTCAATGTTGATAGCACCATTACCCTATTCACTCACAAAAATATCCATGGCATTTTAGTCATACCCTTTGAGTTTTTTCATAAACAAAATCACCCCTCCCATAACCATCTTGTTCCATATATTTGAGTCCGTGTATACATGCTCACAAGTCGAAGGTTTGAGCCTATTAAGATCTCCACCTATATTGCAACTTTTTTTTGAAGCACTTTCCAAATATAGAGCTGATCATGAGAAATCTTTAGAACAAAAATCTAAAATGCTTGCTAGAAAAAATGCATAGGGTTCATATAATAAAACACCCATCACCCTTCCATAAAAATGTGTGATCACTAAATTCAAAACTCCACTAAGTCATCATAACTTAGCTTTTTTTTTTTGCTAATTCTACCATGATTAATGAGGCCAGTCAAATGATAATTAAATATGCCCTTGCCACTCCAGTCTTCCTCAGTATTGTTTACTACTATCAAATTTTCTATATAGTCCCCCACCTTATTATATTCTCTATAAATATGGGAAGTATGGACTTTTAAAAATCTTCCTATGAAAGTTTTTGCTTCATTTAAAATATTTTGTATAGTCCAAGATGCTAGACTTTCCCCTCTCACACAATTAAAATTATATTAAGAGAGTCACCTTTAATCCAAACATTAACCACCTTCCTATTCTTAGCCAATTTAATACCTTGAAGGGTTCCAATGGCTTTTGCAATGTGGTCTGTCTGGGCACCCAAATGAATATGTTAATTTAATTGTTGGTTATTATAACACAATAACATTTTTGAGGTTGTTTATTTAAATATTTACTCAAATAGATTATTGATTTTCTTGTTGGATATATGATAATTTATTACATGCAAATATGCTTCTATGATTCAATTAAGATATTTGGAAAAATATTTGGACATTATATTACTATGCTAGCTGCAATCCCGATGGTTCATGAATGATTATGATTATCCAACGATCAAATTTGTAAAGTCTATATTCATAAAAAATTTACAAAAGAAATTACTGTGAATCTAAGCTAATTAAAATGAATTACTATATTCTCATTATGTGTGCCAATTGATATTACATTATACTTGTTGGATGAAACATTGTGTCATAACATTCTTTTGAAAGAAAATGTGTTGAAGATTAATCAAACATTTGGGCATTGAGATTAAGTGTGGACATTACAATAGTGGTGGATACTTGGAAAATAATAAATATGAGATATTTGAATTATGCACAATAATAAAAGGTAGGCCAATATTTTTTTGAAGTCATCACTTTGATGAGTAACTTTTTAAAATTGTGGATCCTAATTTTATTCAAGGTGGCTCCTAAGTTTTGATAAATATTAGAAATTTGATAAATACATTTTACATTTAAAAAAGAGGATTCATATATAAAAGCATCGACTGAAATTTACATATCCAAAGGAAAAATCATCATTTGTCACTGTCCCATGACATAAGGTTTTTCTCAAATATCATTGATGGACTATATGGAAAAATATCAAGGATTGAATATTTAATAACTTGGCTAAGTCTATAGTATAAGCAATGATTTTTCTTTATTGAAAAATGGATAAACCTATGTTGTGATAAAGTTTTTCTAGAATTTTTCAATTTTCAGGCTTAGATAATAGGCTCAGAGTAGTTTTTCTTTTAGTACATAGTAATTAGTGCAGGTGCAATGCATTAAGTTTGAAGAGTCTCATGAGTTAGAGAATACTCCATCTTATTTCTTAGAGGTATGTTTTAATAATAGTGATTAGGAAATTTGGGTTTGGTGGAATCCATTCTCATAGGATTTGATAGCAAAGAGAAGAATGCAACTAGAATTGAGTTTTGAAGATGCTTACAAGAAGGAATGAGAATAAGAAGATAATGGTAGGAATGAGAATAAGAAGATAATGGTAGAATTGAGGGACTCAGTACTAGCGCCACACAAGGGGATGACTTAAATTACACACTAAGATTCATTCCTAGGCTAAAAGTGCTAAATAGTCAAAGTTGACTTTTTTTTTTCAAGCTGAATTTCTTCCTCAGTGTGTGATGTTTAAGGGTGGTGGAACATTTCTAATATAGCACTAAGGTGAGATCCCATTAAGAAATTGAATCTTCCCCTATCAATTCGAACAAAGGTAATAGAACCTACTCCAAAACCATCAAAGCATGATTAGGGTAGAGTGAGGAGGTACCCTCCCAACAATCACATGAGAAAAAGGCCATCATAACCCCTCTCAAAGGCTAAAAAAAAGGGCAAACAAAACTCCCCCTAAGAGATGGGGACAAAATTTCCTGGAAAATCAAATGAGGGAGGGAAAAGAAGCACTCCCAACAACCCCAACACCACTATTAGAGATAGAGGCCAAAACAACCCCATAGTCTACACAAACAATGGCTCCCACTCTACCAACACTATAGATCGATCAAATCCCTCCACTAGGCATCTCGCATGCCATGAGAGTCAAGCTAAAGCCAAAACACTTGGGCAAGAAAACAGGGTTCCACCCAACCAAGCAAAGGTGCCTAAAATTAGACATGTCCCTAACACAAAGCTCCTACTATAAAATATTATAAAATTTATATTATAAATTTAATGTAAAATAATAATAAAATAAAATGAAATAAATTATTTAATTAATTTATTAAATAATGAAACATAATTAAAATTATGAGTTCAAAAAAAGTTCTTAGAGATAAAAATTTTAGTTTTCAAAAAAGAAGATTATGTTTGGAAGAGAACATAGTATAATTATTTAAATAGTCTTTTTATTACTACTTGAAAATGTACAAATATTATTTTAAATGTTACAAAAATTGTAATTTAATTGAATATTGAATTCACTTGTAATTAATTATTTAGTTTTAACATGATAAAAAATATGGAGAATGGGGGGGAGAGACGATTCTTTAGTAGGGTTTGTGAAGAGAGAAAAGATGGGGATGGGGTTATTGATATGGAGATAAAGATGATGGAGTGGTGGGATTTTGACTTGATGTTACTTAGTTTGTAGGGTTCAAGTTATCTAACCCTTCTTGAGTTAATTAAAACTAAATATCAAACTCAAACATTATTTACATCTACACATTAATTAATTATAAATTAAAAAATATTTTCAATTATAAATTTAGTTATATATGTATATTATTTTAAATGATTCAATAATATTTTTAGACTTAAATTAGGTTATACTTACATTAAAGCATATTTAGTATTATAAATATTAATATACCATAATTATTATATTATAGTGTACTTCACATTAACATATTGTTTATATTAGTAGCATATTTATTAGTAATGCTGATAATTTATTGATATTAATATTAATAATATTATTATTTTTATTACATATTACCTTAATTTATTGAATTTGAAAAATAATTCAAAAAATTATGGAGGGGAAGAACACATGTAGTTGAGTTGTTCTAGTAGTCATGCACTACATTTCACAAATTTAAAGTCGAGTAGAAAATAATTTATGAGCTTATAGATGAGCATATGCACCAAGTTGTGGTACCAAAAGGATGCCACTTTTTTTTTCCCAATCTAAAGCAAGCACAATTGTGCAATAAGATGATCATAGTATTGCATGATCCCACTAAGGTTCAGATAGCCCAAACCATAGGCTCAAAAAATTTTCAAAATAGTGTGAGAGCGCTTTGTAAATTTTCAATATAATATATTTCTATGTAAAATAAATATTCTAAATTTTCATTTAATGTGTGTTATAAGGGTCTAAGAACCCCTTAGCACACATAGAATGGTTTGAATGGGTCAAAAGGGGTTAAAGATAATCCTATGATCCATTTTGATCCGTTTGATCGTATAATGTGTGTCTTAAGGAGTCCTCAGACTCCTTAGCACACATATAATGGATCTAATGGGTGAAAAGAAAAATATAGCACCCTATAACTCCTTTCAACCCATTTGATCTCATAATGTGTGTTTTAAGGGGTGTAAGGAGCCCTTTGCACATATGTATAATGGCTTTAATTGGTCAAAATGGGTTATATGGTATCCTATGACCCTTTTTGACCCATTTGATTACAAATGTGTGCCTTAGAGGACCCCTTAGTACACATAATATGGTAAAATTGCATAGCACCCGATAACCCCTTTTAATTGCCCTATGATCCCTTTTAACACATTTGATCACATAATATGTGTCTTAAGGGGTCCACAAACTCCCTAGCACAAATATAATGGTTTGAATGGGTTAAAAGAGGATATAGGGTACCCTATGACTTCTTTTTTACACATTTGATCACACAATGTATGTCTTAAGGGGTCCTCAAGCCCCTTTGTGCACATATAATGGATCTAATGGGTCAAAAGTGGTCATAGGAAACCCCATGACCCCTTTTGATCCACTTTATTACATAATGTTTTCTAAAGGGGTCTGTGGACCCCTTAGCACACATACAATGATTTGATTAGGTGATAGGGTACCATATGACTCCTTTTAACCCATTCAATCATATAATATGTCTTAAGTGGTCCGAGGACCCTTTAGCATGTACATATAATGGTTTGAATTGGTCAAAAGGCAACATAGGGCACCCTAGGACCCCTTTTGACTGACTAAATCACATAATGTGTGTTGTGTTTGAGGATCCCTTAGCACACATAATTTAATTGAATGGTTCAAAAGGTGTCTTAGAGTACCCTATCATAACTTTTGACCCATTTTATCACATAATGTTTGTCCTAAAAGGTTCTCAAACCCCTTAACACATATAATGGATCTAATGGGTTAAAAGAGGTCATAGGGTACCATATGACCCATATTGACCCACTCGATAGCACAATGTGTGTCTCAAGTGTCCAAGAACACATTAGCACACATTTAATGGTTTGAATGGGTCAAAAAGAATAATAGGGTACCCCATGACCACTTTAACCCATTCGAAAGCATAATATATGTCTAAATGTGTCTGAAGACCCTATAACAAATGTATAATTGTTTGAATGGGCTAAAAGAGGTTATAAGGTACCTTATGACCAATTTTGACCCATTAGATCATATGATGTGTCTCTTAAGTGATTCGAGGACCCCTTAGCACATATAATATGATTGAATGGGTCAAAAGGGGTCATAGTGTTTCTATAGCCTCTTTTGACCCATTCAATCATATAATGTGTGTCCTAAGGGGTCTAAAGACCCCTTAGCAAATGTAATATGCTCACAATATTTAAAAGGGTTCATAAGGTTCCTTGTGACCCATTCGATCACATAATTTGTGTCTTAATGGGTCCAAGGTTCCCTTAGCACACATATAATAGTTTGAACGGGTCAAATGGTGTCTTTGGGTACCCTATTGCCCCTTCCATTCAATGATATAATATTTATCTTAAGGGGTTTGAGGACCCCTTAGCACCCATATAATGGTTCAATTGGGTCAAAAGGTCTTATAAGATACCCTTTGACCCATTTTGGCTTATTTGATCACATAATGTGTGTGTTAAGGGATTTAAGGACCCCTTAGCATACACACAATGGTGCAAATGGTTCAAAAGGTGTCATAGGGTACTCTATGATTCCTTTTGACCCATTTGACTGCATAATGTGTGTCTTAAGGGCCTAAGGACCCCTAAGCACATACATAATGGCTCAAATGGGTAAAAAGGAGTTATAGGGTACCCTATGATCCCTTTTAACCCATTTGATTGCGTAGTGTACATTTTTAAGGGGTCTAAGTACCCCCTTATAACACATATAATGGTTTGAATAGGTTGAAAGGGGTTATAGGGTACCTTATGACCCATTCAATTGTGTAATGTGTGTCTTAAGGGGTCATTAGAGCCCTTCATAATCATTTAGTATTTCAAATTGGTCAAAAGGAGTCACGGGGTAGCCTATGACCCATTTTGACCCATTGGATCACATAATGTGTGTCTAAAAGGCTTTGAGGAACCATTATCACATATAATATGATTGAATGGGTTAAAATGGGTATAAGGATCCTTAGCACACATACAATAGTTTGAATGGATCAAAAGGGGTCTTAGGGTACTCTATCACCCCTTTGATCCATTTGATCATATAGTATTTTTCTTAAGGGATTTAAGGGTCCCTTATCACACAAAAAATGGTTCAAATGGATCAAAAGGTGTCATAGGGTACTCTATGACCCCTTTTGATCCATTTGATCACATAATGTTTGTTCGAAAGGGTCTAAGGATCCCGTAGCACACATCTTAATGTTACAAAAGGTCAAAAATGGTTAAAGAGTACTCTATAACCCTTTTTGACCCATTCAATTACATAATATGTGTCTTGAGGGGCTGAGGGACCCCTTAAGAAACATACAAAGGGTCAAATGGGTCAAAAGTGGTAATAGGTAACCCTATGACCTCTTTTGACCCATTCAATTGAATAGTGTTTATTTTAAGGGGTCCAAGGATCCCTTAGCACATATATAACACTCTAAATGGGTCAAAAGTGGTCACAAGATATCTTATGATCCCTTTTGACAAATTTGATCATATACTATATCTAAGGACATGGAGGGCAAGAGAGGGAGAGAGAGCTTAAATTAGCATGAATGTGTGCTAAATTTTATATTTTAGTGTATATTTTATATTTAAATGCATTTTTTATATTGTATGTATATTTAAATGTTATATTTTATGTATATGATCCTGCTGCTCAAATTGAGATGAGTGCACCCTATTTGAAAGGGTTTTCTAGTCTTTATTTTTTGCTACAGGAGTACACACGATAGCGTGTTCCCACTATAACATGTTTTGATATTTAAACTACTATAATTTAAAAGCTTGCTCATGCTATTTAAAAATCACTACATTTTCATAGTGTGCTCATGCTAGCGCTATTGTGTGAGCACACTTTTTAATGACTCACCAAGCCTAAGGCTTGGATTTTCCTTGGAGATCAAACCCAAAAGCTTGGTGGCTTCAAATAGGTTTGAAACATGTTTTCCAACAAGCATATAAAAAAAATGATAACTTTTCTTGTGTGCTCTCTATTAGGTTTATTTGCAGTTAAATATCGATAAAATCAGGTTACATGACATTGTAGAACTCTATGTTAGCTATATAATCAGATAATTTATTTTTAAATTTTGACTATTTTAAGCCTTTCAACTCCATTTCTCTAAAAAACCAACATGTAGTATTTGGGGGTTAGATTTTGGCTCATTCATTAGATTTTGCAACAAGTTAGTTTTTTAGAAAGTAGACACCATTCTACAAATTTCTAAAAAAAGATTTTGATTTTTGATTAGTTTGAGAAATGATTTGTAGGTGGAGCACATAGATATTTGAAGTTTTTGGGATGTGCTCACTTACAAAATTCGTTAGAAAATATATAAACATTAAAAATTACCCAAAAAATATAGGATAAACTACATGGTGCTAGCTAACATTTGACTAGAGTGATTAAAGAATTTCCAAAAATTGATTTTATTTATTTGTATTCTAAGATGTCTTTTCAAGTTTTTTTAAATTTATGTTTATCTAATTTTTTGTAGGTCAAATTTCATCTAAAGAATTATATGAGGGTACCTAACACCCTAAGAATCTTTATCAAATTGAAATAAGTGTTGTCTAAAATTTAAGTATAAATTCTTTTTTTTAGAAAGAATAATCAAATGAATCTTATAATATAAATTTTTAGATTTTATTTTATGTTTTGGATTAAAATTGATAGCAAAACATGCTTGTTGGAGCTTACAAAATTGTATTTCAAAGGCATTAATATAGATCAACAACAAACTAATAGTAAAGGTATTAGATATTACAAGGAAATATAATAAACAACTTGCCAGTGAAAAGCTAGTAGCCGACCTCAAGAATGGTTAGACATCTCATCCACAAATTGGGAAGGTGAGTGAGAGGCTAAAGAACTATTTTTCCTATGTGGTTGGAAAATTGTCTAAGTAATAATATCACTAGGATCCCTACAAGAAGGTGTTAGTGGTGAAACTCTTATTGAAAGATTGTGAGCACAAGGGATAGAGTGTTAAGAATTCTACACATCTTCAGTTGAAGATTATAGTACATTAGGAGTAGTAGACGAGGAAGGGTACACATGACTTTAGGGGGCACACCAATAAAAAATTTCTCTTTTATGTTGATAATTTGAAAGCTTAATATTATTTTTTCCTTTTCAAATTATTATTTAAAATATGATGGAGACACCGTCTAGAAGCTTGTACCACATTGGGCTATCTCTACACTATGCACCCTTCAACATAATTTCTGATATATTTACCTAATTCTAAAATGCATGTATATGAGACTTTTTGGTTTACCTTTACCTTCTTGTCCATTAACATGAGATTTAGCTTGCTAAACCATTTTTTATTTGTAAAAGAAGTTTGTCTTCTTTGATCACCAAACTCTGAATTATATGTATAAGTATAATTTTTCTTCATCTCACCACAAAATTCCAAATCATATGTACTTGTTAGTTCAAATATATCTTGTTCTTCATTTTTTAATTAGCTATACAAATGTCATCTTCTAACATGACAATTTAACTTTACTTTAAGCTTCTCTTATTTTATATAGGTGATATTTCATTGAAAATAATGATTTGGAGGTTGTTAATAGTACACGAATCAATGTAAGACTGAAATAGATGCTATTTAGAAGTCCTTTAAAACTTTTTCCAAATTCTTCTAAAAAAGCTAATCATATGAATGTAATCCTATAACTTGTTTTCTTTTGTCTTTTACATTGAAAATTTAAGCTTAGGTTGATATTTTATTTTTCATTTTCTAATTATTGAAAATTTGATGGAAATACCATCTAAACATTTGTATCACAACTATGCACCATTCAACATGATTATACACCTCATCTAATCTTTAAACAAGTTAGTCAAAAAATCAATAGTTTCATTTTTGTCCAATCTTTAGAAAAAAGAAATCAAACAAAAAAGAAAAAGATCAAAATGTCTAAAATATCATAAAGTGACAACAATAAAAGTTATAAAAGACAGCTTGAAAAATGAGATATCATAAGACTAGCACTTGCACCTATATATATAATATCGATTAATGTCACTGAATGTTGACACATAATGTTTCTAATAATATTTTGTATGCATAGTAGAACATTGGAAAGATAATTTTAAAATCTTTATTACTTTGTCTTCCTTGCTAACCATGGAATAAACCCTATTAGACATTTTTTCATCAAGGTTTGTCGTTTCTTTTCAATAATTTATCTTCTATGCAACTTTTGTTGGTATCTTTGCACCCTTTTTCATCTATAATGAACTTTGTAGGATCTTGGTCATTATGGCCTATACTTTGATTATCGTCCTCCAAAAGGATGGGTGCTACATAAGCATTGGCATTGTTATTAATCAACTAAAAACTATTGTAGCAGTTTCCATCATGAAATGAGACATGAAGTGTGGGTATTTTTGAGCTATCAATACTATAGATTTGAGATACTTGGCCTTTCAAATAGTTCACATGAATGTTAGTTCGAGTCACCATGGGGGCTACGTAAATCTCACAATGGTCTACCCAAGTCCCATCTTTTGCCATTCTTTCATAGTATTCTTCAAATTCATGTCATCTTTTTGTGAGAAAAGAAATGCTCAAAGTTTGAACGATTCTCCATAATGTACTCTACTACCATACTACAATACTTTGAGTGTTGCTCTTGGTCACTTTCAAGTTGATCTGCTAGGACTCTGAAAAAGGAATTTCCACATTTGCACAAGTTCTTGTTTGCAACTATGAATCAAATCAAAAACATCAATCTCATAAGTGTGAGATATTTTAAGAAATGATGAATTCTATTACAATAGATCATGTGCTAAAACCCTAAATTAAATGTGGAGTTTCAAAATCATATAAAAACAATAATTCACTAATTTAAAATCTGAACTAAAAAATAATATTTTTGATATACAATTTTTTTAATATTAGTGATGTATAATATTATTGCATTTGTATTCCAAAATATACTTACATAAACAAAACCAAAATTACATTTCTATCAGATTCGTTGATATTTAACGAAAGTGTATCAAATATAAATATAGTTTATATTTTTAATCTATATTTAATAATAAATAAAACATATTGAAAAAAAATGATTCCTTGATTTGTCATACAAATTATGCCTTTTTATTCCAAGCAAAGCAATGCTAATGAATAATAATAGTCGAGGGTAGAGGAGGCATAACCAATAATATATAAATAACACCTCTGAACTTTGTTAGTATCTACAGGTTTCCTTGCTCTTGAAATAAACATGTTACACAATGAATGTGGTGCTTTCCGTGGGCGGTGTTTTCGCTGTAATTTGGTGGCGGCTGGTTGAGAAGGAAATGACTTTCTGTAAAATATTCTAACAACACATTTCAATTACTTTTTTGGCTATTGCTTCTACCTAGGAGTCTTTTAAAATAATTGATTAGGTGAAAGGCGAAGTTTTCGTCAAACCGTATACATCTTCCAGGCATCGATTAGTATTGTGGCAGTTCTTATCCCCATGGCCGGCGGTGAGTGTTTGTAGGATTTCGAATGCCGGTTTGTTCCATTGTTTGCGGCATTGTTTTTGGTTTAGCACGTAAGACAGCCAGGAAATCCGAACATTTAAGTCAATCGTTAGAATTAATTAATTCGATTTCTATAGTTTTGATATTTGATTGTAAGTGATTCACATCATTTAAACCAAATTTCTATATATTAATCACTTACAATCTATATCATCTATTTAGTTAGTTGTCTCAATCAACATAATTAAATTATTTATATGCAAAAGTCAATGGAAAATAAATAATTTCCTTCCAAATTGATCTATCTCAATTGGAGGACATTGGTATCTATCTTTTAGAGTTGTTAATATTTCTAAATTAGCCTTACATAGTGCATTGCATTGAATAGACATTTTCGGAGTTCCTTCACTGTATAATGTTCTTTGGATGAGCTGCCTGCATTCTTCGCCACCCTTTCAATGCGCCTCACTGGGTATTTCTTTCATTAAGACTTCACAAAAATAACTGACTTTTAATCAAACCAATCATGTTGTTCTACGTCATTATATTTAATATTAAATAGCTTTATGAATAATATAAAATCTAATATTATAAACAAAAATCATAACAGCAGAAGTCAAATTCCGTATTTGGTTATAGTGGTATAGGGCTCAGGCTTCAGTTAAACGAAATTACATTATCACACCATATTAAAACGGGCTCTCTGGTAAATCTTAAGTTTAGAAATTCTTTCTCGAATGAAGTTTCAATAAAATCGATTAGAATTTTTGTGCAAAAAGATTGTTATTTAAACGAATAAGAATGGGCATTAGCAGAAGAATGGCCATTAGCAGAGATGTTGTCGCAACCGGAGATAATACAGAAAGCAGTGGAGGAGATTGACAGAGTTGTGGACAAGGATCATTTAATGGAAGAATCAGATATTGGGAAGCTACAATACATGAGGGCATGCATAAAGGGGTCGATAAGGATGCATCCGGTGTCCCCCTTCAACATTCCTTACATGTCAATGGAGGACTGCACGGTGGCAGGCTATCACAATCCCAAGGGCAGCCACTTGCTACTGAGCGAGCCGCGTGGGAGTTTTCCCCAAGTGAAAGACCTCACTGAACATTTTTTTCGTTCCTCGATATGTCGTTGCAAATTGTTTCTTTGCTTCAGAATGATATTACCTGCAGACCACTCATCCACTCATTACTGGTTTGAAGTATTTTATTAAACATTTGACAACGAAATGATAACTTCTGGTCCACCTTTTCCGGCGTAAGACAGTCAGAAAATCCGAACAAACCGATCATTATTTTCCAAGGAGTGAAGCCTATCGGTTTAATTAAAATGAATCTTATGTCTTCATCAGTCCATGTTTATGGGAAAACCATGTCAAAGAAAATCGATTGATTCGGGAAAGTGATGGAGGAAGAGGCGGTGGCGATGGTGAAATTGATGTGGGAGAGTGAGTGTGTTGGAATTTAATGTGGTGGTTGTCTTGTCCCTTGAGCCAAACGTCCACTTACCACTTGACAGATTGTAGAATGTTCAAAAATTTTATTGCAGGTAGGTGAGTTTGAAAAATGAGAGGAAAAAACGTTTTAGATAAGAAGATAAAAGGGAATGATTAGATTCATTTGACTAGACAGAGAGAAGTTGAAGAGAGTAGAAGAGCAGAGAAAGAAGAAAGGAAGTGATCAGCAATCAGTTGTTGCAGAGATAGAAGGAATCATTGTCATGCCTACAATTGCATGTGTTTCTACCTGTCATTTTGTAAGTTCATAGTTTATTGCTTGATTCGACCTGTGAAGCAGTGATTGCTCCAGGCATTATTGTATGCAGCCATTAGAGCTGCAAGTTCAAATTTTTAAGTTGTTTATGAGTTTGAAGTTCTTAGAATTTTTCAAGGTTTTCTGGTTGAAGTCGAATGCTCCCAGATTTTTGTAATGTTTTTAATCAAAGTTGAATACTAAGAAAGCAAGCATATGTAAATCCATTATTCTTCCTCTATACATTACATTTGAGAAGATTATTGTTGAATTTTTAAAATTGTGGCTCTCTGGTTTCAATAGTGAAAACATTCACATTATAAACTAGCTCACTTGGCTTGGTATTTGTTTGAGTTTTTATCTCTGCAGTTTTTGCCAAGCTTACTCAACACCTTCTACTGAGCTCCATCCTGTAGTGGTGACCGAGCTCACTGGGCATCTACACTGCTGAGTTCACTCGGCATCCATAGGTGTCGAGTTGCCCTTCAGGGGCCGAGCTCACTTGACTCCTTAAGGTGCTAAGAAAACTAGCACTCGACAATAGTAAGTGCCGAGCAAAGTTTTTATTTTTTAAAGTTTGTGATTTGATTTTATTTCTTTCACATGGTATCAAAGATTTGAGGCCCAACATCCATAGTGAGTTAGGGCAATTTTTCTAGGATATTTAACATAGAAGGAGATGCAGGAAAGATATGGCAGCAACCACCACCATTCAATGGACAAAATTATGATACATGGGCAAAGAAGATGAAGATCATAATGGTTACTAATGATTTGTGGAATTTTGTGGTTAATGGATTCAATGCTGTGACAAACCCAACTTAGTATGTTGCTCTCACAAATGCACAAAAGACTCCATTGAAAGAGTCAAGGAGAAAGGATGCAAAGGAATTAAGTCTTATTGAGGCAGCAATGACATAAACTATTTTTCTCAAGATTGCAGCAGCAAATTATGCAAAGGAAGCATGGGATATACTTGAGACGAATTTCAAGGGGACTGATAAAGTTTGTACAATAAAGCTATAGAATATAAGGACGGAGTTTAAGAATCTTTAGATGAAGGAAAATGAATCAATTGCAGATTTTAGTTCAAGGACCTCCAATGTGATTAACCAACTAAAGTCAAATGGAGAAGACTATCAAGAGCAAAGGATAGTGGAAAAGATATTGAAGAATTTACCTTATAAATATGACAATTTGGTCATGACCATAGAAGAGGCAAAAGACCTCACTGTTTTGACAATGGATGAGTTGATGGGTACTCTTCAAACCCATGAGCATAGAATCAAAAAATTTGTATCTTCTTCTTCCCAAGAGCAAGCATCCAAGGCTCAATCAAATCCAAGAGGAAGGGGGAGAGGAAGAAATGGCTCAGGAAAAAACTCTAGAGGTAGAGGCTAAGGTAATGGAGGACAAAGAAATGTTGTAGCAGAAAGCTCAGGAAGAGCAGATGGAGCAAGTAGCTCACAAAATACTTCAAGAAGAGGTAAGAAAAACTAATACTCAAATAAGAGTAATGTAGAATGCCACTACTATCATAAATATGGGCATTATGCAAGTGAATGCTGGAAGAAGCAAAATGATTAGTCAGGACAAGCAAATGTGACTGATGTGAACATGGGAAGTGGAAACAATGCCACTGCCTTCATCATGTGTAATGTTGGTGAAGAAGGAAGCCCTAAGGTTTGGTACCTTGACAGTGGATGTAGCAACCACATGAGTAGTAATGAAACTTTGTTTTCATTCATTGACAAGAGTTTCAAATCTGAGATTAAAATGGGTAACAATGAAACTCTACTAGTAGTGGGCAAAGGATCTATTATAGTCTGCACCAAGAAAGGTGAGAAGAAGGAAATACAAAATGTGTATTTTGCCCCTGGTATGAAGCACAATTTGATGAGCATTGTCCAGCTCATTCAAAATGGATACAAAGTGTTGATGGAGAATGACATGAGTGTCATTCATGAAAATGATGGGAGCAAGAACCTACTTGTAGTAGTTCAAAAGAAAAATAATAGAATGTTTCCCTTGAGGATAGAGACATGTTTCTCATCTCAAGTTGGTGCTCCATCTCCCACACAATCAGCTCTAAGGAGTGTGATTGAAGACCCCTCACAGCTATGGCACCTCAAGTATGCTCATCTAAGCTATGCTAGTTTAAATTTGCTGTCAAATAAAAGAATGGTAGAAGGTTTGCCATGAATAGGAAATTCATATGACAAGTGTGAGGCTTGTATTTTGGGTAAGCAATATAGGCTTCCTTTTAATTCTAAAAATTCTAGGAAGGCTAGATATCAATTAGAGTTAGTGCATACTGACCTAGTCGATTCTATGCAAGTTACTTCCATTGGGGGGAGTACTTATTTCATGACATTTATTGATAACTTCAGTCGTAGGACATGGGTTTATTTTTTGAAATCTAAATCTGAAGCATTTGATAAGTTTCTTGAGTTCAAAGCCCAGGCTGAAAGAGAATTTGGACACTATATCAAGGTCTTAAGATCAGATAGAGGAGGGGAGTATACCTCCAATTCTTTTGTAAATTTTTGTAGGAAACATGGTATAAAGAAAGTGCTCACAGCTAGCTATACACCACAACAGAATGGAGTGGCTAAAAGAAAGAACATGACCATTGTTGAAATGGCAAGGAGTATGATGAAAGAGAAAGGTCTCCCAACTAAATTTTGGGGAGAGGTTGTGGCAATAGCAGTTTACCTAATTAATAGGTGTCCTACAAAGGCTGTCCATGATAGAATTTCAATGGAAGCATGGTCACGAGGAAGATGGACAGTTGAACACCTAAGGGTGTTTGGATGTGTAGCATATGCACATGTGCCTAAATAGAAAAGGTAGAAATTGGATGACAAAGGAGTGAAGTGCATCTTCACAGGGTACAACTCAGAATCAAAGGCATACAGATTGTATGACCCATTGAACAACAAGATGATTCTCTCAAGAGATGTAAATTTTTTTGAAAATCAGTCATGGTATGGACCAACTGATGAATCACCGAGCATCTCAAGTGAAGTGCCAATTATGAGTGAAGAGGATGTTGATGAACATCAAGAAGAAGGAGTAGATAGAAGAAAAGGCAAGCAGCCTCAGTCATTGTTGAGCTGCTCTAGGCATGATGAGTGTCAGTGCCGAGTAATAGAGAAGACTGAGCTGGTCGACAAAGCAACAACAGTGAAGATTCTGATCCCACACTCTCCTCCCTATTACGAAGAAAGACCAAGAGTCTTAGGGAGATATACCAAGATGAAAGGTATGAAGATTATGATGAGAGTGTTAATTTTGCATTATTTTCTCATAGTGATCCAATATATTTTGAAGAAGCTGTTAAGGAGAAGAAATGGTGCAAGGCCATGGATGAGGAGATAGATGCTATAGAAAGGAATGAGACATGGGAGCTAATTCAATTGCCTCCCAAAAAGAAAGCGATTGGAGTGAAATGGGTCTACAAGACCAAATGCAATGCTGAAGGAAAGATTGATAGGCATAAGGCAAAGCTGGTAGTCAAGGGCTACAAATAGCAATATGGCAGAGATTATGATGAGACATATGCCTCGGTTGCAAGAATGGAAACCGTGCATGCTATCATAGCAATTACAGCTCAACACAAATGGAAGGTATATAATATGGATGTGAATTCTGCCTTCTTAAATGGTGTATTGAGGGAAGAAGTCTATTTGGAGTCGCCACCTGGTTATGAAATTGCAGGTGAAGAGAACAAAGTATATAGATTGAAGAGAGATCTTTATGGGCTCAAGAAAGCTCCAAGGGCATGTTACAGTAGGATTGACTCATATTTGATGAGCAATGATTTTAGAAAAAGCAATGGTGAGCCTACTCTCTACATCAAGGAAGAAAATGGAAATGTGTTGATTGTTGTCTTGTATGTAGATGATTTTATTTTTACTGGTAATGACAAGGCTCTAATTGGTGAGTTCAAAGAGACCATGAAAAATAAATTTGAGATGACAGACCTTGGTCTCTTGAAGTACTTTCTAGGCATAGAAGTAAAACAAATGCATGATGGCATCTTCATCTCTCAAGAAAAATATACAAGACAGATCTTGGAGAGATTTAAAATGTAAAATAGTAAGCCAACCCTCACACTAACAACAATAGGTCTGAAGTTGAGCAAAGAAGACTCTATCAAAGGAATGGATCCAACACTATACAAGAGTATGGTTGGAAGTTTAATGTATTTGACTGCAACTTGACCAGACTTGATGCATGCAGTAAGTCTGATTTCTAGATTTATGGAAACACCAAAGGACTCCCATTGGCAAGTGAGAAAGAGGATCGTAAGGTATGTGAAAGGTACCAAGGGATTTGGAATTTTGTATACTGCAGCAAATGAATTCAAGTTGGTAGGTTATACAGATAGTGATTGGGATGGAAGTATAGATGATAGGAAGAGTACTTTCGGATATGTATTCCACATGGGATCGGGTGCAATTTCATGGGCATCCAAGAAGCAACCCATTGTTTCTCAATCTACAACAAAGGCTAAATACATAAAAAAAAATGTAGTAGCATGTCAAGCTATTTGGTTAAGGAGGATCTTGACAGATTTGAATGAAAGGCAAGGGGATGGAACCACAATTTATTGCGACAACATCTCATCAATTGCATTGTCCAAGAATCAAGTCTTCCATGGGAGAAGCAAACACATAGAGATCAGATATCACTTCATTAGAGAGTTGGTGGAGAATGGGGATATCAAGATGGAATTTTGCAAGTTTGAGTAGTAGCTAGCAGACATTTTCACAAAGCCATTAAGCATTGGAACTTTTGTACACGTAAGAGAGTGTCTTGGTGTAGTTGATGTGGATTAGCAATGATCTTTGTTTTTTTTGGCTCAGGACAAAGGGGGAGTGTTGGAATTTAATGTGGTGGTTGTCTTGCCCTTGGAGCCAAATGCCCACTTGCCACCTAATGGATTGCAGAACATTCAAAAAATTTACTACCAATAGTTGAGTTTAAAAAATGAGAGGGAAAAATGTTTTAGGTCAGAAGAAAAAAGGGAATGATTAGATTCACTCGACCAGATAGAGAGAAGTTGAAGAGAATAAAAGAGCAGAGAAAGAAGAAAGGAAGTGATCAGCAGATCAGTCATTGCAGAGATAGAAGGAATCATTGTCGTGTTTTTAGTTGCACATGTTTCTACCTGTCATTTTGTAAGTTCATAGTTTATTGCTTGATTCAACCTGTGAAGCAATGATTGCTCCAGGTGTTATTGCATGTAGCCATTAGAGCTGCAAGTTCAAAGTTTTAAGTTGTTTATGAGTTTGAAGTTCTTAGGGTTTTTTAGGGTTTTCTGGTTGAAGTCGAATGCTCCTAAATTTTTGTAATGTTTTTAATCAAAGTTGAATACTAAGAAAGAAAGCATATGTAAATCCATTATTCTTCCTCTATACATTACATTTGAGAAGATTATTGTTGAATTTTTTAGGTCATGGCTCTCTGGTTTTAATAGTGAAAACATTCATGTTATAAAATAGCTCACTCAGCTTGGTCTTCATTTGAGTTTTTATCTCTGCAGTTTTTTTTGAGCTTACTCAGCACCTTCTTCTACTAAGCTCCATCCTGTAGTGGTGACCAAGCTCACTCAACATCCACACTAACGAGTTCACTCGGCATCCATAGGTGCCGAGTTGCCCTTCAGGTGCCGAGCAAACTAGCACTTGGCAATAGTGAGTGTCGAGCAAAGTTTTTTTTTAAAAGTTTGTGATTTGATTTGATTTGTTTCATAGAGTGTAAATGTGAGCGAGAGTGTTGCATCTTACGTATCTGACTTGACATGGCAGATTTTGACGGGAAGCCCATCTCTTATCTAGTGGCAGAGCATTTGAGGAACTGATAATGGAGGTTGCTTATTTGATGGGTGCCATCAATATTGGTGACTTCATTACCTAGTTGGAATGGCTAGACTTGTAGGGGCTGAGGTGACGTATGAAGAATGTTCACCAGTGGTTGGATGTAGTTTTTGACAAAATAATAGATGAACATGTGGAGCACAAGAGGAGGAGCAATGCAAAGGAGAATGAGGTGCATAAAGACTTGGTTGATATGTTGGTGGACATGGAAATCATAGAAGAAGACAAGAAAGCAATAATTTTTGTAAGTTATCTTTAATCTTGTTCGAGCAGACTGTTTAAACACCACACATTATAGTTTAATTCATAGGTTAAAAGTGTTAAAACAGTCAAAATTGACCTTTTTTCAAGCTTAATTTATTCCTTAAGGGTGGTCGGTAAACAGGTTGGTAGGATCAAAATTGATTCATTTGGAAAAATTATTATAAATTCTTACCATGCGCGAGGTACTTTTGATTATCATTATTTTATATAAGGTATCACATACTTTTGTATAGGTAATGTTTGTTGGTGCAATAAATACATCAACAACTACATTGGAATGGGCCATGAGTAAATTATTGAGATGTCCAAGAGTGCGGAAGAAATTACAAGTTGAAATTGATTCTATAATAAAAAAAGATGAGAAAACAACATTTCTGATATTTTTAGAATAGAATACTTGCATTCTGTTGTGATAGAGACATTGAGATTATATCCCCCCATCCCATTTCTCATACCACATGAATATATAGAAGCTTGTATTGTGAATGATCATGCTCATGAGTACCTTATACCTACAAAAAAAAGGCTTATAGCTAATGCTTGGCTATAGGAAGACATGTACAAGTATGGAAAGATCCTTTGGAATTTAGGCCTAAGAGGTTCATGGGAAAAAAAATTGGATATAATCAAAGATCTAGAATTAAACACAATTCTTTCGATGTTGGAAGGAGATGTTGTTCAAGTTTTTCTACGGGCATTACCATTGTAGAGGTTGCATTAGGACATCTCTTTCACTACTTTGATTGGAGAAGTGATGGTGCTATAGATATGAATGAATCTTTTGGAATTACCATTCTTAGAAAAGATCCTCTACTTGGTTTTCCAACTTGGAGGTTAAGTTTGATTGCATCATCTTGCCCAAAACTATAATTATTGTAAAAAACTGTAGAAGCATCTTTTCCTAAATATGATATAAAATCATATATGTTGTAAATTTTTATCTTGTCATGATATGAATTAAAACTAATATTGTAATGTACTGCAACATGTTATGAATAAAGCTCATACAAGTCATAAGGCTCCAAGATTTGTCCAATTTCCATCTCTTTGCTTTTTCCTTCAATCATTTTGTAAAAGATTTCAAGTATGCTTAAAAAATCTCTACATTAGTTTTGAATTTTTATTGTGTGGTTGTTGTTTGTCATCTCTATTTTATTTTATAATCACACTCTATGGTCAAGATTGAAATACAAAGAATATAATTCAGGGCCATTTTAAAACCCATTTATCCTTTAATAAAAAACATGTTATGAATTAAACTACTTCAAATAAAGTAGTACATCAGTATCCTCATTTTATTTAATATTGTTATAGTTCAAATACAAAATAAACTATATCTTTTAAATAATATTTTTAAAAGAAAAAACTAAATATTTTTTTATGAGTTATGAATTAACACATAATAAAATTTCCTTTATAACTTGTTTATAAATAAAATTTATTTATTTACCATTTTATATATAAAACTTATATCGCTTGTTACCTTTGTTAAGCTAACCCATGATAGAATATCAATATATGTCAAAGAATATTAATTACATATATTTTCAAGTAATCAGTGTTTCTAACTAACCTGATTGGAACCATGGTGAAATGGTCAAGTGATGCTAGTGAGTAAGAAGTCAATTTCAAAAAAATGTAGGTCGTGCATACAAAGCTTGGCCTCCTACATGACAAAGGGATGATAAGAGATGATAGTCTCTAACTAGACTTCCATGGCAGAAACAATAGATGGTTTCAAACTTTTTGAAGATTAGGGTTTGGAAAACTTAGTTTGATAGGGATGGGAGGAATTAGGAGGACACTATGTGATGGAAAAAAATATTTCTTTAGACAAACCACATGCTTTTGTTTCAAGAAAGCATAGCACAAATTTTGAGGCTAAAACAACCTACACAATTACCAATTTTGGACCAAAGGTCATTGGTAGAAGAGAGACTGATCAAGTGTGACTCACACATAGGTAGCATCAATGCAGGTAATAAATCAATAATGGATAGAATGTTTGGCCTTTTAAAATGATAAATCCCTAGTGATTGAATGGCTTTTCCCTTGAACCTCTTTGAATAAAATAATCAAATGGTTTAAGGATGAGTGGTTTTAACTTTGTTAGAACTCTTATGGATGTGTTCTTGTGAGTGATAATGGATACCAAGGAATTTATAGAGAGTGGATTTTAAAGAATCGGCCATATATTATAGATAAGAAAAGGTTTTTTTGTAAAAGAATGGACTAGGCCCCATATGGAAATGGAAAGATACTTCCTTTCAAATTAGGCCTTGAGCATTTGGAGAAACTAAATTCATTGTTAAAAGGCAAGGAGTTTGGGAGAACCAACTACAATGGTAAGATAATGTGGTGTATAGTGAAGAATGGAAACTATTCAATTAGGCTAGGATATAATTGTATCATCTTAAAATGGAATCACTTCCATGTTAAGAGTGTTTATCCCTCCAAGTGAGTGGTTTGGGGTCATTTCAAGTGCCTTGAATGGGTCCTCAGCTTAGATATGGCTTTTTCCCCTGATTTTGCCCCCTTTTCCACTTTCTTTCTACATTTTTCTAGCATTCTGGACTAAGATCTTGAGATTTTGAACCTCAAGGTCAAGGTCAACCTCAACCCTGACCTAGGTTAAGGATGACCTCGAACTTGACCCAAGGTCCAAATTTCAAGGTTCCATGATTTTTGAATGTCGAGTTTCAGAAAGAAAAATTTTCCTACTTTCGAGTCGACTGTTTTCTAGGGGTAAGGGCCCAATGGGAATTTATTTCTATATGGTGTTTTCTCTAGGAGTTTATGCCCTGGATTTCTATATAAGAATCCTTCCTCTCTCATTCAATCCATATACTATCTACTATCTATGATCAAGCATCCACTTTCATGATCAAGCTTTCAAGTACAAGCAAGCATTCAAGAATTCAAACCTTCAAGAGTTCAAGCATTCAGTTTATCAAGGAGATCCATTAGTGGCCATTGAAGGAATCAAGCTCTCTAGAGCCCTCTTCTTGAAGATTCATCCATTTCCATTCAAGCCTCTTCCTAATCCAAGATCCATTCAAGATTGGTGTTGAAGATCTAAGACAATTCATTTGAGATATCCTACATCTTATTCTACATTCATTTAGAGCATCCATACTTGTGGATTCAAGGATATTCAAATATTCCACAAGGGATACAACATGAGCAAGGTGAATAGTTCCATTTACTTTGTTTGTCTATATTACAATTACAATTTCAAGGTTAATTCCTAACTGGCGTTTGACTAAGGGAAACCCCCCATCCAACAAATGAAAACATTTTTCTTATATGTATAGCTGTAGAACATCAAATTGAAGTGCATATTTGGATACCCTTTTTGACAAACTTTCGAGATCTATGAATAAAATTTCTATTAGAGCATTGCAAGTCCAGGTCAAATTTTGGGTCAAGGTCTACTTTTTGGGGTCAAGGTCAACTTTGTCTATGTAGATCAAGGTCGACCTGCCTTTAGAAAAGAAAAAGATTTATGGGTTTTGAAGATCTCATAGTTTCAGTTCAAGAGAGTCAAACTCAAGAGTTTTTGAGAGCATTTGTCAAGGTATTCAGCCAATTCTTATTTGAAGGTAAGTACCTTTTATTTCTTAATTTCAATAATGGTTATCTAGATTTACTTTCCATATAATAAGAATTTATATGTATTTGTAAAATACGGGTTTAGGGTCTCTTTTGTGTGCATCATTCTAAACCCTATTCATCCATATATTGTCTTATTCATTTTGGTGAACTCAACAAGCTTACCCCCTCTTTTTTGTGGATTAGATTCCCTATTGTGTTTTTGGAATTAGATTTCCCTTCATATTATTGTGAGTGTTCACTTTCATCTTACATTTTGGTGAACCCATGATAGACAACTCTTTCTTTTTGGTGTCAGATTTGCATTTTATGTTAGATTTTGCATGCATATAAAAGTAAATTTCTTTTCTGCTCTTGCATTTTTCAAAAATACAAAAAAAAAAATTTAAAAAAAGCAAAATTTATTCAAAAATACAAAAAGTTTACATTTTTTATGCTTTGTGGAATTAGATTCCCTATTGTGTTTATGGTGTTTAATTTCCTTTTTATGCATATAAATTTTATTTGAATGCATCTAGCTCTATTTTTTATGCATTTCTTTATTCCTTATCATGTTGCACAAGTTGTTGCAAATGTTTTCCAAATGTTCTTCTTCTGGGATTAGACAACATCCTCCTCTTACCCTACCATCGTATGGTCTTATAACTAGAAAGACTTTGTTTTGTGCATGTGATGATGCTTTTTCCTCTTTTGAATTACCTTGTAAGGATATATTAGAGCACAAAGATGACCTTAATCTATATCTCCATCATATTTATCTTTGTTGAGATGATTTGAGGATCGATGTTAATTCTTCTCCTAATATGTCTCCTTTCTATGAGCCTACTTTAGAATATAATTTACCTTCTTCTCCCTTTAGGGATTAATATTTAGTGATTTATGGTGCCCCTACAATGTGCTTTGTTGATAGGGATGATAATCCTCCTATTTGGGATGAACCTTTGGATTTGGATGTTGATTACTCTCTTCCTCATGAAACCATTATGTCTAATCTTGTGGATAAAGACATTGATTTATCCACTCCTCATGGACAATATTTGATACAGGAAGGTGATTTATTGATGGATGACATATTCATACATGATGGTAACTCTTTTTTTGAAATATCCTCCCCTTATGTAGACATTTTAGTGAAAGGAGACAACATTATAGATGCTTTACCTCCATTTGAGCTTCCTTCTAGTAATGAGGCATTAGTGGAGAATGATGTGACTTCCCTTGATGCTCTCCCTCTTAGTGATGATCTTATGGAGAATCAGGATTCTACTTCATCTTCTCCTAGGATGTCTTCTTTGCTTCCTTCATATGAATTTGTTTGTAGTGTTAAGATGACTAACATGGTTTATCCATAACCTTTTTTGACTATCAAAGGTTGTCCTTGCATTACTATCAAAGGTAAATCTATGGAGTCTTTAGAGTCTTTTATTGACCAAAGTTTTATAGTGCACACATATTGTATAAGGAGTAACCTTCAACCTAATTTGGTGGTTTCTACTTCATTGCCACCCTCACAACCCATTCTTCCTCCTCCACCCCACCTTCCTAGCAAGGAGTATGATTTGATAAACCAATTGCAAAATAAACTTGCCAAGATTTCTTTATGGAAGCTTTTTCAAACTTCACCTACCTACTATGAAGCCTTGGAAAAATCTCTAACAACTCTTCCCGCTCCACCTCCTACTCAAGAGAACATCAATAACTTCTTACAATGCATGCATACTACCTTGATTGTTCCTAGCATTGTATTTACTCAAAAGGATTTAACTTCTAAAGAAGCTCAAAATCAATATGATGCTCTTATGGTATGTGTTACTATAAATAAAAGTATCATTCATAGGACCTTGATTGATAATAGATCTGGGTTTAATGTTTGTAGCATGGACATGCTCATAGCGATTCAAGCTAATCTTTCAACTATTCAAGTTGATAATTTTCCTATACATGACTTTGATCAAATTTCTAAGAACGCTTTGGGAATCATTACCTTGCCTATCAAAGTAGGTTCAATCATCCTAAATACACCTATTCATGTTATGCCTAGACTTCTCAATTAACCTTCTTTTGGGTAGACCTTGGTTGCATGAGATGCATGCTATCCCTTCCACCCTTCACTGAAAAGTCAAGTTTATACATAACAACATGATGTATAAACTTCATGCAGATGATACACCAAATCATTTTCTAAATATTCAAAACCATACTACTCCTATTTCTAATAGTAATCTTTCGTCTGCTAATGCTCTTCCTAGTGATGATTGGGGAACCTTGGATTTTAATCCTACCTTTATTGGAGAGTATAAGGTTTCTAAGATTGATTTTATGAAGCCACAAAGAGAGTTTGAACAATGAGTTTATACTTCTAAATCCCTTCATAACAAATTTTTTACTACTTCTATCCACAATGAAACCGTCAAACCTACTAATGGAGACATAGTGACTAATGAAGTTCCATTGACTCCTTTTGATATGGCTTCTCATTATGGTCCTAGTTATCATTTACTAGTTAGACAAGGATTCAATGGTCAAGCATGTAGTAAGCATAAAAAGGGAATTAAATGCCCTTACAGAATGGGGGGGCATAAGCATTCTTATGGATTGGTATTTAATCTTCAATAACAAATCAATGTTAGCAAAATGTCAAATAATACTTCAAAACATGATAAACCTATGAAGGATTTTGACCAAGAAGTTCTTTTGCCTAAACTCCTTCATTCTAAGATGATTACTAGACCTAAACACAAAAAGAAACATCATCTACACTTGAAGACTCTTCCTTTTTGTTCACATCATAGATTTCCTGATCACTCTACTAATGAATGCCAAGGTTTACATTATAAGATTAGGCAGCTCTTTGATACTAAATTTATTTATATATCATGTGGAAATGAGTTGTATTTCAATCCTATTTTCTCTAAATAACATTTATGTTCCTATTATGGAGCTCGACATTATGTAAACAATGTTAGCCTAATATTTGGGGGCTTGTTGTCTTGTATAGTGTTGTGAGTGATATAATAGGTCTCCTTTCATCCTTGTTTCTATGCTTGGGGGAAAGGATTTCATCTCCTTCTTTTATGTCTTTCTAGGATCCACTTTTCCTTGGAAAAGATATATCTATCTATTATGTGATATCCAATCATATATAAAATTTTTGGTTTGCATTGAGGATCTATGTCCTTAATCATAACCTATTTTGTTGTTTGACAATGGGTTTCCATGGTTGATACATCTCTCACCTTGGAAGTTGAATAGTTTATTATCCCTCACAAGGGTTACTTTTTCTCTTCTTGCATGATATCTCTTTGCATTCGTTCCTTCCAAGGCCTCATAGGAGCTATGACCTTCTTGGCTTGGACTAAGTGTTGTCTATGGAAATTTTCTTGATATAGAAGAAGGTTCTATCCTTGTTCTTTTATTTTCTTTACATGTCAAAATATTATATATTTTTTCCATCTTAAGGAGGGGGGCATATATACAACCTCCCTCATTCTATATTATGCATTTTTTTTTCTAACCTCTTGTTTTGCAACATGGTAAATCTCAAAAGGTAACACAAATAAGTGGCTAAATCTTGAAGAGACACATTTCCAATTTAAAATATGCTAAATTCTCTAAAGGTAATACACATAAGTTTCTAAATCCTAAGGAGATACACATTTTACAAATGTATTCTATGGTGATATGAGAATATGGATCCATGGGTACTTTAATGGTGATATGAGAATATGGATCCATTTTTAAAATAAATTGTCCATTTTATAGTCATTTAAGCTAAATTTTAATGGTTAAACTCATAATAAATTTTCTTTTATAAATGTTTATAAATAAAATCTATTTCTTTACTCTTTTACGTTAGACATTAATTTTCTTGAACATAATATTTAGAGGGTCCATCAAGTGATATGAATAAATACTTGTTGAATAACATTAAATTCATAGGTTTTTGATATTAATTCTCTTGAACATAATATTTAGAGGGTCCATCAAGTGATATGAATAAATACATGTCGAATAACATTAAATTCATAGATTTTTGAATAGTCAATACCTTATTATTTTGTATGTTAATTTAAATATTTAAATAATATTAAATATGCATTGTTATATTATATTAAAATTTGAAAACTTGTTTAATGAGTTTACAACTTGTTAGAGTTTTAAATGAATCTGCAACAACTTGGGGATCAAATGAAATGCACAAATAGCATCCATAAGATATTGGCGAGGAAATTGTATTAAGATGAAAAAATGATATTATTGATAACATCAATGGATTGATTAAAAGGTACATAATAAGCCTTCTTATATAGAATAGTTTATAAGAGACAATGATAAATAGAAGATAACCTATCACCTACATAAGGTAAAATCACATGTACACCAAAAGTAGATCATCTTGTATTATGAAATTAAACATGTGGAATGATGAGGAAGATAATGTGATATGTACACTAAAGGTGTATTGAGATAAAAATTATCACCACCTAGAGTGGAATTCCACAATACCATGTGCTTATTGAGGTGCAAACTTCTAACCTTTTCAGTGATAAAATACAATGTGATTCATGATCCTAAGTAAGCTAAAGAAAAGTTTAATTAATTAATATTTAATTACAAAGATGGAAGATGAGGGTAAAAACCCTAAGTACACTAAGAGAAAGTATAATTCTAGCTCTTGGGAAAGATACTCAACTAGTCTTAAGAACAAAATAGGGGAAATACCTCAAGGAGAATGACAATGGAAAAACTCAAGCCATGTTAGAAGATGTGCATGAGGATGTGGTCTATGGGATGAAGAGTTGTTACCCAAGTTCCACGTGGAAATGTAGATTATGAAGATGAAGAAATGGAGGATATAGAGGAGGAAGATGAAGACAAAGAGGAAGTGGAAATTGAATTGGACTTGAGGATTGAAGATCCAAACAAGGTAAAAAATGAAATTAGAAGAAATGAGGAGGAGAAAATGATAGACAGTAATAGCTAGATGCAGAAAATGATGGATGATATAGAGAAATTTTTTTGGGTAGTATGTTGGCCGTTCAGAATGAGGTTAATGCCTTAGAGCACAATATCTAGGACACTATATTTAATATTGAATTTGGGGTTTCTATCTCTTTTGATTCCAATATTCAAAGAGATATTATAAAAATGATACTTTTCAGCACTATCATCGAGAAGAGTAAGCTAATGAAAGAAGGAAAACATAAGGATGCAAAGCTAGAGGGAAAAATTGGTTTTTTTGAGCCTAAAGACTTGAGTAATGACCTTAGGTGCATCCAAGAAGTCTACCAGGCAATTAAAAATGTCTGACTTGTTTGCTACTTTCTTTTCCTTTTAAGGTTTTTTACCATGTGTCTCTCTTTTTGTTGGAGTCACTAGTGGTCATAGGTTATGGTCTCTACTATTTTCTCTATGATTTTAGTAATCATCACAACTATTTAATTAGTATAATGGGCATTTTCACTATTATTATGTATCATTGGTTAGCCATTACATGTTTTTTGGTTAATGTTTCTAGTTTAGTTTTTGAACATGGTAGTTTTTGATAATTTTTCTAAGGTTTGGCATTTGATTATAATAGTCATTTCACTACTAGCTCATTACTTTCTGGCAATGTTCCTACTTAGGATTAATACGTGGTTATCTTAACTTGTTGCTTAGTTTGAGAGCCCTTTCCCTACCTTCTTTATCAAAAAAATTCAGTCAACAATTCTTCTTCGTCTTCAAAAGATTCACTTCTTATCAATTTATATTTTCATCTACAAAATTCACTATGATATTCTCCCTAAAATTTGGCATTGGATGAGTGTTAAATAATACCTACAAATAGACATAATAAAAAAGAATTCCACCACACAATAGTGTACATAGTTGAGGAAATCTTAATTTTCAAATTGGTTGACTTTTGTGACAATTATTTTTTCCTCATTAGTGACATTAATTTTTAACAAAAACTTCCTTTCAATAATTTCGTTGTGTTTGGCACATTGTAGATTGTGGTTTTGACAAAAAACACAACTATTTGAAATTTGCCAACATCTCTTCTCCTAAGAGCTACCAATTTCATTAGAATCAAGTCTTTGCAACTCTTCAACACTACAACCTTCAAAAGAAATCAATCTCCTCTTGTCTACAACAATCAATTACTTTTACTTCTTATTTAAAAAAATAAAAATCTTCCAGCTTCTTAAAACCTTCGTGAATCAATTTCTAGATATCTTTTCTTTGATCTGTTATGAAAACTCCTATGATGATTGGATTTGATCAACCCCTTTCACTCCTTTAACTTACTCCAATAGTTGATTTATGATCTCTGATCCAAATAGCTATAGCTTCCTTGGTCTTTACAAATCTACAATTGATATAGACAAATGCAGCTGCTAGAAAAATTCATTTCTTGAATCTAACTTTTTCAGCTACAAACACTTTTCACCATTTGTCTAACTTGGCTTTTCAACAATCACACCTATGATATTGCATGCTTTAATACCAATTTGATAAGGGTGGATGGATTTGATCAATGTTAGAAGTAAAAAATCATTACATTTTCCTCTTAAATAATGGTCTTAAGATCCATAAAGAAATATCTAGAAATGCCTAATTTTGACCAATATAGTGCTGAAATATTTATTTTTCTAAAACGCTTTGTAAGATCAACAATAAAATGATTCTATTCCCTAATCGAACATGTATCTCTAGAATCCTCTAATGTAATGTTTTATTTTTACATTTTTAAAAGAATAAATTACATATGCCAACAGTTCAAAAATACCTCCATGCAGCTATGAGACCTACATGGTGAAGTTGAATGGCTCACAAAGGGCCCACTAGGGATCAAGTCTTTCTAAGTGCAAGGCTCGAAGACATCATAAGGGATGAGGCCAGGATCATGCCCGGGGCAAATTTGGCAGCGTGGATGCTTCTTAGTCCTTCCTTGGTTCTTAGCCAAAGAGGTTTCATAAAAATAAAAACCCACATGCACGATACCTAAAAAATATTTATAAAAAACAAGGAAAATCATACTAGAAGTACCATCTTGATCCATACAAAACAAAGCAAAAAAGATCTTTTTGCTGGGAGGTGCGTATCATTTGAAATTGGATGTTTCCACTCTTAAACAAAATTTATTTTCTGATAAAGTGAGATCAATAAACTGTGTAAAAGATGGCTTGCCGTTTCACGTTTGCAAATAAAATATAGTAGTAACTAGCTCATTTTATCTAAGAATATCTTCAGGACGAAACTTTCCATTCTTCTCATTAAAAAAAAATGAAAAAAAATGTCTAGTTTCCTTGTGATGAAAACGATAAAAATCACTAGAAAACAATAATATGACAGAAATGTTTATGTTTTCTTAAATAATTTTTTTAGTAGGTGCGTATCATTTGAAATTGGATGTTTCCACTCTTGAACAAAATTTATTTTATGATAAAATGAGATCAATAAACAGTGTAAAAGATGGCTTGCCGTTTCACGTTTGCAAATAAAATATAGTAGTAGTTGCAAATAAAATATAGTAGTAGCTAGCTGATTATTATGAAATGGGTCCACTGCTTTAATCACTGAATGGAGCGACTAAAAGGCATGGGAGAAAGTAAAGTAGCAGGAGCCATCATCTAAAGACATCTCTCCAATCGAAAGATTCGAAACGAAAATGTCACTCTCATAGCAGCGCATCTCCACTGTCTGAAAAACAGCAATCACATGGGCGCAAACGTGCGATGCTCTAATAATTGAAGTAAAAACGTAGCAGCAGTTGTTCTATATAATCACTTCCCTTCTCAGGAAAGCAAAGTAGCATTCTCTGCCTCTCTGGGTTCCCTTAATATTAAATGGATCTCAATATGAGCGTTTCTACAATAGGCATTGGAATTTCATTGTTTGTTCTGTTTCTCTTCCTTGTTGTGGGATGGAGGAGGAAAAGCAATGGGAGATTATCATGTTTGCCAGGGCCATTCCCGTTGCCCATCATTGGAAACCTCCACCAGTTGGGAGCTCTTCCTCACCGTAGTCTGCAGCGGATGGCTGAGAAACATGGCCCAATTATGTCACTGAAGTTGGGTTCTGTTGATGTTGTGGTTGCCTCTTCTTCTGAGGCGGCCAAACAGTTTCTGAAAACATACGACTTGAGTTTCGCAAACAGGCCGTCTGGTGGGCCGGCCGAGTACTTGTTTTACAATCAGAGGGACATCTTGTATGCTCCATACGGTGATTATTTGCGAGAGATGAAAAGAATATGCGTAGGGGAGATCCTGAGTGGGAAGAGAATGGAGTCGTTCAGAGGAGTGATGGAGGAAGAGGCGATGGCGATGGTGAAATCGATGTGGGAGAAGAGCGAGCGGGGGAGAGTAAGCGTGGATGTGAAGGAGAGCGTCGGGAGGTACACCTCCGACTTCACATGGCGGATGTTGACGGGAACTAAAACTGGGGACAGCAACATAAATAAAGTGATTGAGGAGGTCACTTATTTGATGGGAGCTGTGAATATTGGCGATTTCATTCCTTGGTTGGGGTGGGCAGACTTGCAGGGGATAAGGCGACGTATGAAGAAGGTCCACCGGCAAGTGGACGAAGCGTTGGAGAAGATAATAGATGAGCATGTGGAGCGCAGCGCAGAGGAGGAGCGGCACAAAGACTGGATTGACATCCTTCTGGACACGGAAATTCCTCGGGAAGACAAGAAGGCGATCATTTTTGTAAGTTAGGGCTTTAAAATTTTCATGAATCGTAGGCCTGAATTTTCTATATTCTAAAAATGTATATAGTTGTTAGATAACTTGTGTACATTTTTGTGAGTTATTTTTTTCCCTTTTTTTTAAGGTAATGGGCTGAAATTTATATTAATTATTATTTATTACAATTAATTATTATTATCGGTTATGTTCAATAGATTTAAATTTAAGAGCTTTTATATGAGATGCTCATAAATTATAGTCGTTTTAGAGATTTTGGACAATTAATATTTTGATAGTATTTAACATTTAGTATTTAAGAATTGAAGGTAACTTCCTGTTGATCCTTTTTGTACTCGCAGGTCAGCGCCCGTTCTTTTGACTATCTAATACTTAAAAAATATTTAATATTTTTTTAAGCAAGGAATTGCTAAATCCAATTGAAATGTTAATTCTTGTCTTTTGACAATTAATAGTTTGAAGTTTAGATTAATTATTATTTGCTACAACTAATTATTATTAAGGGCTATGTTCAAATAGATTCAAATACAAGAACTTCAATTTGCGATGCTCCCAAATTATCCAAGTTATAAGCTTTTTGAAAAATTAGTATTATGATACTATTCAACATTTATTATATATTTTTACAATTGTTATATGCAATAGAAGTATTAGTTTGCAAAACATTGCACACTTTATGCAAAAGTTATAAGAATTAGCTTTGAGGAAAATCGATAAGATAACCAACTAGATAGATCCATTTTGAAATGTGTTTTTCTTTTTAAAGGATGGAGGGGTTTGTATAATTTTATATTAGAGTATAATTATTGATATGAGAGCATCTCATATTTTTTTGCTAACTTAATATATATATATATATATTTCTAATATTAATTTTCTTTTTAGAATGTTGATATCTATATATGAATGGTAACTAACAATTTTTTTATTATAATTTAATTTAGTGATTGCATTAGATGTTATTGTTTATATATACTAATTAAATTGAATTAATCTGCCCATGTGCATGTAGGTAATGCTCATTGCTACAATAGATACATCAGCCACTACACTTGAATGGGCAATAAGTGAAGTAATAAGAAATCCAAGTGTGATGAAAAAACTACAAGGAGAAATTAATTCTATAGTAAAACAAGATGAGAAAATAACACATTCTCAAATTTTAAGAATGGAATACTTGCACTGTGTTGTGAAGGAGACATTTAGACTATATCCACCAGCACCCTTGCTCATTCCACATGAAAGTAGAGAAGCTTGTATTGTGAAAGGGTCTGATCATGACTACTTTATACCAGAAAGAACAAGATTTCTTGTTAATGCTTGGGCTATAGGAAGAGATCCAAGAGTATGGAAAGATCCATTGGAATTCAAACCTGAGAGGTTTATGGGTAGAAATTTTGACATAATTAATGATCCAGAATTAAGGATGATTCCTTTTGGTGCAGGAAGGAGAAGTTGCATAGGTTCTTCCATGGGCATCATGGTAGTTGAGGTTGTATTAACACACCTCTTTCACTACTTTGATTTGATAAGTGAGGGTGATATAGATATGAATGAATCTTTTGGAATAACCATACACAAGAAAGATAATCTTTTTGCTATTCCAAGCTGGAGGTGAAGTAAAAATGTACCATCTTTTCTCAAAATATAATTACTATAAGAAAAAAAAAAGGGTTCCCTTTCTTCAAATTATTATATATCATGTATTCCATAAATAATTATTCATGTCATTATGATATGAATAAAACTATATATTATGATGTATTGGAACATGATATGAATTAAGTTTGAGCCGGTCTAAAGGCTTCAGTAGTAGCTTACTTACCATCTCTTTGGTTTCTCCTTCTATTTCTTGTAAATGGTTTTGGAAGTTCATTAAAAATATCTATTATTTCTTTTGAGTTGGTGTTGGTTGACTACTATGTTTTTGCGTTCTATTCTTTTAACAATACTCTATATTAAAAGGTTTGATATGTAAAAGAAAAATATTTGTGCAATATTTTAAATCCATTAAAATCCTAGTTTACCTATAAAAAATAAATAAATAAATAAATAAATAAATAAATAAATAAATAAATATATATCATGATTAGAATTAAATTTGTACATCAATATATCCATTCCATCTAGAGTTTTGTGGTTCCAATAAATAATAAATTATCTGTAAATTTATGTTTACAATTTAGCTATTTATAATGTAAAATTTTTTTCGCTTCAATTATGTTATATTATAAGACATTTATTTATTAAATAAATACATTGATTTTAATAAATTAGTAGGAATCAACATTTTTTCTTATATAATTTGTTCATGAAAAAAATACCATAATTGATCTGAACACTAAAAATATATTCAAAAATATATTTTACTTTAATCAAATTATTAATATGCTCTTCATCTTTTTAAAAATCTGCCTAAAGTTAAAATAAAATTATTTTAATGTATATTATTTAAAAATATTTTATAATTTATATATATTTAAAAAAATATTATTGATGTAGATATGGGTTTATGACAAAATCTATGTGCTCAAATATATGTAGACATCAGTAATAAAATCTAAATATGGGTGGTTGTTCTAGGTGGTAAACTGGTTTCGTTCCATAATTTTAATCACTATTTTAATAATTTAAAATAGAGCAATTAGAAAGGCATGGAAGTAAACATAGTGTTATATATCATGTGGCATGTGCCATCGTCTAAATAAATATTTTCAATTAAAAGATTGAGAACAAAAACATCATTTTCATATCAGTGGTGACAATAAGATGACAACACATTTATTTTCGTATCAATCCCTCTCTATTATCTATGTATAAAATCCCAATGATCACGGAAAATATGTCATGGTCTAATATTTGGAGGGCAAAAATATTTTACGTTTTTCTTTAACCAAGCTCTCTCTCTCTCTCTCTCTCTCTCTCTCTCTCTCTCTCTCTCTCTCTCTCTCTCTCTCTCTCTCTCTCTCTCTCTCTCTCTCTCTCTCTCTCTCTCTCCCCCCCCCTCTGTCTCTCTCTCTCTCTCTCTCTCTATATATATATATATTCTATATTTTATGACAATCATACTTGGCATCTTGAAGAATGATAAATTTAATACAAAATATTGTGAAGGTAGGATTTAAAAAATTGTATTTTACTATTTGTGGCTTAATAAATTTCATTTTGACCGATTGACTTCATTTGGAAACTCTCAATAATATTATTGTATGAGTTAGATGGGAACATAGTGAAGAAGAGAGTCCCATGTAGGAAGCTAGGAATAAAGAAATATTGAATTCAAGAATTTTGACCATCTTCTCTTGCAAATAGATAGTGAAGCAACAAAAACTAAAGAAATAATAGATTACATGTCTTATAATCTTAAATAATAGATTATAAATGGCTTATAATCTAAAATTATAAGACATTTATAATTTATAGTTTTTGTTGCAACAAAAAATCAAGAAACAATAGATTATTGGATTCAAGAAACTTTATTTTTTAGGTTTTTTCTTGTTCTCTTCCTTGAGCCTTCTTTCTGACTTACAACTAACTCCTCCTCGAGATCCACCTTCACAACCTATTTTTTCTTTTTCTCTAAGAATAGCATATATGATATCTAAATTAGTTGAAGATGTTTTAAGACCCTCATGAACATGGAGAAGAATATATCTTAGAAATCTTCTCTATTATGTCATTGAATATTGACATCTTTTCCTCCATGATATCATGAACTTTCTTTTCAACTAGCTCCTTAAAGTTCTCATCCTCAACGACACAACTAACTTTGGCCTTGTCAAGTGATTTTTTATCTATAGAAAGGAAAATAGCTTTATCTAGTTTTTCTTTAGTTTTAGAAACCTTATTATGTAGGACACAGATTTCTTTGACTATCCATTTATCAATAAATTAATTTGTTAGATCCTCAAATTCAAATTGGATGGATTGATCTTTCAAGTTATCAACATCATTGATGCCAATAGGATCACCATGAGCAGGACAAGAACTATATTGCTTAGGTGATTCAAAGATTGCATAATCCACCAATCAGGGATTCAATGGCTCGGGCTCATTCATTACACCCAATTTCTTAGTTTCAACAAGAAACTCATCTGCTTGAACATTAGGGATCAATTTATCTATATTCAACTCTTCATCATGAGGTTTTTCACCTTTTCCACTCCCTACCTTTTTTTAATCTTTTTCTGCCGCACCCACTTAGATCATATGCTTAGTAGGAACCCTATCCTTCTATTGGTCCTCTTTGTTTTTCATGCTTGTAGGAAAGTCAATGTCCTTCTCCTCTTTAGAGTCTCCAAAAATATTTTTTTTTAGGGGCCACCTTAACTTTTTAAACACTTCGACTCTTGTTGTCATTATTTTTCACTGCTGTAGTTTCTTTCTCATCCTTTGAATCCTTAGTCATGAGATCTTCAACGTTAAATTTGAATTTTGAAGCTTCCCCACCACTTTTCTTATTCTTTTTTTCAGACTTCTCCTAGCTACTAGTATTCTCCTTGTTTGAGTCACTCTCTAATTAATCATCCTCTTCTTCTTCAATAGCATAGTCTTCATTGTTGAACAACCTTGTTTATGTTTAATAGTCCTCCTTGCCTTTACCATGAGGATATTTCCTCTTTTATAGAGCTTCCTTCCTAGGAATCCTCCCTTTTTCTCTTAACCTTCTCTTTTTTGGGTTCGACAAAAGAACCCACCTTATTATTTCAACAATGCTCAATAATGAACAAAATCAGACCTTCATGGAGTACATGCTTAGTATATTTATTCATATTATTTTTAATAATTCTTCCCAAAGAGCATATGAGATAGTAGGGGAAGATGATGAGAATTTTATAAAAAAAGTGGTTTAGGAACATAAAATAAAAATTGTGAATCTTAGTTCTACCATCAAGAGTAAAGTAATCCATATAATGATTTTCAAAATATCAACCCAAAATAGCTTAATCAAAAACATTTCAAAGAAGTCCAAGATAGTTTTGAGTAGAAGTTCCTTTTCCTTTTGAGTTTTAGGAAATCTTATCATAGCAACTTTCAAAGTTTTGACATCCTTGAAAAACTTCATATCTAAAATAAGTATACTTGTTAGTTCAATGATTAATTCTTTTGTAATCTCGACTCTCCTTCCACTAACAATAATGATTTCGTTAGTCCAAATTTTAACAAAGGATTTCATTATTATTGCGCTAGGTCCATGCAATTTCTACAAATATGGTGCAACCCCAACTTTCTTGAGCTTATTCCATACTAGTTCATCACTCTTCCATTCACATTCAGTAGGTTCAGCATGGTTAGCTCTTCCATCCATTTTCACAAAGACAACATAGGGAAAGAGAAGGTAGAAAATAAATAAATAACTGCACAAGGAAACATGAAATGCAAAAATCCATTGATAAAGGTGGTAATTATGAAACTTGATAAACCAAATGGAAACCTAGAAAATGTGTTACATTAATAACAAAGATATGGAAATCCACACCCCAGAATAAGAGAAGCTTGGGAAATGATGAGGTTTGGTACCATAAGTCATTTTAATCATTAACCAAAAGACCCTTTTCTTTAAGAATTCATTTATCAAAATTAATGACATCTTTTAGTTTGTCATTCATCTCCAAAGTATCTTTCCATTCAAATTTATGATTACATTTAGTGTCAAGAATCAAGATTAGCAATTAGATTCACTACTTTATTTATTTCGCAAAATTCATGCAAAGTTTTGAAATTATCAAAAGTAATGGAAATCATCTTAATTTTTTTAATGATGTGGTTGATGGTAACCAATGCTTTATATGTACCTTTAATATTATTTACAATATTTTGAGAATCCCAAACTAATCAAATATTATTATAACCTTTTTCTTTGGCTAAGGAAATTGGCTATAAAGTTGCCATAGCCTCGACCACATGACTAGTTTGAATAACTAGAGTCATAACTATAGCCACAATACAACCACCTCTATTATTTATAGAAGAATTCTCCCACATCCAGCTAGACCTAGATTCTATTTTTCCACTGCATGAAAGTTTTTCTTGATCCAACTAGCAGGGGGAGCTATCCAGAATAAGTTTTCTCTTCCCTCTTGCAAGACATTTTTTAATCAAGAAAAATTATAGTTGTTCAAATCATCTCCATTATTATTCAAAAAAAACTTTTCCATTTTCCTATAGATTTCCATTAGTATTCTTGAAAATCTTATCAACAATAATATTAGTCAAAGTCTTCTTTTCCCTGAAGATTGTATCATTTCTTTCTTTCAAGATGTTCCAAATAACATGAGGGGCTAAAGTTTTCCAAACTAGAGTAGAATCCTCATTAGAGTCTGGATATTTCCATTATTCAAAGAATTTCTACATTGAGTTAGGAAACAACCAATTGATATTCAATCTTTGGAGAATATATTTCTAGACATCAAAAGAGAAAGAACATTACAAGAGAATATGGTTAGAGGATTAAACTTCTTTACAAGAAAGACAACAATGAGTAAAGGAATCATAAAACCTCTTTTAGAAATATTATCAAGGGTTAGAACTTTATTTTGCAAGAAGATCTAGAAAAATACATTAATCTTAGGACATAAGTTTTTATTCCAAGAATGTGTGCAGAAAGGAATTTCAACATTGTTGAACCAAAAAGAATACATAGAAGATGTAGAGAATCCACCACCAGAATTAAGAGACAAAACAAATGCGTCTTCTTGAAGGGGCCTAATGAACCAAATTTACAAAGACACATCAATTAGATCTTATCTAATATCCATATCTTTTAAAGAGATCCAATTATTATTTCTCCAGTAATTTTAGCTAGGTTTATCCATAGGTTCTTTTGCAAAGTTTTGCTAGATCTTCCATATCTAGGTAAATTTTTATAGCTTTTTCCTTTATCTAGTTATCTTCCCATAGTTGATTCTTCTTCCATCACCCAGGATCCATTTCTTTGCTAGACAAATAGTATTATTATCTTTATGAATACTACTCCAAATTTGAGAACCACTAAGCATTTGGTCAATGAAAAACAAGTATTTTTTAGTATGAGAGTGCAAGTGGTATTTTATTTTAATAACTCTGTTCAATTCTTTTACCTCTTCAAATATTCTTTAGCATTGCTTGGCCAAAATGATTTTTTTAACCATTATGATTGACCTTAACCATAATTCTCTTCTATCTTTAGACATATGAATATTGCCCTAGGACACTAAAGTTAGTCTCCCTTTCTCTTTGACTCTAGACCAAAATAATTTCTTCTAAGTACTATCTATAATATCTTCAAACTTTTCCAAAATAGTAAAGAGACTAAGATAATACAAACATGCATACTTTGGAGACTAGGTTTAAGAAGTAGTTATTTGCCAGCTTGACTAAGCATCAAACCTTTCCATCCAACTAATTTGTTATTAATTCTATCACTAAGAGAATTCCAAAAAGAATTTAGTAGTTTGAACCAAAGGGGAAGACCCAAGTAGGATGAGGGAAGCAAAGCTATAGAGAAACCAATAATCTTAGCTATTTTTCTTTTACTTTCCTCTAACATATTGCCCAATTTATAAGTTGACCTATAACATCAATATAATTAGATAAAACTATCTTTAAATTTCTAGCTTCTTATACTGTAACCAATCCTAAAAAAGTAGCATTGATTTCTTTTAGCAAAGAATGAGAACCAAATAATTCCTTAACCACATCCAATATTAGTAGAATAAGAATATAGAAAAACCATCTGGACTAGTGGATTTTCCTCCTTCAAAGGGAGAGACACCATACATAATTTCCTTAGAATTAGTGATAGGAGTTTAAGATTTATTCTAATCATGGTTAATCAAAGTAGGGATAGTCAAGATGAGCTCATATTGATTAAAAAAGTTCAAATTCAAGTTAGTAGACAAAATATTGGACAAATACCCCACCATTTCATCTTTGTTTTCTTCTTCCTTTTCTAACTTACCAATAGGGGTTTGAATAGATTTAATTTAGTTGGTAGCTTTTTATTTATCTATCATCATATGAAAGAAATTGGTGTTCTTATCCCTAGCATCAAGCCAAAGAGCTCTAGACTTGTGCCTCCAAAACACTTTTTATTTAGAGATTATGTCATGAAGTTCAATTAGCTTAACACTTTCATTCTCCTTCAGTTAATTAGAGTACCCTAACACCTAAATTTGATCTTGGATGAATCTCAAATCATTTAGAATAGAATCTTTACTATAAAAAAATTCCCAAACACCTCCTTATTCAAAATTTTAACTTTTACTTTGACATTACTGAGTGTCTTTGCTACTTTGAACATGCTTGAACCTACATACCACAAAATTATAATACTTCTTTCAAGATTAGGGTGGTCTATCCATGTATTTTCAAATCTAAAAGGAGGTCTAGAAATGTTACCCACAAAGGGATCCACTCGAAAAACAATAAGATAATTGTCTGAATGAATTCTAGCAAAAGAAGACAAAGAGAATGAAATTTTTTGCATCCATTCATGGGAAAGAAGAGCTTTGTCTAGTCTAACTTGAATGTGATCACTACTAGACCTTCTATTAAACCAAGTGAACTTAATACCTTCCAGATCAACATCCAATAAATCCTCTCTATTGATAAAGTCCATAATATCAATTTTGTTCTTAGGAAGAGACATAGAGCCTCCAAATTTCTCTAAATCTTTAAGAGGAGTGTTAAAGTCCCCCATAACCATTCAAAAGTCATCATGAAATAGATTTCTAGATATTTCTAGCTTTTTACAGAAGATAGCATGACTAAATTTCAAATGAGGAGCATGAAAATTGGACAAGACCCATTCAAAGTTATTTTTAATGTGAAGAAAATTAATAATAACAAGATTATTATCAATGAAAATGTGTTTAACTTGTTAGGATTAACCTCATATAGAAATAATAATTGCATGCCAATATAAACAATATCAGAAAATACTAGATTGTGCATAAGAGAACACAAGACACCAAGATTTAATGTGGTTCACCCAATCCCTAATGTATGTCCACCAACATCAAGTCCAATATTATTATTATCTAGTGATTACAACTTGATTATAATCCATAATCCCTTACAACTCAATACCGCTGCAATAACCAATTTTCACATCACACATTATGAAAATCCCTAATCCTAAGCCTTTTTATCCAAGCTTTTTGCCACTTGCAAAATTAGGGCTAAAATAATAGAAAAATAGTAGCCAATGTCTTTTCCAATATAAGGTCATTTTTGGCTTCGAGGGTGCTGCCCCCAAAAACCCTTTTGGTGGAATTGTCCATTAACCCCACCTTGTACTACAACAAGGATAACACTTGGGGTGCTATCCCAAACCCCCATAGAAATAATATGAGGAGAAAACTACGTCGGATAATCCTCTAAGTTTGATTAGACTCCACATCACAACATATCTTTGATAAAGTTTTGATTCTAGAAATAGTAGTACCACAAGACCCTCCCTCTTCTCAACTTTATCCTTGAGCATTTTGGTTTCTTGAATCAAAATGATGTATCATTATTGATCTCTAACTAAAATTTTAAGAATATCATTCTTGTGAGGACTATTGTGACCTCTTACATTCCAAGATATTATCTTCATCTTTTACCCCCTGAACAAGCCTCCTAGATGGTCACTTGTTTTCCATCCATAATATTACGTTTACTTTCTAGTTCTCTTATAGTTTTAATTAGTTTCCTACGCATTGGATTTTTAGGTGTACCAATATCTACTCTCATCCTTGTAGTGACTCCTATTTGAGAGGCATTTCTAACTAACACTACAACATTTGGGGTCAAATTCTGATGCCAATTTGCGATGACACTACCACTTGTGTGTAATTTTTTTTTTGTTTTTTTGCAAGTTTCCTTGACACCATCATAATACCAACAGTGCCATCATTATTTCAACACATACGTGATTATAAAAAAAAAATAAGAAAAAGAATGGCTCATTCTAATTTCCCGAAATCCTAGCTCCATGCACGAAGTGGTAGAGACCACATTGTGAGGGAAAAGTCAAGCTAGGTAAGGACATAAACCAATCCCTCTATTTGTTTAGTATGTTCTTCAAGTCTAGTCATTTCTTTTCTTGTTGCAATGTTCATCCATGGTCTGTAATTTTTATCTAAATCTTGATGAATATCATGAATATTTTCTATTAAAATTGTAGTATCCTAGTTGATTTGTGGGTTTGCAAGAAGATCCATTATCCACAATTCTTTTAAGATTTATGTCATGCACAATTTGAAATATAAAATTCCCAATATATTTTTTAATGCTAAATTTATAAGTGAGTTCATCTTGAAATATAAACCTTCTCAACGAATCCATTTCACATGTGCTGCAATCCTTGCATATTATGAGAGACAAACTATTATCATGCTAATTGTATAGGCTTTAAAGTTTATAAATAATTTTGATAAAATATAGTATTTGCATTGTAGAGCATATTCATTCCATGAAGTGACATCACTTGGTGAGAAGGTGTAAAATAAAATTTCATGGGTTACCTATGCATACATGTCTATTGTGATAGTTGCAACTACAATTGAGTTAAATCCCTATTTATTTGTTTTTTAGTGAATATTCATGACTATGGCCACCAATTACATTATCTTGAAAGGCCTTCTCAACAAACTTATTTTGTCATTATATGACTATCACTGTAGTCCAAGTGGTGAAATATCTTAGAGGCATTTTGTCAAACTATCAAAAAGATTAAAGTGATATGAATCCATAATAAAAAACAAAGTTGACCAACAGTCAAGTACACCACTAGTACAATCATATGAGATGCTATATCAAAATCAACAAAAATTCTTACAAAGATTTGAAATACATAGCTGCCAATTTAGAAGAATTTTGACCACCTTGTTAAAAACATCAGTCTAGGTAGAATATATCCAACATCAACATAACTAATTGAAACTCTATAGAAATTTTACAAGAAAATATAAATTTCTAAACATGCAACTCCCTTCTTAACAAGAGCTCCAAACATATATTCTATACAAAACATCAAGGGGTAAGAATATTATAGAAGTGCATTTCCACCCTACTACAAAAATGAAGCTTGCTTTGCATGTTTGTGGGATGTGCCCATAATTTATTGCAACATCCAAGGCTTATCTGAAGTCCATACATTCCCTAGACATTATTTTTCATTATAAACTATCTAACTAATTCAATATCAACAAAGTCAGTTGACTGGTGTTTTGTTGATGGGCTTATATTGTTAATTTACAACCCTTTTTTTTGTAAGAACTTTTGGATTTCAAGATCTCTGTTAAACCTTTTTTTCTTAATAAAAAACAAAGATTCAATTCAAAGGATCTGATCTATAAAGTTTTAAGTTGTATTCTTTGTTTTCAAATATACATAATGTAAAAATATATTAAGATCTATGTTTTAGAAAGTAGCAAATAATCACTTATAGGAGCACCATCTATCAATGTTTATCATACATTAACACCTTTGAATCATGCATCTACAATTCTACAACCAAAATATATAGCTTATTGTTAAGAAATTAGTACACTAGATAAAGTGTAATAGCCATAATGTGCTGGAGTATCCTAGGCTTAGCTCACATCAATAAATTCTCATGAAATTTATTTTCATATTGTACTATTTGACTCATTCCCCACCTTCAAAAATTTAGTTTTTAACGTGCTATTCACTTGATAAATAGGATATATCTTCCACAACAAGTCAAGTTGTGATATTGCTATCAAGATTCAATCATGTAATCTTAGAGTAAAACACAAGAACCCATATCTCATAAAAATGAATAAAATGCTTAGTGCCCAATCTACTTGATACTCATAGGTGGAACATTGTGTCTTCTTGGGAGGTCACCCATCCCAATAACACTCCAACTCAAGCATGTTAAACCATGAAGCTTCCTCCAAGGTTAAGCCCACTTTCTTTTTAACTCATTTGTAAAACCTTCAAATATTGTTGTGCCTTATGAAACATTTGTTAAAGAGCTCATTTTAGCTCCTCAATTGACAAGTAGGACATATATTTCAAAAAAACTCAAATTGTTATTTTCCTATCCAAATTCAACTATATCTTTTTCAAGTCAAACTCATTGACCCATGTTTCATGACTAGAGATTCACATAAACCCATCTCCTCACTTCTAAACAATCTACTCCACTTCCAAACATCATAATATTTAGCAAAAGATTCTAAACATGTTAACAACTTAACACATGCTATCTTCTCAATAGATACTATATTCTCATAACCATAGATATATTCATTAAAAACTTGGTTTCCTATTAAGAAATTGGTATTCTTGATCTTGGAGTATATGTTACTTACAAGTTCCAATTACCAAAAACTTTGAAGATTGATGTTGATCACCCACTATGAAGTCAATCTATTGAATACAAGAACAACAGAAGAATTGAATAGTATATGATGTGAATAATAATATGATCTTGTGTTTTGGACTATCTACATTGATAGAGCATAAATAATAAATTTACAAACTAACCCTTGTGCTCTTACCATATATATATCTCTATGTGTGTGTGCATTCAAGAGTAGTTCAAAGAATTTATTAAACACCGACTAGTAGTTCATGTACTAAAGTATAAAATATTGTGTACTTTTATTTTTTTATTTGTGTTCTTTTTGTTGTGCATTATTACTATTCTTGCAAGCTAAAGTCATAAAATTTATCCATGTGTAAATTTTTTAAATTGAGTTGAAATAATTAAACTAGTAGTTGAAGTTAGGCATTACTACCATCCAAATGATATAAAGTCAAATCAATAAGAATGTAGTCATGCCAACATGGAAGCTCACCTTAGCTAACTTTTGTTTCAACTCATTAAGATCTTTTGACACCTATTCATGTCAAACACAAAAATCAAGGTCCATTTTCTCAATAATCAAAACCTAAATTAAATACATCATTTCAAAATTCAATGAAATGAATAAGATCATTAAAAAATAACCAGTAAAATGTCTCAATAACATACTAAAAAAATGGCATCTAGAATTGAGACCATAATAATAACAATGTGATGGTATGCTAGAAGCACATTTATTTACACTTAAAAGATTTAATGAGGACACATCAAAAGTAATGTAGCTTGTAGATTCCTTTTGTGATTGTTCCTCTTCCAATTATTCAAGGATAGTGGAAGGGAGTTGAGGTGGAGGTACATAAAGCACTCTTAGTTTTTTTTCTTCAATAACCTTATTGGGATCCTTGTTGAACTGGAAAAAATGGGCCTTAGCTTCAATTTCTTTTTGACATTAAAAAAATTTCTATCAATAAGAATCCATCTATGAATAATTAATCATATTTTGTGGTTTATTATTATTATTTATGATTGTATATGCATCATTACTATCAACAATATTATGGAATCTAACTTGTTTTCCACCCAACTACATTTAGATTCTAAAGTTTTCTCTATAATTTTTTTCCTTTTAGTCATATCCAAGGATCTATCAAGGATAAGGGTTAATTGAATATGAAACTTAACCTATTGCAAATTATATTGAATCTTCAAGAAAAGCAATAGTAGAAAATGTATGCCTTTATGACTATCCTGATTACAAGTATGCTTTAGTTCTCTTATTATTAATGAAACATGATTTGATGTTGGTATTAGATAGATCGGGGATTTGAGATTTCCTTGTAGTGAAACCAATGAGGAAGCTCAATCTAAAAAAAGATTGGTTTATAAATAGAAAAGAGACTGATGAAAATTATGGTAAGAAGGTTTGGATCAAAGGAAGAGAGTTACACTATCAAAGAAGAAGAATGTCAATTTTTTTTGAAGATAGGTCTAACTCAGACAAAAACCAAGTTATAAGGTGTTCCTAGTCTTAGTTGATACAAAAAGTCATTATTGGCTAGAGAAGTGAATTCTAAAGTTAGAAATTCTTGTTCAAGTAAGAGTTAAAAATCTATTTCAACTAAGAATAAAAAATTAGTTAAGGATGAGGCCTCTACACATGAATATGTAACTTATTCACATTTTAAAAACAATTTATAAAGGAGGAGAAACATATGAAGCAGAAAAAATTGATTTTGAGTGAAAATCCATCAATAAAATTATAAAATCTAGTTTGTTAGATAGGACTCAATTGAGGTTCTTGGTTGTATGAAAGAATTTGATGACCAAGAAGGCCTCCAAGAGCCTACATTTGAGGTTATAGCTTCACTATGTGAATATGATGCTAAAGAGAACTTTTCCAATGCTGATTTCTCATCTATTTTGCCCATATTAATAAAAAAATGGGCTTGCTTATGAAAATATTGGCATGACCAGTGAAAATATATTCTCCCAAAAAAAACTAGTAGTTTAAGTACATACTGTGGTTTAGATTCATATACATCTTTAGACGTGACTAAAGCAAATGTTAGATACAATCCCCCATTAATGCCTTCCAAGCCAGATGAACTTAGTTTTGGAGGTTTGACAACTTTTTTACTAATTTGTCATGGAAAGTTGATTTATTCCATGGAGAAAATCTATTAGAGAGTTAATTTATTCCTAATGGTGATTTATGATTGATTGCATCAAATGTTGAAATAATATTACTAGTTGCATTGACTATATTTCTTCCCTACTAATATAAGAATACATACTTGATTAAGAAGCTCTTAATATGGATATCAGAAAGAGAAAATCATTTCATCCATCTTGATTTGAAACATAACTACTTCAAATAAAAAAAGACAAATCAAGCAATTGTGATGGTTATTAGAGGTAATCTTAACAAAATGTATAAATCAGCCTTAACAAAAAAATCTCAAGCCATATAAGATAAAAATAAGAGAACCGAAGTAAAGGCTTGGCCTTTGGAAGGAGTCGAAAGATGCCTAAAGAAGACATTCCATATAAGATACTTCCAAGAGAATTGAAGTAAAGGCTTATTCACCAATCTAAATGCACAACTTCACAGTAGAATTTGATACAAGCCTAATGTTGTCAAACTCTATAGATGTGATTTGAAGTGATTCTCGAAATATGAGTAATATGATTAATAAAGTCTAATGTGAATTAATGATGGTATGATAATCATTTAAGTTTGTGATTTAGGGGAAGGCATACTCAGAAATGTGTGATGTAATTGAAAAGGTGAATGCCATCAGTAATATAATCATTATCCAATAAATTTAAATTTATAAAGTACCATATCATTTATAAAACCTACCATAACATATCATTTTTTTTTTGACATTTTTGTCACAAATAAAGAGTTCTCACCACGAGAAAATAGAGTGACCATTTTCTATCAAAACCATATGTGCAAATATAAACATTAAATACATGTCCATTTTTGTTGCAAATATACACATTAAGTACATGTCAAATTTTTTCTTTCAAAATCATGTACATATATAAACATTAAGTACAACATGTCCAATACTTTTTTATAGATATACACATTAAGTAGACCAATTTTTTTCTTTCAAAACCATATGTGTAGATATAAACATTAAGTACACCATGTCCAATTTTTTTTCAAGGTTTTCTCTATAATGTAAATGTGTATAGTGAAATGGTTATTAATGATAGATCTAGCAAGTACAACCAATTGAATAAGGGTACAAGGACAAGTTATTATTGTGAAGAAGGATCATATCAGATAATACAAGGGAATTTGATCAAAATAGGAAGACAATTGCTAGATTATTGTTTAACTTTCAAAGAGAAGCTGATGACAAATGTTATTGTCTATGCAAGAATTGTAATGACTTAAAGACAAGAAGAATCAAAATCAAACCAACAAAGAGACATTGTAGGGAGAATGGTCACATTGAAGATGGGTTTGATTATTATCCTTTGATAAATCATTTGTTATATGTTTTTTGCAATATATATATATATATATATATATATATATATATATATATATATATATATATATATATGAACAATGGAAGGAGGTTTGATTATCACATTGAAGGGGGGTGTGATTATCATCAATTTTATATACGTCAATCTACCTAGTGTAGTAAAAACTAAGAGGAATATGGGGGTGTGAATATAGAGGAACATGGAGGTGTGAGTATTGAAGTAGAAGATCATGATCCCATGGAAGATAATGATCATGTACCAGAAAACACATTTGAAGATGATGGTACAAATGCATTTATCCTTGACACATTTGGTACTGGTGCTTGTGTTGGTGCTACTGCTAATGATGATAATGATGATTATGATGAGGATGCGATTGAGACAATCCATGATATACCTGTACTTGAGAAGGAAAACAAAAACCTTTATGAAGCCTCCCAATTTACTCTTCTCTCTATTGTATCATTATTGGTGAATTTGAAGGTTATGAATGGTTTATCCAACATTTAATTGTCATGTATGATAATGCTTGTCATATACATTATTATAGTCTATAAAGGTAAAACATGTACCATTAAGATTTTTTATAATAATCACTTATATATTTTTATTGTTTTAGATTGATAGGTGAGTTTTCATTACCACCACAAAATGTTCTTTCTCACTCATACTAAGAATTATGTGCCACTATGAAACATATTGGAATGAAGTATCAAGAAATAGATGCTTATCCTAAAGATCATGTTATTTATCATAAATAACACAAATATGCAACATAATGCCCTAGATTTCATATGAGAAGATATGGAGATGATCAAATGATAAAAGGGTGTCTCACAAGGTTCTTCATTACATCCCCATCATTCCACACTTGAAAGAATTATTCAGGTGCAATAGCTTGGCATAATTTATGGATTGTCATACACATAACAGGAGTCGAGATGACATTATTCAAATGCTCATAGATGGTTCAACATTTATGGACATAGAGGAAAGTGGCCACACTTTAAAGAAGAACCTTGAGATCTTAGGCTTTCTCTAGTAGTAAATAGTGTCAATTCATTTGGAGAGATGATATGTTGTTTACTTGCTGTGACCTATTTTTGTTATCAACAAAAACCTTCGTTCATGGATGTAAATAATGAGGGAGGATATTATGTTGGTAATGATTGTTCCAGGAATTTTATTATTTTATAGTTATCTACATGTAATTATAAGTCTTGGAATGAAATGACCACAATAATTATATGATGTTGTTGTTCATTCAACTAGGTAAGTACCAAGTGAAAGATATAAATGTATATATTGCACCTCCTATTGATGATTTGTTGGTGTTATGGAATGGTTTCACAATGCATGAAATATCTAGACCAATTGTAGAAAGACAATTTCAATTCCCTACAATTCTTGTGTGGACAATTCATGATGCCCCATGGTTGACACATTTTTGTGGTATGTTATGTTGAATTATAGTTGTATGTGATAATTATAATTCTAAAAATTAACATATATAATCGAATTGTATTGTTATCTTGTACATGTTGAAATAGAGGGAAAATTTGCATGTGTAATGTATCGTCCAAAGATGAAATTTTGTCAGTCCAAAAGTTTAATAAAATAGGTGTTGATGAATATAGGCACTTCCTCCACATAAATCATAAGTATCATAGTGTGGAAAAATATCTTTTCATTGGGAAAGAAGAGACTACATCAAAGCCACAAAGAATGAAACCTCACCTATGGTAGTTCGAATATAATATTATTTGAGGTAATATTATCCCACCTAATTTTTTATGTGTAGAAATAATATATTTTGATTGTGTTTTTTCGGCTAATTATGTAATTGATGACCATAAAGTTCATCAAGGCACCACTGACCACCTTTTAAAGGGACTAAAATGTTATCCCAAAGAATTTAGTAGGATGCCCTACTATGAGAAGCTACAAATGGTGCATTTGTTTGATACTATGCATATTGGAAAGAATATAACAGAGACATTGTGAAAAATATTCACTAGTAAATTTTGACTCATTTTTCAACTAAAATTGGTTGAATTTGTGACTCATATTAGTCAAAATGTTGATCAATACTTTTATTGCAATTTTTGTTGTGAAAATTTTGACCAAGTTTTTTGATCATCAAAATTTCGACCAAACTTAGTCGAAAATGTCACATTAAAATTTATTAAAAAGATGACAATTTTGATTGATGTTTTAGTTTTCTGATAAGGTTCTCCTCCATGTAGAATTTACATGCAATGGGCTGGATTTTAACATATGCAACTGCCCACCAATTATTGAGACAATTGTTTATAAACCATAAAATAAAAACCAAATTCTTTCAAAACTGGTTTTGTCATTTTTAAGTATAAAACAACCCAAAAGAAACATAGAGCATAGCACATCCTTGTAATTTTTGTGCATTTAATTCTTCTTTTTGAAACTCTACTATTATTGACTACATGCCCTTAGAAATAAACTAATTGTTGAATTATCAGTGATCCAGAGGGTCAACACATTTTTTTTTATACCTCAGATGAAGATCCATAAAAGAATACACTAATTGGCATCATAACATCTGCATGGGTCAAAAATACATTGCATGATTGGATACTATCTTTGCATAGAAAATATGCAAGACAAAGGCTCAAACGAACTAGGATTGAATGTGTATATCAGATCAAATTTAAAATAAGACAATGTAATATGCCCACTTAGTAAACCATAAAACTAGATGAAAATGGAATCTATAACTAAATGTGTATTTTTATTTGTGTCATTCACATGAGAGAAATTATAATTTTTTTTCCATCACCTACAATTATATTAAGAAAAGGTTGTATGAATTAAAAACACTACAACAATGTTTCATAGTGGTCTACCTACTTGAAGTCTTAACTCCAGTGATATTTTAATACTTAATTGTATAAGTACTCTATCTAATATTTAATCTTTCAATCTATTACCATGGTAAAATCAAATAATATCATATACTGCAGTAAAGATGGAGAAGGGATACTACCAACATCAAAAGGAGAAATGTATCATTAAGAAGAGTGAACAATCCCTTTCCAAGATTTTTTTACCACTAGTTGACCAAGGTTTTTGGTGGAATTTTGATGAACCATGAGATGCTGGGCTAGAAATCCCCACCTTTTTATTACCCCCTATTCGAAATAAGGTTGACATTAATCTCCTGATCAACCATCTCTTTTGGCCATGGAGAATTGTAATTGCACTAATATTATCAATCAATCATTTATCTTTAAGTATGAAACAATGAATAAATGAAAATAAGGTCCTCATTTGATTGAGAAATTGTATGCATCCTAAAATGGTCAACCAGACTATGGGTCCCCATTATTCAATTTATCAAATTTCCTGAATCAATGGTTTTCATTATTTTATTAAATCAATTCAAATCAATTTCTTTGATCAAATTGTAATTAATTCAATTATTTCAACATTTCTTAAGGTTTGATCATTTTATCCTAAGTCTTATTTAATTAAAAGAAAACCTCTCTTTTAATTAAATAATTAATCCACATTTAATTAATTAAGACAAAAACCTCTCTTTTAATTTAATTAAATATTTCTTATTTAATTAAAAGAGCTTGCTCATTTTTAATTAAATAAAATCCCACTTGAAAAAAATAAAAATTAAATAAAAATAAATAATCCTTGTTTCTCTACATTTAAATGCACATATCTCTAAGTGGGATTCATTTTTTTCCTCTTTTCACTTTCTTCTCAAACACTTCTCTCTTCTTATTGATGGAATTTTGTCTCACATGGATCAAACTCTATTATCTCATATTGGTTGTGAGAAGCCTCCCACCTCCACATTTTCCTTTATAAGGAGCCCCCTCTTTCTCATTTTTATATAGAGCTATATATATATATATATATATATATATAGAGAGAGAGAGAGAGAGAGAGAGAGAGAGAGAGAGAGAGAGAGTAGTTCATTCCTATAGTATTGTTATGCTATAGGTTTAGAGAGAAATTTTGCAAAGGAGTTTAAGCCTTAGGGTTTGGACATTGGAGCTTCATTGCAACTTCTATCTTTTTGTCTTATTATTTCTTACATCCATGGCTTTAATCATGAGGTTTCATCCTTGCATTTTCATATTATCTTAGAGTCATATTTATGTTTGTAGATTAATATTGCATGGCTATTTCCTTTCATAGCTAAGATTTCTTTTCTTGCATTGCTTTGCATTGTTATCATTTAGATTAGTGTGCATCTTCATTTGCATTCATATTTTGATCTTTGAATCTTTTGTTTCATGGTGTACTTGCATGGGCACAAACTATGTCAAACTGAGGGCCTCCTTTACAAACCCTTCCACTCCATGAATAGAGAGCTATGAGATGCCATTCAAGAAATCATTCTTGAAAAATCTTGGATATAATGACTCATAAAAGTGTGTCAACATTTTAGCACACACATTATTTGGTGCCCACTATGGGGAAACCCACCTTTACTTGCTAGTTTTAGATTTTTTGGAGCTACCCCCCTTATGCAGATTTGTTTGGAGACCAAAAACCCTAGATCTTAAAGATTTTATCATACATCCCAAATAGCTTCATGTTTTGGTTTGAATTTTTTTGGTAGGTTAGCAACATATTAGAGAAGCTTCGGTGAAATTTTCATATTTTTCTGAATTATTTTCTATTTTTAATATTTTTTTTTAATTTTTCATGAAAAAATGTTTTAGGGTGCAAATTAAATTTTTTTTCGGAAAGGTCTCTAAATTATAAATAGGGTTGGTTCTTTATGTTTTGATTTTAGAGATCATATTAAGGCTCAATAATTTGATTTGCAAAAACTGGTCTATTTTGACAAAATGGCTCCTTAGGGCACAAATGAAAAGATATTTTCAAAATTATGACATTTTTCGAAAGCTATCTAATTTTTGATAGGGGTCTCTTTTTCTACATTTAGGGTTTTGGATCCAAATTCATATCATATAGGTCCAATCTTGTTGACTAGGTCAAAAATCAATACTAAAAAAGGGCATTTAATGAATAGCTTGCATTTAATTTTTACATGGATCAATGTATGATGTGTTCTTTCATTTGGGTTATTTTTTGGTTATTATCACTTTTAAAAATTATATTTTCAGATCTAACCCTAGTTTTGCATAAGTTGGATATATATTGCATATCTTGTGTTTTCTTGTTTTGCTTGTTTCTTTGTTCATTGCGAGCAACCTTTCAAGCATAAAGGAAAGGTACAATAGAGAAAAGACGCGTTGCAAGGATTATCAAGTATTTTGTTGGATCTCTATAACATTTAGATTTGGAAATGAAATGAACCCTCTCATGTGTTTGGCGTGAGTGCTTTTACATGCTTTCATAGATTCACATTCCATTTCGTGCTCTAAAATTGGATCTAGATTTACTTTCATACATATGTGTTTCACATAGTAATTAGGCCCTATGAACACTATTTGTGGAGTTCTTGAGGGAATGTGCTTCATTCACTTGCTTTACATGTGAAACTCTTCTCGATGATAGATCTCCTTTTAGGTAGGGAAGGATATTTGTTATTATCTCACTATTCTACTTGGGTTTGTTGTCAACATCCATTAGTGCTTTCTCTTTTGAGATTGGTGGTGTTTTTTGTTGGATTTTTCCAAAAATTTGGTAAGTTGATTTTGAATTAGCGTGTCAAAGAATCTTGTTTGCTATGTTTGGGTAAGGTGAAGAGGCTAGAGGAGTATGCTCTGACCCCTTTTGGGCACATCAAAAACTTGGAACCCTTGAATCCAAACCAAGTGCCCATGTTGTACAAATTTGTGAGACTTCCTTGATTAGAGAGGGTTAACCATAGTAGAAATTCCCTTGATTGGGTCAACCACATGGATGAAACCTCAAGTGGTAATAGCCATTTTTGACATGGTAGTAGCATCCACTATATAAATGCCCTTGTAGGGAAAATCCTCATAGGTGTAGTCTATTTTGATTTTTTAGATCTCCTCAGTATCTCCAATTTATTAAATTCTCAAAATATGTCAAAACCCTAGTGCATCAGGATTGGATTTTGCTCACTCTAGATTGTAAAAGCTGCAGAGTTGAACATTACTAAGAACCAAAGTGCTACCAAATTTTCTTTTCTAGGACAATGTGCATGATTGAAAAATATTTTGAGAATATACATACTGGTGGTTCTAGGGATTAGACTAATACTATGACACTATTCATGTTTATGTGCATGGTTTCTTTGTCCCTTGCTCATTTTTTAAAGATGTTTTCTTGAAATTCCTGATTACTATCTTGCATGCCTAGTTCATAATTAAAATTTTATCACACCTAGTTGGATATTTAAAACAAATAAAATTTGAGTTCTTGAGTTGAGACTTTATGATCAAACTAATTTTCTATCTTGTTATTTCTAGTCTCCCTAGGTTGATCCAGTTCAGATTAGGCTACTTACCCCATTTTTAGAATCTTTTACGCACCTTGGGGTATTGTGCTTTAACCCCTTGAATTAATGATCTTTGATTTCACAAGTGACCTTATTTGGAGTCGGTGAGTTAGAGACCATCCTTGTTGAGAAAGATATACCTTTGGATTCTTTGATATTATGCTTGGAGAGTCTTAGTAATCTCTTGTCCATCCACTTTCATAAAAATTCAATTTTAATTATATATAATTTGGGTAAATCATCCTCCTGGTCCATATGTGCTAGGGTATTCACCCAACGTTGTGGGCACCTCTGTGGCAGTGTTAGTTTATGCCTATTGCAAAATTCTATCTTATCACATCTCTTTTGGACAAGTGAGTATTTTTACTATCCTATTTTGGTACCAATGTGTCTTAGGGTTATCGTATCACCTAGTATCTTTTCTTTCATGTCGGTTACAACAAGATATCAAGTAGATCAAGGAAAGAATTAACTTTAGTTTAAACTCATCAAAGACATAAGGGAAAATAACTCATGTTTGTTCAATCATCTGAGAATATTCCAGAAGCTTTGTTTGACCCTAGTAGTGACCTTATTGAGTTGAGTACATCCTTAGCATCACCTCACTCGGATATGGATATGAATTTTACAATGGCTCCACAAAAGAAGAATTGAAGTGTTGGATACTATATTGACCTTTTGAGTGGTGATCCCACTTGTGAAAATAGACCAACCACACCCCATATTGAGGATAGATATTTGGATGCACACCAAAAGGATGAGAAAGGTAAGCATTATACCTATCAAGAAGAGAATCCCAATATGATTATCAAATTAGTGAGTCTTCTAGTGCTCATGTGAATGCAAAACTTACTAGTAACCAATTTAGATAGTTAAGACTGTGTACACCACTCATGACACCTTTAGGTTATGCAAGTGATAGACTTAAAGTACTTGAGTGTGAGAGAAAATACCTTCTAGAGGAACAAGTTAAGAAGGAAGAAAAATTTAAATGCCTAGAGGAAGAAATGAAGGTTATGATTGAGATAGAAAGGAAAGCCCGTCAAGAAGCACAATACCTTCTCATGGCTCCACAAATTGACAATAAATTCAACAATGTGCACATTGATGGTGGAAACAACTCTCATCCACTCATTCCTCTCAAGACTCCATGAAATGAAAAAAATTGGAGAACACCTTCACCATCTCCTAGTCCTAAAGGAAGGAGAGCTTCAAGATATGATGATTATAGGAGACCAATACCTCCTAGATTTTTAAGAAAACCTTCACAACATGCTCATCATGGTTCACAATATGTAGGTGGTAGCTTGAACTTTGACTGTAATTCCTATGATTTCATGACTATGAAACAAGACCCACATTTTCAGCAACATATGGAAACATATATGGAACAAAAAAAAGATGCATACTTTCAACATTTAATCAACAAGGGTGCTAAGGTCCCTTACAACTTTGATGTAGACAAAAAGATTCAAAAGCATGATCCCTATATGAAAGAAGTAATTGACCAATTGAAGAAATATCTAAAGCAAATATTGGCACCCAAGAGTTCTTTTCACTTGATTTAGTTTGTCCTAATCCTTTTGATAAGAGTGTTGACATGAAAGATTTTCCTAGAAAAATTGAGATCCCCCAATATGAAAAATATGATGGAAATGGGGATCCAAATGATCATGTGCATCAGTCCTATGCTATGAGGTTTGAGTTTCATCATGAGGAATCATACCTTATGAGATTATTTCCAAGGAGTCTTAAGGGTCAAGCAATGAAATAGTTTACCAATACAACTCCTCCTATTAAGCCATTCTCTGAGTTAATTTAGAGATTTGTTCAACACTTTGCATACAATCTTTCATGATCTATCTTGCTATTGGACTTATGTCACATGAAGTAAAATCAAGGAGAATCCTTTGTTACTTTCTTGCAAAGATCAAGACGACAGTGCTCTCACTATTCTAGGACTATTCCTAAGAAAAAAAATTGAAATCCTCATTAGTAACATGGTTCTTGAGATGAAGTATGAAGTTAAGAAGATGGTTTTTGAGTCCTTTGATACCATGGTTGAAGCCACATGTAAAATTGAGGATGTTTTGAGAGAGCAAGATATTTTGACAAAAAATGAAAACAACAACAACAATGGTCAGAATAACAACAAAAATAACAAGGATAAAGGAAAAAACACATATTGGAATAAGAAGAAACAAGTGGTTAATGATGGAGTTGTAGATTCCTCTAAGCCTAAAGACAAGGTTGTTCTCCATTTGGCTAGTGTTAATCAACAAGGTAACAAGCCAAGATATCAAGAAAGGCATAACAAAGAGAAACATAACTTTACACAATTGGGTGAGTCATATGAAGAGCTATTCACGAAGCTCCTTGCTTGTAATCTTGTACACACTTATGATGTCACAAAGTTTTGCATACCTAAAGTTAAGCCATGGTGGTGGGATGAGAAGGCCTATTGAAAACTTCAAAATGGCATTGGACATGATATTGAAAACTATGGGAGATTCAAGCATATTTTTCAATATCTTATTGAGAATGGAAAACTTGAAATATATGGATTAAATATCAATGATGATCACACAACATTCAAAGAGCCTTTTCCCAAGTATGAGAAAGGGGAAGCTTCCCAACCTAAGAATGGTGAGGTTGCAATCAATAAAACTTATGTAACTGCAAAAAAAATGTTGTCAATATGCTTGAGGTTGTCAAAAAAAGTGTCAACATGATGGAAAATAAAGATCCCAGTGGTTATGATTTAAATTTTACCTCTCCTATCCTTGGTGAAAAACCTATTTTGGTGCTAAGGAGTGCTCACTCTAAAGATTCATCTCAAGGTCCCCTTGTCATTAGAGGACCCAATTCAAACCTGTCAAGTAAACCAAAGCAAGTGTCTTCCCAAAGTCTCAATGTTTCTATGTGAAGTCAAGGTCCCCTTGTCATCAAAGGACCTAGTTCAAACCAACTAAGTAAGCCAAAAAAAGTGCAATCCAAGTATGTTCCTTCAAAACTAGTGGTTAATCCTAGGTCAAATTATAATCTTGTTAATAAATTACAAAGAACCCCCACTCAAATTCTAATCTTTGAGCTTTTAGAACTGTCTCTAAGACAAAAAAAAGTTCTTGAGGATGCTTTGCACATGGTGAATGTCCCCAAAAATTTAGATATTGATCAATTCCATAACATGGTTAATCATATTGCTAGCCCTCATTACCTTTCCTTTTCAAAGGAAGATTATAAAACTTTGAGCCATCCACACAATCCTACCCTTCATATTGAGGTCATGATCCATAGAACCTGTGTTAGGTTCATGTTGATAGATGGGGGTGATGGGATTAATATTTCTTCTTTGAGTCTTTTAAAGACATTAGTTTATTTTGAACAAGTTATTGATACCAAAAGGAAGATTACTATGAAAGCCTATAATGAGGCAGGGAGAAGTTCAAAGGGGTTAGTTGTCCTTCCTATTAGGATTGATCTTGTTGCAAAAGATATTTTATTCCAAATAGTTGATATTGGACCGCTTTTGTACAATATTTTACTTGGTAAAGCATGGATTCATGATATGTAAGAAATGACGTCTACCTATCATCAGTCTATTAAGTTCCCTTACAATTTAACATAGATTTGTATACCTAGGGATAATACTTTGTCTATTAACTCAATTTCAGCAAGTACTCATGTTCCCCTCAATAGAGAAGTAGATGATTTTGATTCAACTTTAGCTAAATGTAAAGAAAACTTTAAATCCACAGACTTTGGCATGGAGGGATATCAACTCAACTCACTCACAACATTACCAGTTTCACCTAGGGCTCGTTTGGTAATGAGAATACAAGTGGAATAGGAATATGTAAATTCTTAAAATTTTGAATTCTTTGTTTGGATGCACTAAATTAGAATTAGAATATGAAATAAAATAGGAATACATATTCCAATTTTGGCCCAAAAATGATGTTTTTCAATTCCACCAAAATAGGTGGAATTAGAATACATATTCCTATTCTAATTTTATTTATTTTAAAAAAAATAAAATTTTGGGTCCATGAATTCCCCATCAAATTCTTGCTGAACCAAATGGAGAATAGGAATATGTACCCCCATTTTCTATTCTAGAATAGCTATTCCTATACCCCTATTCCTATTCTTGTAGCCAAATGGGCCCCTAGGTCGTATGGTAAACCTTCACAAGAGATGAAATGTTTCTCTTTAGCTATGACATTATTTGACACATTTTTACGATCATCAGTGCCTATTCAAGATGAGAAAGAAGATGTGGTTGCTAGAGATTGGATTTATAGAGAAGAGAAGTGTGTACAGAATGAGAACTTCACTCCCTCTTCTAAAGCTTATGGAAGAGGGTATACTTTTGTCAAGAAGATGGACTATCTTGGACATGGCCCTCTTAGTAATAGATTGGATGCTAGAGTCAAACCCCTTGATCATGATCTTTTCAGATGCAAGTCTAAGAAGCTAATTGGCCTAGGATATGTGAATCAGAATAATGTTGCCCCTATTCTTGACAAATTAGATAGTAATTTGGAAAATCAACAAGATATTTTTGAAGATTGGTCCCTTATACTAATATCCTTTGGGGAGATTCAGATAGTCCAGTATCTCATGAGACAGTTACAAATTTAGAATAAGAGACTGTGACCCTTGATGATATTGAGTCTTCCACATCCAGGCATCCCAAGCCTTCATGGTGTAAGCATCCTAGTCGAGATTCATAAATAGATTACAATGAGTATGAATGGGACTCCCTCTCAAATCCTTCTATAGTTGATATGGATATTGATGTTGTTCATACATATAGTTCTCAACCCAAGTTAGTCAATGATTCACATGTAGGATTAGATGATTTGAACTAACATGTTACCTTAGTGGACAATTCTTCGCTTGTTAGGATGAATCTTGATTTGGGTAGTTTAGGAAGTTACTTGATGGACTCTAACTCTTTGGTCAATAGAGATATCATTCGTATTCATAACCTTGAACTAGTTATTGATTTACCCCTTGTTCATCCTAATTTGAGTGATTGGTCCCAACACGATCATGAACCTAAGCTTTAAATGTTTCAAAATGATTATGAGATAGCTTGCTATTTGAATGCCATTGAACCCATAGTCTCCTCAACTAGTGAACCAACTACCAACATGATAGAGCCAAATATCAAGTATCTTAGTCACAAAATAAAAATAAAATAAAATAAAAAGAATAGGAGTTCTGATGGTGGAAACCACTATGGGGTGGTGTCAGAACCAAAAAAAGTAAAAAGAAAGGATGTATCTGAGGGTGAAAACCTCTCTAAGCTGCCTGAGGATGAGGTACTTAGTCATCTCCCTAGTTATTTTCAAGATAGATCTTCAGTGCTTATTGAACATACACAAATTATCAATTTGGGTATGGATGGAGCTCTAAAAATGGTGCATTTGGCTTAGTCTTTGTATATAGACATGATGGTGGATATGACTGTGAGTTATGAGATTTATTCCATTATGGACAGTTTTTTTGGATATAATTAGATTAATATCTCTTGAAGATCAATAAAAGATTGAATTCACTTGTACATGGGGTACCTATTGTTAGAACATTATGCCTTTTGGATTAGAAAATGCAAGAGCCACCTATGAATGAGCTATGACAACTATTTTTTATGATATGATGCATAAAACATGGAAGATTATGTGGATGAAACCTTGGCTAAGTATAAGAAAAAAGATACACAATTAAATGATTTAGAAGTCATTCTAGATCACATGAAATAATTTCAACTAAGGTTAAATCCTAAAAATTGTGCATTTGGAGTCACCTCTGGAAAATTACTAGGTTTCATTATTTCAGAAAAAGGAATAGAGGTGGAGCCTAAAAAAGTTCAAGCAATCATGGATATGCCACCTCCTAAAAATAGTAGTCAAATCAGGAGTATTCAAGGGTGTCTTCAATCTATAAGGAGGTTTATTTCATAGTTTTCAGATAGAGCTCAACCTTTCAACAAGAACTTACTTAAAGGGGTCAAATGTGTATGGAATGAAGAGTGGAAAAAGAGCATAGATAAAATCAAGAAATACTTGGAAAATCCTCCTATTTTAATTCCTCCTAACCCAGGGAAACAACTTATTATATACATTTTAGTGAAAAAGTCTTCCTTGGGGGAATTATTAGCTCAATTGGATGAACATGGGAAAGAAAGAGCAACATACTACATTGGTCATACTCTTGTTTCATATGAGGTTAATTACACTAGTATTGAGAAATCTTGCCTCGCAGTTGTGTTTTCTTCCCAAAAGCTGTGACATTATATGCTTACACACACTATAAAACTCATAGAAAAATTAATCCACTTAAGTATTTACTAGATAAGGCTTCCCTAATGCGTCAACTTGCTAAATGGATGATGATCCTTTCAGATTTTGACATAGAGTATGTTTAGCGTAAAGCAATCAAAGGGAAAGCCATAGCAGATCAATTAGTTGATTTCCCACTACAAGATGATGCACCTATTCAAGTTGATTTCCTAGATGAGCACCTCATGTATATGACTAAAAGAACATGGATGATGTTATTTGATGGATCTTTTATGCAAAATGATTCTAGAGCTGGTGTGTTTTTTGTTTCTCCTCATGGGTACACGATTCTTAAATCTCACAAGTTATTATTTCCATGTACAAATAACATTGCTAAGTATGAAGCTTTAACAAATGGACTTAAGATGGCTATAGAATGGAGAATTGTAGAGTTACACATCAATGAGGATTCACAACTAATGATCAACCAAGTCAATGACAATTATTTAACAAAAAATGAGAAATTGGTACCTTACAAGAAAATGGTTGATTTCTTGAGACGCTACTTCACATTTGTCTCATTTTTGCAAATCCCTAGAGCAAAAAACAAATTAGCTGATGCTATGGGTACACTTGCTTCACTTCTTCAATTAGAGCAGCATGAATTAGTATTTGCATTCATGGTTGAAGAGCTACATCACCCTATCTATGATTCCTAAGAAAGTCATGTTATTTGTACCCTTGTTAGTCGCGAGTCATCCCATTATAGTGCCATTTATTCATACCTTCGTGATGGAATTATACTTGAAAATTTTAAGCAATCTAAATACAAAAACCTTATTCAAAATGCCTCTCACCATTCCCTTATCTTTGGAGATTTGTGTAGGAGGGGTCTAGATAGAACACTTCTTATATGCCTAGAAAACTAAGAATCTAATCAAGCGTTAATTGACATCCATGAGGGTGTCTGTGGGGGACATTCCAATGGTCTTTCTATGGCTCAAAGGTTGGTTAGGATGCAGTACTATTGGCCCATGATGAAGATTGATGAAGTAGCTTTTGCAAATTCATATGAAAAGTGTCAAAAACATGGTAACCTGATACATGCTCTGAGCAGGGAACTCATTCCTTCTATCTCTCATTGGTCATTTCAATGTTGGGCCTTTGATCTTGTTGGGTAGATTCATCCCAACTCATCATGTGGAAACAAGTTTATTATCACTGCTACTCATTACATCACTAAATGGGTAGAAGTTGTCCCACTTTGTGTTGCTTTGGGAAAGATAGTTTCTCTATATATTCTAAATCATATTATCTATAGATACAGAGTTCCTTCCAAGATTATCACTAACAATAGAGGCTAGTTTGAAAATAAGGACCTTAAACAACTTTGTAAGAAATTCAAGGTAAAACAACATTGGCCCTCCATTTACTTCCTGTAAGGAAATGGTCAAGTAGAAGCATCCAAGTAGAGATTGACACTTATAGATAAATCCAGCCTTGTGGGCCTATAGAATGAGTATTCCTACTCTTAGTAGGGCTACTCCTTTTGCCCTTACATATGGTGCTAAAGTAGTGTTACCTTTAGAGGTTGAGATTCCTTCACTCAGAGTTTCCCTCAAAGGTTTAGTTATAGATGAGAACTACTAGCCCATGAGACTTCAAGAGTTAGAACTTCTGGATGAGAAACACCAAGCATCATTTGAACATATGAGGGTCTATCAAAAATGCATGTCAAAAGCATTCAATGAAAAGGTTCACCCTAGAGAATTCTAGGCAGGAGATCTTGTCCTACATGAAAATCCTAACAATCAACATAATAGAGATCAAAATGGTAAATTTGAACCTAATTGGCTTAGACCTTACATTATTAAAACTTTTGGGTCTAGTGCCTATTTACTGTCTATAGTAGAGGGAGAGTAGCTCCTTGATCCTATCAATATCTTCCACCTGAAGAAGTTCTATCAATGATGGCCATTCTATTTGGGGGCATCTTTGTACATATTTATTGATCCTAACAAAATACCAAAAAAAAGATATATTTCAAAAATAAAAAAAATAATATACTGTCAAAATTCTAAAAATTGGAAAATGTCCTAAAAATATGATCATCTTACTAATAAGTGCTTTGATGTATCTCCAAAAAAATTATATATTTCAAAAATAAAATAAAAAAATCCAAGTGGTATAAACCTAGAAATGGGTGCTACTTGAGACCTTCACACTCCTATTTCTTAGTGCATGTCCTCGACACTTGACCTTTCTCCATCATGCCTTGTCCTTGTTGCCTTGGTTTGGAATTGATCTTTTTCTAGGAGGCATAACTATGTTAGCTTTGGTCTCTTGGCTATGTTAGTCTTTAGGACACCTTGCAAATGGTGTTTTTCAACACCACCCCAACTATATTTTTCAATACAACCCCTAACATCGAGTGTTTTTCAACACTTATTAGTTTGGTCTTGCCCAGTTTTTTCATGTGATCTTACATACTTGCAAAATTTGATACTTATCCTCAGAACTTAATATCAGTTAACATAATTAAAATTTTAAACACAAACACTTAATGCTTGATTTATGTCATGATCTTTTCTTTGTGTGCTAATTGTTATTGATTTTCATTTAGTGTCCTTGTCTAATAAGTCTCTCTGGGATGCATAGCTAGAGGACTTGGGGCATGGGTCATATTTTTGTTTTTTTTCTACTTGTGGGTGTGGTCTTGGAACTCTAGAGTGTCTCTTGTTGTTCCCTTGAAACACTTAGAAGATTTGAGGCATCATCCTTGACCATTTTTGCACAACTGTTCTTATGGTCATCCTAGCATCTATGCCTTGATGTGAGCATGATTTTGTTACATTAAATTGGGTAAGCTAACATCAAAGTCATCTTGACCTTTATGTCTTTGATGCTTATGTTAGAATCTTTCCACATTCCAATCCGATATAAATCACATTCATATCTTCATAGTTACACTTGTAATTAGTGATGATTGTGTCATTTTCTGATGTCCATTAATAATGGCCCAATGACAAAACAAAGTTCTTTTACATTCTCTAATGAATGATGAACACAAAATCCTATATTATAGTTTCTCTATTGCAAGTACACCTTTACATTTTCATGTAGCTTAGATTATTGGATTTTATGTTAGTTTGCATTTCTAGGCTACATTATGAGTTTGAGAGGGTTTTCCCTTCATCTTTCTTGTGCACTTTTAGTCAACTATGGTAATAATTTGATCTTCATTTCCTTATCTTATTTCGTGATCTCAATCAAAATTTATATCTTAAATAGTTGATTGATTTTGGGGCATTCTATTTCATATGAAAAATTTTCTTTTCTTCTTTTTGTTTCTTTCCATGTCTTCCAAATTTCTAACTTCCATTCCCTTTCACTCCACTTCTTTTATTCTAATTCACCTTTGGGTCATAATATTTCATGCTTGATGATCTACCTTGTTTTTGTGATTCTTATATCTTTCATCTTACATCAAGAACTTTATCTTTTTCTTGATTTGATCAAATTTATCAATTTTTTGTTTCTCCTCTATCTCATTTCAATTTTGATCATGAGGGGGCAATGCCTATCAACTTCAATCCTTGATTCAATTTTATCAATTTTATCCTCAACTTTTTAAAGTCAAATTTTACTTGTATTCTTTGTCCTAATGTGTTCCTAAATCAACCACACATCTGGGTTGTTTTGTGATCCCAAATTGATCTCACACTTCAATTTCTTTCTTTGACTACATGTGTTCCCAAATTGATCATACATTAGTCAAAGAGTGGCAAATGTATACACTCTAAAATGGTCGCCTAGACTATGGCCCCCCATTATTCAATTTATCAAATTTTCTAAATCAATGGTGTGCAATATTTTATCAAATCAATTCAAATCAATTTCTTTAATAAAATTGTAATTAATTTAGTTATTTCAACATTTTGTAAGGTTTAATCTTTTTATCCTAAGTATTATTTAATTAAAATAAACCCTCTCTTTTAATTAAATAATTAATCCACATTTAATTAATTAAGAGAAAAATCCCTCTTTTAATTTAATTAAATATTTCCCATTTTATTAAAAGAACTTGTTCCCTTTCAATTCAATAAAATCCCACCTGAAAAAGGAAATAAATTAAATAAAAAATAATAATACTTTTTTTCTCTACACTTAAAAAGCACATATCTCTAAGTGTGATTCCTCTTTTTCCACTTTCTGATTTCTTCTCAAACACTCCTCTTTTCTCATTGGTGAAATTTTTTCTCAGATGGATCAAACTCTTTTATCACATATTGGTTGTGAGAAGCCTCATACCTCCACATTTTACTTTATAAGGAGCCCTGTCCTCCTCATTTTCATATAGAGAAATATTTAGATAGAGATATAAGAAAATAACTCATTTCTATAGTATTTTTATGCTATAGGTTTAGAGAGAAATTTTGGACAAGGAGTTTGAGCCTTAGGGTTTGGACATTGGACCTTCATTGCAATTTCTCTCTTCTTGTCTTATTCTTTCTTGCATCTATGGATTCCATCATAAGGTTTCATCCTTGCATTTTCATATTATCTTAGAGTCATATTTGTTTCCATAGATTAATATTGCATGGTTATTTCCTTTCATAGCTAAGATTTTATTTCTTGCATTGCTTTGCATTGTTATCATTTAGATTAGTTTGCATCTTCATTTGCATTCATATTTTGATCCTTGAATCTCTTGTTTCACGGTGTACTTTCATGGGCACAAACTAGGTCAAACTAAGGGCCTCCCTTACAAACCCTTATACTCCATGAATAGAGAGCTACGATCTATCACTCAAGACCTCATTATTGAGCAATCTTAGATATAATGACTCATAGAAGTGTGCTCACATTTTAGGCATACAAAAGTAAATTTAAAGCTTTTCTAATTTTAAAAAAGAGAAATAATTTATAGGTCCTTGGACAAGGAAGCACACTCATAAAGATATTTGTAAACTACTTGATTGATGCTTCAATATAGAAAATATGGATCTTCATTTATACAATAATTTTATGTTTTCTTATAAGGTGAAAGTAGATGCAATTCAACCACAAAGAAACTTGTTATCAATTTTCCAACAACTTTTGAAGAATCTAGATCCAAAAAATTCCTTACTTTTGAAAAGATCAAACTATTACATAGTTATTGGTGTAGGAGCACCATGACCATCTCCCATGTAAAATTGTCAACAAGTTGTTAGCATTTTTTTTCAAAAATGACAAATTGTGGAAGATGAATAATCATCCATCATAGACAACCTCTTAGAGCTTAGAAAAGGTGAAAGGTCATGTTAGTATAAAAAGAATACATTATCATGTAGAAGATAGGGAGGAGGAGATGTGGAGAAGAGAAATGAAGGTTTTTATGTATGTTTTTTTTAAAATAGATAGAAATCAGTGTTTTGTGAAATATTTTTGATATACTAGTGTTTGGATCAAAGTCATTATATCTTCTCTCATATCTTGTGATTATAGTGGTTCATAAGTTTCTTACATGTTGAATTTAATCTTAGAACTAATGGAGATGTGCATGCTATCATTAAGTTATTACTAAGATCTGATTACTCTACATATTGACAGTAAACACAATTTTAGATTGCAGTGAGCATATTGTTTGTATGTTTCATTGTGTGAAATCAAGGAGTTTGTAAAGGTATCTTTTAGTATTTTAGATTACCATTTTAATGCTCCACAACATACCTTGTTCCATAACATAGAGTTGACCATGAATCAACATGTTAATTGATGTTGCAAGCAAAATAGTGAATATTGAAGATGAGACAATTTGGGGAGAATTTGACAAGGACTAGAATTTGTATAGAATTGAGCTAGAATTTGAGGCTTGTAGGAGAGATTTTGGTAATTTATACGTTTAGTCAATGTTTAAAAGAAATTCCACCTATTGTCATATCTCAATTGACCAAGGGTCTATATATTCAATAATAATGATTCAACATTATATAGAAGAAAGTATCGCACGAGTTCATGTAGATAACACAATTGAGGATGATTTAAGGATAGTGGTTGTAGGCAGGTCATGTATGGCTAAAATGTGTTTTTTATTACTAGGAGTTTGAAGTATGGATTCAAATACAATTAGACTTAGTTATTTTTTCTATTAGAAGTTGTAATCTTTCCTTGGTGTGTTTATAAACCAAGGTTAGAACTCCTTACTTTATTGTTGTAATATATTAGGATATAAGCCAAGGTATCCTAAAATATTTCTTTTTTGTCCTTTTTCCACTACATCTTATTTTTTCATCTAGTGGAATATGTGAGGATAAATATGTATTGTAATTTCTAATTTTAGATTATTCCTCAAGAGGAATCTCACACTTGGCCTCACACACATATGAATGGTGGCATTCATAGACATGGGAGTTACATTCTAACTCCTCTCTCTCATCTCTATTTAAGAGATGACCCTCCTATCTCATTTAACAATGAGGTTTCTTCCTCTTCTCAAATATTGTATGAGCCATTGCTCTCTTGCTCTCTCTCTCTCTCTCTCTTTCTTCTTAGGCTTTTCATGCCTCATTCATAATGTCACAAGGGGTTTTCTTTTCTTTCCCCTTTCCAAATATCTTGTCTCATGGTGTTGGAGCTTGAAGCTTTCTCTCTCCTATTTTATGGTAATATCTTTTCATGCATTTACTCCCTTAGATTCTTTCTTGGTATTGCTTATTTACAGATTTCTTTTTCCATTTCTAACATGGTATCAGAGCCGTTTAATCTTTGTTTTGAGTGTTTACATGAAGGTATGATTCGAAGGAGACTCTTGAGAGAGATTTCACTAATTTCTTCTTTAATCTTCTTAAGATGGAAGAAATTGAATTTTTTTTGAGTTTGGCTGGTTTACCACCAAACCTGATTAACTCCCGTTTGCTCTAATTTATGTAGGTTTTGATATATTGTTGATAAAGAAAATAATATAAATTTAAAAATAGAATTCATGGGTGTTTTACTGGGTTGTATTTACTGTGATGATCGAGGTGTTCTCGTGGTCTTCTTGTCATGCCTGGTTTTCCTTTCTAATTTGTTGTTGTGATTTTTTGGCTCACATTTAGGTGTTTCATTTGCTTATGGCTTTGAGTTTCACCTGTAACTGTGAGCCATCAATGAAAACTTCTATGCATTTTCATCTTTGATTTCCTTTATGTCACGGCTGGGTCTTTATCGTTGAAGTCGATGTATTTTGATGGCTCAGACATGACCATTTTTTATGCTGGAGTATAACAGTAACACGATTTCTTTCTTTTGAGGCTCCTACATTTGATTTGTGGCATTTTCCAACACCTTCTAGCTCCTTCGACTATATTGGGGTGTCTTTGTTTGGGTAAAACATGGCCATGACTAATTTTTTTTTCAGCTAGAACAAAGAGTCCTCAACGGCAGTGCTTGCTCACGCAGGATAATAGGAAATTTCTCATTGATTTTCTAAGAAACCCTTAAGATTTCCATTATATTGCAAAATTTCTCGATGTTTTCATAAGAAACCTTGAAGATCCGCTATATTACAAAATTTAACTCGGCTTGGTACCAATGTGAACCTCTTTTGTATTGCAAGATTTACGTTCTTTGCGAGTGAGGGTTCCTGTAGGTGGATTTGAAGAGAAAATCCCGACGTATTTTCGCTGTTAGATGCTGTATTTTTTGCATTTGGTATTTTGAGCCATCCTTTGGTTTTGTAAGATCCAATTGCAGAGAACTTTAGCAGTAGATGAAAATTTTTTGAGTATTTCTTTTCAGAAGCCCTAAGGACATAGCCGTTTTGCGAAAACTATCGCTCGAAGTGCATTGCTGCTGGTTTCAAACACATATCCGTCTCTCTTGTCCACCAAAACTTATGTGTATAGTCTAACAAGGACTCTAATCTTTAACTTTGTGGACTTTTTGAGGGTTTTTCTTTAGCGACATGAGGGAGTGCATTTTGATCCACATTGGCCAGGCCGGTATTCAGGTTGCCAATGCCTATTGGGAGCTTTACTGTCTTGAACATGGCTACAATGGCAAATGATATATCTGCTTCATCGATCAATTCTGAAGTAAGCATGGAGATATCCTCTATGATATCTGAAAGCTCCATAGGAGAGCCTCGTTGTAGCCTCGAATTCTTCTTTCAGTGAATTGAAGTATTTGGCTAGTTTTTTATCCATCTCCCATACAATTGTTTAGAACGGGAAACCCACTTCTGAGTATTTTTCATCTCTTCTTCCCTGTGGCCTCTCTGCCCATCGCGACGATCTCCACGACCCCGTTCCCCGTCACCGCGGCTGCCTCTGGCGCCGCGCCCAAATCCACGCCCAAACATTATCACTATCATTATGTATACCTTCAGTAAATTTGAACCTTGATGTGTAAGATTTTATTTCATAACATTTACAGTAATTTACATTATCTGTATGTTGTTCTTAATCCAATTTGTTTTTTGACTGCAATAATTTTTAGGTAGAACAATTTTTATGACTGCAATAGTCATATTCAATTTTCTGTCAACAGAAGTGTTGATTTTAATGGAAGTGATATTTATGATTACAGACATAGTTTGTAGGTTTCCCATTGCCCCACATAACTGAGAACCAAGATGGATTCCTCTCATGAATATATTATTATCCAGACACCATGCGGCAAAAGCAATCTCTGCGTGCTTCTGAAACTGTCATAATGTCTTTTAGGCTTGAAGAAATGCCTGTAACTCAAGCCCAAGGTCGGCTGTGTTTTTCTCAAGCATCTGCCGCTGCGGTTGAATTAAAATCTCATTACCTATCTAGATTGCATTGCCTCACATTTGAGTTTTTAAATCATATAAGTTTTCTCTATATTTAGATTCAGTTGTAACATTTTATAGATTCAGTTGTAACATTTTCTTGCCTTTTCATGCAAGTTTATTTTTCCATTTCATGCAAGATTCTTTTCCTTTTTTTTAAGCTCTTGCCAGAAGCATCATTTATTTTTATTATTGCCTTTTGCCAACCTATTTTTGGCATGTAATCATTCATTGTTAGACAAGTGCAATATTCTATCATTACAAGCTTTTATTCAAACCTTTTTTAGAAAAGTTTCTTAACTCTTTTTAGTATATTCTTATCTGCCAGATCTGACCTCTATCATTAATTACTAAGTTTTTTTTAGTTATATCTTTCTTAATGTTTTATTTCAAAAAAATTCTTTTTGAATCACTTCTAATCTTGAAGGCATAGTATGAGAAAAATGGGGAGATCTTTTCTTGCCCCATGACTTTATGTTCTTATTACTTTGAGGTTATATTTTTGAACCAAGGTAAATATTGTGACTTTTTATAAATTGTGACTTTCCAAAATATTAAGTATGGAAAGGTGATTATTTTCTTTAACCAATCTCTTTTCGTATATTTATTTGAGTATATATGGGGGCCCACCTATATGCCCAGATAAATATATAATTTATGACTATAATGATTCAGAAATTAATATATACCTTTGCAAAATGAATTTAATACTCATGTTTACCCTCAATGGAGTTTTATACTTGATATCTATATTTAGTTGATCTTCCTTAAATCATTTTACTTAATTGGATTATGAGTAATCTTACACATTTGCCTTCATTTTGATATTATGATGTGCATATAGTTGCACTTTTATGCTTTTATAGCATCATTCTATACCCATGTTGGCACTTTATGGTTTTATACCATTGATATACATGATTTATATGATATTTGTTTTGAGTTGCATAGGGAGCAAATTTTTTCAAGGATAACTATGTAGGTCCCCTCAGTATAACTAATACATAGTTTCCTTATCTAGCCCATGGAGTATCCCTCCATCCTATATTGGTGTGCACTCATTTTTCCCTCCATTTGATCCTATATGTTCCATTTTGATAGGATAATATTTTTATGGAGTTTCCCTCCATGTTGTTCCTCAATGAAGAGGATGTTATTATTGGAGTTTCCCCTCCAAATTCATATATTTTGATCCAATTTGAAGGCAATATGTTGTTATATCCTCATAATCCATTCTTTTGATTATCCTAACAAATCATGATAATTCTAATTTGATCATCATGTCTCTCTTTTTACTTTATTTTCATATATTAATGTGATAATGATATGCATACTTTATTGCTTAGATCATGAGTCATGCATGTTATGGATTGATCACCCATTAACTTGCAGTGGGATGATTCATTAAGTGGACTGTCTATATCCACGTGATTGATGCAAAGTTGATGCACGTATCATTAGTTGGCCTTGTTTGTGGTCATTTGTGCATTAGTATAATATTCTTTTCATGAGAGCATTGATCAAGCTTTTTACTCAATTTGTCCTTGTTGACAATTTTTTGAGCATATACTTTATCTTGATATCAGGTTATCTCCATTGTTTTGTGGTAACATGTTTTACTCATTGTTTCTCTATGAGAGTTTTATTATCCTTATTCAAAAGGATTTCGAATTTGCATATATGATGGCATTCTACTTGTGGATATTTGTCTTGTCGTTCTCTTTTTTTTTAGGTAATCCATCAAGGAACCTTCTCGAAGATGTGTCTATGCTTCCACTTGATCACATTCAAAGGACTCATGTGCTTCTCTTGGATCCACAAATGTTCCATATGGCTTGAAGACAATCAAATTACTTCATATTGAAGATTAAGTTGCAGATTTTTGTAAATTATGGGTTTAATATCCTTTGATGTAATTACCCCAAGTAAAGATTAAAGGGGGGTGTTAGAAGTTGTAATCTTTCCTTGGTGTGTTTATAAACCAAGGTTAGAACTCCTTTCTTTATTGTTGTAATATATTAGGATATAAGCCAAGGTATCCTAATATATTTCTTTTTTGTCCTTTTTCCACTACATCTTATTTTGTCATCTAGTGGAATATGTGAGGATAAATATGTATTGTAATTTCTAATTTTAGATTATTCCTCCTTAAGAGGAATCTCACACTTGGCTTCACACACATATGAATGGTGGCATTCATAGACATGGGAGTTACATTCTAACTCCTCTCTCTAATATCTATTTAAGAGATGACCCTCCTATCTCATTTAACAATGAGGTTTCTTCCTCTTCTCAAATATTGTATGAGCCATTTCTCTCTTGCTCTCTCTCTCTTTCTTCTTAGGCTTTTCATGCCTCATTCATAATTTCACAAGGGGTTTTCTTTGCTTTCCCCTTTCCAAATATCTTGTCTCACGGTGTTGGAGCTTGAAGCTTTCTCTCTCCTATTTTATGGTAATATCTTTTCATGCATTTACTCCCTTAGATTCTTTCCTGGTATTTCTTATTTACAGATTTCTTTTTCCATTTCTAACAGTTTCTATCAGTTTCCTTTCATTCCAAATAATCCTCATTAGCACATATTTTGGGATATTTAGATTCCTTTCGAAATGTGATAAGATTGATGATTATTTTTAGTTTCTTATTTCCCCTTTCAAGGTGATCACCTGACTTAAATTATGCATTTTTTTGGAGTGGTAAATCTCTAGCATATAGGTTATCTCAGTGCCATAACCGTTAGATAGAATATTGATGAGTTGTGAAGTGATATTGTAGAACTCCAAAGTGGGAATACTACATGTAAAGTGCTAGCAACTATTAGGTAAGTAATGCTAATAGTCATGACTTATGAGAGAGGTGTGATCACACAATAAAATGTCTAAGTGAGGATGTTCCTAAGTTCTTAGTGGTTGTAACTTGTATCGATTCCAGTGAATCTTTCTCATCTCGTGCTTCCTCTTTTCCTTAAGCTTCATCCTGATTCTTGTGTTTTTTTTAATCCTCTTGACTAATATATTTAACACATCTCTTATGATGAAGGTGCCTCAAAAGCTATCAGTTCTTTCCTCTTTTTCTTCTTGAAAGTGAATATAATAAGGAGCTATGCATTCATCATCTATGTTAAAAATAAAAGGAGTAGTTTATAATCATTTTCTTAGGTCCTAAACTGATCATTGCTAAAACTACTAAAAATACATTGATTATTTGAGGAGAGTATGAAAAAATAAAGAGAAGTTTGTATTTGTAGATGGAGAAGCTAAATATAAAGTTTCTAAAAAAATGTACCATGTAATTTTTGCTGGAAGCGGAAAATCAAATCTGCATCTACTAGGAAAATCATATCTAAAATTTTATCTCTAAGCTCTGGAAAGAAATAAAACAAAAGAAATGAGAAAATTAAAAATAGATTAATATTTCATTAAATAAAATAGAGATTTCATGATCAGGTTTTAGTGCCAACTAAAGTCAAATCTAGGATAGTAGATATGTTTCCCAAGTTATTGGCCAAACATAATCAGCCAAGATTTTGAAAATGTCATCTATTGAAAAACAAATCTTATTGAAAATTCATATATATGAAACCCCAAACATATATTTATGAATCTTATGATAATTTCTACTCAATTTATAAATTAAAAACTAATGTATATTACTTCTGAACAAAATCAATCTAGAAATTTCATCTAGTATATTTGATTGCTGATTCAATATTATATTTGGATTCTGCTCATAGTTTTAGGCTTGCCTTCAAAAGTGGCTAATACGTGGTACTAGTGATAGTTGGGAAACACTTGTAAGTCAGCCTTTTAATTCCAATTAAAAGTAGGAGGAAACTTAGCTTTTTTTTAGAAAAACAACCAAAATAGGGTTTTTAATTTCATCTGCAAGGGAAAAACATAATGCTTGAATTTTCTCTCTGTAGGAAGAACTTGCATGTCTTTGAAAACAATAATCTCAAACAAAATTCCAAAAATCTAGAAGTGATTTGAATTTAGGAAAATATCTCCAACTTGTAGCTATATAGACAATTAAACTTGACTAAATCATCACAAAAACAAATGCAACTCTTAGTCCTCCATGAATCCTTGATAAATGGCCATGAATGAGAGAAGTAATTCTTGAGAATAGAAGTTCAATGTGTATCACCTAATTTACTAATGTAAGATGAAACTAACTATTAAATGAAAGCATTAGCAATACTAAGCAAGCCAACACTTAAGATAGGACCGAACGTTATCACCACAAAATGAAGCAAACCAAGAATGGTCGGCTCCTAATGGTATAACACATGATGCAAAGGATTTTTCCCTGACTAAGATATGTATGCTCACAAGTATGCTCAAGCTTTAAGTGGATGGATAGTGTTCATGAAGTGTGGTCTCAACAATGGAGTCATGGAGGTATTTCAACATTATAATGGTATTTTGGTGAGGGAAGGCTAGGATGCAAGGAGAAGAAAGAACATGGATTATGCTTGTTTAGCACCAATAGGGAGGTGACACATGTTAGAGGGTGATTGAATGAAATGAGGGCAAGGTGGATGGTCAACAAAGGAGGCTCAAGAGATAAGGGCTCCATAAATACTTTGTAAGAGTCATAAAAGGGGATGTAAGAGATGTAAGAGATATTTAAGGAGGTGTAAAAGATATTTTGACTTTAGGTTGGGTTAGCAAGTCTTAACCCTTGCTTAAATTTGTGCACATGCTTAGGAGGGGGATTAGGATTAGCTTAGAAAGGGGGTTAAGAGGACAAGTAGCTTAGCTTTGATGAGATGGGTTAGCTAGGTGGCTAAGTGAGGTTAGTATGGGTGAATGGGTTGTATTAGGGGATAGGATAGGGTTTAGGAAGGCTTTTATGATTTTAGGTATTTTAATAAATGATTTATTCAATAAAATGAGAATATGAAATTAAATTGAATAGATTTGAGGATTTATTCAATTTATTAGAGGAATAAGGATTTAATTGATAAATTGATTTTAGGTGAGCAGTTGATTTTATCAATTGGACTATATTTAATTTAATTAATTAATTAACTAGGGGATGATGATTAATTAATTAAATAATAAATAATTAACCAATAATGTCCTAAGAGATGACTAAATATGATTACCTAGTGATGTAATCAGATTTAGGTGTCTACATTTTGCCCCTCTTTGACATAGTGTTGAAACAACATTATGTCAAAAGAGTTGGAATATCGATGACATGAAGAAGACTTTTTAAAGCAACATGATTGCCTCAATTTTGAGTAGAAGAGAAGAGAATGGACTAGGTGATGCCCCCTCAAGAAGGTGGCAGGTAAAGAAAATGATACATGACAGCTTCTTGAAAAATTATAGTAAGCTTATGGGGGCTAGGAGGACATGGAAGAGGGAAAAATAGGTAAAAAAAAGAAAAAAAGGGGAGGAAAAAGAAGGGTGATGGTCAAAAGGGGGATCGCCGAAGGACCTATAGAGGTAGTGAGGACACTAGGGAGGGCTTATAAGTGGTTAGAAGAGGGATAGATGGGGTCATTTAATTTTAGATTAATGAGGAGCTATAGGTGCCAAGAGCTCTAAGTTAGATTTTACGATGATGGCTATAGGACGATCAAAGCACTGAGCTGATGTAGTGTGATGAGTATGAGAAAAACGGACACCCAATTGATCGGTAGGATCAAAAACCTCTTTGTAATATTTAGTTTTGCATTAGTTAGAGCACTACTACAGAAGAAAAAACACAATCCCGTAGCCATAGGTCCGACGGGAACACGTGCAATATCGGTGGGATCACAATGCTATGAAAATAGCCTAGTCATAGGAATAATTTATTTTTTGATTTAGTTTTGGTGGGATTGCAATTTTGGGAGGGGGGGTGAATGTTATGTGGGGTTGCTAGTAACTTGGCAGGATCATGTTCCCACCAAAAAAATGTGAATATGGTTGCAGGGATGAAATCCTACATTAGGGGGTCAATGCGGGTATGTGATAGGGTTGATCAGGGGAGGAAAGGGAAATAATGAAATCTCATGGGAGCAAAGGCTGGTAGGATTGGCAAGTTAAGCTCATGCGGGATCGCAAGTGTAGGAGCATGGTCAATGGGGCAAGGGTGGGCAAGAGTCAAAGCTATAATCCCGTAGGAAGATATATCTACATGAACACAAGATTTTGGGTAAGTGGTAACGTGTCTATGGGAATGCGAGGAAAATTAGGAGGGGAAGGGAAGTCAAATCTACAATCCTACAAGAAGATACATTCATGGGAATGCAAGATTCTATTGTCATGGGAACACATTCATGGGAACGCGAGTCAAACAACTAGGATAGGGACAATTAGCGATGTGATCCCATGGGAACATATATTTGTGGGAACATAAGGGTTAGGTTTCATAGGAATGCTTTTCATGGGAACGTAGGTGTGGTGAGAAAAACTCAAAAAAAGATTGGGGTTGGGTAAGATGAGGGGTGGAAAGCTAGGGTAGGTAAAATCTAAGAATGAATACTAACATTTGAGTGGATTTTGTGGTGTGTAGTGGTCATTGGATGCTTTGGTATCATGTGAGTAGTGAGCGGCAGTACTACGTGCAGGAGAGATGGTGATGCCTACAAAATAGGTGAAGATTGAGGCCATCAAACTTGGCTATCTAACATGATTGCTTTACACACATACATACATGATGATGTTTACAACCCTGTGTGAGCAATGGCACAACAAGACTGTGACCTTTCACTTGCCTATTGGAGAGATGACCATGACATTGGAGGATATGTATCAAATTTTTAGACTACCATTACGAGGGATGCTACTAATGGTGACTAGGGAGATGATGAAAAAGGCAGTAGTACAGGGACTAGTGGGGCCTGGAGTGGAGTATAGGATTTGATAGGGGTAGTTTGTGTTGGATGAGCACTTGGATCAAGTGGCCCCGAAGAGGTAGATTTACTTCTATGTATTGGGGCTGGTCTTTGGGTACATTACCCCAAATATAGGTGGGACATGAGTCACCCTAGTGTTGATACTAGTGGTGATGTAGATAGTCAATGCAGGAGTCCTGACAACATGGGATTATTTTATGCTTGTAGAGTTATACAGGGATTTACATAAGATATTTTACCAATGTACCAACCATTAGTGGAGGAGCATAGGGTTCCCCACTCTTCTATAGGTATGGACATAGGAGCATATTGCAATGCTCATGCCACTTGGTTAGAGGGATAGGGAGGTAGAGGAGCTAGTGGCTTATAGTTGGGTAGAGCCACTAACCCACCACCATATAGATGTGGTGGATTATTGGAGAGTTGTGCTAGATGATGTGGTGATAGTGGTATGGAGGCCATACATGGGCCTGGGGCTATGGGTAGAGGAGGGGGAGTAGCTACCATACACCATATCCCCTTGCTTTATTTTTGGGTGATGGGCATACTTTGTAGAGAAGTATAGGTTGGACAGAGTGCTTCAGTAGTTTGGATGGTGGTAGATGGCTTAAGGGGAGCTGAACTATTATTAGTGGGTGATGCATGAGCAAGTGTCTATGTATGAGCCAACCTTATAGAGAGAGGGTTTATTGAGGGTGTGGATGGAGCTAGAGCCACAATAGTGAGATTGGTTCGATGGGGAAATAGATGCAAGCTCCACCCAGGAGTACTGAGACACATTTTAGAAACTAAGACCAGTAGGCAAAGTATAGGTGATGAAGGTAGCAGTGGTGGTAGGAGAGTTAGCTTGGGTAGCAAGGAAGGTTAGATATGTAGCCAAAGGGCTACAATAGCAGGAAAAGATGATTTCTTAGGAGGATGGGCTAGCTCGAAAAAGGTGGAGGGTAGGGAGGTAGGAGAGAGGAGCTTAGCCAGAGGGAGGACTAGAGGTGGGAGTGGAGGAGAGGAGGGCAGAGCCAGCAAGAGGTGGAGAGGAGAGAGCAGAGGAGAGGAGGTTGTAAGAGGATGGGGAGAAGGAGCCATAGAGGTTAGCAAGAGGTGATGGAGGAGGGCCAGTTGTAGGGGGAGGGGGTGGTGGATGGGCAACCTATTACGCCTCATTATAGTAGACTCATGATATGATAAGCCAGCTACTCCATGACACATAGTAGGAGTGAGTGAAACTCAAGATAGAGTAACATTAGCTATGGCAAGACCAAGATGTAGCATAGGGCTAGGAAAATAGGGTAGGGATTGAGGTGGGGAGGCTGGAGATGGAGTTGGGGCGAGTGGAGGGGAGGTTGGACATGGTGAGCTTGGAGAGGTAGGCCATATAGGTGAGGATAGATGTTATTTAGCAAGAGTAGGATAGATTGGTGGTGGAGGTGGCAACCCTAAGAGCATAGGTGGTGGTGGGTGGAGGCATGGATGAGTTGAGGAGACTACAGGCTAAGGTGGAGGAGCTGAGGGAGAGGGCCAAATTCTATCAAGGTAGATACCATGAAACGGTCCCAACAGACTAGATAGAGCACTACAGATGGCTGACATGGTTAGGGATAGTTGGGACCCATATAGGGATGTAGGGAGGAGGGGATAGTGGGTGGAGCACTAGAGGGGAGAGTACATGTAGGTCTCAATGCACTAGGCATAGTCACAAGATAGGACAGAGCTAGATGCGAGGGATAGGGGTGAGGGGGAGGAGGAATGAGGCAAAGAGCTTAGGGATAGGAGGAAAATTGATGAGGCCACCACCTCCACCAACAACAGCACTATGGGTAGAGGGATGTAGAGGAGGAGCCGGAGGAGTTAGGTTAGTGACTAGTGATAGGCTAAACTTTTTGCATGATGAGTATTTTGTATAGATCAACAGTTTTGAGATACATCTATATTTTGTGTGGGCATAGACCCATTGTATGATATGGACATTGTATATTGGGATTTTGATGGATTGTTATTATTTCATTCTTTCATTACAGAGGGGATTATATATAGAGAGAGCTGATGATTCTTTGGGGTGGGATACGTGTTATGGACTTCTGATGTCATGAGTATTGTTGATATATTTGATATGTAGGATATGATTTTTGATGATATTGCTGACGATTTGTGATGTAGGATGTGATATGTGCTGAGATTATGATGTTTTTGATAGTTTATGATGCATGATGTGATTTTTTATGATATTTTATATATGATGCAATTTGTTTTTGATGTGATTTGGCTATGATAGTGCAGATATGATGTGATGTGATTTTTATCTATGATATTGCAGATGTGATGTGATCCTTGATGACATGATTTACCTTATGATATTTTAGATGTGATGGATATGTTTTTGATGTAATCCCTAATGATGTGATTTTCTATATGATAGATATTATGTGGTGGGATATATTTTGATATTATCCTAATAATGTGATGTGATGTGATAATGTGATCTCTTTTGATAGTATCTGATATGCTATTGTATGATGATAAGTACAAACTAAAAGATAAGTGACAAATGTAAAATGAATCACCAACTAAAGGATAAACAATAGATTTATTATATGGAAAATGAACATAGTGTCATGAGATTTAGGATAAGTTAATAAAAACTAAAGATGAATCAAAGATTGAAAAATGAATTACAAAATAAAAGATGAAAATACAAGTTTAAAATGAATTACAAATTAATGATGAACTATTAAATGATGAACTACAATGCTAAAATGAATTACAACTTAATGATGAACTATTAAATGATGAACTAAAATGCTAAAATTAATCACAATTAAATGATGAACTAAAACACTAAAATGATAAAATGAATCATAATTAAATGATGAACTAAAACACTAAAATGAATTACAATCTAATGATGAATTACAATGCTAAAATGAATTATAATATAATGATGAATGATAAATGCTAAAATGAATCATAATCTAATGATGAACTAAAATGCTAAAATGAATGAAAAAACTTAATGATGAACTAAAATGATAAAATGAATCATAATTAAATGATGAACTAAAATGCTAAAATAAATTATAATCTAATGATGAATGACAATGCTAAAATGAATCATAACCTAATGATGAACTACAATGCTAAAATGAATCATAATTAAATGATGAACTAAAATGCTAAAACGAATAATAATCTAATGATGAATGACAATGCTAAAATGAATCATAATATAATGATGAAGTATAATGCTAAAGTTTAAGCAAACTAAAAGAAAGATCAATAAATTTATGATATGCTAAAAATAACACAAACTAAAAGATATGTCTGAGACTTATGATAAGCACATGAGAATAACATAAAAAACTGAATGCGATGATATTTTGAGATATGATAAAAGGATACAAGCTATGATAATACAACATACTAGATTCTAGGATATGCAAGACAAATGATGATGGTGGAATAGAATAACCAATGCTTGACTTATGATAGTGTCCTATGATATGAAAAGTGAACATAGGAGATACTGACTCTAAGGAGAATGATGTTGGAAAATGAGTGATCAAAAAACATGCAATTAGGAGGATAGTGGAGATTAGAGCTACGATAGTGACTTATGATAGGAATCACATCATGATTTTGGTGAAAGCATAACCAAAGGGATGAAAAACTATGATAATGAACAAGAGTCAATGTTTGATGGTTTGAATTGAAATATTCTAATAGTGGAAAAAGCTGAAGTTTGAGGGAGAGAGTTGATGAAGAGGAAGAGGATACCAAGGGTTATGAAAAATAAATGTGAGGCATATTGAAATCTTGAGCATGGGGTACTTTGTGAGGAAGTACCACTATGTAGTGTGAGAAATTTAGATGATATAGGACCATTAGGGAGCTGCCAAGGTTAGTAAGAACATCAAGGCCTTTTCCCCAATATTACATAGGAATGAGTCAAACAAGCATGCAAGGATTTCCCCAACATCACACATGAGTCTTAGAGAGATTAGTGTGGGAACAATGCTGGGTGATCCATAAGGAAACAATATCATCCAGGAGCTCAATGTTTTTAGAAATGAAAACATGATGGAAATATGCAAGGGTGATATCCGATTGACTCACAAGAAAAAAAAGACTGTGATCAAAACCATGCCCCTAAGTTGTCCCAGTCAAAACACACCATGATATGAAATGATCATGGCAATCACGAGGAGGGAATAATGAAAAACACGTGGAAGCGATCAACCCAAAATACACAAGAACCAAATATTTGCAAAGAAAGAACAAAAGTGTGAAAAGTAACCTTTTGCTAAAGAGATCAACTGATGGGATATTGACAGGCTGGAAAACAAAGAAAAGACACTTGGAAAGGAATTTTAAGATGAAGATGTGAAGGATATTGACAAAAGGGAAAAAAGACATCTTTCTATAGATGACAGGCTATGGACATAAGGTGTCACATGAAGGCCTGAATAGGAGGTACAAGTATGACTATACAATGACTGAGAATTTGGGAACACATTTAAAAACATAGTAGTAGGTATGTATATGATGGGGGAAAGCTCATGATGAGGAGATAGAAATTTTATAATACAAGTATTCTTACAGGGTGTGATATGTATAGCATGACTATTATTTGTGATACTACTGTATTTACAAGATTATGATACATATGATACAAGAGTTGGAACAAGGATATGATACATAGAATACTACTCACTAAGGAGGATGGACATGGTAAAGTACAAGGATGAAAATAGTTGATAAGACACATGTGATAGAGTACAATGGTAGGGTACATTTGGTATGATAATTAGGATGCTATAATATAGGGGTTAGGAGGGATGTTGCAAAGTGAAAATTTCTGGAGGGTGATGTTGCAAAGCATGGTGGAAGACGTGAATAGTAAAACCATGGGGAACACATTGGAAAAATGGGGACATGGGTGATGTGATACGGAGTGGTGATGAGGGAGATGTGTGTTAGTGATAGATAATAAAAAGGCTTAAGTACACCTAGAGTCTATTTGCTAGGTTTTCACTAGGGACCTATCCAAGGTGCTTGAATTACCAAGTTTTCACCATTGGACAATTTTTAAAACTTTTTTTTGAGAATTTTTCTTTCAGGCATAGAATTTCTTAAGGTGAAGGATATTGGTAGGATCATTTAGGACTTCACCTTCAAGTTTATATAGCTAATAGGCTCTTGAGCCAAAAGATGTCATGACCACATAAGGACAAGGCCATGTGGGCTCAAACTTGCCTTTCTTTTCTCGTTCAGTCTAAACCTTCATATTCTCTTTGAGGACCATGTTGCCTTCTTGAAAATTGCATGGATGGACTTTCTTGTTGAAATTATGATTGAGGTGATTCTGGTAGACCACGAGGTGGTCGTAGGCCTATTGTCTTCTCTCATCAAGTAAATCAAGCTAAGTAAGTCAAGCTACTCTGTACCTTTCATTAGATATCTAACTCCATAGAGAAATGTGAAGGGATGGGAGTTCAACCTCAATAGGTAAGACTACTTTGGCACCATAGACCAAGGAGTATGGAGTTGTACCTAGTGGATGTGCATAATGAGGTGCAGTATGCCCATAGGGTGGGATTGATTTGCAAATGCAAATCATGACCAGAATCATTGACAACTTTCTTTAGGATTTTAAGCAGGATTTTATTAGTTGCCTCCACCTGACCATTACCTTGTGGGAAATATGAGCTAGAGAAGCAATGATGGATGTGAAGGGAAGTGCACAATTCCTCCATATTTAGGTTTTCAAAATTTCCTCCATGGTCAGTGAAAATGGTAGCTGGGATGCCAAAGTGACATATGATATGATATAGGATAAAGTTGGACACCTGAACTCCCATGGCAGTGACAAGGGGAAATACTTTGAACCACTTAGTGAAATAATCAAAGGTAGTGATTATCCATTTGTGTCCTTCTGAAGAAAGTGGTGCAATAAGGCCAACAAGATTAAACCCTAGGCAAAAGGCTATGGTGGTGGTCTAGGTTGTAGATCCTGAGTTGGGGCCTGGATTAGATTAGCATGTTGTTGACAAGGTAAACATCATTTCACAAACTCACATGCATCATACTCTAGAGTAGGCCAATAATACCTAGCCCAAAAGATTTTCTTTGCTAGCATTATCCCGATCATGTGACCACCACAAAGTCCAACATGTACCTCCTTGAGAGCCATTGCAGCCTCATTTTGATCAAAACATTGAGAGAGAGTATCATGATAACCATGATGATATAGGGTTTGGGTGATGATAGCATAACAGGAAGCTCTGCAAATAAGGTTTTGGTGTTGGGTTCATGTGAGGTGAGGAAATATGATACCTTTTAGTAGGTAAGTGTGAATTTTGTGGTAGCATGGGGATTGGGGACCAAATAAGATGTAGACCCATGTTGATTCATCATTCTCATATGCGAGTTTTTGCAGTTGCTTGACTAAGAATTTTTATTGCATAGCTTTGCATGGTATTTGTAAGAGAGAACCAATAGTATCCATGGCATCAGCTACTTTATTTTGGAGTCTAAGTACTTGTATGAACTGGAGTTGAGTAAAATGCTCCTTTACTTGATCAACCAATTCCTTGTAAGGTAGTTGCTTATCATCCTTGGTTTGATATCATTCAAGGCTTGTTTAATGATAAGATGAGAATCATCGTAGACTTGTAGCTCTGGGATATTCCATTCAAATAGAAATTTTGAGCCCCGCAACAAGGGCTTCATACTCTATGATGTTATTCGTACACCAAATCTACAGCTTGAAAGATTTAGTAATATAATCGCCTTGAGGTGTGACTAAGAGTTTCCTTTGTCAAAACTGAAGATATAGGAGGCCTATGCTCTTGAAAGGGAAGGATGAAATCTCCATCTTTAGGCACCTCAGAGAGGTTTTCACTGTTAGAAACATCCTTTATTTTTATTTCATTTTTTGAGTCATCCAATGGTACTCTAGAGGAGTTTTCACTAGAGGACATTTTTCCTTTGCTTTTTTTTCTTTTTGCCTTCTTTTTTCATTTCAATTTTATGACTAGAGATTTCCTCTTCCCTGAAGTAACTTGCTAAATCCAGCCTACAAAACAGCAATATATTACCAAATAAACTACTAAAAATTGTAGATATGTGACTAATTTTGATCACGTGACCAATGGTAGTTTATGGCCAGACATTTATCTCCCAACCAAATTTATGATTAAACTATTTTAATCATTGATTAGGTCATTGATTTAGTCATTTATTATTGTTACTTGGTAGTTTATATGTTAGTTTATTTGGTGATTTTGGTATTTTATTTGGTAGTATATTTGGTACTATATTTAGTATTATATTTGGTAACTCATTTGGTAGTTGATTTGGTGGTTTTTTTGGTAGTATATATGATAGTATATTTGGTAGTATATTTGGTAAAATATTTAGTAGTATTTATTGTAGTATATGTGGTAGTATATTTGGTAGTTTATTTAATCATTAATTTAGTCATATTAGGGCACGATGGAATTGAACCACCATCCTCCTTATAAAGCAGGTGCTCTTCCATTGAGCTAGTACCCTTTAAAGAGTAATGCAAAAAATTGACAAAGTTGTCTTCCCAACATTAGATCTACCATGATCATAGTCATTGTAACATGATATACTCTTCTCAAACAACACAAATTTACTTATTATGAAAAACAATAATCTAAATCTTTATCAATAACAATTCAACAATTTTAAATTCTTTTGTTCAAGCATTTTAAAATTATATCTCATGTCAATTACACTTCTCTAAATTATTGTAGTGATAGACTCTTATAAAATATTATTTGGAGCACTTTGGCCACACACAAGTATTATTTCTTGTGCTAACTTCTTAGAAAAAAGATAGAAATGATTATGCAATTTATGCCAAGGAAATAGACCTTTTCATTAAATAAAAACATCAAACCCCATTAAAAAATAACATCACCACCAATTGCTTTTTTTCTTTTCGTAGTCTCTGCAATAATTGAGACTAGCTTGCATGCATTGCAAAAATAGATTCACTTTCTGTAGTGACGAAATGTAATCACCATAATAATACCAATGTCAAGAGCATGCAAAAGATGCGTACGATGGATGTACAAAGGACGTGTTGAACTGTGTCAATTCCTGCTATGAACTGAGAGTCTTTTTTTTGGGAGGAGATTTTTGTGAGGAAAAAACAAAAGAAAACCAAAAAAATTGACACAACATGCTTCAACTCCAAGAATGACAATGCAACCAAATTTCTTGTCCTTGTAATTCCATTGTTAGACAAGTCCAAACCCATTATAATAGTCGAGACATGAATGTGCTAAATAACATCTATTGAACTTTTGGCTCAATTAATTTTGTCAAAGACATTGGAACTATATGTGGTAGAATAGAAAATATAATCAAGAAAAGAAAATATTAACATCACATTTACACTTTGTATGAACAAAATCTTAAATTCTATTCAACATAGTTAGAAGTTGTAAATATAGTTCATTAAAAAGAAAAATGAAAATAAAGGTTTAGGAAATGTAAGCTTTGCCAAGACCAGATTTCAAACCTTGGTTAAATCATTATTAGCCTAATAAGAACTTTAGGGACCATTAAAAAAAATCAAAAAATTAGAAAACTTATCCTCCTATGTGAACCTAAAAACAAGAGACAACTAGAAAATTGATGATTCATGCATTAGATGCCAACAAGATGCAAAGCCATTAATCCTCTTTAAATTGGAAAAAAAAGACCTAATGGAAGGCATACGTCCCTTTCATTAACATAAAATGGTTAGAAACTACTGCATACCCTGCTCAATAAAAGAAATATTAATTGATAACTAAAGATTGCATCTGCAAATTGCAAATATGTTACATCTCATCCAAAAGTCATCTACAATCATCTCAACTTCAAGTGGTACAATCTCCAATAAAATTCCAAAGCTAGACCTCACAATGATTACCAAAAACTAGTACACTCAATGCAAACTGCATAATATTAGCCTTGGCTAAAATCCTGCTGATAGTTCCAGAAATATTTGATATTCTAAGTACTTCCAGACTACAATTTAAAAATCATTGGAATTTGATGCAATCAGGCACATGAGACACAGTTTTAGAGTTCAAAATAATTAGACACTCCTAAATATATTATAGCTAGCTGGATGTAAATAAAAAATCTCCATAATCCCAACAAAATCAATACCATTCACTAACAAGACAAAAATAGTAGTATAGCAGGTTTCATATTACTTTTGGAATAAAGTTTTCAATTTATATGTCTTTTGTGGCTTATAAATCAGAGGTAGTATCAATATTAATATAACTTATTCAGACTACATTATTTCAGCATTTCTCCTAGATTGTTGCTCAAAACACTTCTTTAGTACAACTAACTTGGAAAATCAGATAACCCGATTTCATCATTGCAAACAATGAAGTATTGAACTTAAATTTGCTATGTAATCCAAGGTATGAATTTCTTAAATTTTAAATATATATGTTGTCTGCTATGATTTGAAATAATGATCTGGATTCAGTTGGAGAATGAGATCATGTGAAGTGAGATTTCCTACCAATTATTGAGAAGAGAGCATAAACTTTATTACCTGATGAATTATCTCTTGTGTGAGGTTGAACATCACTCTATTTGTCTGCAAAAGTAGTCAAATATGAAGATAGCAAAAATTCAGACGTAAAATTTTCACTTAGAACTCTCTGCAAAATTGTTCATCAAAGAGACTCTTTTTATAACATAAGTGTAAAATTTACAAGAAGCAAACATACCAATTATGATTTAATGAGAAACAATGGTAAGTCATTTTCTTCAAGGACATCAAAAAAATTTACTCATCTATTTTCCTATACAAATGTTGAGAAAAATCTAAAATGATGCATTTACAATCATAGTAGTAGCTATGTACATCAATTCCTCTCTACCAAAAATGTTATAGGAGGTTGACAAAAATGCAGTTGAGAAAAAAATGCAAGAATATAATGATCATTGAAGCATATTGAAAGCAAAGATTATACATGACCATCAGTCATTGGCTGGACACCTGTAAGCATTGCACTTTTTAATCCAGCCCATTGCTTTGCACCTATGAATGCTCCTTCCTCTAGCATACTCTGCACAGAAATGCCTTTTTCACTCTATAGTGGGAATAGGCCCATTCATAAAACATGATTAAAAGAAATACCAATTAATCCCAAATAAAAATGACTCTCAAAATAAGATAATCCAAAAACCATTACATGATAATATAAGTCAATTTCATGTACTGCAACACAAAGATTAAAAATCATAGAAACACACAAATATTTATAGACAAACTTAAATTTTCCAAACCTTTCTTGTAGCCCAAAATTCAGCTTCTGTGATAACCCCACCAAAAACAAGTTATTTGTGCAATTTCGACAACTCGCTATCAAAAGAAAAATAAGCTCCAATTATAGCAAATCACAAAGCCCTTGTAAGAGTCAGTGAACAATGGGAAAATACCAAGAATTTTTATTACCTTTGAAAATTAAAATTCATGAAAAAATAGTTAAAGGATTTATGGTTACAACTTGTTAGAAACAAAATAAGTATCATTCTTCATAAGTATTTTCTGAATCACAGAAGCTCCAGGGATTATGCATACTATTCATAACAACTGTTAGCTCCAATTAAGCACCCACATCTAAATATTTTCACTCCCAAAAAATTAACATATTAAAAAAATGATATTAGAATACTTCTATAGGCTCACTTAATTTGTAGAACAAAGATTCATTATGGGAATATGAAGAACCCTTCTCATAATGAGGTACTCATGAGCTAGGGATAATGTCTAGGCTTCAAAATATAAAAACTTGCATGGCTAAAAGGTAAAAACAAATGCACCTATGTATTTTATTACCAAGCAAGATACATCTAGACCAGAAATGTCACATGGCATACTACACAAGCTTCCACATTATGAAAGTAGGTGGTAGTATTCTTGACAAATTTGAGTTACCAACTCATATCATCCACAAAGATAAATGCAAAAAAAAAGTACACAAATGAAAAAAATCATAAAATTAGGTATATTTTTTCTTTGACCTCAATATGAATCAATAAAATTGACTGATTATGTGATAAATTGTAAGAGAATTGGAATCTTTATTACCAAATTTTAAGTCAATTCTTGCATATCAAAGACTATCAACAGGAATGTACTACACAAAAAGCTTGTATCAAAAAAAATTGTAGAGAATGATTTGCATTCCTAGAGGATGTCAAGTCACCTGTCCTCACTAACTTCATCCTGTGTTCCATTTCTTCCTTATTGATTTGCCCCCTCGTGAGTAACTATTGAGGCCTATTCAGACCTCTGAGAGGCACCATGTGTACCTTGTCCATCCTATTTTGATATCAATAGAAGTGGGACATAAGAAGCATTCCAATGAACTGGCAATTTTTGTAGACCTTATTCTAAATATGGACTTGCTCCAACAAAAATTTGAAATGCATGGAAGTGAAAAAGCTAAGTTGGATTATGGTGGAAATTCTCTCTTATGAAGAAGAATGATAATCAAGAAATTAGATCCAATCATGAAAAAAGGAAATGCTCTGACTCTTTGCAATTAAATGTTAATTGAAATATGATAAAAAAATAACTCATTTTCTGAAAGAAAAGAGGATAAAGATCAAGTCACTTTAGTGGTTGGGATAGAAACAAATGTGGACTCGGTTCTTGTACACTTAGAGTGGAATATGGCACAAAGTGTGAATGAATGGTGTTAATTGCATCATTATTATGTGCATGTGTTCGAAGTGGGACACTTAACACAGTCAAGGAGAGGAGCTATACTATTATTGCTTCTCTCTTCATACTACATTGATGATGAAGATCGAATACATCATGTTCTTCCTTATGTCATTACAATGCCTTCTTATCTAGCTGTTAATTCTACAGTGTGCTGCTTTGCAAACTATCTATGATATTTGTTCAAGGGGTGTATTTAACAAACCAATTATAATTGCTAACTTTTCACTATGGTGGTAGAGAAATAATTAGTTTTCCACCACCTACATATCATTTAGTGATTGTTTTCAATCTAGAAAGTAGCTTGTTGCCTTCATCTCTCAAGCCAATTTCTCTAGCTTTGCATAGACCATATATGTCTACAAATGTGACCTGTCTCCTATGCAAAATGCATGTACCATTTTATGGGCTTCGATCCAACTACATCTAGGGATCTTCTTGATTCCTCTATTTCTCATCAATATTCTTAACATTTGAACCTCACTCCATCAACCCAATTTTGTATAGATGTTTGAGAGAAGAACATAAGTTGTAGGATTCTTATGATCAAAATTAAAAATCAGCATCATTGTAAATACTTTTGAGCCTACATTCAAAAGTGATCTACAGGTACCACAAAAACATATACACACATCCACCATAAATTTAATTGGCATCTTAATGATAGTCTTAAAGTGTCCTAAATATCGCCAACATAGGCAAGAAGGTCCACCATACACATAGAATGAAAACCTCTATTTGTAATGTGATGTATTACTCATATGGTTGAATTATATTCAACCCTCATCCACAAAACATGCAGGGTTGTAGGAAAATAGAGCAAAATGTCTAGATATGTTCCAGAAAGCTTCATTAATTCTAAATATTTGAGAGATTCTCGCAAAATCTAATTTGTGTATATCCTCCAACGATGACATTCCATTTCTTTGAGGCATTTTGTCAAATACATCGTGTGCCCTGTTTGTGCTTCCAATTTTGCATGCATGTCTAGCAGGGTATTCAAAACTTCTACATCTAATAACTTTCCATTTTCAATTATGTTCTGATGGATGTCTGTGCCCTTTTCCAAAGCTCCCATTTTGGCATGGGCTACAACTAACCAGCTGGTATAAATAGTCATCATTTGTAGAGGAGTTGACTACAAAAAATAGAGAGGCATTGAGATTGAGCTCTAGTATGCTTCAAAGTAATCTATCAAGAAGAGTGTGAAAAACCCCAAGGTGGGGGTTGATGGTTGAGTGCCAAGTACATAGAGACTTTAGCTATGGATAGATTGACCTCAGCTGGCTTCACATAAATGGTTATGAGTTCAATGATAGAAGTAGTGCAACACATAAATTGATGCTCAGTCCATAGTGATATATAGGGCTCCTCAACCTATCTGTTGACATATCTAGATAGGGTTTTTAGAGGGATGCTGCTAGAGGTTGTAGAGTCTGGTTCTTTGAAAGTTTTGAAAGCATTTTCAACAAACCCATTTTGTGCATATCCCAAAATCATGACTATCGATGGGATCACATCTCCTTTTAGGCATTTTGTAAAACAGTTCCCATTCCTTGTTTATGCTTCCATATTTTGCATATATGTCTAGTAGGGTGCTAAGAAGAACAATATCTAACAAAAATTCACTATTAATAAAGCTTGATGGCTATTCATACCCTATTCCAAAGCTCCAAATTGAGTGGCAATAGTGAGAATGTAGGTTAATTTTGATGAGTGTTGCTTTACTCCAGCCAGTTGCATGTATTTAAAAGTTTCTAGCCCAATTTTTTACATATCCTTCTACCATTGTTATCCATAGGACCACATTTATTTGAGGCATTTTCTCAAATAGATCGCGCGCCTAGTGTAACCTTCCATCTTTTGCATGCATGTCTACCAGAGAACCTGCAACTACAACATCAAACAAAACCCCTCTTCAATTACACATTGTTGGATGCATATGCCCTGTTTCAAAGATCAAATTTTGGAAAATGATATAGCATGTTGAAATCTCTCTGTGAAAAAGTGAGGAAAACCCTAGTTTCAAGTTGTAATGATGTATTAGGACTACCATTGTTTCGACAGAAACATTGCTAAATCGAAATGGTAATGGATATTTGGTATTAAGAAATTGAAATGGGATACCCTAAACTGCAAAAGAGATCCTTGGTTATATATATACGTAATTATTATTCTTATTTTATTAAAAATGTTTTATATTATATTAATTATTCATAATTTATCTAATATTGAAAATTTTGAAAAATTTAACTTATTAATTTATTTTATAATTTTTATGTCAATGTAATTTAATATATTTAATATTTTAATTATAATTTTATTCTGTAGTACAATTAATCATATTTAAATTTTATCATAATCCTATTTTCTACTACATTTAGATTTAATTGTAATTAATTTACAAAGAGATTTTATTATAATTGTTATGATATGATTGATTCTTTTAATTTAGTGAGGTTATAAGCATGTATAATTAAAGAAATAAGACATAATTTTTTTTTAAAATACTTCTAAACTTAATGTCAAAATGTATCTCTTGTCAATTTTAAGCAATACGTCTATCATTTTACTCATATTGTTCCTTTGAAAAAACACATGGATATGTTATGAAAATGGAAACGGGAATCCAAAAGCTAGCATTGAATTCTCTTGAAAATAATTTTTCCTTTGACGAGAAAGGTATAAAAAATGAATGAAGGAAGTGTAGTTGTATTTGTAAATACATTTACATAATAAATGAGGTTATTTTTGTAATAAAGCTATCAATAAAGAATGGATAGTCTCAAACCTAATTGAGAAAAGTCTTTGAATGAGGAAGATAATTAGGATACTTTATCAAGAGTGTCATGAACATATGATTACAATAGGAAGAGGGGAGGAATATGAATTTATATATGTATAGATTGCAAGAGGCAGATGTACAAGATAGAGAGAGAGAGAGAGAGAGAGAGAGAGAGAGAGAGAGAGAGAGAGAGAGAGAGAGAGAGAGAGAGAGAGAGAGAGAGAGAGAGAGAGAGAGAGAGAGAGAGAGAGAGAGAGAGAGAGAGAGAGAGAGAGAGAGAGAGATTGATATCAAAATAGAGATGAAGGGAGAGATGAAATAAGAAATAAGAAGAGATGGTAATACAAAAGCATATAGATAGATATTGAGGTATAGGGAGAAGAGAGAGATGGATAAAGATAGGTAGAGAGGTGCGGTGGAAGAGAAAGGGAGAGAGATGTAGAGGTAGAGATAGAGATAGCGAGATGTATATAAAAAGAGAGGAAGAAGAATATATGCAAAAGTGAAGAAGAGATTTATGTGGAGAGGGAGATAAAGAAGTAGGGTCCACATCTCTTTCTCTGTCTATGTGGAAGGAATTTTAAAAAATCATAGATATTGGACTAGAAAGAGGCAACAATACTTTTTTAGGGTTCATAGGTTAGTTAGTTGATGTAATTTTATTAAATAACAATCAAATCCATCTTTTAAATTGAAGTCTAGTAGTATTTGTATTGAATGTTAATCAAATCACCCATATTATAAATTGATGTCTATTAGTATTTGTATTGAATGGAAATCAAAACACCCATCTTATATAAAGAAGTTAGTTTAAGTAACATATGTGCAACATGTCTATCTTATCGACCACACATTATTTTGGTTATTCATCATAGGTTTCTATGAAATTTATGATAAAATGTTCAATCAAAAATACACAAAAAAAATAAAAATAAAAATTAGATACCTAATAATTAAATGTGGATGCTCATGCTCATCAATCCAATAAATCTTATTTCAATTCATATAGAACAATTAAAGTACTAGTAACTATGAATAAGCTTTGTAAGGAAGTTGATTTAGGACATATACAATTAAAGTAGATCATTTAGATTTTTAGATCTATGTGAAAATCAAAGTTCATGATTTCTCTATCTGTAGGGTTGTCTAAATTCCTAAACTAATCTTCTCACATTCCATTTGACCAATTGAAAACATAAGTTAACTATTAGATTTGTTACTGAATAAATAAAATATAATTAATAATTAACAGTGCCCATTTTAAGTGTCTGGATATTCAACATATAATCAATAATTAATAAATATTATTTAAAATTTTATGTGTTCATCAAAAATAAAATTATTTCATCTTGAAATTTAATTTAAAATTTTTAATATAAAATGAAACTAGTTAATTTTTCTTTGAATTTAAGTATGTAATAATATATTTAATGTATAATATCATCAATGTTATCTTGAAAAATATCAATATTCTAAAAGAAAATTTGTACATGGTACAATAAATTGAACTTACAAAATATTAATAATATATAAATTCAATATTTATCTTAAATAAAATTATTTCATTCTTTGAAAAAACTAAAAATTATACAAATATTAGTATGCTTTTATAATTTTTATAAAATAACATATTAGAAAAGGAAAGAGCTACAACACATTGTGAGCCTCTTATCAAAGAGGTTTTGGGTCCCAATCTACTCGGACTTAATATAAAATAATAATAATTAATCAAAACACATAATAATTAATCTTGTCTTCAGCCCTCTTACTGATCAACAAAATAAAATGAATGTTTAATTTTAATAAATAAAATACAAATTAATCAATATTTTGAATTTTAATTATCTCTCTCTATATATATAATAATAATTTTTTTTAATATAAAATTATGTAAAAATGTTAAATTAGATATAAATTAAATAATAATTTTAATTATTTTTCATGTGATATGGTTTTAATCATCTACATTACTAATTACTTCACATTAAATTTCAAAACACCATTTTATGTTAAAAATATAATTTCTAAATAAATTATAATTTAACAACATAAACATAATATAATATTGAAAATAAAGATACAATATGGAAGTAAAAAATGATAACGGAAGAGATGATGAAAAGGTAAGGATTAAAAAGGAAAACACTTTAAAACCATTTTTAATTTGGACTTGTCTAAAAAGACAAATTTCAACCAATGAGAATATAACAAGTTGTCGCTAAAATTTATTGCACTATAAAATATGACCAGAGTAAAATGAAATAATCGATGGTAGAAAAAGGAAGAAAAAGATGTGAATGGTGCAATTGTCTTGCACACCCTTTAATAAATATGCGTTGTTGATTTAAAAACTTAGTCAAGGCGTTCAACATAAATATGTTTACATGGAAAATTGGTCAAGCGATGTAATATCATGAAAGTCAAAACTTGAAATAAAATACGATAAGGATTATATGGTCACATGGCATGTATATGAGAAAAGAGAAAGGGGATCCTTACCAAGAGGTGGACCCTAATTGTAGAGAGTGTAGCATCAAGAATGAGTTGAAACCCTAACTCTAGAGGTAGCTAGTTATAATGTAGAGCTTTCTAAACAAGTCAAGTACAAAATAAAAGTGATCTCTTGTTTTAGGGTTTGCGCCTATCTGTCTAATGATCATGGGCATTTTTCCCTTAGAAATTTTGATATTTTTTCCAAATGAATTCCCATGCAAGGTCGTATATGCAATATGAACATTATTTGTAAATTAATTTATGTAAATAGAATATGTTTATTAATTTTTATTCCATAATTTATTAATAAATACAATTTAAATCATAAATATTTATTATTATTAACTCATTTTATGTCAAGGCTATATATTTATTAAATAGTGGTTTACACTATTTACTAAATGATAAAATATATTAACTGTAATGATAGTAAACTAATGCTATATTTTAGGATGGTTATTACATGACATTTGATATGATTAATAGAAATTATATATTGTGATCATAAAATACTTAATTAATAATTAAACTTTTTGATATGTAGAGATAGACTTGGAGTTTTATTTTGAGTACTGGCCAATTGTTTAGACATTTATTTGATCATTTATTTAGTCACTTGTAAACTAAAAAAAATTACTAGAATTTGATCACTTTTAGTCACATGACTGAATTTTTAAGTCTTGTGACTAAAACTTTTAGTCATGTAGTCATTTATTTGTCAAAATTCTACAAGTGTTATGACTAGAGATTTCCTCTTCCTTGAAGTAACCTGCTAGATCCAGCTTGTATATATATGCTAATGGCGGTGGCAACCATTTATGTGGTGTTTTTGCTCTCATGATTTTAAGGAGAATGTGCTCGATAGACAATTCATCAACATGAATGACACTTGGTTGGTCCCAGTCTATGAGTTTGGGGTGAGTGAGGGGTAGGTCTATGAGATTTAGGGATAGTTGGCAAAGCATAAAGGCTCCTAGGATAATTTCATCTAGGAAGATATCATCGTAGGCTTTCTTTTCTACTTCCTCGGGAATGTCTTTAACCTCAACAAGGTTGTTTGGGATGTTTGTGAAGGCATGACTTTCCTTCATAGTGCCCCCAGTCATAGGGAGTCTATAGCCTAAGCCTTTGGTTTTCTATCCCTATTATGCCTCTATAGGTTGTCTCACACTTGATTCTAGATGGCCCAAACCACATTATTGATAATCCCATTGCTCAGTGGCTAGGTGATGTGACCGGGGATATTTCTATTTAAAGTGATCAAGAAGTGCTTCACTTTTTGGAGGTGGTTATTTGTACAACCATGTACTAATGTCAAGTGCATTTTCCTCTCCATCAAGGATACCCTTGGTAATAAATGTGGTAGGGCCTATTTGTTGGAGTCAAGAGGTGGTTTATGGTCTAGGCCCTGATGTGTCGGGAATCCTTGAGTATGTAAATCAAGTGGTAGATCATTGACAACAAAAGAATTTGTAAGACTGTACCCACCACAACCTTGGTAGTTGATCTTAACCGTGGAAAGATTGGAGGCTAAAATGGTGTCTAGATCATGACAGGTGCTAGGGGAACTAGCCATGGTGTGGCCAACTTTGATCCTAGGACAATGATTGGTGTATGAAGCTTCAACTAAATTGCAATAAGCAAAGGGTTTAGGATCTACATGCATGGTTATGTCAATTCCATTATGTGGAAATTTGATGAACTAATGATATGTGGATAGAATGGCCTTCATGGCATGAATCCATGGATGACTTAGGAGGATGTTGTATGGAAGGTTAAGATCAAGTATGTGGCAAAGTGTTTCTTGACTGGTTGGGCCAACTCTAATATGGAGCAAGATGGTTCCTTTAGTGGTGTGCTCCAAATTGTCATATGCCTTGATGGTGATTACTACATTATTGATATCTACCTTAGTGTATCCTACCTATTTGATGAAATTTAGAGTACATAGATTTAAAGTCAATCCATTATCTATCATGACCCGTTTAACTGCAAAGTTGGAAACCATGATAGCTATGTGAAGTGGAAGGATATGATTGGGTTTGACTATGGGGATATCAATGATTTTGAAGGATAAGGCACATGATGCTGAAAGATGGCCAACCAAGTTGTGAAACTTAATGGCATTTATGTCAGAGGGGATGCGTGACTCATGTAGAGTATTGTCAAGGATCTCTTGATAAAGTGGGCTTGTTTGTAAGAGATCTAGAATGAAGATCTAGATCGACATGTTTCCAAGGTGTTCCCAGATGTTATACTATGGCCCTAATGAGGATGATTCTGATGGAGATTCTCTAGATGGAGGTGGTCTTGATGGTGCAAAAATAGGTGGGCTAACTATATTGAGTCAAGTTTGGCGAGTAGTAACTACACACTGGGTATCTAGGAATTTGATGTTTATAACATTGATAGATGGCTCCACTTGGGATATGCACCCAATAAGGCTCCCATAATCCAAGTATGCTAAAGTATAGTTTTGATACTTGTCTTGGTTATCTCCTTGTTTTCCTTGAGTATTGTTTGGTTTGGTGATAGGAGGGTTCATAGGTGCTTTTCCTAGGTTTGTGTTATGAGGAGGGAAAACATTTTGATACATCATTAATCCTGCATTAGGTGAAGCTTGTGCCCCCACTATGATTTCCTTCTGGTCAATGAGGTCTTGGACATAATCCTTGAGTGGCATGCATTTGAGGGTAGTGTGTCCTTTGACACAATGGAATTTATAGAACTCATTATCCTTGTACCAAGATGCTGTAGATTGATTGAGCTTAAAAGGTTGTGTTTGTGGATACCAAACAAGGTTATCCTTGGCTAGTTTGTCAAATAGTACATCAAAGGGTTCCCCCAATGGGGTGTATGTGCATGGTTGTCTCTAAACATGGGGTTTAGCACCTACTAAAAGTGTGATGGCATTGGTTTGATTATGATATTGGTCTACATAGGTGGTTGTTGATATATAGGGGGTTGGTGCTAATAAGGTTGCTGTTGAAAAAATGTGGTGGGAATATTGGTTGTTGCCCCAATGATATAAACTTGTCAGGTGTCAGTGGTGCCATCTATCACCGTATTTTTGTTTCTATTCCAATATCGGGTTTTGTCATTGCTAGGACCTCAGTCTTGGGTGTTTTCCTTGTAAATTCTGATAACACCATCCTTAATGAGGCCTTGTTCAAGTCCCATCCCTTTTTCCTTAATGTCTTTATATGTTTTTAGATAGTTCATAACAATGTGATGGGTGAGACTAGGGTGTGCATTGTTTATGAACATTTTGACAAGATGACACTCAAGGATGGTACAAGAAATCCTAGTTGTGAGGATTTGCTACTATTGAAAACACGACTTTTGCCTTCTTTCTACTTAGTATGGACTAGGTCCACCATAGATAACTTAGTTTCAACAAGATTGGTGTATTGAGCCACTAAGGCTTTAGAAAGATCTGCAAAGGTTTTAATAGTTCCCTAAGGGATATGACAAAACCATTCTAAGGTTGGGCCTCCTAAACTTTTGGGAAAGAGCCACATGAGGAACATATCATTATAGGCTACCTCTTGACAATGCATATAGAATTCCTTAACATGTGTGACAAGATCATTTTTCCCCCTAAATTTGTCAAAATTGGGGATCTCAAAATGTTTAGGAAACGGTGTCATCATGATGCTTTTGTCAAATAGGTATGGGCAGTCATTCTCAAACTTGAAAGTTTTTGAGTCTATACCATCTTTGAGGGCCTTGAGAGAAATTTTCATCTCTTCACATTTAGAGTTTATAGGGTGGGGAGTGAGTGCCCCCATTATAGGTGCCCCTAGTGTAGGATACATGCCAAGATCTAAAGGTTGATATGGAAAACCCTGGTTACCATATGTCATTTGTGGAAAAATAGGTTGCACAACTGGTGGGGTGGATGCTATGGGTTGTTGGAATGTGGGTTCTGCATACTGCTGCATCTATTGAGGAGATCTTTGGTGTGGAAGGTAACTATGAGGTTGTTGCCCTATGAGATAGTTCTATGTGGGTGCTTAAGCATTCTACTAGTGTGAAGACTATGGCTGAAAGGGTGGTAATGTTGGTAATGTCTACACCATGCTTTGGGAATACATACCATGTCCAATATATGTGGGTTGTGCTCCTACTTGAGATTATGACTAATTATGAATAGGCACAAGGTAATTAATCTATGGTAGAGTATTCATAATAGGGAACTGTAATGGAAAGGTGGTTTGGCTATTGCCTAAAGGTGGAAAAGAGAAATAGTTGGTAAGGGGTGGTAGTGAATAGCTATGTGAAGTAGTGGATGAAAGTTCTTGAGGTGCAAACATGGCTACAGTGCTAGGGGAAAGACTAGTAATAGGGCCCTGCATCATAGCAACATTCCAAGGTCCTAAAGAAAATTTGGCTAAAGAGCTTTGGCTAGCTACAAAGGGGTTGATAGTGTTGTTAGGTGGGATGCAAGATGAGGCATTGGACCCTAGTAGTGGTATTTGAGTAGTAAATGGACTAGATGTGATGTGGGGTGGAAGCAAAAAGGTAGTGTTGCTAGATGCAAATGGAGGATTTGGTGGTAGGAAAATGAGTAGTGGAAGTAGATGTAGATGTTATACTCGAGGTTGGTTGGGATGTATTATGCACTTAGGGTTGACTGAGAATGGGAACAGGAACCTGAGTTGAGGGTATATTTGGGTCTGTTGGTTCTACCTGAGGTGGTTGCCACCCAAACAAAGGGTAAGTAGGATTTGTTATGTAGATAGGTGGTGGACATCCAAACTCAAAGATGCCAACATTATCCCTTAAGAAATTTTCCATGATGTTTTCCTTGTTTCAATCTATGATGGCATTTACAATGGTAGCATGACCAAGTTGGTTCATGAATGTCTCAATATCTATGGAGGATCCTGGCTCTTCTAGAATTTGTAGTGGTGGATCTAATGGCATCATGGAAACTATAGGGTATGATTGAGCTTGAGATGTGTTACTACTATGACTAGGATCCATGTCCTTTTTTTGTGTGTTCCTACCAAAACATGTAGTGGGTGGCATGAAAGTATGATTTTCCTAAGGATGACAATGCAAAAAGGGATGATGCTAGATATATATGATACTTGAGGGGTCTAAATGATATGGTGCTAAGTGTAAGAGGTTGTTCTTCCCTAAAATATGAGTGTGGAAATGTGATGGGGATATGAAATGTGTGGCCCTAACCTTTTGCTCAAGGTGATGTGGGGCACAAATGACAACCTATTTCTAGAAAATGATGAGTTTCAAGGATAACTAGGATGGTGAGATATGTGATGCTAAATGTCTCTAAGTAAGTGAGAGAATAGTTGGAGATGCTAGGTTTTAAGAATGCATGTAGAGGATTCTTTTGAAAATCTAAGATGAGAGGAGGTGATCCTATTTCTAAATGTTTGTGTGTGATAGTGGGATTTTGAAATGAGAGACCAAACCTATAAGTGCACAAGTGTGTGTGGAAAAAGGAAGGATCTAATTAGAATGAGTAATAGTAGAGTTGTTGATAAGGCTCTAATTAACACTAGTCAAAGAGTTAGATTCTGGATTTTGTAGTCCCACTTAGTTTGTAATGCTACCTCTACACCATCTTTCTCAATTTGATCTAGTTTGGCACTCCTCAGGTTTTGGGTATTTTTCTTTTTCTCTGCTTCTATTTCCTTGTAAACTGGTGTTTGTGGAAGCTTAGCCTTTTTGAACTTAGTCTTGGGATGGCCTGACATGAGATATTTCCAAGGGATTTTGATCACAACTATGGGGTTTTAGAGGTAGTGACTATGCTAAGTATACTTTTTTGGACCTTGGGTTGGAAACACAAATCAATTGAGAAATAGCTAAGGGCTTGATAACAATGTGAAAGTTTGAGTGAAGTGGGACAAGCTTGACTTTTAGGATGTGATATGGATGAACCTTGTTAACAATCTCCTTGGTAAGGAAAAAATGTGATATTTTCAATCAAGTAGGATAGATAACAAGGATAATTTGGAAAGAGCAACTTTTTTGGATAAATGGCAAAAGGGTATTGCAACTAGATTTTGTAGGGTATTTTATGGGTTTTTAGATAACATGTATAGGTAAGGATAAACCAAGAAGGAAAGATGTTGTTATGAATGGACTTTCTAACAACTATTTTGTATATGAAAAGATAGGGGTTTTTAAGGCAATATGTGATATTTATGGTCAAGTAGGATGGGTAAGGATATTTTGAAAAAGGACAAACTTTGGACCAAGGAAAAAAGGATTGGTAACTAGGATTTGCTTCATTGATTTTGTTGTTTTTGAGGGAATAAGTATAACTTTTTGGAAAAGAGGAAATTTGGACCAACAAGACAAATAGTTGTTGCAAAGGGACTTGCTAACAACTGCCTCTTCAAAAAAAAAAAGGTGGAATTTCTTTGATATGAGGGTTTTTGTGAACAAACAGTTTCTCAAAGGACAAAGCAACTTTGAGAAAGACAAATAGATATTCTCTTTAGCAAAAGGATTTTTGATAGTAATCATAGAATTGTGTAAGTTTTACAAATGTTTTCTATAGATCTTGAGCACAAGTAAGACAATTCAAACACACACTTTATCCCTAAGGTCAAATTTTTGATTGCAATATGCTATTCAATGGCCCACAACTTGATGTCTCCTAATTCTAGTGCAATATATCCCTCTCATCAAAGAGGTGAGTCGATACAAGAGTCGATTGATAAATGATACACATCAAAGAATCTTCAAGGCATGGCAAATAGAAGTTCTACTTCTACAAGAACAATGACCCTTGGAGATGAAACCCAAGTGGCCTTATGCCTCTACCAGGGGAGCACAATGGTGAGTAATCTTGAGGGATGCTATTTCCCTTATACCATGAATGAGCATACCATGGGAAAAAAGCAAGATACTTTTGAGTAAAAGGGTTGTAAATGGGTCTATGGAGTCCCTCAAATGTTTTTTATGTATGTGATCCACTTAAGAATCTATTCTGGACATGTTGAAATTGTGGGAAAGTTTTCCAACCTTAGGCTACCCCCAGAAACACACAACCCAAACTTGAATGATAGAGTGAGAAAGTTTACCTTTCCCCTCATTTATATATCGACCAAAATTTTTATCAGTTTGAGCTTCTCACCAAAGGGGAAGCACTTCCCAAAAGTGAATGAACTCACTAGAAGCACTCCTAAGTTGTTACAGATGGTCTTGCTAACAACTTTGGTACATGCATCACATATTTTAAGGTCTTACTTTGCATGAAAAGAGAAAAGACTAAGATGTGCTAAAATTCACAATCTCAAAACATGAAAGACATGGGATTCATTACTATTTGAACACTTTAATGCTCTATTCTATGATTTGAAAACATGTGTTTAACATATAAAGATTCGTTCCAACTTCACAATGTCGTCAACAAAAGGGAAATCGAGCGTGGAATTTTTCAAAGAAGAGGGAATAAGGGCATTTTGACCTTAGGGCATTCAAGATTTGATGAATTTTATTTTAAGCCCCAAATTTGAAGTGTTTGCACATAAGGTTCATTAAAACTTAAAATGAAATGTTCATCACAATGGTTAATTTTAATCCTTAATAATTGATTCCATGAAAGACAAAAAGTGAGATTTGTTCAGTTTTAATCTATTTAATAGAAGATTATGATGATGAAACCTATAGAAAAAAACTCGACATAAAAACTTGCACAAGATAATCTCAAAAATTTGAACCAAGCAGTTAGCATAGCAAACCTATGGGTTTAAGTAGTGATCCTGTAGGTGCGAGAACGTGGGAAAAATTCATGGGAACATGGCACAAGACTAGTAAAAAAAAGTAGGAAATTAGTTCATAGGATAAAACAATACAAAGTGATCCCACGAGAAAGCAATCCTACAAGATGAGTTATCAGCGTTCCCATAGGAAAATTCTTTGGTGGGTTTGACTAGTCAACACTAGAAATTAGTTTGAAAGTTTGATTGGTTGGAAGTCATATTCTTGCAGGCAATAATCAGCAATCCCATAGGTGGTTCCAATGTTTCCATAGAAAAAAAGTTTGGCAGGGATGCAGAGAGAATTTTAGGACATGTGCAGAAGTTGGGTGGTGATGACCTACAAACTTGCAATCATGGGTTCACATTCCCACCGGCATATAGCTATTATCCCATGGTTGTAGGATTACATTCCCAGGGTAACGAGATTGCAAACAATAGGATTTTTGAAGTATCTAAAAATGGAAAATGATCAGATAGCCAAGAGTGCAATTTTCCAAAGGTAATCTACATACTTGCAACAATATCAACAAAATTCTTACAAAAATTCACAAGCACAAAAGGTTACTTTGGTTAGTTTAACACAAAAATGCAAAAAATTGATTAGATTGACCCAAATGTAGGGTCCCACCGAGCATGCTAAAATGTATCACCTAACTTAGTAATGTAAGATGAATACTAACTATTAAATGAAAGCATTAACAATACAAAACAAGCCAACACTTAAGATAGGACCAAAGGTTATCACCACAAAAGGAAGCAAACCAAGAATGGTAGGCTCCTAATGGTATAGAACATGATACAAAGGATTTTTCATTGATTAAGATATGTATGCTCACATGTATGCTCAAGCTTTAAGTGGATGGATGATGTTCATGAAGGGTGGTCTCAACATTGGATTCATGGAGGTATTTCAACATTATAATGGTATTTTGGTAGTTTTCAAGCTCTCAAAATAGCATTATAACTTTTCATGGAAGGTGGATGATTTTGTTAATTGAGAGGGTTCCATTTATAGGCCAAGGGGTAGAGAGATGGATTGTCAAGATGCAAAGATGATGAGATGTTAAGGGAGGGCTAGGATGCAAGGGGAAGAGAGCACATGGATTGTGCTTGTTTAACACCAATAGGGAGGTGACACATGTCAAAGGGTGATTGGATGAAGGGAAGGTAAGGTGAATGGTCAACAAAGGAGGCTCAAGAGATAAGGGCTCCAGAAATGCTTTGTAAGAGTCATAAAGGGGGATGTAAGAGATGTAAGAGATATTTAAAGAGATGCAATAGGTGTAAGAGATATTTTGACTTTTGCTTGGGTTAGCAAGTCTTAACCCTTGCTTAAAGTTGTGTACATGCTTAGGAGGGGGATTAGGACTAGCTTAGAAAGGGGGTTAGGAGGGCAAGTAGCTTAGCTTTGATGGGATGGGTTAGTTAGCTGGCTAAGTGAGGTTAGTATGGGTGAATGGGTTGGATTAGGGGTTAGGATAGGCTTTTAGGATTTTAGGTATTTTATTAAATGATTTATTCAATAAAATGGGAATATAGAATTAAATTGAATAGATTTGAGGATTTATTCAATTTAATAGAGGAATAGGGATTTAATTGATAAATTGATTTTAGGTGATCATTTGATTTTATCAATTCGACTATAGTTAATTAAATTAATTAATTAACTAGGGAATGATGATTAATTAATTAAATAATAAATATTCAATCAATAATGTCCTAGGAGATGACTAAATATGATTACTTAGTGATGTAATTAGATTTAGGTGTCCACACAATGACTAATTCAAACTTGCAAAGCATATTTTTTGGTTGAGGACACAAGATAAATTGCCATGAATAACGATGGCACCTATAGAAGAAGAACAATATTTTTAGTGATGGAAACAAGTTGTAGATCATTGATTTTTGCCTTCAGACAGGTTTCTTAATTATTCTTGCAAGTTAAAATATCATTCTCTTTCACAAAGACATCTATATTTTTTCTAGACGAGCTTTATAAATGTAGTTGGAAGTTCAAATGAATCCTTTCTCATCGAAAAAAAATTGAAATGCCCTCGATGGGCTTTAACATCCATGCTACAAGATATGAAATGGCCACAAAAATATAATGGCAGGCTTTATGATTACAAGAATATGTCAAAAATTGCATTAAGGTAGTGAAAAATGAATTTGTGAAGCAACGATGGGCTTTCTATTACCAAACACAAGTCAAAGGAAAAAATCTAATAGAAATGACTATTGAATATAATTGATTAATTGTGTATTGTCTTTGATGTTAAAAAAAATGTCATATCATTTCCAGTTAGTGTATGCTAAGCTCACTTGGGTGATGAAGATAGTTTCCTATGTCTAATGAGTTCACTCGGTCATCAAAGGAAAGTTTTCCAAAGTTGAGTGTTAACCAAGCTCACTCGGTTAATGAAGAAAATTTTGGATGGAACCATTGTTAACCGAGCTCACTTGGTTACCAAATTAACTTTTTGAATATCCAATGTTAACCGAGTTCACTTGGTTAACATAGGAAAATAATTTCTAAGTTAGTGCCTACTGAGCATGGTTGGCTAACAAAGCATTTTCTTGTTTTGGCATATTGAGTTCAATTGATTTAGTTGTTGGTTCTAGCCAACTAAGAAGATGAATATTAAGTATTCTAAGTTGTATTCAAGTTGACTTGAAAATGTGTAAGATATAAATATAAGGTCAAGTTGAGGATTGAATGTGGTAGAGAAAAACATAATAGAAGGTTTGATGATGCTTAGAGGAAGTGAATTAGAAGGATAAGTAGGATATCCTTGTTGAGCTACAAAGATACATTCGATTAGGAAGGATCAAGTATTCAAGTCAGAATCGAGATCTATAATAAAAAATTTAGTTGCATCATATATCAAGTCATCTCATTGTTATTTTCTAATTGTTATAGTAGTGATCTAAATCTCTTAATTGATTTGGCTTAACAAATATTTGTAAATGCTCTAACAAGGTGGAATTTCTATTTGAAGTATCTAAAGACCTCTAACAAGGCCACTCCTAATAGGGTGATTAAATCCTCTAATAGGGTTACACCTAAAAATGTATTTTGTAACCTTTAATAGGGTTGGCTCCTAACAGGGCTCACTTTAGAAGAGTGAAAATTAGTAACTAGTTGCAATTGGTGGTTTTTCTCAAATTGGGTTTCCATGTTAAATCTTCATGTCACTTGTGTTTATGCTATTTCTTCTATGTGTTTAAAACTAGGTTAAATAAGGATAATCATAGAAAACATTTCATGATTTTTATTTGTTGAGTTACTACTATAATTCTGTTATTTCTAAGTTACAGTATTTGCTAGTGTAAATTGAGTGCATATGTATTTGTTGAGTTACAACATAATACAGTTTAATCAGAGTTTTTATTTGTATTGACATCTAAGGGATCTAGGATTTATTTTTGTAGTAAATTATTCATACCTCATCTCTCAATTACTCCTCTTATATTTCCAAAAATTGGTATTAGAGCTTTTGGTGCTTGTTGAAAAAGTTTCAAGGACCTAAGCTAAAGATCAAGATGTCTTACAAAAGGGAGATTCCAAAGCTAAACAAAGATAACTACAAGGAATGGAAATAACTCATAAGGCTAAACTTGGCAACCATTAGAGATTTAGGGCTAAAGAATCTAGACACCAAATACAAGGCTCCTGCTAGAACTATGATTATTGAAGAAATTGTAGAGAAGAAGAGTTATAATATCATGATTATTGATATTGCTTCATCTCTCAACTGTGCCAAATTTGATAAGGTCAAAGATTGTGGAACTACTTATGAAATGTAGATCAAGCTAAAATCCATCTATGGAGGAGATGAAAATGTAAGAAGAGCCAAAGCTGAAAGTCTTAGAGGACAGTTTGATCAAATGAAAATAAGACATGATGAAAACATTGCAAAATATGTTGATAGAATCAAAGCCAGTTTCAGTGATATCAAATCCTCTAAAGGAACAATTGATGATGTAATAGTGGTAAGCAAGGTACTTATAACTCTTATCTATGCAATAAAAGAGTCTACTATTTATGAAGTGAGATGTGATCCAAATAACAATATAACCTTGGATACTCTAGTTGGAAGATCGACAACATTTGAACTAGATAACTATGATAATTATATTCCTAGTTCTAGAAATCTTGAGTCTACATTTGAAGACAAGGTATCAATCAAGAAGAAAGATAAAATATCTAAAAGAAAATAATTTGAAAGTGAAGAGGAAGAAAATTCTGACAATGATCTTGAAGCCATTGAAGCATTGCTTGCAAGAAGGTATCCCAACAGAAAAGGCAAGTATAAAGGTAAGATCCTTGTAATCTATTTCTCTTGTTAAGAAGTTGGACACATTAATGCAAGGTGCTCAAATAGAGAAGAAAAAGATGAAAAGAAGCTCAAAAAGTACAAAGGCAAGAAGGATTTTAAGAACTTAAAAGACTACAATGACAAAGGTAAGAAATCTTGTTTTATGGCTAAAGATTTAGATAGTTCATATTTTATTGCTCAAGTAGAAGAAAGTTGGTTATGTCATAAAAGGTTGTTTCATGCAAAATTTGATAATATTGTCAAGATAAGTAAAAATAGAAAATTAAGAGGTATTCCTAGTTTGAGGAAACTTGATATGGGTCTATGTAAAAAAATTTCAAATTGGTAACATGGGAAAGACAAGATTCAAAAGTGAAGACAATTATTTAGAAGAAGTCTTGGATCTGTTACATATAGAATTATGTGGACCTATTGGAATAGAGAGCTACAATGGAGATAAGTATTTTATTCTATTTGTTGATTATTCTAGAATGATGATTGTAATGTATCTAAAAGAAAAATATGAAGCTTTTCAAAAGTTTAAGTTGTATCTGGCAAGAGTAGAGAAAGAAGTTGAAATGTTTGAGATCAAAAAGAGGTGGTGAACTCATTTCCAATAAGTTGAATGAATTTTTCATTGAAAAAGGAATTAAGATACAAGTATTAGCCCCTTGTACATGAGCAAAATGGTATTGTAATACCACAAAATTGGCACAGTGCCATGTTAACCAATTTTGATCTATCTAATTAATTCTAAGTCCTATTTTACCAGACAATTCTAATTCTGATAATCACTACTTGACCCAAGTGTTAGATGTAGAAAACCCTAATCTACATTAATCATGCTCATCACTCAGGGCATCTCATCACTCAAAGCATCTTGTTCCCCTCTATCTAGAATCATATGTCATATATCTTATCTTTTGATCAGCAGATCAATCTGATTATAGTTCTTGTCAAAGTTTGATGGACAGGTATTGGGACAATCTAACCCTAACTCCTAAGGATCAAGCCTCATTCTGGGGATGATTCTATGACTCATGATAGGTGTTGTTATCTCTTTCATGGACTAGTATTCAAGTGTTCAATCTAGAATCTGGGGGATTAAGCTTCATTCTAGAGATAATTCCAAATTCTTGCTGAGGGTTAATCTTCATTCTAGAGATAATCCTAACTCTTGCTAAGAGTTAAGACTCATTTTAGGAACAATTCTAAGATCTTTCTTTTGATCACTATTCAATGGACATGTATCAGGATAGTCTAACCCTAACTCCTGAGGATTAAACCTTATTCTGGGGATAATTTTATGAATCATGATTAATCTTGTCCTCTTCCAAAGAACATGTTTTGTGATAGTCTCAACCCCAACTCCTAAGAATTGAGTCTCATTCTAGGAAAAATTCTATGAAGTTTGACAATATTTTCTTTATCAGCTCTCATATATAGGTGTTCTATCTAGATCTCCTAAGGTTAAGCTTCATTATAGAGATAACCTTAAAATCTTATCAACTCTAGTATCTAGGTGTTATATCTAGATCCTCTAAGGTTAAGCTTCATTTTGGATATATCCTTAAAAAGCTTAACAACTCTGGTATCTAGGTGTTGTAGCTGGATCCCCTAAGGTTATGCTTCATTATAGAGATAACCTTAAAAAGTTTAGCAACTCTGGTATCTAGGTGTTCTATCTATATCCCCTAAGGTCAAGCTTCATTCTAGAGATAACCTAAAAAAATATTATCAATTGGTCTTTGTATCATAAATTTTAGAATCAATCTCATTTCTTGATCTATGCTTCATACTTCTGATTTCTTTGAATTGAACATGCTGCTCACACATTCATTCAAAGAGGGCCAAACATAATACCCCAAAATTGGCATAGTGCCATGTTAACCAATTCTAGCCTATCTGATCAATTCTAAGCCTTATTTTACTAGACAATTCTAATTTTGATAATTGCTACTTGACCTAGGTTTCAGATGTAGAAAACCCTAATCTGCATTTATCATACTCTTTATTTAATTCCTAGTATTGACTCAAATTAGCTACATTAAACCTATTGATTAAATTAAATTAAATTATAAGTGTTCATACTTTAATTAAATTAAAATGACCTCTTTAGCTAATGTACAAAGGATTTTAATGTATTTAATTTATTAAGATAAGGTTCTCATTTTAATTATTGAGTTTAATTATTCAATTAATTGAAATTATGCATTTATGAGGTCATATCCCATTTTATTAAATTAAATATCTTCTCCAAAATCTTCTCTTTAGTTCAAAATGAGAATTCTAAGTGAACTAGAACTCAAAATGGAATTAACCTAGTTAACTCTTTCTCACACTCAAGTGAGACTCAGTTAACTCTCTATCACATTTAGATCTAAATCAATTAACCTCACTTGCATAAGGAATTTTCCATTCTGACTAAATCTCATCTTTAATATAAATTGTTCATTCCAATTGATCTTGATCATTGATTGATCTATGGATTCTATTTAAGGAGCATTCAATTCCTCATTATAGAAGTTGAATTGATTTTGCATCAAATTTATGCTGAAATATCTACCCATTTTCTCATACATCCATAGCTTTAATTTTTAGCATTATAATATCATCTTAGCTTAATATTCATACATATAGTATAATTTTCTTTCTTTCATTCTTAGATTAATTGCATCTCATCTAGTATAATATTGCATTCTCATATAGTTTTGCAAAATCCTTCATACTAGAGGTCTGGTTCCTAGCTTCTTGTTTTGAGAGCAATAACATAATCCATGTAGTTAGGAGGAAACAAATCAATTTGCCAAATTATTTTAGATGAACAACTTAATGTTCATTCTGGGATGGTTTCACATGTAAGGATCATGTTGAAGTGTGGTTGATTAACAAGCCATAATTAACTCATACAGGTATATCTAAAATAAGGAACAAATCCATCATGGATTGTGCAAGAACCTTAATGATAGAAAAGAGTGTTACAATAAAATAATGGAAGGAATAAATCAGTATTTTAATGCATACCTTGAACAAAGTACAGTTGAAGAAAGACTCAAATCAAACTCCTTATGAAATATGGTATGGCTACAAACCCAATGTATGTTACTTGAAAGTATTTGGTAGTGAATGTTATATCTTGAAGGAATCTAGGAAAGGTAAATTTGATGTCAAAGGTGATGAAGGCATATTCCTAGGATACTCCTGTAGAAGTAAAGCATACAAGTGTTTGAATATAACTACTCATAAGATCATAAAAAGTGTACATGTGAGAGTTGATGAATTTGTAGAAAAGATTGAAGAGGAAAGAAACAAAGAACCCAAGGATTACAAAAATTTTGTTTACTATGAAATTGATACATTGCCAAATCAATTTGGAAGTCAAGAGGCCTCACCTCCTGAGTCGCCAAAATCTCCAAAAGCTATCGAGTTGCAACTACTGCAAGCTAAGTTACAAATAGGACTTGAGTCCTAGTCAAAAGCTACCGATCTAGTGCCTAAACAAACTAAGTCAGATGGACCTAGTCATAGACAATAGGACCCAAGCTTGATATAAAAGATCATGAAGAGATTAATGGAACATATTCTAAAATCAAAGTACCTATGTTAGCAAGATATGTTAGAAAGCACCATCCACCTGATCAGATCATTGGAGACAAATTAGATGGATCGATAACAAGAAACAAATTGAAAGGTACATGTTTGCTTGCTGAATTTGAACCTAGAAATGTTAAAGATGCTTTAGATAATGAAATTTGGATTGAATCTATGAATGAAGAAATAGAAAAAATAGAGAAGAATAAGACTTGGACTCCCATTCCTAGACCCAAGGATAAAAATGTAATTGGCACAAAGTGGGTATTCAGAAATAAGGTAAACAAAGATGGTGAAGTTTCAAGAAAAAAAGCAAGGTTAGTTTGTAAAGGTTACTCTCAAGAAGAAGGTATTGATTATGGTGAAACTTTTTTACTATTGCAAGATTAGAAAGTGTTATAACTTTACTAGCATATGTTGCACACAGAGGATTTAAAGTTTATCAAATGAATGTAAAATCTACATTCCTGAATGGAATTCTTGATGAGGAAGTCTATATAGGACAACCTAATTTTTTTGTAGATACTAGAAAAAGAGATATGGTCTACAAATTATACAAAGCATTTTATGGTCTCAAGAAAGCTCCTAAATCTTGGTATGAAAGAGTTCATAACTACCTGATAAAGATTGGTTTTCAAAGAACAAATGATAACAATAGTTTGTATATCAAAGAAGGACCAGACAAGAAGATTGTGTTGGAAGAAATATTTGTGGATGACACTTTGTTTATAGGAAATGATAACTTATGCAAGACATTTTTGGTAGTGATGAGTAAAGAATTTTAGATGTCAATGTTTGGAGAGGTAAACTTCTTTGTTAGATTGTAGATCCAACAAAAGAAAGATGGCATCTATATTACTCAATCCAAATATATCAAGGAGATACTAAATAAGTTTGGAATGGAAGATTCAAAACTTGTTGGAACACCTATCTCTACTGGACATAAGCTTTCCAAAAATGATGATTCTAAAGAGGTAGATCAAACCACATACATATTAATGATTGGAAAATTATAGCATGTAGTGCACATAAGGCTTGATATTGCATTAATAGTTGGTATGGTGACAAGACTCTCAACAAATACCAAAGAAAATCTCATGATGGAAATCAAGACAATCATGATATATCTAAAAGGTACTAAAGAATATGGATTATGGTACAAAAAGGGAGGCAATTTAGATTTGAAAGCATTCATAGATGTTGATTGGGTAGGAAGTGTTGATGATAGAAAGAGCACAAGTGGTGGAGCATTTTTTCTTGATAAAAGACTAGTATCTTGGATAAGCAAGAAGTAGAATTGTATTTCTCAATCCATAGTAGAAGCAGAATATGTGGTAGCAACAATTAATTATTTGAATGTTGTTTGGTTCAAGCAACTATTGGTAGGTATGAAGATAGAGATAAAGGATCAAGTGGATATCTTCTGTGATAAAAAAAGTGCAATTAATATATCCAAGAATCTTGTGATGCATATCAAAACCAAGCACATTACTATAAAATATCATTTTTTGAAAGAATTGGTACAAGATAAAGAGGTCAAACTTTAGACCGACTCAAGCACAAAAATAAAAAAAGAAGAAGAAATCATAGGCCAATATGGCCTTTGGTCAAAAATTTTGGTCAAAAAACAAGGGAAAATATACTAGTGATTGGATGGAAGGTGTGATAAAGAAAAAATTGTAAAATTTCATAGTGACATTTCTTTGAGACATTTTATAAAATAGTTCACATGTCTTGCTTGTGTAATTCCAATACATATGTAGTAGTAAATAAATTGAAAATATTACATTTTTAATGGTAAATATTTGGAGTAGGGTAAACTGAAGGTTTTTTTTTTTACTTTTATTTAAATAGGAATGTATAGTAAATATGGTGCTAGTTTTAGATGTTAACTATGACAATCTCTTGGTTTTCGGCAATGCAGAAGGAGGCACCTAGTTCAATATGTAATCTCAATTCATATGCATAGGATATTAGGTGGATCTTAAAAATGCAATAGGTATGAATTTTTGAAAGAGTTATTTAATTAGGTATTTTAAGTTATAGACCATTATTAACATTATAATTTTAACTCTTATAGCTGAGGGTAATGTTCTTAACATGCAAGAAAATCAAGAATTTTTATTCGTTGGCTTGCCAAGGATATTCTATCGGCTATAACTACCAAAGTTCTAACATTCATGATGGTCTATAAATTAAAAAACTTATAGACCTATTAAAAAATGTAAACCTAGTGCATTTTTTCAGCTCCACCTATTTTCCATGCATAAAAACAAAAAAGAAGAAGAAATCATAGGCCAATATGGCCTTCGGTCAAAAAAAAAGGGGAAATGTACTAGTGATTGGATGGAAGGAATGACAAAGAAAAACTTGGAAAAATTTGTGGTGATATTTCTTCGAGGCATTTTATAAAATAGTTCACATGTCTTGCCTATGTAATTGCAATAGGCATGTAGTAGTAAATAAATTGACAACATTACATTTTTAATGGTAAATATTTGGAGTAGGGTAAATTGAAGGCTTTTTTTATACTTGTAATTAAATAGGAATGTAGTAATAAATATGGTGCTAGTTTTAGATGTTAATTGTGGTGATCTCTTGGTTTCAAGCAATGCAGAAGGAGGCACCTAGTTTAATATGTAGTTTCAATTCATATGCATAGGACATTAGGTCGATCTTAAAAATGCAATAGGTTTTGATTTTTGATAGAGTTATTTAATTAGGTATTTTAAGTTATATACCATCATGAACATTATAATTTTGACTCTTACAGGTAAGGGTAATGTCCTTAGCATGCAAGAAAATGAAGAATTTTTATTTGCTAGCTTGTTGAGGATATTTTATTGGCCATAGCTGCCAGAGTTTTAACATTCATGATGGTCTATAATTTAAAATAATTATAGACCTATTTAAAAAATGTAAACTAAGTGCATTTTTTTAGCTCCACCTATTGTCCATGCATATGGATTGCAGCTGCAAGTGCTTTCTTAATTCAGAGTTGAAGAATATTCTTTTGGGTGTGAGGGAGAGAAGCCAAAGACATAAAGAACATGGAAGGTAAATACCTCCCCCTCATTTCTTTATAAAACTTAGAAATAATATAATTTTTTAGACATAATTATGGAGTTTTCTAAATATTTTTTTAGATTTTGGTACTGAATATTTTTTCAATGGTAGGTGCAACTAGGTGAGGAGAGAAAAACATGAACTTATATAATTGTTTTGTGGTAAAGTATTCTTTCCATATTTTCACATTCTTAATCTTAATTTCATCTTTTTTATTTTGAAATAACATAATTAAATGTATAGATGGGAAGGGCCACATCATTAGAGGTAAAACTAGCAGCCTAAGAATTGCATGTTGTCGAATAAAGAGAACATAAATCACTCTAATAACACCTTATGTATGAACAACTAGAGGCTAATGGACCCATATCAAAGTGACTCTAGTTGTTTCAAACTCTTCCATTTTCCTCTAGATGTTTAGATAGAAATCATTCTTCAAAGTGCACTAGCACACTAGTAGAATTTTGGCAAATAAATGACTACATGATTAAAATGTTTAGTCACATGACTAAAAATGATCAAATTCTAGTAATATTTTGCAATTTATAAGTACAAATGATTAAATAAATGACTAATTTGGTCATCAAGTAAAATCACAAAGTTGGAAAAAAGATAAGTGACTAAATAGATGATGAAATAAATAACTAAATAATTAGTCACCCAAACAAATGACTAAGTGAATGGTCAACAATGTTTTTATCATATTAATGCGTTCTTTTAGAATATATTAATAATTTATATTAGTCATCGATAGAGTTGTTTAGCCTCTACTCTTGAACTGGGATTTCCTTACACTTTTTCATACAAGGTTTGATGTTTACAGCTTCATTTCAAAACATTTATATCTCTTCTAGGCAATTTTTAGCTTAGATTAGTCATATAGAGTTTTAGTATATCTTAAGATTTCAAACAAGATGAATATGTGACATCCTCTAAATTTGTATTTCCCATGGAGAATAAAGAAGCATGAGACCTATATTCTGTGCCAAGAATTTCTTCACAATTCATGACAAACACAAATAAAGGCTTGATGGGGTTTCCCATTTCTTCAAAGTCATGGTTAGAGATTTTGCACAAAAATGAGTAATATCGATGTTCACACACCCATCTTTGTCCTTTGTATATGCATATATAGAAAAATATACTCATTTTTTATTTTCATTGCTTTACTACATCACACTTCACTTGAATTTTATCCAAAAGATGATTCATTTTTAAATTAAGTAAAATATAGTTGAATAGTAATTCTCATTTTGGGAAAATTAGAGATACAATTTTTAATAGGACACTTGAATAGATAGGTGGAAGTATGGATATTGATTGAATGCCAACATCGCTCATTTTGGGGGCTTACTATTTATAGTAAGACAATGTGTGGTCAAATTTTATTTGTGGTAGGGTGGTAATTTGGAGATGGACCTATCAATTTACTTGGTATTGGTTTGGTTATTTGATAATTAATCTTTTTAATAGATTAATGATGATTCGGTAAGTCTTAATTAAGTATAAAGTGTGAAACTTTATTTTATAGCCAAGTCACTAATTATTCATGAAAGAGATTTTATTATGACACCAATTCAAAGTGGAGGGGTATCATTAATATTATTTCAAATTATTCAAAATTAATATAAGATCTTTTATCATGATATCAACTCAGAGTGGAAGGGTATGTATCATTAATATTATTATTATTTCAAATAGTTGAATCACCAATATTTTATAATGTCAAAGCATTAACATTATACGAGGAGTATCTACTAGCTCTTGTATCGAACAATACAAGATTCTAGTCGATATAATCATCTGTAAATATGATACATATGTGTAAACAAATTCAAATGAAGTCATAAATAGTACCATTGTAACAATAAAAATATATGCAAACATTCGTATTATCTTAGAAGTATCTTTGAATTTGTTACAAAAGCATGATTCACATTGTCAATTTATTATTTCCCACCTTCTACCCACCTCCATGCATAGAAATTCCTCAATCAAAATCTTCCATTATGCGAGAGAGGAGATAAATTCAATATAATTTTTAAATTACACCATGATCCCTTCAAAAAAAAAATACACCAAAACATAAAACCTTATGACAAAAATACAAAACAATCTTTAATTAAAAAACAAATATAACACAATCCTTATACAAAAAATTTGGGTAATATGAAATCGACAACTCATCCCATGATTTCTCCTTCTCATCTCAATCCCAAAAAAATGAGGAAATTCAATCCAAAAAAAACCCACACAATTTGCTCAGCCAATATTGACTTCACTTTACCAAATCCAATAAGAAATATAATTTAAAAAATTAAAAGAAACCCAACTGTCATAACTAGGGCCTACTTGAGAAAGGAGTTTCTCTAAGACATCGCTCGAGGATTTCAGATCGACTTTTAGATCAACAAGCTCTTGTTTTTCTCTGTTGAGATTCTCTAGGAAGGCATTAACAAGGATTGAGAATTGGGTGTGTTGGGTTATGATTACAGAGGATTGAGTAGCAAGGGATTGCAAGTTGTTGAATTGGCCAAAGAAGAGAAGGGCAAGGATGTTCGTGCCTAGGATGAACAGAACAATGCCTTGTTTCGACATAGACTTGGTGGAGAGGTTATCCAAAATTTTGTGAAGTGGGGTAGGAGATACATGGCATTTCTACAAGCGACCAAGATCTTAGGTATGCCCAAGATTTCATTTTTTGTAGGTTTGATTTCTTGATATCCCCTCTCTAGTGCCATTTTATTTATTTTTTGATTAAATTAAATTTAGTCTACTATGTAATGTAGAAGAGCATATTATTGGGCACCAAATCAAACATTAATGCCTCTTCCAAAAAACCCATATTGTGCATTCTCCATAATCATAGTATTTTGTGAGACCACATTTCTCTGAGGCAATTAATCAAACAGTTTGTGTGCCTTGTATTACAACATCAGTGGCATCAAAGTAATAAGTATTTTTAAACAAAAATAATTAAATAAAAAATGTTCTATAAACAATTAAGATAAATAATTATTTGTAAATTGTTGCCTCTCGGATTCTTCTATCCATTCATACTGAGTTGATAGTAACATTGGCATTAAAATTAGAGCCTCTCAGCTTGATGCTGCAAGACAAAACCAAACAGTTTTAGCTTACAAATATTTTGTTTAGTTTTAAATCCCAACATTTAGAGTCCACATTTACAACATGAATAATACACAATGCTACCTAATCACGGACTCAAAAAATTCTAAAACATTTGAGATTTTAAATATTCACACATGATAATGATAATCCCAAAAACCCTCATCAAAAAATAGAAAAAAAAATAGTAGAAGGTTGTAAAGGTAACTCAAAAAATGAGCTTGTGGGTAGTGAGAGTTAAAATTCTTACATGTTTATCCTAGATTGTCCACAGTAATAATAAAATGTAGATCTATCAATTAACTCTTTGCATCAACCAATATTGTTGCCATCTTACTAAGAGAGTCAGAAAGACCCTGAAAATTAGAAGACCATTCCCCAAAGGCTAATGTCAAATAGAATGACCTTGATGCTGGAATCAAATACCAACATTTATCCTTGCACTGCTCTACCGATTCCCCTAAATGGTACCCCCATCACCATATTTATAGAGAACCCAAAAAAATGTGGAAGGTAGGATGAATGAAAGGCATTCACTGGCGTGTATTTTCTATTGATAGCAGGTCTGTATTATATTCTTTGCAAATGATGTTGCATTTGCATCATTCTTTGGAAAAAATTCATGATTTTTCCTATTTCTTAGATCATTGTTCTGTGTGTTCTTAAGATAAATGTCAACATATGCTTTATTAGTATCTCTCAAGCCCCCAAGAAAACTCCACAAAAAAATTCATGTGCTAGACATGGTATGTTGTTGTGTTCGGAAACACTATGTATACCATGTACTGTACCGAGTGATCCACCAAAAAGGTTCTTATACAAATTGTAAGTAGGTTCTTTTGATTAATAAAAAATACATAATTTCTGATGATTCTGATGCACAATCATCTCCAAATTTTTCTACGTAATAACTTTACCTGGGAGAACCCAATAATAAACTACCAAATCATCCTACCACATTGTTCTATATTAGTCTAGGTTATATTGCTCATTAGGATATAGAAGTTGGGCCTGATACAAAATATTCTATGAATAAGCAGTATATAGAGCATCTACCTCAATATATAGATGATACCAAAATGGACTTTCTTTATTCAAAACCAACACTTGGAGAGTTGAAGGATTGGACCTTCTTTTCCATTTGTAATTCTTTTTCCATTGAGGAAGCTTCTAGTACAAAAAACCCACTTCTGGTCTATTATTTATATTTCCTTACCAAGCATAATACCTTCTCCTTCTCCAAACTTTTAACCTCCATTTCCTGAGGAAATTCCTTGAGAAAATCCCAACCATCTTAAGCCTCCTAGATTCATTTTTCAATGTTTGACAAAGCACCCCAAAGCAAGAAAGGATTATAAGTCTATCGTGTGCCCTTGCCCAACTACCAATTCCCTTAAATGACCATGGATCCAAGTCTTGCCTCAACCATTGCAAGCATTGGAATCAAGTTTTATTTGTGAAGAAGTGGTATTAATATTTCTCTGATATTGGTCCTATTCACTCATTCAATTTTTTCTTCTAAGAACTGGGTGCTTAAATTTTGTATTGGATACAACATCTTTTACTACTAAGTAGGATTAGCATTTTCTATCTTTGTGTCTCTTCCATATACCCAACTAATCTCCCTATTCATCTTTAGCAAAAATATACACAAAAATAAGTATGAGGAAGATAGGAAAAATAAACAAACAATCTATAGATCTATAATCATAAGGTAAGGACATAATCAGATATAAGTACGAAAGTTTGATCAAAAGATGCAAATAGAAAATTGCACTAAGTGAGACTACATATGCATATTATGAACTCAAAATTAGAGAATGATATATAGGACCTCTGTGTAAAATGGTTGAATCAGGAGATGTGTGAAAGAGGATTCAGACAATAATATTTAAGAAGATTATACAGGAGATTACTCACAACATTTAATAATATATTACTCTAAGGAGATTATACCAAAAGAAGGATTACAAGAAGCAATCCATGGGAGAATATAGTTTGACCAACTAACATGGTCATCACCATATAAGTTTAGTCATGTATGATATAGAAGATACCCATAAGAGCCAGTGAAAAACTATCTAAACCTTGTCACTAAAAAAATTCAACAAAGGTCATGTCTATTGGTCTCTTTACCATCTTTGTTAGATATAATAAAGAATAAATTACACCAAGGAGCAAGAAATAATTGTTGATTCCTATTGGTCAATCAAGCTAGATTATATAAGATACATATCTTGCAAATTCAATATCTATGCAAACTATTGCAGGAGTATCAATGTGGCATTAGATATCAAGATCACTACAAATTACTATGATTACATTTAGCCATCTCTGTCTCACACATGAGAATTGCATAGCATTTTAAATTCATAGAAGATGTTTTTACAAATGTTAAAATAATAAAAAAATAAATTACAAAGGATTCCCTACAATAATATTATCTAATACAATAGACATTATTTCTACAAACCGCACCTAACACAACACTATCACAAAGTTTATTATTGACAAAGAAGATAGTATTCTCACTCTAGACATTGAGAAACATCTCTTACATTATAATCACATTGATTCTTACTGGTGTAGGAGCACAAGATTTTAATCATCAATTTAATCATGAAAGTCTGATGTTGATAAAATACCCAGCAAATATATCAATTCTAATGTTGATATATATTAAATGTATATATATGGGAATATAATCTTTTGAAAGTTTTTGACTAAATATAACTAGAGAGACTATTATAAAGGGTTGAAAATTTGTTGAAGAAAAATAGAGTTAGGAATGGAAGAATGTAAACATTAAGGAATCATTAACTAACATGTCTAGATTTTCATTTTTGAATGAAGAAGATAATCATTTTCTAGTGTAATTATTTAAGTTTACATTTCAATTTCATTTTACATAGTGTAAGTTGAGCTCTATGATAATGGAACCCTAAAATCTGATTTAAAGAGTTGGCTACAAAGGATATTTATCCATCTTTGTTTGAAATGAATAAAAATTGTAAGTAAGAATGCCCTATTGGTCTTGCTTTGCATTTCATGAGATTTCTTGGTTTCTATTGCCTTGATTTGGGGTAGTTTTTTAACTTGATAAAAAATCTGATTTTGAAGTGTTTAAAACTTGTAAGTAAGAATACCCTATTGGTCTTGCTTTGTGTTTCATGAGATTTCTTGGTTTCCATCACCTTGATTTGGGGCATATTTTTAACTTTGATAAAAAAAAAAAATTCTAATTTTGAAGTGTTTTGGATGCTCTCCATAATACAATTTTGTTATGATATTGATTTCTTCCCAAGCTTGGTAAGTGAAGATCTCTATTCCATTTGAAGAAGGATTATAATTTGAATGCTTATGGTTCTCTTGAGAAGATTTTAGTTTGGGGAAAAATCTGATTTTTAAAAGACTTTCCATTGCGTTATAGAACTATTTCTAACCATGTTCATAAGGCACAAATGTGGACAATAACCAATACACATTTTGATATCCCATTCATGTAAGATATCCTAAATTTTATTACTATTGGTTGAGGGTTTGGTTAAAATCTAAAATGCAAATTTTGTAATGATATGCTCAAATTCAAATCAGTTTCAATTTGTCATTGGTATTGATTTAATGATTTTTCATGGGTTTTTTCTATGGTAATGGAATTGACAAGGATCAAATTTTCACCAATTTATAGGGAATGCTATTATGGCATTTATAATTATAAAATTGTAGCTAAACATTAAAGACATTCACTTTCAATATATATTTTTGCCTGATTCAAATAATATGCATAGTTTGCATTTCATAGGAATTGGTGTATGGATTTAAAATAGTTGGAATGATTTGTAGTATTTAGTTAGAGTTTTTTGTAAGTGTTTTTCTTTCTGATAATGACTTCAAATATTGGAAAAAGTAGGAATTAGTGGGCACAAAGTTTGATTCGAACGTCATTACTTCTTACACTGTTGATACTTAGTTGAATATAACATTTATACTCATATGATTGGGATTAGTATTAGAGGTGGAAGATTTTTTTCATTGACTTTTTTCTCCAGCTAATTTTATGTTGGTATTGCAGTAAATGGAGGTAATCAAGCTCAATTCTAAAACTAATAAATGGTCTTGTATGCTTCTAACTCATTTGAATTTCTTAAGGAGGGCCCTTAACAAATGAATACCAAATGTAACTTTCAAGACACACATTTTTCCTATTTTCAATATCTATTTCATTGTTCATGTATCATATGGTATCATTCATTTTATCTCTAAGTCTTACATTCTTGTATTCTTTAACAATTTGCACTGTTGTGTCACAAATCAAATAGGCATAAACAATCATGTAGAAATAAACAAATATAAAAAATATCAGTTCTCTAGCATCACAACAACAAAAAGTATGCAGTTCTTTTCTTGATTGATGTTTATTATATTTGTGGTATCTTCTTTCATCAATAATGAATTGAAGTACATAGTTTATTTTCATTATTTTACTTTCTAGAATTTTTACTTTCTAATTTTAGAAAATCTTAGATGAACTTGTGGAAAATATCAATCTATACAATCTACAATATTTTCAATATAAGCATTTTAATTTTGATTAATCTTTAGAATTAATTGTTTCTTCTATTCCTATGCAGAGTAATTGATCACTAGAGAATATGAAGTAATCATTAAGAGATTGTTAGCTTGAGGACAGCAAAAGGCAGGAGTTAGTAACAAAAATTTTGAGTCATTTCAAGAACTGGATTTATGGTACAAGTTACTCTTTCAGACTATAGTTTAGGTCTATTTTTCACATATATGCATCACCAAAAGGAAGACTAAAGTTGTGATAAAAACACAATCCTTAACAGATACTGTGCCACACTAATTTGACCAACAAAATAACATACATGGATAATCTATTCAAAGAATATAGCTCATAACTATGCATCATGATCATTTAGAAAAGTTGGGAGAATAGACAAAAGGAAATCATTACTTTGCTTCTTTATGAAGAAATCACTCAATTCCTTTATGTGCTCTAGCAGTACCCTCCTAGTGATTGGACTTTTCTTTGTTCCCATTACCAATTCTTGTATAACATGAGCTATTGTCTTCCATAACTATGTAAGTTATGCATTTTATTTATTGCTCTTTTGATGACTTGTAGCTTGTGAAACTAAATTCTGAGCTGAAGCCAAATGACCTTTGTCCACCTTATGTGGATTATCATCCTTCTTTTTCTTCTATGCTATAAATATCAGTTGATTATTATCCTTCTTTTTCTTCTATGCTTTATCTGCATCCAACATATTGATTAGAGATTTTATGTCCAAGGGTTTTGAATATTGGTAAAGAAAATATTTTAAGGTTAAGCTATTAGAAGAGAAGCAAAAATCTTCATTTTTGTTCTTTGGAGAATGGAGATAGAGAATGGAATAGAAATTGATTCTTTTAGCGAGAATTTTCAAAGTAGAGATGGCAGAGTTCCTCCATATCTTGTGGAAACTACTGGTAAAGTCATCACTTGCAAAGGTAAGATATCATCTTTCATTCTGAAATCTATATTTCTTGTCAATTTTCATGCCTCAAGATTCATGGGTTTTCTAACAAATTAGTCCTATTGTTTTTCTTTCTCTGGATTGCTCAGTTGTGGTAGCATGGAGGGATAACGAGCTTTTAGTAATAAAAGATTTTTAGGTTGAGACTTTTTAATGGTCCCCAATATTATTATTAGGCTAATAATGATTTAACCAAGGTTCTAAATCTTGTCTTGGCAAAGCTTACATTTCTTAAAACTTTTTTTCATTTTATTTTTTCCTAATCCATTATTTCCTTTTGTTATAGGATTTTTTAAAGAAATTGATAACAAACATATTATTTAGTTCTTTGTTACATTTAATAATTGAAAAACATTTCCCCATTATTATGAATAACTTAATTATAGATCATTGATTAAAACTTTCTTTTCATGTGCCTTTTTTTTTTTAATCAAATTCCTATTTTTATGTTATTTGTAGACTAAGGTTCAATAAATTTCAACATCAAGTCTAATGAACACTTTTAGCACCCACCTAAGCATAAGGAAGAGGAAATATATGATCCTTTGGCACCTCCATATGCTAAAAAGTGAGTATTTCAATTGATTGTGTTTCATAGTTTTTAATAGATGTGATTTTTAATGGGGTTTGATGTTTTTATTTAATACAAAGGTTTATTTTCTTGACATAAATTGTATAATCATTTGTATCTTTTTTTTGAGAAGTGTAATTGACATGAAATATAATTTTAAAATGCTCAAACAAAATAATTTAAAATTGTTTAATTGTTATTGGTAAAGATTTAGATTTTTTTTCATAATAACTAAAATTTGTATTCTTTGAGAAGAGTATACCATGTTACCATGACCATGATTATGGTAGATCTAATGTTGGGAAGACAAATTTGTCATTTTTTTGTAATATTCTTTAAAGGGTACTAGCTCAATGGAAGAGCACCTACTTTATAAGTAGGAGGATGGTGGTTCAATTCTATGGTGCCTTAATATGACTAAATTAATGATTAAATAAACTACAAAATAAACCATCAAATATATTACCAAATATACTACCTTATATACTACCAAATATACTACCATATAAAGTTTCAAATAAACTACCAAATATACTAGCATATATTCTACCCAAAAAACTACCAAATATATTATCAAATCAACTACGAAATATACTACATTATATACTACCCAATAAACTATCAAATATACTACCAAATAAACTACTGAAATTACCAACTAAACTACCATATAGACTACCAAGTAACAACAATAAATGACTAAATCAATGATCTAATCAATGATTAAAATAGTTTAGTCATAAATTTGGTTGGGAGATAAATGTCTAGCAATTAACTACACTGGTCACATGATCAAAATTATTCACATATCTACAATTTTTAGTAGTTTATTTAGTAATATATTATTGCTTTTGTACTAGTGGCAAGACATTTGAATAAATGAAGATCTTTATGAAAAAGAGTAGTTGTATCTAGAGGAAAAGGACCCTGCATAACAAAAAAAAGAAGTAGAAGTTTATCTTGCAAATATACATTTTTTAAAAAAGGATAAAATTTGTGAAATTTTTGAGTTAATTATGTCCATAATTAGATGGCCACATTAAATTATTACATGAACAATTTTCTAGACAAGTGCTTTGACTATGCCTCATTTGAATTTGTGAAAATCTAAATGTGTTCCAATTAAATAGGTTGAAGATGTAAAATACTTTGCACCAACTAGATTATTTCTTTACTTTACTAGAGCCACAAATATTCTTTACACTTCTAGAGGTTGTATGGTTATAGCGTAAGGTCTTCAACACTTATCAGTCTCTCGCTATTTTTATTTTGTGGCTTAATCATATTAATTGTAAGATGCTTGTTATAAATCAAGACCATAAAGTGTGTATGACTAGTACAAAGATTTCAAATAATTTTTATGTAGATTCAATTGACTTGAAACAAATTTATATGGATAGTAATCAAAAGATGGCTATCAGGTAAGGATTTAAAATGTCTTCCTATCTTAATTATTAAGGCATTCACATCAAAAGAACACATTTCAGTACTCTTTTCATAAAATCATTTATAATAGTACCTTTTAGTATAATATTATTAATTGCATGAATATTTCTTTGTAACCAATTGTCAATATTGATGTACAAGTATTTGCTATTATCATTATATTTCATGCCTTAGGATTGCTATGATAATGTAGTGTTACTTAAAACTATCTATTCTTAGGGATTGTTATTCTTAGTCCTTTTCTTTAGGATGTTTGAAAAAATATTAATTGAATTAATATTTTGTCTATAACATCAAGACAATTGGAACATGGCCTCTCCTTCACATCTCAACCTTTGCATTGACAATTTTCATCAAGGAAGACAAGTGTTTCATTTTGAAGAGCCCTTACAATTCCTACATTTCCTATTGAATGCCCTCTTTCTTCAAAAATCATGAAATTCTATTTTAAGAAAAGTCATAATGTCATTTTATCTTTAAAATTTCTATCCCCTTTCATGCATAGTAAAATTATAGTGCCAAATTGACTCCACACTCATACCATCATCAAATCCATAGTTTAGTCTTTGCATCCATTATCTTGTACGTCATCATCATTCTAGCTAAATTATCTCACTCATCTTAGATTCATCATTCTTGCATCTCATATCTAAATCATCATCATAGTCATTTTTTATGCTCATGGAGCTTCATTGAGCATTCTTTAAGGCAAAGTAGTAAGCGCACATATCAAACTACCAAATCAAAAAAAAAATTATCAACAAAGGAGACTTGAAATTTTGTGCTTATTAATTTCTTTTCTTTCTAATTTTTCCAATTTTAGTGCCTTATCTTGAGTGTGTGTTTGCATTTATATAGTTTATTTCCAATCTCTTCCTTATAAATTTTTACTCCATGTTTCTAGTCTTTTGTTGTAACACTTATTTATTGGTTAAAGACTACTACTTGAATTGGATTTATTATTTTATTAGGCTTCTCACAAATTGTATTTCTCTTAGATGATGGTCTTATGCCAAATTATGAGTTAGGATCATCTAAGAACTAATCTTCCACCAAATCCTCTTTATTACTTTGCATAATGGGTATATTTTAACAACAAGGTTGTCTTCATGAACACATATAGGAATATCTGTAAGAAAAGGGCATGAACTTGTATTCAATTCATATTGAATAATCCTTTGATCCTCCTAATTCTAAAAACATAAGAATTTTTCAAGCTCACATCCTTCTTTGCATTTTTTAGAAGTTGATATTGGGGATAATCCATGTATGTTGTCCTCTTCAACAAAAGAAGATAGTTCCTCAAATAAATCAGATTCCATTTCACTACTCTACTCAACCAAACTATGAATGGGTGGGTGGTAATCATATTCAACTTTTTTCCCTATAAAAACAATATGTTGACATAATGTTGTTTTGATGAAAAAATTATGTCAAGGTTATTCTAATAAAGCTAACATGAAGGGTGTAGATAGAACCTTCATATAAGAATGGAGAATGATACACTATGGTACTCTTTTAATTAGAACCAACATGCATGTCTTATTCCATATATATATATATATATATATATATATATATATATATATATATATATATATATATACAAGCTTTTGATGCAATTTTGATGGATAGCTAAGAACAACCAATGAAAGAGCACTAGGTAGGACAAAGATTTCTAACAAAAACTAACAATTATCAGTAAAAAATATATCTAATAGATAACTATTAGTTGTATAGCAATTTCATTGTAAGGACGTCACAATTGCAACACCAAAATAGGTTCTAACAATATCTCAATGACCTCTCTAACTAGCTTGTAAGTCCTTTTTACCCACATATTTCATTGGATTTTGATGTCACAATTATGATGGATACCATTTCCATCGGTACTTTCAACACCAAAAGTGTGATGGTAGGTAGTGTCTCTTTCCAAATGGTTGTCCATTAGAATTTAGATGTCTAGCCATTGAAAAAAGGGCTCAAGTGTACTAGGTGTAAAATGAGATGATCCTTTTTACCACCATTTTTATTCTTTCCTCTCTTTCTTTTATTCTTAGTATTTATCCAATCTGATATAATTACATCTTTAGAGGAATATTCCAAATTTTCATCCCCCTAAAATTTAGGGTATTTGATGATTGCTAAATCCAATTTTTGTCCAGGGGAACTTGGAACAAAAATAAGCTTATTTAACATAAGATTTCATCATATTGGAAAAAATATAAAGGCCTAAGAGGGTTTCTCTCTTTCAAAATCTCATAACTTTCATTTGAGTAGTGCAAAAAAATGGGATTAATTTCCTGAATAGGAGAAATATTTACCTCCTCTAAAACTTCAATAATGTTTCCTTGAGAATTAATTTTAGCTTCAATGATGTAGTTAGAGATGGTTGGATATGCTATGATTTGGTCTTAATTTTCTTCAAGAATAACAACTAAAACCAAACTGGGAACCTTACAAAGTTGAATCTAAGAACTATTGACTAAATCCTTAGTCTAGACCTTAGAAGAGGACTAATCAATCTAGGCCAATTTTTTAGGATCTATAGGGTTACCATTAAGGCTAGATAAAAAATGTGAATCAACCATTATGGGGGGATTAGATCGAGATGAAGGTCTAAAGGATGCGTTATGATTTTAAAACTTATTTCCAAGCTTTATTCTTGTTCTTTTTTACCTCTTTTTTATTTGGGATAAAAAAATTTAAACCATATTTTGTTTCTTTTGATCAACAAGATGTTGTTTATCCTTTAAATTATTGTAGGGGCACTATTTAGCCTAATGACTAGTCTATTTACACAAGAAAAAATAGAAATCAAAAGATTCATACTCCAATACTTTCTTACATTTACCAAGCTTAGAATGAATTACAATATCATGATGAATCTCCATATTTTGGTTGATATTGACACAAATTCTAACATAGATGAAACAAGATATAGAATTTGTCATGGAATTTATAAAAAGGAGCTCCCTAAAAGAGCTGGCTAGACCTCTAAAAATATCTTCATTCCAATATTAGAGAGGTAACCTAGGAAGGATAATCTAAAAGAGTGAAAAATCAAAGAAAGTTTCGTTCAAATCAAGGTTTGGAGCCCATTTCTAAAGGGTTAAATTTTCTTTACCCATCATCCATAGATCCTCACACACAATATTAGCTAGGTCTTCATCATTCAATAAAACAATATAGGAAAAAACCTTAGGCATGGATACTGGATCATTCTAACCTTTTAGATTCCATTTAGATATGATGAAAGGTCTAACATCATCTATATTAGGTCATGTCCCTGTGAAATTTCCAACCAAGGAAAATGCCATTGAAGAAACACAATGTTCTATAAGAGGACTAGGAAGAGAAATGGCATACCCCCCTTTATTAAGATTAGAGATGATATTAACATTTGGGAAAGATGATTTACCTAAAGGTTTAATCGAAAATAAAGAAGACTATTTCTGGGATGCTAGATCAAAACTCTTATCATTAGAACCTCATAGATTCAAGCCTTTGTCTTTGCCATCCCCCTTCTCAGAACTATTCTTACCTTTCACCTTAGATTTTTCCCCACTATGACCTATTTTCTTTTATCCTATGATAGCTATTCCACCCTTGGAAGTCATGCCTGAGGAAATGATGGTTGTAGATCTATCATTTCTTGCTGGACATAAGATAGTAGTAGAACTCGAACTTCCACCTCTTATTTCCCCCACACCTCTTCCAATCTGTGTTTCCTTTCATGTCCCCATTCTATTTCCCACAACATCACCTCTATTGCCAAATCTAGTTTGAAAATTTTCTCCTTCCTTCATCCTTGCTCTAAAATAAACCATATGTTTCACTTCCTCACCAATTCTATTGTTCAATTATTTTCCTTTTTATTAGACATAATCAATATTACTATCTCAAGTAATACATAAGTACAAGAGAGGACCTATTAATTGGGCACCTTAATTTTTGTACACTAGGTTAGTTGGCAAGCCCCTTACTTATACTTACGATTTCAAGGTCATAACATGAAATACAATGCCAAATTGAAATACTTTTTGTCAAGTTGTCAAACAAGGGGGAAAATGTGTGATTGATAAGTGCACTAGGTTATATTTATTGATGTGTTAATATAGAATTTGAATTTTAGGTCTATGACATACATTTCATCCAACTATGGATAGTCATTATAGAAGGCTTGAAGGGGAGAGCAAGGTAGGTAGGGAATTCAAGCAAGGGTTTCTAAGGCTTTTTAGTTTCTTGAGTCTATTTCTAGCAATGAGGACAATGGAGGGGATGTTAATCCTCCATCAGTTTGTTATTTTTAGTTATATTTTCTGTTGTGTTTCTAGGCTATTTATTGTGTTTGGGTGTTGTAGGATTGGGTTTTCTTTGTCCCATTTGTGATGTCCACTTATCTATGGTCTACCTATTGGGTTTTCTCTTAGGAGGGAATATTTAATGGTTTTTTTATCACTAATCCCTACTCTACATTTGTATCTCATAATTTTAGCTAGCATTTTTCTATAACTGACCTAGTTTTCCTTTTTATGTTGTGATCAAATTCCTATTTGGGTGGAGTTTCTAGTAGGGCCTCATATGTTAACTCCTTTATCTCCACAAAGGTTTTTCTTCATGGGTCTTCTTCTATTTTCTATTTTGTGGGTGAAGATAATTTTGTTTTGGTTGTTTGGGCCTCTTTGCAACTTATGGGATGTTTTATTTATTTTATCTTTATCTTTCTTGTAGATTTTTTTATGGTTCTAGCATGAGGAGTTTAGAGTAGTGTTGTTGTACTAGATGTGTTGGGAATTTCTCCATTTTCTAATTGATCAACTACTTGTTTGACACTCACTTGTTCCTTTTTAGTGGGTTTGTTTTTTGAGTCAACTAATGTTGTTTATTTTTTGATTTTGGTGTTCTATTTTGTAAAGGCCTTTCTAGTTTTGACAACTATATTTAAGGAATTTTATTCTTATGATTTTCATGCTCCCCTTAATCTTGGTGTCTTCACTATTTTTTGGAGCACATTTGTTCTAGGAGGATTTGGATTTTATCCTATTCGTTCCTCTTGATACTTTTGCACCTTTTCTTTAGGTAAGATAGGTGTTGCTAATTTTTAAGGGCTCTTTCCTATATTTTTCTTTGGTTAGGGTATTTTCTTTTTTTGGGGACATGTTGGTATATTTTCAATCACTACCATTCATTTTATTATGTGGTCTCTTTTCTACCATATGGTTTTCCTCTTATGAAGCTCCTTTAAAGGTGAAGGCTTTCCCTATTGAGGTAGTGTTGTTAGGTGATACTTCAACTAGGGTTTGTATCATTTGTACATGGATTTCATCATTCATGTTTCCTGAAAAGGCATAAAATTCTCATATAGAGGTGGAGGATGACATATTAGAAGCATTTTTTCATGGGTCTTCTATTTTCTATTTTGTGGGTGAAGATAATTTTGTTTTGGTTGTTTGGTCCTCTTTGCAACTTATGGGGTGTTTGGTTTATTTTATCTCTATTTTTCTTGTAGAGGTTTGTATGGTTCTAGCATGGTGATTTTAGAGTAGTGTTGTTGTACTAGATGTGTTCGAAACTTCTTCTTTATTTTCTTATTGATTGACTACTTGTTTGACACTCACTTGTTCCTTTTTAGTGGGTTTGTTCTCCGAGTCAACTAATGTAGTTTAGTTTTTTATTTTGGTGTTCTATTTTTTGAAGGCCTTTCTATTTTTGACAACTATATTTAGGAAAAATTTTCTTATGGTTTTCATTCTCCCCTTCATCTTGGGGTGTTCACTATTTTTTGGAGCACATTTGTTGTAGGAAGATTTTGTCCTATTCATTCCTCTTGACACTTTTGCATCCTTTTTTTCATGTGAGATAGGCATTGCTAAATTTTGAGGGATTCCGTTCATTTTATTATGGGGTCTCTTTTCTATCATCTAGTTTTCCTCTCATGAAGTTCCTTTAAAGGTCAAGTTTTTTCCTATTGAGGTAGTGTTGTTAAGTGATAGTTCAACTAGGGTTTGGATCACTTGGACGTGGATCCCATCCTTCATTTTTCCTATACAAGCATAAGATTCTCCTAAAGAGGTGGAGGATGACATATTAGAAGATGTTTTTGATAAATTTATTTAGTTTTCCTTGGTTGTGGAATACTTGGATGTAGATTGGTACTAGGTGACTACTTGCTAGTGGGTTTCTTTGTTCTTGATTTCTCCTATGGAGGAAGGAACCTCTTGTATTAAGGTCAAGAGGAGTGTGTCAATGAATATAGAGACTCATTGTTAGATCAAAATCTGTAGTTGGATGATGTGGGGTTAGCTTTCAAAACCTTCTTGGAAGGTTTGGAGAGATAATAAATTTCCTTTGGTTATGGGAGGAAATTTAAAACCCATGAGGGTTTTAGAATCCTATCATAACATCATATTTTTGTCTAGTTTTTAACTTATCAATCTCTTCAGGCTTCTTGTGAAGATAATATTTGGAGCCATGTTAACATCTTGTGTCAAGATTTAGAGGTCCTCCTAAAACCCTAGGGGTTTTTTCAAAGGCATGTTTTGGTTCATTATACTTATCTTGTTGCATTGTGTTTCTAAGTTAGTTTTAGGCAATAAGATCATTTCCAAACCCAAATTTTAGGTTAATGAAGCCTTAAAAAATCCCTTGGATTATAATTAAGGTTAAGGGAGCATTGGAAACCCTATTTTTTCATGTGAGGCTTAGTTCTTAAGTGTTATGTTATGTTAAGAAACTAAAGTTTAGTATGATTTTCATTTTTAGATAATTATTTGTTTGATTCTTTTTATTTATTGATTTTTAACACTTTATCTCTTGTGAGTACTTATTTTATTCAAGTTCTAGCTTCTCCTCAAAATTTTGTTGTAGAGGGTTTTGGGGTCCCCTCAAAACTAGTCTTTTCCCTAATAAAAAATGATGGGTAGTCGTTATTAATAATACCAATTTTAAAGTCATAATGATTGCTTCAATATTGAGATAATTAGGAATACAGATGGAAGTTTTTGGTATGGTAATGTTTTTGGATGTTAAAGTTTTGATAGCATTGAAAATTAGTCAATTTTTCACTAAGTGTTTCCGTTGATGCAAAAGGAAAATATTGTTGGAAACTATGACTACATAGATATTTTCATTTATGGAAATGCTAAATATAAGTAAGGTTTTATGGAGTTTAGTTTGTATTTTTTTTTTGGTTGATATGAAAATTTCTAAAGTATAAGTTAGGAATATAGTTAGTAAAGGTGCAAATTTAGTCAATGAGTTCTACTAGAGTAGTATATACATAATTTTGTGTTATGGTAGAATGAAGTTCGTAGATCATATAATTATGTTCATTGGTATTAGGATCATACTTGGAATGTTGTTTGGATTGGAAAAATGAAGACAAGTCATTATCACAAAGTACAAAGTATAAGGGATAGATAAGGGATTTTAACTAAGGAAATAAATTTCATTATCAATTCAATTACTTGGAAATGTAGAAATGAAATTTTAGATGGTAATCCTTAGTTAGAAATGTTTGATAATATGCTTTGGATAATCTTTTACACATTTCATCATGAAGACCGTCTAGATAAATTAATTAGAAAGGTATATAAGAAGGATATTTTGCTATGAAAAGTACAACTTTGTTATGATTATGTTATATGAGCTTTATATATGATGGTATATCATTGTATTGAAGGTTATATGTCATTATTTATTCCATAAGTATGATAAAATGTGACATACACAAAGGACTAATAAGATATTGAAGATATCAATAAAACCAGTTTCAATATAACATTAATAACTCTTGTATAAATTTCATATCATTGTATGAGTAGTGAGATCCATTGTAAAATCACTCCTAATAGGGTTGTGACCTTTGGCAAGGTCTAGTCATTTAATAAGGACTCATGTACTAAATCTATGTAATAGAATCCTAATTAGGTCAATAATATTTATATAGTATTTTAAAATTAGTGCATTTCTTGTGGGTACCATTCCCAAAAGGGTTTTGCTAGTTAAAAAATCATGGTTTTATTAGGTTTTGTGTATCATGTACTTTAATTTTCAGCATACTTTTTATTCCCATATATAATCTTATTGTCAATTAGTGTAAAAAAATTGAAGTGAAAGTGAGCATGATAATTGAGTCCATATATTGCCCAAGCAATGAAGGAGGAGACAAATGAGTTTCATAGTTATACAAAAACTCAATACTTACCAAGCTATTCTACATACACCAAGAAAAGGACATCACCAAGCCAGATAGAGTATATCAAGCAAAGTGACTAGTGAGCTATACAGTTATAACTAAGAAGAGTCTAAAGTGCATGACAAGACAAGGAACAAAGTATTTAACAAGTGAAATAAAAGCTACATACAAGTTTGAAGTGGAACAAAATCTGATGATACTTGTAGGTGTACTTCTAGTCCCCCAATTTTTGTGAAACTTTAAAAGTTGCCCCCATAAAAAATTCTTCAAAGTTGTTACCAATTTTCCCTAAACATGTTTCCATGAAGTTAATTTAGTCTAAAGATTTAGATTTCATCATACAGATCTAAGTTGGAAATAACAGGAAAAATTCATCAGCTCAAAGTCTAAATTCTAAAATTCAATTCCATGATTCAAAGTTGTAGTAAGTTGAGATTGTTTATTTGTCACGAAGATCATGAGTTGGATTCAAGTGATTTTGTAATGAAATGTACATGGCATATATAAAGAGCCAACCTTCAGTGATTGCTATAAGTTTGATTACCACATATGTGTTAAGAATTGATGAAGTGGCGATGTCAACGCAGTGATGGAATAGAGACTTCTTGTGAAAACATAGGTAGCGTGTTTTTCCTATTTAAGCAAAACATCCAATTATCTCCTCTTCATTTCCAAATTGGGACACTTTTCTATTACCTTCTGTGTGATGTCCATAGTGAGGGAAATGGGAGATTTCAATCACAAGATAAGGCTACTAATTGTACAGTGAGACACCATGAAATAGGGGAGTTACTGAAACCTAATTGAGTGTTGTATGTGTGTGCGCCTATAGTGAGGCCTTCATAGCCAAGCACTGGTCTGATTTCATAATAGAAAATATAGGGTTTTCTTCGGATACAGTGATATCATATTTTGGTTTGATAGATCATTATCATAACAAAAAGCTCACAATGTTTGATCGACTATCTCCACCCAATGGCAGTGGTTGTGGTGAATTCTGGTTAACACTCTATGTTTGGGCTTTTATGTGTGAAGATTGATGTTCAATGACACTTCTATGACAAGAAACATGATAAGCCTGAGTATAAATAGAGGAAGCGAAAAATGACCCCTTCTAGTCATTTTCTGCCAAGGAGAAGCCAATTGGCATTTCTCCGTCGAGAGAGGCAATATGTGAAGTTTTCACCAAAGAGGAGTAGAGAAGTAAATACAGTTATAGGCTTTGACAACGGAGAAGCAAATGATGAAAAACTCCATCAGGTGAAGCCCAAAGGGGAATTTTTGAAGAGGTGGATAATTGGAAATTTGCTACATTTTTCGCACTCTAAAATGAAAAGTCCACCAGGGAGAAGCCAATATCTATATTTCTATCAAAGGCCAGAAGAAATTAAATTTTGGAATCCTGCCAGAGTTGTGCTTCACATTCAAGGATGAATTTAAACAATAGAAACCTGAAAAGTTTATAGGGAAGCACAAGTTCGAAATATCGCCAGTGGTGAGGTTGATCATGGGATTCCTAATTAATGGAATGAACGGCTTAGAAGTTACATAAAAGGCCAAATACCAAGTAGGCCGATTGCACACTAAAGGATGGAGGTATGCCCAATTTTTTGATTGATCTTTCCAAATGTCACCGACTATGTAGCAATCTGATAGAACTGGTAGAGGCCGACCTCTGATTTGACAGAGGTAGACCCGAATTATGTATTAGAAATTTCTTGAGCTCATTCATTGTAGTGTGAAAGTTAAACTCATATTGCAAGTCAAGCAACTTCTAAGATATTTGTGCAATATAATTGTGCCCCATGAAGTCATCATTGGACAATACACAATACTAGTAGAGATGGAAGCTAGGTATCGAGCGACTTGAAGGCTGACAATACCCAACTTGCATGAAAAGATCGAGTGCATATATCCAATGACCTCTATAGATATTTATGCTCTAGGATCAAGCCCGAGCTCAAAAGGATCATCTTCACCAACATTAAAATAACACTGGCCATGCTCACAAGTGTCTCAATTAGAAGCCTCGTGGTCATGCGAAGAACTGTGAATCATATTCAAAGATACCCAGATTCAATGGAAAAAGAGGATGCATATGGATCTTTGGGGAGGACTAAGAAGATGAAAAGGGAAGAAGATTGGTTCATGAAGAAAAGAGAGACAGAGCTGAGATTCGACCCCTATATTTGTTAAACTCTTATGATCAGTTTACATTGTCATTGTAACTGTGATAGAGCATTTTGAAATAGATATGCGAAAGCCAAAGTGAAAGATTTGTATAGGTAGCTGTGACCATCATGCATCCAAGTTAATTCAAGCAATAATGCAATCGCATAAAGGAAAGAAGCCTTACCCAATGCTACTATGATAGATGTTCCCCGAAGACCAAAAAAAAGAAAAGAAAATTAAGATCCTCGGTACATACACATTATTCAACAAAGTGTTAAATATATAGAGCCGTGCCTTGGCTTGATGAGTTGATCGAACTTATACGATGCATTTCCAATTGGATGAAGATATGATTGTGGGCAGAATGGGAAGATATATGTAAGATAGTGGTCAACGTTGAAACATTGAGGGCTTGAGATCAATACATAGGAAAAAAGTGTAAAGCACAGTGAGACTTGGGTGTTAATCTCTAAATAGGGGAAGTCCACCACTATACTCAATTTCATGAAATAGCTATGGGCCCATTTGGTTGCTGGAATACAATCGGAATAGGAATAGGAAATTAGAATATGATTTGTATTCTTTGTTTGGTGCGTGGAATAGGAATAGGGAATAGGAATACGTATTCTCATTTTAGCCCCAAAATGAGCTTTTGTCCATTCCAAAAAAACCTGTAATTGGAATTGCTATTCTTGCATTCGCTTTAACTTTCTCAAATTTGATTAAATTTTCAAATCTGCTTTGACCTGGGGTGAGCGCTGGAACTTTTTTTTCAATATTTCAAATATTTCAGCGATTTTCCAATGGCGCCTATTGCATTTTCAGAAATATTTTCAAATGGCGCCGATTGCAAATTAACCCTATTCCAATTTAAGCTTGCATAACCAAACAATGGATAAATAAGATTGGATTGCATTTTTCCATTCCTATTCTTCATTCTCCATTCTCATTCAAATTTTCTATTCTAATTCTCAATTCCTATGCTTGCAACCAAACGGGCCCTATGAGATGAATATTAGAAGACAATTATGTCATTTGTGGCACATATATTAGAGAAACTCAAGCATTTTCTGGAGCTTATCCTTCACCTCCAACATGTTACACACAGAACCAACACATCAATTGATATATATATCATCATCATCATCATCATCATCATGGAGAAGATCTTAGCTAAAAAATAAATATCCAAGCAATGAAATCATATCCTCAATTGGAAGATTAGATGCTCAAATTCAAGAAATTAAATGAAGTTATTCATATCAATGAAAATTTAGAGCATGTGTCTATTTGGGATGAATCCCCTGAATCCATGTTACAAAGAAAAATCAGACAATTTGTGTTATATATTTAATAAGATATTTGTATAATAGACAAATGTTTATCTGATAATATCTTCTAGAACCCAATATGAATGCATCTCTAGGAGCTTGCTAATTATCCTAAAGCATAGGTGTCCTCTCCATGGAATCTATTCAAAAATAAGGAAGAGATTTTTAAATCATATGACACATGTTTCTAAGTAAACATACACCTATCAAAGAGCTTTGAATATGTTTTGATTCTAAAAGATCACATACTGACAATAGAAGACACCCAAAAGCAAAGTAATCCTATAAATTTCATATTCTATCTTTTTCCTAAATATCCTTAAGTTTGATTTCTCAGAAGATTAAAAAGCCAAGAAAGAAAAAGGCTCGAGAAAAAAAGGAGAAGTATTTAAAAATACAATTCTTGGTCTCCTAATAATATAAGGATGTTTCTATCTTAAGAATCAGTTACAAATGGAACTAAAGGAAAAATATGTGGACCAAATAGAAAGGTAAAGGCCAAGAAAAGAGTTGAAAGATGGGAAGAGTTAGAGAAATTGAATAGTCAGTTCTAGAACTGAAGAATAACTGAATGGTCATTGAAGAGTGTTATTTATTGTAAATTCTTTTCCATTGAAGGGGGGTTCTTCTTTTCTGCAAAAGTAGGTATTGCTGGAGTAGAGGGGAGGGCATTTAATTTCTATATTTTTGTTTAGGCATTTGAGATTGATATTCAGTTTTTATAATAGATTTGGTTGTAGATTACAAGAAAATATAATCATAGTGTTGTGTTTAAAACAAGAAAGATTTCATTATGAATTAGAGTATTTGAGCATCACTTTTTCTAATTACTTTCAATCGAAGTATTGTTATGGTTAGTTTTGAGCACTTTCTTGCATTTTTAGTCAAGTTGTGAATGGGTGATAGATTAGAGTATTGTCATTTCTTCTTGTTATAAAGATTAAGATGTTTAATCTTCATTTTTTATTTCATGTCATTGCATTTGCATAACTAGCAGCATCATCGCATCATCAATGTTAGGTAGTCATAGGTATTGTGAATTCTTGGAGTTGGCTAGGTTTATAACTATATTTCACCACCTAAGCTATATTTTTCTAGGGATGGTTTTCTTTTCCTCTTCCATTCTTAGGTTAAGAATGCACCCAATTAGTTTAGGAACAAAAAAATTCATTGCATATCATTCATAAGGGAGTTGTACCTTTTAATTCAGAGGAAATCTATCAACTCAATTATAGATTATCCAATTGTTGATAGATGATTATTTTTTTCAAATTTAGGCATTTGGGAGTTTATTGAAAAAGAACAATCTATTTACCAACGAATTTTTGGCGATTCTGCTGGGGAGGTGAAAAAGAATATTAGTGTTCAGATTTTACTTCCTCAATTTTTATTAGTATCTCTACAAGAGATTGGCAACTATGTTGTTAAAAGACCATGTCTATCAAGGTCATGAAAGGAAGAAGGCCATATCCTTCTTTTATTAAACTTTATCAAACACATGATTAATTTTTGTGTGACATGTTTGATGCTTATAGAGAAAGCATTACTCGCAGATGAATAATGAACTTGCCTATCGAAGAAGACCATGCACAAGTTCCTTATTGGAGAAGCATTTGTCCTAGGTATCATAAATTGGAGGAGCTAGAAGTGAAGACAAAGTTATTGCAGCATTGTGAAAAGAGGGTGTTGCAACTAAATAAAGAATTGAAAGTGGATGATGAAGTGGTTTAAGAAGTTCTACCTCATTTTGTTTCTCATAATTTTTCAGTTTTTGATGAACATATCATTCAGCCAAGAGATAAAATTAGAAAATTTCCTACCAATCAAGAAATAGATGCTAGAAGTGATCCAAATCTGCAATTCCTTTGGGTTTCCTATAAAGAGAGTATTGTTGAAAGAGAAAAGAAGAGTTTGAGTTTTTTCAAAGATCATCAATTTGCCTTGCTACTAAACTATGTGATTCAAAGGTATTTTAATGTCCAAGACCAAAGAAGAAATAAACATGTTTCAGCATATACACCTGAAGAAAAACCATCAAACCAAGAACCAATATCAATCAATTGTTTGGTTCTTGAAGAACAAGAAATACCCTAGCTTCCAAAGGCACAAATTTCAATGAACAAAGACACTCTTGATAGTGGCAAGGAAATGGTAAGTGAAATAGAAAATTAGGATTTACCCATGCTTTCCTTTTCTGCTATTGTTGAAATTTTTAGATTTGAAGAGAATAATGAAGATCTCTTTTTGAATAATATTTCTTGTGAAAGTCATCCCTTGGTTTGTACAAAAGCAGAATATGAAAGTTTTAAGTTTGAAGAAGATGATATTAAAAATAATTTTTGATCTTCAGAAGTTTATGATGATCTTGTATTATAATCATTTTCTATTGATGAAAGTGCAAACTTAAGCGTTCTTGACAAACTATATATTGATAGAAAGGCTAGATCATGTTTTGGTGATTATCAAATTAAGCCTGAAATTTTAGTTGAAGAAAAAGGTGCAAGAGAAGATTTTGTACAAAGATCTTTAGTGGCTTATGAAGTATTGCAACATCATGAAAATGATGAAGAGCCGGATTACATTTTTCTTTGTATTGAAATGGAAATTAATTGATCTTTGCTATTGGGCAAATGTAAGTCTTCTTCTACAACTGATTGAAGTATTGAAGTTTTAAATTCGAATAAAGATTTTTCTGACTTGACAGCTACAAAGGATGATAAAGTTATTTCATTTTTAATTGACCCTATGTGTGAAGAAGACTCATGCTATTTTAGTCTTGATTTAGATACTAAAATTTCTATATTTAATTGATCAAGTTGAAAGTTATGAGTGTGAATATGTTGCAATTCCATTTTCAAAAAATTGTGATTATTTTTCTCTTCAGCAAAGAATGGCTGAATATATGAGAAGTAATGTGCAGATGAATTCCAAAAATTCAGCGGTCTATAATGAGGCATGGCTGTTTGAGAAATGTTTTTGGCTCCCTAATTTCCAGCACTATATTAGTGTGGCTTTTAGATATGAAGAGTTTTCCAAGAGGTCTTGGTTTTTGTTTAGCCTTGCAAAACATAATCCACTTTATCGAAAAGGCTCATACTTCTCTTTGCCAATTAATGTTATCTTATTTAAGATTTATCCTCAACCTGAAGAAGAAAATTTGTATGTTGAGAGCACCATGGATGCTGGAAATTCTTTTGATTATGGTAGTCTCAAGTGTTTTTATAATAAAGATGATATGATGTTTCGCCTGGAGATCTCTAAGTTTCAGTTTGAGATTGGGAATGGTTTCGAATCTTACATTCAAAAGGATAAAGAAGAATCAGAAATTTATGACGAAGCATGGTTACGTGGAAAATATTTTTGGGTCAAATATTTTCAACATGCTTCTAGATTCACTTTTAACAATGATGAAGTCATCAAAAGGAAATGGTTTTGCTGCATCTTGTTGGAGCACAAGTTTCTTTTCCAAAAGGGTTCATACTTCTCCTTTTCGCTTAATGGTCATGTATGAGTCTCTCCCTCATCTCTTTCTTTTTGGTGAGACCTCCTCACCTGTGTTTGTAAATAAGATTTTGTATTCATAGTTTTGGTGTGCTTCTCTTAGCCTTTCCCACTTCCTTAGTTTTATTTTTTCCTTTCTCGCATTTCTCGCCTCCACCCTCCTGGCAAGCAACTCCTTGGTTGTCCCATTTATGTCTAGACTCTATAGCCTAGTGTGTGTGTGTGTGAATATGTGGCCTCTGCTAACACACACACTTCAATACGGTCATTGTATGCAGATTCATCCCGAAATGAACATTGGATTGTTCATCCAAAAATCAGCTTGCAAAGCGACCTCTTGCCTTCTATCTAAAGGGAATTACTTGTCAGATATCCTCAGAATTAAAGTGTAGGCAACCAGACACTGTAAGAACGAAGGATTTGAATGCAATTTAAGCTATATGAATGTGCAAGTAATCTAGATGAAGTACAAACAATTAATCTAAGAAATAAAAGACATTAAACTAAAAATGTATGCATTATTAAGCTAGATGAATCTAAACTAAAAATGCAAGATGTATGTAAAAATATGAGCAAATGTGAGTATGAATTCCAACAGCGATTCGATGCAAATTCTCCAAATTCATCCTCTCAAAATGAAGAGATGAGGGTCTCTCAAATAGACTTTCCTGGAATCCATCAACGGTTGAGATCGATTTCAATCAATGGTCAGGATTAAAGGTGAAGTTCAGTCATAAAGGGAGATTCCCAAATTAAAGGGAGTTAACAGATTTAATTTGAGTAAAATAAGGAGTTAACTGATTCAATTTGAGTAGAAAAAGGAGTTAACTAATTTAACTCATTTTTTTATCAATAGTGAACTGGAAATTTCCCTTTTTGAACTGAAGAGAGATTTTGTTGAGATATTTAATTTAATAAAATGAGATATGCTCTCACAATTACTTTTTCTATTTAATTAAATAATCTTGAATAAACTAGAGACACTTTTATTAGTTAATTAAATAACTTTATTTAATTAATTAGGAATGGCTTCCCATTTAATTAAATAATTACATTTAATTAATCAAGATAGGCATATTTACTAAATTAAATAAATTTAACTCCATAGTACATTAGCCTTAAGATATAATTATAATTTAATTAAAGTATAAATACTTAATAATTAAATTATAATTAAATCAAATAGGTTTAATGTGACTAATATGAGTGTGTACTATAGGAATTAAATTAAAAACATGATGAATGCAGATTAGGGTTTTCTGCATCTGACAATTAAGTCAAGTAGCGAATAGCAGAATGAGAATTGCCTATTAGAATAGGACTTTAGAAATTATTAGAAATAGACTAGAATTGGTATAATGGCAATGAGCCAATTTTGGGGTATTACATTTTGCCCCTCTTTGAATGAATGTGCAAGCAACACGTTCAATTCAAAGATAATCAGAAAGCATGATGCAATCATGAGATTGGTTCCGAAGTTGATGAAATAGAGACCAATTGATAAGCTTTTAAGGACTATCTCTAGAATAGAGCTTAATCCTAAGGAATCCAAGTAGAGCACTTAGATACCTAAGATTGATAGCATTTAACAGACTATATCCAGAATGAAGAGTAATCTTTAAGGATCCAGACAGAACATCTAGATACCTGAAATTGATAGTATTTAGAAGATTATCTCCAGAACAGAGTTTAACCTTCAAGGATCCAGATAGAACACCTAGATACCTGAGAATAATAGCATTTAGAAGACTATCTCTAGAACGGAGCTTAACCTTCAAGGATCTAGACAGAACACCTAAATACCTAAGATTGATAAAAGATAACAAGGTCCTCATCATTAGTCATAGAATCATCCCTAGAACGAGGCTTGATCCTTAGGAGTCGAGGTTTAGACTATCTTAATACCCGTCTATCAAACTCTGAGAAGAGTTGTTATAAGGTTGATCAATTGATGAAAAGATAAGATAGATGGCAAAGATGCCAGATAGAAGGGAAAAAAATGCCCCGAGTGATGAGATGCCCCAAGTGATAAGGACATAAGATGAGAACCAGATGCCCCAAGTAATAGGTATTCAATGATATAATCATCTTGCCCCCTCGGGAGCGAATTTGAAAGATGACACACCAGAAATATGATTTGAAGCAGTATATCATGAGATATAGAAGAAATTTGAGATTCAACAGAAGTTAGAAGAGATCAGAATGATCTAAAGAAGATTCAGGGTTGATTTGAAATGATTGCAAAGTTGCAAAGACCAAGTTTGACCAAAAGTTAACCAGATTTAACCACAGTTGACTTGAGTTGACTATTTTCAAAAAAAATTTGAAAATATGGAGAATGTAAAGTTGAAAGGATTCCAAGAATCACAAAGTATCAAAAAGATTTGGGCTACACAAGCATTCGATCACGTCAGTCCCCAAAATTTTAAAACACATTTTTGAGGCTCTTAGCTATGTCAGATTTTGAATTTGATCCCAAAAATGGATCCAGAATGGTCCAATTAGCCAGGGGTGTGATTTTCGCACAAATTCGAGCACTTTGAAAATTTTGGTCAACACCTATATAAGGGCCCAAAGGGTCATTTTCAATTCATTTGTGCTTTTCTCCTATAGTGATTTTGAGCTCTAATAGAGACATGGCAATGAATGTGAGATGTCATCGTTTTGAGTGCTCCAGATGACACAGTCGGCTAGCAGACTACGGATCACCAGTGAGTCGTCGATTTCCCATCTTCGTACTTTTATTTTCACACATTTTGAGGTCATTTATTGCACATTTTTAGCATGTTTTAGGATTGTCAATTCTTTCTTCATGTGAGACCAATCTCTTCTCGCGCAAAGATCTTCTTTCTTCGTGTGAAGAAACAGGATGCACCGTTTCTTCGCGCGTGGCCAGAGGATCTTCGCGTGGGACAATTTTGATTTTGTGCAAGGATGGGGATTCTTCGCGCGAGGCAATTTGTGTTTTGCACAGAAAATCTCTTTTCTCGCATAGGCAGCTCTATCTTTGCATGAGGAGATCTTTTTTCGTGTGAAGAAAGAATTATTTCACACAAAACTGAATGTCTTTGTGCGAGATTTCATGAATCTTGCATGAAATTTCATGATAGTTTTGTGATTTTGCACTTAGAAATTGCACTTTATTTCGTTTTGATGCTTCATTTCGACTTGATACTGATTGTTTGTTTGTCATTTTTTGTTGTGTGTGCAGGAGGTCTTCGAAGATGTTTCATTTAGATCTCATTATCTTCCATATGGAGAGTTATTGCGGAGTTTGGATGATGCAGATCGGGCACACATTGCCCGATTGGGTTTGTCTTCTCTTTGCCGGATTCTAGCCGTGATGGTGAATCACGACTTACTCACAGCTTTGGTGGACGTTTCCATTCGGAGATGAACACCTTTCACTTGTAGATGGGTGAGCTAACCATCACACCAGAGGACATCTAGAGGATCTTGCGGATTCCTTTCCATGGTGCTCGGGTGGTTTATGATACAGTGCCTCGATTAGGGACAGAGGCACTTTTCATTGTATTCGGGAGAGAGCTACCGAGAGGCAGGGCCATCAGCTAGGATGAGTTGATGCATACTTATGGAACCACATACAAGTTGGCATCCGTGCTGGGTATATTCTTGAGTTGCTTCCTATGTCCTGACAAGGGACAGCATGGGTTGGAGTGTGGATGGGGTATCATGCTTCGCAGGATGCTGGAGGCACCAGAGATCTTTGGATGGGGTCAGTGCAAGTTGGCCCACCTTTTCCATGAGATGCACGAGGTCGTCTTCCATGAGAAGAAGACCATGGTAGTAGGAGTTTATGTTCTACAGATCTAGGCCTGGGAGCATCTCCCTTTATGTAGGCCAATTTTTGAGGATGCCTAGGAGCCTATGGAGCCCTACATATGCAGATATCGAGGGCATATTACCTAGGCCCACCTAGGTAAGACTAAGCACTAGCAGACACATCTTGATGACCTAGTGTCTATTGTATGGCTACCCTGGAGAGAGAAAGAGGACTGGGATGATGCCCCCAGAGAGCTGCCATGGATGTTTAGTTCTCGACCGCTGGTAGGCAGGACGACATCAGTGATCGCGAGATTTGTGATCTCACAAGTGTGGCAGCAATATGGTTGACTACAAGACATTTCACCTAAGTACTATGCCTATTCCAGGGTATAGAAGGATATTGAGTGGGGATAGCCTCCACAGATGGATCCAAGGTGATCCATGATAGATATTTGCAGTTTAGTTGCTGTTCAGTGGGACTACCTACCAGAAGTAGTAGATGCAGGGATGATGCCTACATATCAAGCATTTTTTATTAGCCATCCGTTCCCACACTTCACAGATCCACTAGGGATGGCAGGGCAAGTACAGGGATAGGGACAGGTACCCCAGCAGTAGCAGGCACAGCCACAGGTGCCACCATAGGTCTAGCACCGGGTACAACAGATGCCTATTCCCCCACGTCAGATGGGATCAGACCTAGGTACTGGGGGCAGTGGGGCAGGACACAGTCAGTAGAGGAGGCAGAGGATAGAGGAGCAGGCCCCTCAGCAGGAGGTCCCACAGCAGTAGGTGCCTCAGCCATAGGTACCTCCACCACATCAGGCACCTGAGATGGTAGATGAGGACATGCTAGATCAGCTAGTAGGTGGGGTGTAGGACATGGTGCGGTGGTATTATGAGCAGGTTCATCAGGCCTCCCGACAGTTGGGTGAGTTGCAGATTGCAGTGGTAGTTCGGGATGCACAGCTGGTAGAGCAACAGCGGGAGACAAATTTTTAGAGGGAGCGCGCAGAGACTGCAGAGTGGAGGCTGGAGCTAGTGCAGGATGAGATCAGCTTCCAGTCTGCTCGGGCTGCATATTATTATGCTATATACACTAGTGTTGTGCCAGATGAGACATTGCAGGTTCAGCGATTCTCTCAGTATGCACGAGAATTCAGAGGTGCATGACCTCCTGTCAGGCCGAATATGCCACCACCGCCTCTGCCACCTCCTGCCCCTGCTCCTCTTGCTCCTCCTAGAGGTGAGGGTTCGAGACAGAGTTAGATGCTTTGTGTCTAATTTTTTTGATTTTTTTTTATCTCTGGCTATGTATCGATTGGTGTGCTAGCACCACATGTATCATTTTTGATTGATTGCGCTCGAGTAGTGCCCATTTTTGTACTGACCCATTCTTTGATACATATATATGAGATTTTGAGCTGAGTATTCCTGTGTACATGTCATTGTCTATTTTGTTTTTCTTTGATGTACATGAGATGTATGTTGTACTTGGATAGAATGCATATGTATGAACTGATATCTTACTTAGTGTTGCACGTTTTTGTTTGATAGTCATAGATATTCCATTGAGGAGTGTGAATCGATGAACCAAATGCTTGTGCATCCGTGGAGGAATTTGATGCATGTGGAGTATGAACAAAATTAAGATCGAATTGCGTGCTAATGCAAATTAAGTATGTAATGCAAGACTATGCTAAATGCAACCCTAGGTCTGGTTACCAAGCCTCGATGATTTATCATCATTGGATATAAAATAAGGCCCATATGTTATACAACTCCGAATGACATTGCAATCATGAAAATATGAATATAACATATGTTATTGGGATGTCGGGATTAAATGTAAGCATTCGAGGCACAAGAAGCCAGAATGACCAAAAAAATTGTCCCTTTTAATGTAGCAAGTTAACATAAGCATAAGAGCATAAACACTAGGATGACCTGAATGTTGCTTGCATGACAAGCACACCAAACACACAAGAGATTCCTTTTATGCTAAGTATTCAGTATTCATTCTGTCTGCAACCACCCTTGCGTTCATAACCTGAGACAAAAGTGTGCTAGATATACTCGTAGTGACCTGTACGTTCACTTAATAGGACGAGTATCAGTATGCACTATAGCATGAAGAGTTCACTCCAACAAATAAGGAGAAGAACCAATGTCATTGACGTATCTGTATAAAAGGATTCGAGGTACACACGACCATCCAATACGAGATGGAGGCTCTTATAGTGGACACCCCTCTTATAGGAATAGATCAACTTATTGGAACTAAACTGCAAATAAAAAGCAAAGAAAAAGATCATGCCCCCAGTCATTACTTCTCTAGTCGAAGATGACATCATCGAGTTGCTCGAGGAGATATGATAAAGAAAAACAAAGAAAAAAAAGAAAATGCTCAGCATATCCAAACAAGTATATCAATTTTTTTTGAGTTCAATGTTTTTAGGATTAATGTCAAGTGCTAATGTCCAGAATACATTCGAAAGAAATCTCTTCAGTAGGGTGACAACAGTAGGAAGATGCAGTCAGAATGACTGGTGACTGAGGTCAAAGAAGAATCTTCAAGATGAAGAACCTAAGAAGGACTAAGCGACAGTAGATAGACACAGCCAGGATGACTGGTGACTAATGCAAAAGAGATCTTCCATAAAGGAATCTTGAGACATGACTCGAGCAATGGTAGGAAGACATAGCTGAAACAACTATTGACGATTGCGAAAGAGATTCTATGAGGAGAATCTCGAAAAGAGTGACACTAGCAACAGTAGGCAGACACAGTCAGAATGACTGGTGACTGTAGTGATGGAGATTCTATGAGAAGAATCTCAAAAAGAGTGACACTAGTGACAGTAGGCAGATGCAGTCAGAACGACTGGTGACTGTTGCGAAGGAGATTCCATGAGAATCTCGAAAAAGAGTGACACTAGCGATAGTAGGCAGATGCAGTCAGAGCGACTGGTGACTGTCGCGAAGGAGATTCCATGAGAATCTCAAAAATAGTGACACTAAGGGGGAATGCCCCCGATCTGTGACAAGACTCAATCCATTGATACATGAGCAGGAAGCAGGGAAGCAAAAGTGATTGTACAGAATAGCCAGAAGATGCGCTACAAGATGGAGCATTGGGATCAAAAGGTGCCTATTTACCAGGTTTTCACCTTCTTGGCAAGTTTTTATTTTTTCCTTTTTTCAAGACTTTTTCTGATTTTTAGATTTTTTTTAGGACATTGAGATATGTATAGAGAGCTTGCTGAGATTAAATCAACTGTAAAACCGCTTCAGGTGGAGAGTGTTCATAGGCTCTTTAAGCACTTCTCCTTCGATTGTGGAAAGCTGATAGGCACCAGATCCATATACTACAGTAATGATGTATGGACCTAGCCAGTTTGGTTCAAACTTTCCCTTTTGCATTCGTTGTTGTTGATTCTTAGGGTTCTCTCTCAGGACGAGATCACCCAGCTAAAAGTCACGTGGCCTAATCTTTCTATTGTAGCTTCCTGCCATTCTTTGTTGATATGCTTGTAGATGATCACATGCCACTTGTCGTCGTTCATCCAAAAACACAAGCTCTTGAAGCCGAGCTATCCTATAGTCATCATCAGTGATAAGGCCTTTCATAGAGATTCTCAAGGTAGGAATCTCGACCTCTATTAGAAGCACAGCATCTGCCCCATATACCAACGCAAAAGGAGTCGTGCCCGTTGGAGTTCTAATGCTTGTCCTATATGGCCACAGGGCTGGATTGATCTGGAGATGCCAATCTCTCCCTGACTTACTGACTATGCGATGAAGAATTTTGAGGATTTCCTTATTGGATACCTCAGCTTGGCCATTACCCTGAGGGTAATAAATGGAAGACCAATATTGTGTAATCTTGAATTTCTTGCACAATTCCTTTAGGTCTTTATTTTTGAACTGTCCTCCATTGTCAGTAATGATTGAGGATAGTATACCATATCTACAGATGATGTAGTTTGTGATAAAAAGCGCTATAGTTTTGTCATCAGCAATTGTGAGAGGGGTTGCCTCTACCCATTTTGTGAAATAATCTATAGCAGTGATAATGAACTTATGTCCATTGGAAGAGGTTGGGTGAATCTGCCCCACCAAGTCAAAGGCCCATTGTTGAAATGGCCATGTTGTAGTAGAGGGAATTAGCTCTTTGGCTGGAGCATGAATGAGATTCCCATGTAGCTAACACTACTTGCAGGACCTAGCATATTAAACAACTTCTTGCTCCATTTTAGGCTAGTAGTAACCAGCACAAAGGAGATTGTGAGCTAGTGTCAGGCTATTGGAATGAGATCCACAAATGCCTTCGTGAACGTTAATTAGTGCATGTTTGGACTCATAAGGTTCTAAAGACCTAAGGAGTGTTCCGTTGAGACCTCTCCTATATAGATCATCAACAATAATGACATAATGTGAAGCGTTATGGATTAGGTAACATTTCTCATTCTGGGTCAGACCTTTCAGAATGGTTTGATTATGAAGATAGGAATAGATGTGATGGTAGCGGGATGATTCTTGTCCTATAATAGAATAGATCATCCTGGAATCAGGTGTGTCATAGGCTGGGTAGTGTAACGCTTCCACCAAGAACTCGTGTCAGAGACCATTTTTTGGCATTTGTAGAAGGGAGGCCAGAGTGGCCATGGCGTTAGCCGCTTTATTATCTGCGCATGAAACTTGTTGGAAGGTGATGTGTGCAAAATATTTCATCAAGTCATCAACTATGCATTTGTAAGGAATTAATTTTTCATCCTTTATTTGATACACATCATTTACTTGGTTGATGAAAAACTAAGAGTCACCGAAGATATCCAACTAATCTACTCTCCATTTAGTTGCAATTTTCATACCATTGATCAAAGCTTCATATTCAGCAATGTTATTTGTACAAGGAAACAAAATCTTGTATGCTTTGGGCAATGAGTATCTCTGTGGTGTGATGAAAAGTAATCCAGCACCTGATCCTTGTTGTGTGAAGGACCCATCGAAGAACATAACCCATGTATGGTGAGTGAGTGTTAGAATTGACTCATCTAGAAAATCAATGTTTATTGGTAGAAGACTCTGTATGGGTGCCTCGACCAGCTGGTCTGTAATTGCCTGTCCCTTTATAGCTTTGTGTTCAACATATTGGATGTCAAACTCACTTAGTATCATGACCCATTTAGCCAATCTTCCTGTGAGAGCTGCCTTACTGAGCAAGTACTTTAATGGATCTATTTTAGCTACAATCTGTGTAGTGTGGGCAAGCATGTAGTGTCTCAACTTTTGGGAAGCAAAGACAACTGCCAAGCAAGCTTTCTCAATAATGTTGTAGTTTTTCTCATAAGAGACCAATGTTCAGCTCAAGTAATAAATAGCTCTTTCTTTGTTGTCATTGTCTTCTTGAGCCAACAAGATTCCCAAAGATGTTTCAATGGCTGAAATGTATAAAAGAAAAGGCTTCCCATGCATAGGAGGCATTAGGATTGGTGGATTGACCAGATATTGTTTAATCTGTGTTAAGCTTTGCTCACAATCCTGGCTCCAATTGAATTTCACCCCCTTATGTAAGGTCTTTGTGAAGGGTTGTGATTTATCCACCAATTATGAAATAAACTTGCGAATAGATTGAAGCCTTCCCTGTAGTCCTCTTATTTGATTGATGTTTTGAGGTGGTGGCATGTCCATTATTGCTTGTACTTTTTCTAGATCTACTTCAATTCCCTTTGCAGAAATAATATATCCTAACAGTTTTCCTGATGTGACACCAAATGCGCATTTCTTAGGATTGAGCCAAAGACTAAATTTTTTCATACGATCTAGGATGAGTCCCAAATCGTGCAAATGAGTATTGTGTTTAGAACTTTTGACCAAGGTATCATCAACATAGTCCTCCATGGTTCTATACATCATGTCATGGAAAATTGTAGTAACAGTTCACTGATATGTAGCTCCAACATTCTTTAAACCAAATGGCATCACATTCCAACAAAAGGTTCCCCATGCACATGTGAAAGCTATTTTTCTCTTGATCTTCTGGCACAATTTTTATCTGATTATATCCAGAAAAACCATCCATAAGTGAGTACATCTCATAGCTAGCCGGCATGTCCACGATCATATCAATATTAGGGAGCGGAAAGTCATCTTTAGGACATGCCAAGTTAAGACCATGAAAGTTTGTACAAACTCTGATAAACTTATTGTGCTTGGACATAGGGACAATATTGGATATCCATTCAAAATAATCAATTGCACAAATGAAACCAGCCTTCAGAAGTTTCTCCAATTCGGCTTTGACTAGCAATGCAACATGAGGATGCATTTTTCGAAGCTTCTGTTTAACTGGTTTGATGCCTGGTGCTATGGACAAGTGATGCATGATAAGATCAGGATCCAATCCTTGCATGTCAGAATATGTCTAGGAAAATTTTATTTTCTTCTCCTTGAAAAAGGCAATGAATTGTTCCTTTTCTTTAGTTGACAATGATTGAGCCAGATTTATCACATGAGGATGTTCTTCTATACCCAGGTTAATTGGCTGTGTCGGCTCTATTAACACTGATGATCTCTTCTGAAAGTGACTAGGAATGAAATCAAATATCTCATTCGCGGGCACCTCAAAGAGGATTTCACCCTTGGATACATATTTTGTTTTTACTTTTTTGGGATCCGACACTGCTACAATGTGATTTTCACCATTGGACCTCTTGCATTTTTTCTTTTTAATTATGTGACTAAGATATTTGATGTCGGCCTCAGTCATGTTGACACTCTTCTCATTGGTGGAAGATGTTACAGGTTCGATAGAATTTAGGTAACAGGAAAGAGCATAGTCATTATGGAATGTGGGGACTTCATTAGATGCATTGGGGTTCCAGTCTATAAGCTCAGGATGTGCGAGTGAGAGAGTAGTTGTTGGTTCAATTGCATTCATAGTATAGTCATTAGATGCATGGACCAGCAATTCGAGACCTACGGTGACCTCATCCACAGGTGTATTCAAATGCCTCGGAGTACAAAGGTTAGTAATTGATGACTCTAGGACACTAGTTGGATCAGACCCCCATGACCTAACCCTAGACTTTTCACTCACTTTGATTTGATTTTCATAGACGTGCACTTGGTCAATGTCTTTATCAGTAGTCACTTCTGAAAAATTTTCAAATTCATATTCATGAGAATTGGTGCTACATGGTGAGAGACTATAGAACTCCCCAATAGTGATAGGGACATACTCTCCTTCAACCTCTGGATTCTTACACAAATACTCAATATGGCATGACTGACTAGATTCTCCCTTTTCTAAATGATATTTGAGTTGCTCAACATTGTCCTTAGAAGAATCACTAGTATCATCCACAGTGCTAACATGTGGCATAAATTCATCTGGCTCAGCAAAGAATTTAGGAAGATCATAAGGAATAGGATGAGGGTAAGAATCCTCATCATCAGATTCTTCCTCTTGAGTACCTGACTCAGATTGTGACTCATTTTTAGATGAACTCTTAGGTACGGCTATGAATTTATTGGATCCCAAATGGAAAGGGACCTTCTTAAACCCTAGGCTATTTGTGTCACTATTTCTTCAAGCTGTTGCTTTGATAGGATCTATTAAACCATTGTTATTGCACCCAATAGGGTCGGTTCCCTTGTAACCAAAATGCTTCATAAGCTTAAGACCAGGTCCATATTTCTTAGGAGTGATTTCTCGAGCTTGTTCTGTTAGGTCTACTGGAGCCTCTTCTTTATAAAGCCATGCAACAATGGCTCTTTTTTCACTTTCATCTTCTAAGGGAACTATAGCTTTGACAAAAGAGCCATTAAACTTGGTTTGAGGTGTCAACATGAATAGTTTCTTTGCTTCTAAGGGTCTCCCAAAATGTCGAGGGGACTCTGGAATAGATGTTAATGATAGCACTGGTTCCATTTGGTACTCTCCCATACCAGTTTCTTTCAATTTAAATTACTACTCAATTTGTTTCAGCTTATTGTTGTGACAATCAGTAGACTCATGGTTAGCAGGGACAAAAGAATCAACAGCTTTGAGCATATTGCAGGTGTAGCTAGCAGTGGTAGGAATAGTAACTTCGGAGCCATGAAAAGGGAATTTAATGCATTGGTGGTATGTGGATGGCATAATGTGCATCTCATGTATCCATGGCCATCCTAACAGAATGTTGTAGGCTAAGGGAATGTCAAGCACCTGACAGGTGACATCCCTTTCGACAGGACCGACGCGAATTGGTAAAGTCACAAGACCTAGTGACTTTCATTCTACTTCATCATATGCTTTAATAGTGATCTTTGATCGAGGATCAACAGAGTCCTCAGAATAATCCAATTGTCTAAGTAGAGCAGCAAAAACAATGTTTAGGCCAGCGCCATTGTCAATGAGTACCCGATGAACACGTGTCTAGTGGATCATAACCTCAATGTGTAGAGGCTGATTGTGTGGGTGATTCAGTGAGTTGTCATCCTCCTCAGAAAAGGTCATAAGATGAGGTGAGGCTAGGTGACCTACCATGGATTGAAATCTCTCAAGATCAAGATCTTGAGGAACGTTTGCCTCACTGAGGGCTTTGTCCAGAATTTGCCTATGAGCAGGCGAGATTTTAAGCAGTTCAAATATGGAAATGTGAGCATTGGTTCATTTCAATTGATCTAGAACACTATAACTGGTTGTAGTCAAGTTCGTTGTGTGTTTTGTACCTTTACCAGATGGACTAGCAAGGGTTTTGTCCTTGTGTTGTTCAAGATTTGAAGTAGGAGGTGTAGGGCCTTTGAGTACCAACTTCGCATGAGAGCGAGTAATAGCATTAGCACAGTGTTGTGAAGATGCATTATCCATGTTATTGGAAGTAGGGCCTCTCAAGACAAATGGTGTCTTGGGTTTATCATTATCTTGCCTCCCCTTAATGGTCATAACGTCGCAGTATTCAGAATCTATAGGTTCAACCATGTGAATGACATTGTCATCATTGGAATACACATAGTTGACATTATTGTAGGGTTCTGGTTTCGAAGTCTCTCCTTTTTCATAAGCTAGGAAAGGCTCTTTGAATGCCTTATGGTCCGAGTTTTTGTTATGTCCATCTACCACAAATTCAACAGCATCAATCATGTCTTAGACTTTATGACACAAATTTATACAATTGCTGGTTTTGTGTCCCTTGTTTTGGTGATACTCACAAAATGAGGTCTCATTCCACCATGGTGGACGTGGTTGTGGATCATAGGGATGAGGTTTATCCATTGGTGAGATAAGCTTGTGTTGTAGCAATGTTTTGTAAACCACATCCAAAGGTTCTCCCAAAGGCGTATAATCTTGCTTGGGTCGTGTTGCCCATGAGTTTCTCGATTTGTTCCCAGACGCCTTATTGTTAGGAGGAGACTTCTCAGCATTTTTTTCCGCTTTGAGGCAGTCTGTGAGATTATATGCTGCTTTAGCAAGTTTTGGTGTGACATTATCAACAACCCCATCATGTACAATTTCGCGGTTCTTGTTGACATGTTTGGTTTTATCCCTATTGGAAGTGGAACCTTGTTTTGAATCTCTCTGAAGAGTGAGCTCACCTTTCTTGAGCATAAATTCTTTGATACAGATAGCCTATGTAATCATGTCTTCAAAGGTATGTGGACCTTGTAGTTGGACTCTATACCCGAAATCAAGTAAGAGGTTATTAGTGAAAATGTCGAGCTTCTCCGTTTCTGGGATTTTATGGGAATACTTAGTGTAAAGTTGTCTCCACCATTGGAGGAAAGTGAGAAAAGGCTCACCAACCTTCTGTTTAAGGTTGCATAGATCTCGAATATTTACAGGATGGTGAATGTTATGAGAATATTGCTGAACAAATGAATTAGCAATTTCATCAAACGTCTTGATACTAGGAGGTAAATGTGAGAACTACTCCAAAGCCTAACCACCTAGGCTTCTAGGGAATAAACACATAAGGTACTTTTGATTGTGTATAAACTCCATAGACAAAGCACCAAATTCTCACAAGTGATCTTGGGGATCAGTAGTACCAAAGTACTTGCCATATCTAGGTAGTTCTAGGCCTCATGGGAAAGGCGACATGTTTATACTTTTGTCAAATGGGAATGAACAAAGAGCATCCAATGTGTATGTCTTTGTGGGTTTCTCTTTCTCATGCATCATCTGAGCCAACTGGTCTTGCATAATTTTCAGTTGTTTTTGGAGTTTAGCGGTCTCAGTTTCTTCTTCACGTGTGATAATGGTCTCCACATTGAAATGTGTGGGCAGTTTAGCTCCCTCTTGGGCAAGTTTGAGAAAGTACTTTTCTTTCTCCTCATTGAGTAGGATTCCCATGACCTTCTGAAAGTTTTTGTCTCTTTGACATTTTGCTATGTGTTCAGGAAGGATTTCCACCTCTTCCTGTTCCCAATCACTGTCATATTTTTTCTCTTTCTCCTTGTAATCCCTAGGTTGTTCTTGATATTGACTATGACTACCCTCTTCAGGTTCACGATTGGTCATTATAGGAACGTGTTCAATTTTTGTACGTTGTGTTTCAAAAGGGTTTGTGGAGAAAGGATCATAAAATTGTATTCGAGAATGTAGGACCTCTACCTATTTCAGTATCCTCTTGGTAAAAAGGATTCCTAATTTGTTGCAAATTGGAAAATGTTCGTTGAACTTGAGATGACCTGGCAGGTGAGGAAGACTATGAAGATGCCTCACTAGCCAAATTGGATACAGATAGTGTAGCGAAAGGTAAGCTACCTCTACCGTGATTATGACCCCTAGCACGACCACGTCTAAGGTTATCGGGATAACACACGTTGCCGCTTCTAGTTGTGACAGTCATAGGCAAGGACAAGAAGCTAGAACCTAGACAAGGACTACACTAAGACTGAGCCTCAAAAAGGACAAGATAATAGCAAGAATGTTGTTCACTAAGGCACAAATGGTCTGATTTAAAGGCTAGAACAACCAGAGATTATGACCACTGCGACACAAAGTATGACAAGCATTAAGACAAGGACCAAAATTACTTATGAGACGAGACTAGTCAAGGTATAAGACACAAGTCTTCGGCTAAGCGAAGTGTCATTATTTTAGGACTGTTTGCAAACAAAGAGCGATAAGCAGACGTAGAAAAGGACAACGTGCAGGCCGTAGATAGCTAGAACAGACCCAAATTGGTAATGCTAATACAAAGTCTCGTGCGAAAAACCTTTACGGTTCATGCGAAGAAGTTTTATAGGCCGCACAAAGATGTTTCTGTCTTGTGTGAAGGTCAGTAACAGTGGTTTAATTTTGCACGAAAATGTTTACAGGACCGCATGAAGATGCCCAACAGAATTTTAATTTCGCGCGAGGACAAAATGGCTTCGCTTGAGAGCTAGATGATTTTGCACAAAAGGGCAAAATAGTTTCACAACAACAACTAATTTTAACAAAAAAAATTATCGTTCCAATAACCAGGCAGATAAACAGGCACGTAAAACAGCAAGCAAGTGATTTCAAGCATGTCTGAAAACAATATGCAAGGGAAAAAGCAACCTTGCACATGAACAATCAAGTGACTTAGTTTGTGCTAATCCCTAAGAGAGCTATTTGTGTACGTTTTCAAAGAGTTTTGCAATCACGCATACATCTCTAGAAAATAAAATTTGGCCTCTCTAAGGTATTTAGTAATGGTTTGACTCTGCAACTTTTATGACTCACAGGGGTGACCTCCAATCCTGGCGCACTGAGGTTTTGACACAGTCTGAGAACTTAATCTTCAAGAGCTGCTAGGGAGATCTGACAACCCACAATGAACCACACCCATGGAGATTTCTTCCACAAGGACATTTATATAGCGGTTGTCACTATCATGGCGAAAATGGCTATTACCGCTTGAGGTTTCGTCAACACATTTTTCCCTATAGAGGGATTGTCTCCTACGGTTAACCCTCTCTAAAGGTGACTGACTCACAACAGTGTACCACAAGGGGACTTAGCTTCCAGATTCAAGGTTTTGACACCTTTTCACCTTTAGCCCAATCAAAGCAGATAGATTAATCCGACACGCTAAACCAAGATTATCTCTTAAAGATCTATGATATCATCTCCCAGTGATCTATCAACCTCTATAGAGAAAAGGATGCCTCAATCAACAAGTTGAAGATTCATCTATCTACGAGATGCTCAAAGTATCCTCCCCACCTACAAGGAATCCGTCTTAGAGAGGAGTTTCACTAGGAACCCACTCCCTCAAGATCCACGAATAGTGTTCATGGGGGTTTAATTACTATGTGTGTACAGATGTTAATTTCTGAAAGCAAATCTATCCAAAAGTAATCAAAGAGCACAAGGTGGTACACTTAACGCTTTAACTGATGTGAGGTGAGTCCAAAGATGTGGAACATTTAACCCCTCACACAAGCTAACGCGAGTCCACAACTCAGAAACTAGTGAGTTCTAGAAAGCACAAAAGGGTTGCCTAATGGAGCCTTTAATGCTTCTATCCTATAGATCCCTCCCCTTTAACGTGGTGTTGATCTTGCAACCACAAGGTGGAACGAGGGGCCAGCGGATTAGCGAGTCCAATAACCCAAAATAGCTATCTAAATCTATCACTAGTACCTAAGCCTACTAAATGAATACTAACAGAGATCACACCCTAGTATCAAATTATTCATGTGTTGTAAAATGAAAATACGAAAGGAAACACACACAAGCTCGACACGAGAGATGTTTGTTTTAGATCCAAATGAAGTGTTATCAGCTGAGGAAGGTTACCTGATGATCCTCGTAACGCGCTTAGTAGATTTTACCTATTTTTAGTGAATTTATCACGCTTTTCCCATTGTCTCGCAAACCGCTATTATGCTGTTCCAAAAAATTCAGAAAACACAGAAACACTAGAAACCGTGAATAGTCAGCAGGAAAACCAGAAAATACGAAAATCAATGCAAAAAAAAGCCTCTGTCAGAAGAGTTTCGCGCAAAATTCCTGACAGCTCGTGCGAAGAAGTTTTACGGCCCCCGTGAAATTATATTTGGCTCGCGCGAAGAAACAGATTTCGTGCGAAGTTTCGTGTGCCAAAGAAATTTCTTGCGCAATGCAAAAAGAATCTTCACGCGAAGATTATGAATCCTCTCACGAAAATGAACAGTCTCGCGCGAAGATTCTCGAATCTATACAAAATAGTATGGACAGAGAACAAAAATGATTTAAAAAATAGAGAAAGAGGCCAGAAAAATTGATTTTTGTGCCCCACGGTAGGCGCCAAAAATGTATGCATGAATATGTGGCCTCTGCTAACACACACACTTCAACATGGTCATTGTATGCAGATTCATCCCAAAATGAACATCAGGTTGTTCATTCGAAAATCAGCCTACAAAGCGACTTGTTGCCTTCTATCTAAATCGAATTGCTTGTTAGATATCCTCATAATCAAGGTGCAGGCAACCAGACCCTGTAAGAATGAAGGATTTGAATTCAATTTAAGCTATATGAATGTGCAAGTAATCTAGATGAAGTACAAGCAATTAATCTAAGAAATAAAAGACATTAAACTAAAAATGTATGCATTATTAAGCTAGATGAATCTAAACTAAGAATGCAAGATGTATGTAAAAATATGAGCAAATGTGAGTATGAATTCTAGCAGTGATTCGATGCAAATTCTCCAAATTCATCCTCTCAAAATGAAGAGATGTGGGTCTCTTAAATAGACTTTCCTGGAATCCATCAACGGTTGAGATCGATTTCAATCAACGGTCAAGATTAAAGGTGAAGTTCAGTCATAAAGGGAGATTCCCAAATTAAAGGGAGTTAATAGATTTAATTTGAGTAAAATAAGGAGTTAACTGAATCAATTTGAGTAGAAAAGGGAGTTAACTGATTTAACTCATTTTTGATCAATAGTGAATTGGAAATGAGATATGCTCTCATAATTACTTTTTCTATTTAATTAAATAATCTTTAATTAACTAGAGACACTTTTCTTATTTAATTAAATAACTTTATTTAATTAATTAGGAATGGCTTCCCATTTAATTAAATAACTTTGTTTAATTAATTAGAAGTAAGTACTCGATTTAATTAAATAATTTTATTTAATTAATTAGAAATACCTTTCTCATTTAAGTAAATAATTACATTTAATTAATCAAGATAGGTGTATTTATTAAATTAAATAAATTTAACTCCATAGTACATTAGCCTTAGGATATAATTATAATTTAATTAAAGTATAAATACTTAGTAATTAAATTATAATTAAATCAAGTAGGTTTAATGCGACTAATATGAGTGCATACTATAGGAATTAAATAAGAAATATGATGAATGCAGATTAGAGTTTTCTACAGCTGACAATTAAGTCAAGTAGCGAATAGCAGAATAAGAATTGCCTATTAGAATAGGACTTTATAAATTATCAGAAATAGACCAGAATTGGTATAATGGCAATGAGCCAATTTTGGGGTATTACACCTAGTGGATAAGGAACTTGTCTTTTTCTAGAGATACTAGATTCATTATGCACCGTGTTGCACATAATCCCCATTTAGAGCCAATTGTAGGTGTACTTCTAGGCCCCCAATTTTTTGAAACTTTAAAAGTTGCCCCCATAAGAGATTCTCCAAAGTTGTTACTAGTTTTCCCTAAACATGTTTCCATAAAGCTAATTTAGTCTGAAGATTTAGATTTCATCATATAGCTCTATGTTGGAAATAACAGGAAGCTCAAAGTTTGAATTCTAAAATTTAATTCCATGATTCAAAGTTGTAGTAAGTTGAGATTGTTTATTTGTCACGAAGATCACGGGTTGGATTCAAGTGATTTTGTAATGAAATGTACATGTCATATATTAAGAGCCAACCTTCAATGATTGCTATAAGGTCGAATATCCCATATTTGTTAAGAGTCAATGAAGTGGCAATGTCAACACAGTGATGGAATAGAGACTTCTTGTGAAAACATAGGCAACATGTTTTTCCTATTTAAGAAAAAAACCCGATTGTCTCCTCTTCATTTCCAAATAGGGACACTTTTGTATTACCTTCTATGTGATGCCCATGGTGAGGGAAATGAGAGATTTCAATCACAAGATAAGGCTATTGATTGAACTATGAGACACCATGAAATAGGGGAGTTTCTAAAACATCATTGAGGTTTGTGTATGCCTACAGTGAGGCCTTCATATCCAAGCACTGGTCCCATTTCATAATAAACAATATAGGGTTTTCTTTCGACACAGTGATATCATATTTTGGTTTGATAGATCATTATCATAACAAAAGGCTCACAATGTTTGATCGACTATCTTCACCCAGTGGTAGTGGTTGTGGTGAATTCTAGTTAACACTCTATGTTTGTTCTTTTATGTGCAATGATTGATGTTCAATGACACTTCTATGAAAAGGAACATGATAAGCTCGAGCATAAATAGAAGAAGCGAAAAATGACCCCTTCTAGTCATTTTTTCCCAAGGAGAAGCCAATTGGCATTTCTCTGCCAAGAGAGGCAATATGTGAAGTTTTCACCAAAGAGGAGTAGAGAAGTAAATTTAGTTGCAAGCTTTGATAGTAGAGAAGCAAATGATGAAAAACTCTATCAGGGGAATTTTCGAAGAGGTGGATAATTGGAAATTTGCTACATTTTTCACATTCTAAAATGAAAAGTCTTCCAAGGAGAGTCCAATATCTATATTTTTGTCAAAGGCCAGAAGAAATTAAATTTTGGAATCTTGAGAGAGTTGAGCTTGGCATTCAAGGATGAATTTAAATAATAGAAACCTAAAAAGTTTATAGGGAAGCATAAGTTTGAAATACCACTAGTGGCAAGATTAATCATGGGATTCATGATGATGGAATGAATGGATGAGAAGTTACATAAAAGGCCAAATACCAAGTAGGTCGATTTCATAGTAAAGGATGGAAGCATGCCCAATTTCTTGATTAATCTTTTCAAAGGTCGCCATCTATGTAACAATCTGGCCTCTAGAGAGTGTTCCTCTTTGCTTGGTCCTGATGTTTTGGCTTGGGGAGGTACCTTGTCTGGTAAATATCATGTCTTTGTTGGCTATCAGGAGATAACTAGACAATTATTTGGGGATGGTGAGGTCCCTTGGTGGAAGCAAGTTTGGAATAAAATTTCTTGGTTCAAGTGCAATTTTTTCATGTGGCTAGTGGCTCACAACCACTGTCTTACATGGGATAATCTTTGTAAATGTGAATTTTAGGGCCCCTCTTATTGTGTTTTGTGTGGTAATGGGGAGGAGTCTGTCTCCCATCTATTCTTCCATTGCTCCTATTCTATTCAGCTATGACACCTTTGGTGGAGTGCTTGGGGTTACTCTTGTAGGCATGCTTCCTCTTTGCCTAAGTTCTGGGCCCGCTTGGGAAGTGCTCCCTCCAAGTCTTCTCCTCTCCATGCTGCTTGGGTTGCTAGCCCTTCATTCATGCTTTGGCATATCTAGTTGGAGAGGAATCGTCAAATATTCCAAGATGTTCGACTAGATATTTTGCATCTTTGGTGGAAGATCTCACATTCTCTTCAGGAAACTATTCATGTGAAGTATGAGCTAGATGGGGGTATGGATTCGGTTGATCTTTCTATATGCAATCACCTCAATTTTCATCTTCAGGATGGGGTTGTAGCTCAAAGGTTTCCTTGTATGTCTAGGCAGCTTCAACATCAAAGGAAGGGTCGGGTAAATTGAGATGGGCATTGGACTCCTCCTCCCTATGGAGTTCTAAAAATTAACACTGATGGTTCTTCCAGAGGAAATCCTGGCCCTATTGGTATTTGGAGAGTGGCTCGTTGTAGTTCTGGTGATGTTAAATTCTTTTTCTCAGTTCATAAGGGTGATTTCACTAACAATCTCATGGAAGCTTAGGCTATTTTATATGTTGTGGAATAGTGTTGCTTGCGGAAATAGCGTAAGATTATCTATGAGTCTGATTCCCAGGTGGTGGTGAACTTGCTTTCTTCGCAGGAGCTTGACAATGTTAGTTGGCAGCTGGCCACTATTGTTAATCAGATTATTCTCTTCTCTATCTCTTTTTATGTCATTAGGTTCACGTAAATTCCTCGTGAATAGAACAGAGCTGCTGATTGTTTAGCCAAATGGGCTTCTAGTCATGATCCGGGTTGGAATATTATGGATAGGAGGCAACTTTCCTTTGAGATGGTGCAAGAATTTGATGATCTTATTGCTCAGGATCGAGCTCCTTGTTGAGCTCTCCTTGTTGTATTCCTTTCTGTCTTAATAAATTTTTACCCCTCTTTTTCCATATGTAACAATCTAACAAAACTGGTAGAGGTTGAGCTACGGTTCGACAAAAGTAGTCCTGAATTATGTATTAGAAAGTTCTCAAGCTCATTCCTTGTAGTGTGAAAGTTAAACTCGTTGTAGTGTGAAAGTTAAACTCGTATTGCAAGTCAAGCGGCTTCAAAGATATTTGTGCAATATAATTGTGCCCCATGAAGTCATCATCGGCGGATACTGGTAGAGATGGAAGCAAGGTATCGAGCGACCTGAATGCTGATAATACCCAACTTGTGTGAAAAGATTGAGTACGTATACCCAATGACCTCTACAAGTGTTTCTGCTCTAGGATCGATCCGGAGATCAAAAATATCATCTTCACCGACATTAAAATAACACTAGCCATACTCGCAAGTGTTTCAATTAGTAGGACCGTGGTCATGCGGAGAATCATGAATAATGTTCAAAGATACCTAGATTCAATGGAAATAGAGGATGCATATGGATTATGGGGGAGGACTGAGGAGATGAAAAGGGAAGAAGATCGGGTCATGGAGGAAAGAGAGACAGACCTGAGATTCGACTTCTATATTTGTTTAACTCTTGTGATCAGTTTACATTATCATTGTAACTGTGGTAGAGCATTTTGAAATAGATATGTGAAAGCCAAAGTGAAAGATTTGCATGGGTACTGGTGACCATCACGTGCCAAAGTTAATTCAAGCAATGATGAAATTGCACAAAGAAGCCTTAACTGATGCTACTATGACAGATGTTCCCCGAAGACCCAAAAAAAGAAATGAAAATTAAGATCCTCGATACATATAAATGGTTCAAATAAGTGTTAAATATATGAAGTCGAGCCTTGGATTGATGAATTGATCAAACTTATATGATGCATTTCCAATTAGATGAAGATATGTTTGCGAGCAGAATGGGAAGATATATGTAAGATAGTGGTCACCATTAAAACATTGATGGCTTGAGATCAATAGACAGAGAAAAAGTGTGAAACACAGTGAGACTCGGGTGTTAATCTCTAAATAGGGGAAGTCAACCACTATATTCAATTTCATGAAATAGCTGTGAGATGAATATTAGAAGCCAACTATGTCATTTGCAGTGCATATATCAAAGAAACTCAAGCGTTGGTTGGAGCTTATCCTTGACCTCCAACATGTTACACACATAAAGAACACATTAATTGATCTATGTGCATGTGTGTATACACACATAATTATCATGCAAAAGATCTTAGCTAAAGAAATAAATATCCGAGCAAGGGAATTGTATGCTCAATTGGAAGATTACATGCTCAAATCGAAGAAATTAAATGAAGTTATTCCTATCAATGAAAATTTAGAGCACGTGTCTATTTGGGATGAATCCCCTAAATCCATACTATGAAGAAAACTCAGACAGTGTCTGCCATCTATTTAATAAGATATCTATGTAATGGGCAAATTCTTATCTAATAATGTCTTGCACAACCTGATATGAATGCATCTCCAGGAGCTTGCTAATTATCTTGAAGCATAGGCATCCTCTTCATGGAATCTATTCAAAAATAAGGAAGAGATTTTTAAATCATATGACACCTATCTCTAAGTATCTATACACCTATCAAAGAACTTTGAATATGTTTTGATTCCAAAAGCTCACTTACCGAGAATAGAAGACACTCGAAAGAAAAGTAATCATATAAAATTCATATTCTATCTTTTCCCTAAAATCCCCGAGTTTGATTTCTAAGTAGATTAAAATGCCAAGAAAGAAAAAGGATTGAGAGAAAGGAGAAGTGTTTGAAAATATGATTCTCAATCTCCTAATAATATAAGGATGTTTCTTTCTTAAGAATCGGTTACAAATGAAACTAAAGGACAAATATGTGGATCGAATAGAAAGGTAAAGGCCTAGAAAAGAGGTGAAAGATGGGAAGAGCTAGATAAACCAAATAGTCAGTTCTAGAATTGAAGAATAACTAAATGGTCAATGAAGAGTTATTTATCGTAAATTTTTTTCCATTGAAGGGGGGTTCTTCTTTTCTGCAAAAGTAGGTATTGTTGGAGTAGAGGGGAGGGCATTTAATTTCTATATTTTTGTTTATGTATTGGAGATTGATATTTAGTTTTTGTAATAAATTTGGTTGTAGATTTCAAGCAAATATAATTAGAGTGTTGTGTTTCGTTTGTTTAAAAAAAGAACAGTTTTGTTATGAATTAGAGTATTTGAGCATCGCTTTTTCTGATTACTTTCAATTAGAGTATTGTTATGGTCAATTTTGAGCACTTTCTTGCATTCTTAGTCAAATTGTGAATGGGTGATAGATCAGAGTACTGTCATTCATTCCTATTATAAAGATTAAGATGTTTAATCTTCATTTTCATTTCATGTCATTGCATTTGCATATCTAGCAACATCATCACATCATCAATGTCAGGGAGTCATAGGTATTGTGAATTCTTGGAGTTGGATAGGTTTAGAACTATATTTCACTGTGTGAGCTAGTTTTTTCTTGGGTTGGTTTGGTTTTCCTCTTCCATTCTTAGGTTAAGAACACACCCAATTAGTTTAGGAACAAACAAATTCATTACATATCATTCATAAGGAAGTTGTACCTTTTAATTCAGAGAAAATCTATCAACTCAATGATATATTATCCAACTATTGGTAGATGATAATTTCTTTTAGATTTGGGCATTTGGGAGTTTATTGAAAAAGAACAATTTGTTTACCAACAATACTATTGTAAACAATTATTCAATTGTATATTGTCATTTATTTTTAGACAAATGTCAGTATCAAATGAGCAATTGGGTAATGAGGACATTCCATTATTAACCAAGTAGTTGGTTAATGAAAGGATTCATGCTTGTTGTATTGATCGAGTGGTCAAGCATAAAAAAAGTTCAATATTGACTGAGTCGTCAGGAAATGAAGAAGTCATAGTGTCAATCGAGTGTTCATCCTAGTGTTGACCAAGTGACAGCATAATGATATTATGAAATATTTTATTAATTGAGGCAGAGTATTTGGATGTTTAGTGGTATTTTGAAAGAGTATTCAAGCCGACCTTTTCTAGCTTATGATACATAAGTAAGGTCATGTTGAGAAGACAAAGTATAAGAAGTCATATATGAAAAGAATGAATATGTGAGTGAAGGAAAGAAGCTAGAGTAGGAAAGTGTGAAAGATAAACTGCAAAGAAACATCTAATCAAAAAGGGTCTAGACGTCAAGCCATAACAATGATCTAAATCTTCAAAGATAATTGCTTCATAAATTAGGTCAAATTGCTATTGATTTCTACCCATTGTAATAGTAAAGAAATATTTTAATAGAGTTGACTTAACAATCATTTTTAAATCCTTTAACATAGTGACCTTTCAAGATGGAAATGTTTGAAGACCTCTAACCAGGCCACTCCTAATAGGGTGATCTAAATCCTCTTGTAGGGTCAAACTTAACAATATATTTTGTAACCTTTAACAGGGTTATCTCCTAAGAGGACTTACTTGAGAAGAGTGAAAATAATTGGGACTAGTTGCAAGGTGGTCTTTCCCAAATTGGATTTCTACTTTAAATCTTGGTGTCATATATGTTCATGATTATTTTCTTATGCTTTATGTTTCTGCAAATAAGTTATTAAAGCACAAAAAAATAATATTCTAGTGTTAACTGAGCTATTCAATATTGTTTAATAAGAAAATTTTTGTAGAGGCATTTAAGGGACAAGGATTTATTTTTATTAGTAATTGATTCACACCTCCCCTCTTAGTTACTCTCTTACATTTCCAACAATTGGTATCAAAATAGTTGCTTCTTGAAGGGAAAGGCTTTAAGGACCTAAGCTAAAGATCAAGATGCCTTATAGAAGGGAGATCCATAAGCTAAACAATGAAAAATTTTCAGCATGAAAGAAGTTGATGAAGCTATATATATCAAGCATCAGTGATGTTGGTGTGTTCTACCTAGAAAAAAAATTTGCCACCACCCAAGCCTATGACTGTGGAGAAAATAAAAGAAGCAAATGATCACAATATTATGATGATCAATGTTGCATCCTCTTTGAACTATTTAGAAGTTGATGAAGTCAAAGATTTTCCTATTACATTTGACATGTGGGAAAAGATGAAGAAAGACTTTGGAGGTGACAAAAATGTTCAAAGAGCCAAGGTAGAAATTTTAAGAGGTAAATTTGATTGTTTAAAAATGAAAGAAGGTAAGAACATCACCCAATATAGTAAAAGGGTCAAAGAAAGTGTAAGTGCAATTAGAGCTGTAGGAGGTAAAATTGACAATGAAATACTAATTAATAAGGTAATAAGAAATCTTCTTCCTATTTATAAAATTAAATTTTTAGCCATTCAAGAGATGAATTGCAATCTAAGACATGATCTAACCCTAGATACTCTTGTGGAAAGATTAACTACTTTTGAGTTGGATAACTTTGATAACTATGCTCCTTCTAACAATTTTGAATTTGGATTCAAAACTAAACTAAATCTTGGTAGAAAAGGAGGGAAATAAAAGAGAAAACAAGTTGATAGTGAAGAAGAAGAAGAATTATATGAAGATATTGAAGTCATTGAATCTCTTCTAGCAAAGAGAGTAGCAAAAGGAAAAGCAAAATTCAGAGGCAAAATTCCATTGATTTGTTTCTCATGTGAAGAAGTTAGTCACATTGTTGCAAGATGTCCAAATAAGAAAGATAAAGATGAGAAAAGGTTCAACAAGTTCAAAAGAAAGAAACACTTCAAAAGCTACAAAGACTACAAAAGCAAAGGTAAGAAATTATGTTACATTGCAAAAGATTTTGATAGTGATAATGATGAAGGCAAAGCAATTTATATTTTTATCAAAGATGAATTTGATGATGAGGAAAATGAAAAGATGGTACTTATCTCTCATGTTAGAAAAAATGATACATGGATCATAGTTAGTGGTTGTTCTCATTAGATGACTGGTGATAAAATAAAATTTGAATATTATGATGGTGGAACTGTTAGATTTGGAAACAATGAACCATGTTATATAAAGGGAAAATGAATCATAGCATTGACTAATGAAATCAAATGTGAGAGTGTCTATTGGGTTGAAGGATTAAGACATACTCTACTTATTGTAGCATGATTAAACAATATAGGACACAAAGTCAAATTCATGAATGGAAGAACTAAACTATTGGATAGAAAAGGAAAACTAATTGGAATTGGAAATTAGACCAAATGAAATTTGTTTTAACTAGATCTAACAGAAAGTTCATGCCTACTAGCTCAAATAGAGGAAAGTTATATATGGCATAAAAGAATGTGTCATGTTAACTTTGATAACCTAATCACCATAAGAAGAAATAACAGAGTAAGAAACATCCCTTATCTGAAGAAACCTGAGATGGGCACGTGCAAACAATGTCAAATTGGTAAAATGAGTAAAAGAAGTTTCAAAACTAAGTCCTTAAATTCTAAAGCAATGTTGAAACTAGTTCACACAGATCTTTTTGGGCCAATAGGTGTGGAAAGCTACTTTGGAGATGTATATTTCATTCTATTTGTTGATGATTATTTTAGAATGATGACTGTAGCTATTTTGAAGGATAAGTATGATGCTTGAAAAATGTTTAAATGGTATTTGGCTAGAGTTGCAAAAGAAACATGGAAGAATCTGAAATTCCTGAGATCAGATAGAGGAGGAGAATTCATGTCAAATGAATTCAATGAGTTATGCAATGAAAGAGGAATCAAAAGATAGATACTAACACCTAGAACTCCAAATAAAAATGGAATAATAGAGAGAATAAAAGGATCTATCATGAAATGTGCGAGAACACTATTGACAAAGAAGAATGTTGCACCAAAATACTAGAGAAAAGAAATTAGCACAACAATTCATACACTAAACAGAGTTCAACTGAAGAAAGGTACAAAAAAAACACCTTATGAATTATGGTATGGTTACAAGCCTAATGTTTGTTACCTTAGAGTATTTGGAAGAAAATGTTATATCTTAAGAGATCTAAGGAAAGGAAATATTGATGCAAAAAGTGATGAATGAATATTTATAGGGTACTCCTATAGAAGCAAGGCATACAAATTTCTCAATGTTACTACTCACAAAGTCATAAAATGTGTCAATGTGAAGATTGATGAGTTTGTAGAAAAAAGTGAAGAATAGAGTAGAAAAGAGCCTAAAAATTACAAAAAGTTCATCTATTATTAAGATCAACCTAAGAATTTACCTTAGAAGGTTGAAGCCAATCAACAACCAAGTGTACCAAATAATTCATTGGTAGTTCATCCCGAGTCATAGATAAAGGCACTTGATTCATAGATAGTTTGACCCAAGTTGCAACCCCAGGAAATGCAACCTAAGTACCAACTAGTGAAACTTGAGTCATAGACAAAGGCACCCAAGTTATAGCCAGATCAGCTAGAGGAACCCAAGCAAAAATATGAAGTTCTTGGAGAACCAAGTGGATATATACATCACATAATCAAAATACATCATGGTAATATTGAAAGTATTTGGAATGTAAGATTCCAAACTAGTTGGAACACCTATGTCTACTAGACATAAGTGCTCAACGAATGATGGTTTGAAGGAGGAAAATCAAACTACTTGCAAATTAATGATTGAGAAACTTCAATATGTGGTTCATAGAAGACTTGATATTGCATTAGTAATTGGCATAGTAGCAAGATTTTTTACTAATTCTAAAGAAAATCACATGATGGCAGTTAAAATAATTTTGAGATATCTAAAATGAATTGAAGATTATGGGTTATGGTACACAAAAGGAGAAAATCTTGAGTTAAGATCCTTTATTGATGCATACTGGGCAAGAAGCACTAATGAAAGTAAAAGAAGTAGTGGAGGAGAATTTTTTCTTGGAAAGAAGCTAGTGTCTTGGATAAGAAAGAAGAAAAATTGCATTTTTCAATCCATAGCGGAAGCATAGTACATTGTAGTAGCAGTTAATTGTTCTAACATAATGTGGATCAAGTAATTAATGTCAAGAATGAAGGAAGAAATCAAGGAACCAATGGTTATCTATTTTGATAACATAAGTGCAATCAATATATCCAAAAATCTAGTGATGCACACAAAGATAAAACACATTGCAATCAAATATCATTTCCTAGTAATTGTTTCAAGATAAAGAGATCAGATTGGAATATGTGAACAATAAGGAGTAGATACGATATATTTACTAAAGCTTTACCTAAAGATACATTTATGTATCTAAGAGGTAAAATTGGGGTTATTCCCCTATCTAATGCTCACTAATAGAAAAATTCTAGAGTGGCATCAACCAAGCTCCATTGAGCATTAATCAAGTTGATGTAGTAAAATATAGAGCATATTGCATTTGAATTAGTACAAAAGGTACATTATAATTTTAGAGTTTGTATCTTTTGGACATTGATGTCAAAGATGAAGAAGTTAGTGTCAACTTGCGGAAGATTGGAGAAAGTTTAGTATCAATAAGAAAGAAGGTAAAGTCTTGATATTTAGATGATGGAATGTACAACTAAGAGGGAGAAAATGATAGAAGAGAATTCATAATAAAGAAGCAGAGACAAATCCAAGATGAATATCATAGGGAGTTAGTATGGATGAGAATCAGAATAAAACTAAGGGTATTATTTTATTTCTCATACTTCAATTAGCTTATGTTGACATGTTGTATTTCCATAAATGCCAAAGATGGAGTTTGTTGGAAAAAATTCTTCAATTGTAAATTTTCATTAATGTTTACACAAATGTCAGTATCAACTAAGCAATGTAGAGTTTACAATATTAACCTTGTATATCTTAGTATTAACTAAGAATTCAGGTAATGAATACATTTGAGTATTAATTGAGTAGTTAGTTAATGAAATGATTCCTACTTGTAGTATTGGCTGAGTGGTCAGGCATCAAAGTAGTTTTGTATTCATTAGGTGGTTAGGCAATGAAGATTTCATAGTGTCAATAGAGTATTCATCCTAGTATTGACCTAGTGATAGTAGAATGAAATTGTCAAATATTTTATTAATCAAGGCTAACTATTTGGATGTTTATTGATGTTTTGAAAGGGTATTCAAACAGACTTTTCCTAGGTTATGATATATAAGAAAGGTCAAGTTGAGAAGGCAAAGTGTAAGAAGTCATATATGAAAATAGTGGATATGTGAGAGAAGGAAAAAAGGCATAGAAAGAAAATGTGAAAGATAAGATGCAAAGAAATATCTGATTGAGAAGGATCTAAATGTCAAGCCCAAACAAAGATGTGAATCTACAAAGATAGTTTCTTCATAAATCAGGTCAAATTATTGTTTCTTTCTAACTATTGTAATAGTAAAGAAATATCTTAATAGAGTTGACTTAAAAATCATTTGTAAATCCTTTAATAAGGTGATATTTCAAGATTGAAGAATTTGAAGACCTCTAACCAGGACACTCCTAATAGGGTGATCTAAATCCTCTAACAAGGTCATACTTAACAGTATTGTTTGTAACTTTTAATAGGATTGGCTCCTAATAGGGCTCACTTAAAAAGAGTGAAAATTATTGTGACTAGTTACAAGGTAGTTTTTCCCAAATTGGATTTCCACATTAAATCTTGGTGACATCTATGTTCATGATTATTTTATTATGCTTTATGTTTCTGCAACTAAGTTACTAAAGTACAAAACAATAATATTCTAGTGCTAACCAAGCTATTTAGTATTGCATGATAAGAGAAAGTTTGTAGAGACATCTAAGGGACAAGGATTTGTTTTTGTGGTAACTAATTCACCCACCCCTCTTAGTTTCTCTCTTATATTTCCAATGAAAACATGATCATATTGACTAGAAAATTGGTATACATTATTTGAGGTAAATATTTGCAAAGATTTATTAAAGAATGTGAATTGATCATTTGATGATTTCAAGGTAGGAATGGCCAATGAAAATAAGGAAAGGTAAGAATTGAAATGATGGATTATTTTGGACTATTGATTTTGATCAATGATAGATTATGGATTCTTCCTAAATCCTTATTAGGTTACAAATAAAAAAGGCAAAAGAAAAGTATAAATGGGTTGAACAAGAACAATTCCAAAGGTTATTGTTGTTGTTGATTTTGGTGTAAGAAGTATTGAAGTGAGAAAGGACATTAGAGGACAGAGTAGAGTACAAAGGATATCAGAAGTCAAAGATTGTAAAATTGAGAAGGAATTGTAGATCAATCCTAGAAGGTGATATATTAGTGAGTAGAAGAGGGATCTAATCAAGAAAAGAAAGGTAAACATTAAGAAACCCCCCTCTAGGAAAAGATTTAAAATATTGGTGAATCTTTCATGATTTTGAAAAACCAAATTATTTTTATTGGCGAATCTCTCAATCTTTTAATTTTAAATATTATTTACATTGGCGATTATTTTCAAATCATAATTTTTGAGTAGAAAATATTGGAGAATCTCAATAATAATAGGAGGTTCTCTAATCATCATGGAATATTACACATCAAAATTGAACATGTTTTATCTCATGCAAATTATGACAATAATTACATTATATTTTAAATCAATAGTGAAAACTAAATATTGGTAATATATCCCTAAAGTAACTAATAATTATGATAACTATTGGTGAATTAATTTTATTTTCTTCAATAATATATAATATTTAGGTGAATCAAATCTAATCATGTATCAAATATTATGGTGAATCTAAGTTTGAAAATTTTAATAAAATAAATTATTAAGCATTTTTATTGATTTTAGAACTGAATTTAATAAAAATGTCACAATTTTGGTTGCATTAAATCTTAAATTATTAGCCAAATTATTAGTGAAAAAATTCTAAAATTAGCCTATTTACAAATATTAGCCATTAGAATTTACCTTGAAGAAATGTAAATTTCTATTAAAAAGGTAATTTTCTTCTACTTTCTAATCACTTTAGTAGTACTAAATTCTTGAAAAAGGTGGACCTAATAGAATTTTAAGTAAATCTCTTAGCTAAGTCCACACTTAGAAGATTATTGTACAATCCTTAAGAAAGGTAGATCCTAGTACATTTAATTGTATACTGCTAATGAAATATGTCACTAGAACAGAGAAAACATTGTAGCCCTAACAGGGCACCCTCTTACTGCAGTAGTGATGGATTTGTGTATACCATCCCCACTACAATTTTTCCTTTAACCAAGGTTTCTATGTGAAAAAGTAACTGTGTTATGTGTTATGATTTTGTGTTTATGAGTTTATGGTTGATGAATGTTGAATTAGTTAAGTTACTTTCATTGAAAAGTAATGTAGAAAATGTTTAGTAATTACTGAGTAATAGAGGAATCGAGGAGAACACTAAATTTTTTTAAAATTATAAGTTTTTGAGGATACTAATTTACCCTCCCTCCCCCCTCTTAGCATCCTACCTTTCTAATATTCCAACAATTATTATTAGAGCTTAGCCCTCTTGTTAAAGGTTTTACCACCTGAGAGTATAGATTCGAGTCATGGAAAGGTATAGGCTTGACACATGAATATTAAAAAATAGATACAAGAGTTAAATATGACCACGAATCAAATCAATGAGATGAAAGATGCATTGATAAATTCATTGAAAAGGAGGAAGGAAATTTCTTAGAAAAATAAATGAAATAACATATTAAGAAGAAGTTATTGAAGAATTGTAATGGAAACATGTCTATGGAATTTGATACTTCCATAGTTGATCTATTAGAGAAGAATCACAACCTTACCAAGTGGGTTGAATCATTGAAAGGGGAACAAGAGTTTCAATCTACTGGGATGTGAAAAGTAATAGAACAAAAGAGGTGTTAGAATCTGATAAGATTAATAACCCAAAAAACTAGTGCAAAGGGTAAATATCTAAACTATGAATGCAAATGATACAAAATCAAAATAGCATCATAGAGTTAGTCTCCAAGAGAGTAATGCAAATGATGGAAGCAAAATAGCATTAAGAGGATGCCAAAATAAGAGATACAAATACAAGCTAGGTAGCATGCTTATATAGGCTAGGAAGAGGGAGGAGGTGGCAACACCAACCAATGAGGAGCAACCATCTATCGGACTACAGATAGAAAAGTATCTTCCCAAGATAGCTAATGGATGCTCACATGTAGGAAGGTGACACCTCACAACCATTCACCTAATAAGACATGCTTTATTAACCTAAGCGATATTATTAAAAGTGTAGGAAAAACCTAACAAAATAGGAAAAATAAAAAACTACACTAACACCCCCCCATAAGCGTAGCTTAGGTGGATGCTAACCTAGCAAAGCTATGAAAGTAGGAAAATGGGTCCTGACAACAAGGCCTAATCAGGTACCCAATACAGGAAAAAGAACTAGATGAAGGAAACTAAGCCTCCAATCTAAGAAATGTCCCAAACAGAGGAACAAAAAAGAGCATGAAGCATCTCCGAAGCATGAAGCTGCAAACACTGTCAGAAGAAACTGCTGGAACCCCCACTGAAATAGTGCATGAGCAGGTAGAGAAGACAAAGTCTGAAGAGCTGATCAATCAAAGAGGTGACCTCCAAAGGTAGGAATGAATGAGTTTCTATATAGTAGATGAACCATCTCATCGAAATGCATAGGTTCCTAGCCACTGCATTCGCCAAGTACATAGGAACAAAAACTGAATACGTAGATCACTCAACCGAACCAAGGAAGCAATAAAACCAATAGGTAAACCCCCCCATAATGCTGAATAGGGAGAGGGGTGACAGGAACACTGAAATGCAATGCCAAAAACATCTGCAAGAAGAAGAATCAGGAAAACCAATAGTGCAATAGAAGTATAAGCACAGGATAAAGGGCGGTGTCACCAACACAATACATGGGCTAATGTTGTGGAAGAAAAATTCACTTGACAAAGGTGGATGAGCAAAAAATGGCAAAACATCATGACCCCCATGGCACTTATAACTGAGCGCGAGTACAAACAAACACAAGGTGTACAAGATCCCAGATATGCAAAAGCAGGCACTTTATCTTAGTGCGTTTACAGAAAAAGGAATACAACAAAATAGAAGCATACAATGCTTAGAAGTCAGAAAGAAGAGTGAGCCAAAAGAACAGAAGAAGAGATTCCAGGACTTGTAGAATCCAAGTAATCTACCAGAGTGCGAAAGTGCAAAACTCGAAGGAGAAAGAACCTGGAGTAGAATCTGGATAAAAGACCTCTGCAACTAAATAACTCATAGAACCAGCTTTCCAACGATATTTGGCGAGCCCAGAAAAGAGTCTAAATGAGTGAGATATAGCTCCTGGAAGGCAAAATAGAACATCTAGCTTTGACTGCCAAAACAGGCAACCCAACTATAGAAAAAATAAAAAAAACTTGTACCATCATCTCTATCTCAGAACTAGTTTTTTGACGCATTTTTTGGATTGAAAAAATACGTCTGTATGCTCAAGTTACGGAAGAAAAACTGATAGGGCCTCCTCATGAAGAGCATATGCTAAAAGTGAAACTTGGGGACAATAATCAAGGAAACAAATAGCACCACTGTGATCTACTCGAAAAATTATGCACTTTCAAAAAAAGAATCGCCTCGATACGAGGTCGTATGAGAAAGTTATGATCCTCTGAAGTTTCCAAAACGAGAACTGTGCATAGTCACGACTGAGAATCTGCAATTTTTGAAGGATTCATGCATGAAAATCAAAAAAAAACTCCACTAGTGGATAGAGCACAAAAAAATAGCCAAGTTCATAACAAGAATCATCAAAATTGGAGTCCGTATGAGCAAGAATGAGACATTTGAAAATTGTGTTCAAATCTGCAACTGCCAATGGAGAGGGGTATGGCTGTAGCTTTGCATGCTCGATTTTACAAAATATACAACTTTCATGCAAAATCTAAAAAATACCCAGATGGTTTTTCGGGGCTGCGAACAAAACCCAGAAAGCATTTTTCTTACTGGTGTACAAAAGATGTTGTTGTAGTGTAAATCAGACGCCTTTAACAGTAGAAAACGGCTCCAAAAATCAAAAAATGACCCCAGCAACCAGAATATGATGTGCAAATGCTGGATCAGCTTCTTAAGTCCATCAATGGCATGCTGGAACCTGCAAAACTAATTGAAAACTTCAAGCATGCAAGTTGGTTGTCAGATTTGAGATTGAAACCCCAGAGAAAAATCATTTTTGTCAAAACTTTTCTGATTCTCAGGATCATCCAAAGATGCAAGAGAAGAGCATACTTCATTTTTCAAAAAACTACAATAAAGTTTATTTGCCCCCCCCCCCGCCCCCCTGAATCTCTCAAATAAGGAAACTAAAATCTACTCTTGCACATAGAAAAGCTCTGATACCATGTTAGAATCTGATAAGATTAATAACCTAGAAAACTAGTGCAAAGGGTAAATATCTAAACTATGAATGCAAATGATACAAAATCAAAATAGCATCATAAAGTTAGTCTCCAAGAGAGTAATGCAAATGCTGGAAGCAAAATAGCATTAAGAGGATGCTAAAACAAGAGATACAAATACAAGCCAGGTAGCATGCTTATATAGGCTAGGAAGAGGGAGGAGGTGGAAACACCAACCAATGAGGAGCAACCATCTATCAGACTAAAGACAGCAAAGTATCTTCCCAAGATAGCTATTGGATGCTCACATGGAGGAAGGTGACACCTCACAACCATTCACCTAATAAGACATGCTTTATTAACCTAAGCGAGATTATTAAAAGTGTAGGAAAAACCTAGCAAAATAGGAAAACTAAAAAACTACACTAACAAGAGGAAAGTTGAGGATAACAAGGAAATAATTAAGGGAAAAAAGAGACAAATCACTACAAGAATGGATGTTAAGGATGAAGAAATAAAAAGATTGACACAACATCATTATGATATGGTAAACTAGGTACTCTATAAAAATGATGAGATTACTAGAAAGATGTAAGTGATTGTTGAATTAAGAATTAAGAATGAAAGGATGAAGAGTGAACTAAAGTCTAAAAAAGAAACCATTGGGAAATGGAAAAGATCACAAGAAAGTATCAAGATACTTGATGAACAACTCAAAGGAAAAAGGTGATTGAGAGATATATCTAGACTAGGCTATACCAATAATTCTACTACTGAGCAAGGAGAGTCATCAAAGAAATCTAAATAGAGAAGTGTGTACACCAAACCCAAGCCAAAGGAGCGCACATGCTATCACTATGGAAAACTTGGATACATAGAAAATGTCTGCAAGAGAAAATAATAAAGATCAATGTTAGTCTCAAGTTTGATGGTTGTTATTATAATTGCAATAACTATGGACAAGAAGAATATGAATTTAGATCTAAGTTTAGTAAATCCCATAAGAATTTTTCATTAATTGGTTATTGTTATACTTGCAAAAAGTTTGGACAAAAGTCATAATAAAGAAGATCAAAGATGAACTCTAACTAGACACTGGGAAAGAAAGGTCATGCAATCAATTGGGATCACTATACATGGTATTCTTGCACTACATGCGTAAAGTATAGTCATGTTTCTTGAAATTGTATGAGGTTTCATTTTGGAGGTAGATCTCATAATTGAAGAAATCCTAGAATGACATGCTATCACTACCACAAGTTTAGTCACTTAAGAAAGAACTATAGAAATTGAGTGTCAGCACCAAAAGATAAAAATTCAAAAGGAACATGAAAAGTTAATGTGGATGAAATACATGAACAAATAAAAAAGATATGGAGGAAGAAGTTAGAAGAGAATGATACATCAAATACAATAGATGGTGAGACTGTTGGAACAATTGATTAATTGTGTATTGTCTTTGATGTTACAAAAAATGTCATATCTTCACCAGTTAGTTTATGTCAAGCTCACTCAGGTATTAGAGACAAATTTATGTGTCTACTAAGCATTCTAGAGTTTTCCTAATTTAGAAGATAGTATCTATCGGGTTCACTCAGGAGTTAAAGGAAATTTTGTGGAAGTTGAGTTTTAACTGAGCTCACTCAATTAATAAAGGAAATGTTGGATGGAGCCAGTGTTAATCGAGCTCACTTAGTTACCAAAGGAACTTTTTGAATATGTAGTATTGATCGATTTCACTTGGTTAACACATGAAAATCATTTTTGTCTTGGTGTCTACCAAGTAGGGTTGGCTAACAAACAATTCTCTTGTTTTGTCATATTAAGCTCAATTTGTCATGCCCAAAATTTACTGTAAAAAAATAACACAACAATATTTTTTTTTTCTTTTTTTTCTTTTTTTGCTTCCTAAGGAATACCTCAACATTCAATATAACAATACCAAATATTCAAAACTAACTAGCTTTAAACTCTAACATATTCTAACCTAAAACATCTTATTGACCAATTAATACTAACCACCCTTTTTATTATTCCTTCCATTTTAAATTAGAAGCCATTTGCTCCTAATGTCTTTAAAGTTAGTTTTAATAACATTCTTATACTTAACCCAACATCATTACTAAGGATTTGCATAGTGTCCCTTAAGACTATCATCCTCTCATTTTAATTTTCAAGTGTGTACTAAGGACGTTTAAAATATTTGTCTCCAAAATAATTGTCATGCTTACTATACTTTTATTTATTTTCAATTGTTCTATGATGTTTTGGATTTATGTCATGAAATCATGCTTGTTACATTCTATGTAGAAACTATCAGGTCATGGTTAAAGGAATACTTTTATTTTACTATTTAATAGTTTCATTCAATAACAATACTGTTAAACCCCTAGGTAATATAGATTGATCTTTAATTAAGAATTCTATGACATCTTCTAACAATGAAGTTAATATGCCTAGTTTCTTTTGTCATCTTAATTTATTTTATAATTTCCATTACTCATTTTATTAAAGTTTTCTTTCTAATTTCGCTACAAATCTAGTGTTGATTAATTTTTGAGGGATGTCTGTTCAGGATTGGTGATGTGCCATATCAATGTCTCAAATCACGCCCTGAGATCCAACATCATGTTGAATATTTACTATCTTCAATATTAGAATCTATAACATCTTGCTTTAATAGCTAGATCAATGAAAGATAAGATCATGGGTAATAATAACCTAACAAATTTTGTGATGAATCCTATCACCAAATGCCTTTAGCTAATTATGTCCAATTCTCTCTAAGCACAAATATAAATCCAAAAGTATCAACTAACCGACATACTTTGTCTACACCATACATTAAGTCTATTTTTATTTTTATTTTTTTAAAATTTTAAATTTATTTATTATTATATTTTTACTAAATTTTCTATCATAAATATAAATTCAACACCCACACACATACCATAGTACTAATTACAATTTTAAAGTTAATTACACTAAAAATAAGATTCTATAAATAACATGCATTTACTACATAGTATGCTACTACAATTTAAGACATACTTAAAGCTAATGTTTAACCTCATAAAACAACTACAAGACATTTTACAACCCACAAAATAAACTACTTATTTAACTCTATACTAACCTGGTACACTAACCATCCTATGTTACTAGCCTAGCACTCTTACACTTCCCACAAAAGTTGACGCCTATGTTTGAGGCGTTGTGGGAGACAAGATAACGTGGAGAGGTGGAAGTCACGTGACTTCCCTCTCCCCAAAAAACTTTCCAACTCCTCATTTTCTTAAAACAATGCCTTTCCTTCTAATTGCCTAGGTGCCTAGGGGAGTACGTGGTCCCCTCCATATCTTGGGTAGAGGCATTGCGCCTTCCTAGGCAATTAGACTACTACTGCATGGAAGTTAAGATATGAAGTGAAACAAGTGAAGTTTGGAAAAAAACTATGTTTCCCCTTTTTTTTTATTAATTTCTATCATGTCTTGGAACATATATGTATGATTATAAGTCACTGTCAATCTTGTGGATTGATAAAGGCTTAGGTGATCACTTAGTATTGGTCATATTACATCAATTCTCTACCACTTATAGGTCCAACTAGGAGTTCAAGTACATGTTCAACATTATTATATTAGTCTGCATTCTTGGAGCATTATTTTTCTTTCTCCCATACATTTTCCAGAGAGAAAATGTGCACATTCAGGTTTAGAGTTCTAGTGGTCAGTTTCATCATAAAGTTATTAGATTTAATTTTTCTTCCATTTAAATCATAATCTGATAATTTTCTTAATGTCATTATCTACCATGCATATACAATGTTCCATTAACAATATAATGCTTTCTTGTGATAACATAGGATTTTACAAGCCCATCACTTATGCTTCAAATTGAGACAATTATATCAAGAGAAAAAAACTTCCTCACAATAATCTATGAAATGTTTCTAATAAGAAAGAATGTCTCATTACTTAACTTCTCCAGAATTACATCAAATATCTAATTGTGAAACTTACAATGACTTTTGCTAAATCTACCTTGCATAATGTTACAAGGATTATCCTATGTAAAGTCCTTGTGAGGTTTGGCTTAACTAACAAGAAAAGTTCATATGTGCAGAAACTTGTCCATCAGATTTCAACATGTCTTCCTTCACAATCAATGTTTCCATATGAGAACATATTTCCATACAAGAACAACACTATACAATTTTCTAATTGATTCCACATTGACAACTAAATACAATAGGAAGTAGCTTTCTTCTCTACCATAACTCATGATCATATCTTAACAAGGAACATACATATACAACATTTTCCATTATTTCTACATATACATTAGGTAACAATGATACAATCTCCTTTTACCACAATGAGACAAAACAAGCCCGTTCGAAATCATATGAAACATGATCATTGAAAGACATGAACAATGAGTAACATGAACACTGATCATCATGATCATTGAAAACATGAACAAGCTAGTGAATCCTCCTTCACAAAGGAGGGGAAAAATGTCAAGTTTTCTCATCCAAACATCAATCTGCAAGGGGATCATTCCAAGCCATCTCCATTGCTCCCTGGGGCACAAATCTGCAAATGCATCACAAAGAAAACAACAAGGACCATGGGTGCTTTCCACCCAACCATAGGCCTCCAAAGAGACCACCCCCGCGCTAGGGGAACAAGGCTCAAACCGGGTTTCACACATACGTTACAAAATTTTGCATGAAGACACAACACAAAACACAATCAACACCCTTCCATGGCTTTCACAATGATTCACCATTGGAATCATAAAACATTGGGTGAAGGTGGGCTCTTCAAGGAGGAGAAATTTTAACATCATAAGTATCATATTGCCAATGCATTTTGCCTCTCAAGGCCACCACAACATAAACAACATATTGTCATTGCATTGCCTCTCAAGGTCTCTAAAACAACCATCTTCTCCTCATCCACCAAACCTCCTTGTACCTCCCAAACAACAAGATTCATGGCCATGATGGAGCCCATGCTCCATGATAATAACAACCTCATCATGAGGTAAAAACAAAATTTTCTTTCTCACCTGCAATGTCAAGCCCAACTTATGCCCTTCACCCAAAGCTTCTCTGCCCTCCCAAGGGTGAGTGAAGCCTTCACACCCATAATCACAATCAACACTCACATTCAACAAGAACAATAGCAAAACAAATAAGAACCACAAAACAAAACCAAGAAAGGATCTCCAAAAGCACAAAACACATTCCCTTTCCATTCCAACAAAAACAAAACCAAGAAGGTGAACCAAGAAATTTACAAGAACATCACACATTCTCACATTGTCACAATACATAATCAATGCTCATAATGCAACAAGAACACCACACTTTCACACAATACCCAAAAATCCATATCACAAGATTTAGAATGCAAATGCATACTCTATTAATGAACTCTCACACTTGCAGATTTGTTTAACCATACTAAAAGCAAGAAATGAGAAAGAAACAAGTTTTGAGACACCAACCTTGGTCCAAGCTATAGTAAGGATAGTTGTAGTAGAGCTCCCTTAATCTCCCTCCAAAACCTAACAATCTCTAAAATTAGACAGTGGGTAGACACCCCCACTAGTTTGGCCAAGACCCTCTAATAAAGCCTTCTCACTAACTTATTTTAGCAAAAACACTAAGCCACTACTTCTTACAAACTTGTCTCCTCCAACTTTTCTATTTTTGACTAAGTGGGAACATGGATATGACAACTCCAAATTCGAATTGATGGAAGAATGCATGGGTAAAGGGGCTCCCTAGGCTATCTAGGCACTCACATGATCAAAAATAGGTCTCTGACATGATGTACTATCATATGGGTAACTTATTTTCACCGAAAAGACACTTAGGGACCACCTAATGACCCCTAAAAACCCTAGCCAAGTCCAAATTCGAATTTCCTTTGATTGGGACTCCTCGTGGCCTTTTTTTCTATGTGAGGTTAACTTGGGTACAACATTTGGGTTAGGTTTAGGTTAGGTTACTTCTTGCCAAACCTTGAATGACATGGCATCTCTACATGGACAACACAAGTGTCAAATGACACACACAAAACAACACATTACATTAAAAGTGACTTAACTCCAATAATGCATGAACTAAGCTATTACACACATATAAATTCACATATACGAAATAAAACACATTACAGTGAGGTTTGAATCTTTTCCACTGATTCAACCTTGGCTATGTCATGTTTATAGTAGTTTGAGCCTTAATTCCCCTTTACACCCATGGTCAAATTTCTGCACACTAAACTCAAGCATCAGTAGTCCACGAAAATCATGTAAACAATAAGTACATAAGTGAAATAATCACTATCTCATTCAACATTAGACTTGCATATATTTCATCATCTCAAATTAACTTTTTCTTTCTTAATCATTTCAAATATAGCCTTCAAAATATTAAAATATCAAAACTTACATATCACATTCGACATTTGAGTTCCATACTTCATTCTTTTTAATTAAATTACTTTTTCTAATAATTTCCATTTAAAATGCTCAAAATACTATAACATCACACTTTACTTATCATAACATGGTCAATTTAATATTTTGAATAGCTTCATAGTCTATTTTTATCATTGCGACAAGATGTTGAATCCACAACTATTGGATCCCTAGGTATGTGGGTTAGGTCTCAATGCATAGCAAAATTTATCGTTTAACTCTAATTTCAACTTTAATCATTACATTCTTATATTACAAGAATTTCTACCATTCAATTTCTATTAAAGCAATGTCAATAGCTTAAAACATGAATAGAATCATTAAATGCATCAATTAGGTCATAATATGCATAAGTAATTGCGGATCATCAAAATGTAGATATCAAAATAACATAACCCTACAGTCTCAAAAGTGTATCAATACAAAGGATTAAAATCATCGTAATACAATTATCTCATTGGTACTATGACAGATCGGGTGAGGCCTCACACAATTGATTTATCTATTAGTTCTACTTGACTAAGGAGATGAATAATAATAATTATAAGTTATATTCTAGTCTACTTAAAAATATGAAAGATCTAAATATAAGGTCAATTTGAGATTTAGAAAGTGAATGAGTGCATGGAAGAATATTAAAGGTTTAATGATGCTAAGAGGAAGTGAATCAGGAAGACAAATAAAATATCCATGTGGAGTTGAAATGATATATTCAATCAAGAAGGATCAAGTGTACAAGCTAGAATTGAGATTTGTAATCAGGAATTTAGTTGCATCCAGAATTAGATCATCCCATTGTTACTCTCTAACTATTGTAGTACTGATCAAAATTTCTTAATAGAGTTGGCTTAACAACTATTTGTAAATCCTCTAATAAGGTGGAATTTCTATTTAATTGTCCAAAGACCTCTAACAAGGCCACTCTTAATAGGATGATTAAATTATCTAATAGGGTCACACCTAATAGTGTATTTTATAACCTTTAGTAGGGTTGGCTCCTAACATGGTTTGCTTCAGAAGAGTGAAAATCAGTAATTAGTTGCAATTGGTGGTTTTTCCCAAATTGGGTTTCCAAGTTTAATCTTGGTGTCAAATGTGTTCATGCTATTTCTCTTATGTGTTTGCACCTAAAATAAATTAATAGTAATCATAGACAATATCTTAATATTTTCATGTTAAGTATTTGCCAAGCATTTTCAGTGTTAACTGAGTTACAACATTTTTTTGTGTGTTTGTCGAGCACCAATAGATTTTAGTTTTTAGAGTTTATTTTGTGCTAACATCTAAGGGATCTAGGATTTATTTTTGTGGTAACTAATTCACCCCTCCCATCTTAGTTACTCCTCTTGTATTTCTAACAATTGGTATTAGAGGATTTGGTGTTTGCAGAGAAGGTTTCAAGGACCTAAGCTAAAGATTAGAATGTCTTACAAAAGAGAGCTTCCCAAGTTAAACTTAGATAATTTCATAGCATGACAATGAATTATGAGGTTACATCTAGAAACTATTAGTGATTTAGGATGTAAGTATCTTGATAAAAAATACAAGACTCCTACTAGAACATTATCAGTTGAAGATATTTCTGAAAATAAAAATCATAACATCATGATGATTGACATTACATCTACTCTTAATTATACTGAATTTGATGAAGTCAAAGATTGAACTTAAGCTTATGATATGTGGATTAAATTGAAAGACATCTATGAAGGAGATGATAATGTAAGAAGAGCCAAAGAAAAAAAATTTAGAGGATAGTTTGATTAGATAAAGATGAGAGAAGATGAAAATACTACAAAATAGGTGGAAATAATTAAAGCAAGTGTGAGTGCAATCAAAGCATCTCAAAGCATCTGGAGGAGACATTGAGGATACAATAGTTGTGAGAAAGGTACTCAAAGCCCTTCTTCCTATCTATGTAATTAGAGTTTCTGCTATTCAAGAGATGAGATGTGATCTAAATAGCAATATAACTTTGGATGCTCTAGTTGGAAGATTATCATCTTTTTAGTTGGATAACTATGATAACTATGTTCCTAGTTCCAAAGGTATTGAATTGGCATTTGAAGCCAAATTCTCACTCAAGAAAAAGAGTAAGAAATCAAAGGCCAATCAATTAGGAAGTGAAGATGAAGAAGAAAGTTTTAATAGTGATCTTGAAGTTGTTGAAGCCCTACTTGCAAGGAAATATTCCAAAGGCAAAGGAAAGTACAAAGGTAAGATTCCTTTAATCTACTTTTCTTGTGAAGAAGTTGGTCATATTGGTGCAAGGTGCCCAAATAGAGAAAACATGGATGAAAAGAAAAATAATAAGTGCAAAAGGAAGAACAAATTCAAAAACTACAAGGACTACAAGGACAAAGGTAAGAAATCTTATTTTATGGCTAAAGATTCTAATAATAGTGAAGATGAAATGGTATATATTGTTGTAAAAGATGAATCTAATGATGAAAGAGATAAGATGGTACTTATCTCTCATGTTATCAAAAATGATACATGGATTATTGATAGTGGCTACTCACATCATATGATTGGGAGACAAAATAAAGTTTTAGCATATGGAATATTATGATGGTGATAGTGTGAGATTTGGAAACAATGAACCTCTTTGCAAAAAAGGAAAATGATGTATCTCTTTGACCAATGAACTTATATGTGATAATGCTTATTGGGTTGAAGAACTAAAGCACAATCTATTGAGTGTAGCATAATTGACTAACATTGGATTCAAAGTAGAATTTATGAATGTGAAGGCCAAACTACTAGATGAAAAAGAAAATCTAGTTGGATCTGACAAACAAACAAAAGGTAATCTATTCTATCTAGATCTTAGTGAAAGTCCATGTTTTATTGCTCAAGTAGAAGAAACATGGTTATGGTACAAAAAATTATTTCATGTAAACTTTGATAATCTAATTAAAATAAGCAAAAATAGAAGAGTAAGAGGTATTCCTAGCTAGAGGAAACCTGATATGGGTCTATTGTAAGGTCCCTCCTCGCACGGTCTACTTATTAAATATCAGTTTCTCTGTTAAATCTGTTGTAGGAGATTTGAACGGATATGAAATTTTGTTTTATGTTGCCAATGTCCTAATAAAATTAAGATCAGTTGATTCATCCATGTTTTGAAAAACTCAGTGATTCAAGGACTATTGCATTATCTCAACTATTTAAACACTAAATTTCACTAACAATGATACAAGACAATTTCACCTGATGATAAGTGTGTTGATTTTGGTATCCTAATGATTAGGTTTGTGCCTTCAGATAGTGCAGTATTTCTTAACTTGTGACGTTTATGATGTTAGGTATATACATGCCTAATGATGATTATTTTATTATTTTAATCTGAATTAGCGTATAAGTTATGTTATATCAATTTTGTAATTTTTGATGATTAAATGTAAGCATAAATGAATTAAATAGTTGATTATATGAAAGATTCATGTTTTGATTTATGTAACTATCCAGATAGGTTTTGAATATATGCATAGAATTTTCTTGAGCTATTGATGTGTGTAATGAGTGTGCATGATGTTTTATCCAAAAAATCTAACGGAGAAATGAGACTAAACCTTATGTATCATTTGTGGCTAGATTTGAATCTTAAAAAAAGATGCAAACTCTGTTGTCCGTATTTTATTTGTATCGTGAGATGTATGAATGTATCATTCTGTAATCTTTAAATGTTAATGTTTCATAGTAGTGTTTTTATCTAGTCTTGCTTGACACTCATGAATTCTGTATGCATTCCAACATGAAGTTAGGGTCAACCGAGTAACCTAAAGATCTAAGTTAGCTTAGGTTTGTTACCTTTTAGTTATTCAATCAGTAATCAAGGTTAATTACCCTAATCAGGAGTAGTGAATAATCTACCTTTTTGAAGGTTATTAAATAGTCTTAAATTTTTTCTAGCTTTGAGAGGTCCCTAATTAATCCTAAAAGCCTTTGATCATGAAATCTAGGTACCCAAGGGGTATGGGTATGGGTTGGGGACATTTTCCACCCCCTTAGCCTCTTTGGTTGACTTTTATGGTCACTCAAAAACTCCACTTTTGGTTGATTGCGAAAAATGATTGTATCCTTCATGAGTTGGTAGACTTAAACTCCACTTTGAAGTTTACCTAGTATCTAGTTAAGTTAGGATCATATTTAGATGCATTTTTTGGAGAAGTTTTGGTGGTTACCCAAATCTCTAGTTTTAGAGAGTAGTTTTCAAGATTGAAGGGAAGGAAGAAAAAACTCATCTCAAACTTGTTCATTTTACCATAACCCTATTGTGAAGGTAGGAGCTCTTTATCTCTTTTTTTCATGTTTTCAATGTTGTTCATGCTTTAATTCATGCATAAGTATTGTGTTTTTCATTGGTATGTTTGTATGTGTGTTGGGTATGCTTGGGAGGGATTGAAAACATGTTTTCTTGAATGTTTTCCTTCATGTTTTGCTTGAATGTCAAAGAGTTTTTGTGGGTTGTTTTGGCATTACTCACCTTTGAATAGGGAATTAGTGGCCATGTATGGGGGAAGGACTTTAGTTGGACTCCAATAGTGTAGAGTCTCTTCTCATGACGAGAAGAGGGAAAGAGGGTAGGGTGTTATGGGCCCCTACTTGTCATCACATACCATGTTTTGAAAATTTGAATTCTTGAAGAAGAGAATGAATGAAAATCTTTGTTGTATTGACATCAAAAGGGCATTTATGGAAGAATGAAAGTTCTTGAGTTTTTTTTTAGCCTTGAAAGGGCTAGGTTATGGTATGGTGATCGACGTCTCCTATTGGAAAAATCCACCTTCTCCCTAGTCTAATTCAATGTTGAACCTATTTTGCAACTAGGATGGAAATGCATGCTTGATTTGTTCTTCATATTATGTTTGTTTTACCCCAAGTCAGTTCTCGTCTTCTCCATGATTCCCTTGATCTATTAAAGATATTGAAAATGATCCCTTGTGAAGGACCTGGAAGAGAATTCAAATTGTATTGTATCATGATGTGAAAATGTATTTAAACCCTTGTTGAAGTGGCAAGGATGTCGGATTTTCTTACTGGTTCTTTCTCGACGAAGCCTTGAACTAGGTTGATTAATAGAAGAGGAAAGATTTTGTAACGTTCTTGCATTGTATCTTATGTTATTTCAGTTTATGAATGTGTATTTAAAAGTAGATAAAATGGTGATGATCAGTTATGCAAATTTCAAGTTCAAATCTGTTGTGGAAGAAAGTATGTTATATTAGAACTTCGATTCATGTGGTGATTATTGGGAACAAATAATCTTACATTGTTGATAAATACAAATGAATCAATCTTCCTTGTGTTAACTAAGTGATCGATAAAATCCAATTTGGAAGAAAATATAGTCCCTTGTTTTAAAAAAAATACATTGCTTGAAAAATCCATACTTGAGAAAATAAATTTGCTTAAAAACCAAAAAAAAATCTGTACTTAACACAATTCTCGACACAATAAAAAAAAGTACTCTCTAAGAGTGAAAACTCTTTGGAGTTTGTATGGAAACAATTAAATTTCCCTTTTTGATACAGAGAATCTCAGAAATTCTTAGATTATCCTTTTTGAAACTTATTTAAATATCAAATATTCAAATAAAAGAAAGGCAAAACAAAAAGAAGATTAAAAAAATTATTAAAAAATGCTTTCTTAAATATCCTAAGTTCTCACCAACAAAACCTTATGTATTAACTAACCTTTGAAACTCCCTTAACCATGCGTTGAAAACCCTTCCTAACTCTTGACGGGCGTAGTCCCCTTCCGACCCCTGACGCATATATTTTGGGTACTCTTGCTATCGTACCCCCCTACGACTTCCAACTGGGTGCTTGAGTGGCCAAACATTATCCTTGGGCTTTGAATTTAAATTTTAGTGGGGTCTGTCTTGATAGACGTACGTGCCAATGAGTGTAAGTGGGCAGATCTGTTTGAAAATTTAAACTTACTTTTATTCCTCCAGCAGCCTTCAGAATTGGTCTTGGCTTTGCAAAGTTTTCATGGGGAGTTAAGATGTGGATGGGATGTCTGAGCGTTGAATCTTGAGCGCTGGGCGCTCACATGATGAGACATCATGCCCAGCATGGGGCAGCATCCCCTCTCTGTCACGTGGGTTTTGCACAGGTGCATTAAGCACTAAAATATTAGCATTGTTTAGGTTAGTTGTTTTGGATGTAGGTGAATGAGTGTTTTAAAATTTGTTTTAAAGTTTAGATAGTTTAAAATTTAATTAATTTAAATATAAGTGTCTTTGGTATTAATCAAATGAAGTTAGTATTAGTTTGAAATATAATGTTGTGTTAGCTTGTAATAAATGTTAGATTCCTAACTAATCCTAGTAACAGTTTAGTCAATGTAAATTTAGTTTTATTGTTAAGAAAGTTAATTATTATCTTTTTTCTTATAAGATATTTTAGTACAATTTATTTTAGATTTTAATTTATGTTTATTGTGGTTGGTTAGTGCGTGCATAGGTTTTAAATTTGGTGTTATAATAGTAGTGTGGCATATGTCATATTCGTAGAATATATTATTTTGTTTTATTTTCTTATCTAGTTGTATTTAATTTCTATATATTGTGATTATCTTAGGAGACGTCTTATTTCTAATAGATTATAGATTTAAAATAATAAAAATTGTTTTAGACTAAGGTTTAAATAAAGTTTAATTATTGATGTGATATTATCTTAATTAGTAAAATCTTTTTATTTCAGATGGTTTCGAATAATTAGGTCTGTAGTTATTGAATTATTATCCGAATGATTTAGAAGCATCAATCATTATTATTTTTAAAGATAATAAAAGTGACAATGTGCTAAATCTTTAATGAATTGAATTTGGATGGTTTAAATTAATTAATTAAACAAAGAAGGCTTTAATTTGACGATCTATTCATACTTAGTGTTTATAAACTTAAATGGAAATGTCAGGACATTGTTAAGGGAAGCGTGTTGTTGTCTTGCAATGTACCTATGTCTTAACTGTTTTAATCTTATCAGACCTAGTGAACTTAACTTTTTTTTTAAAAATATTTTTTAAAAAATATTTACGTGTGTTTTTGCCCTTGCATTTTGGGCATTACATCTATACAAAAACTATCAAATTGGTAAGATGGGAAAGACTAGTTTCAAAAGAAAGAACTATAATTCTAAAGAAGTCTTAGGACTTGTGCATACAGACTTATGTGGACCTATTGGAATAGAGAGTTACAATGGAGATAAGTTTTTCATTTTTTTTTTTTTGATGATTATTCTAGAATGATGACCGTAATGTATCTACAAGAAAATCAAATGTTTTTCAAAAATTCAAGTGGTATTTGGCAAGAGTAGAAAAAAAAATGGAAGGAATTTGAAATGTTTGAGATCAGATAGAGGTGGTGAATTCATTTTCAATGAATTCAATGAATTTTGTATTGAGAAATGAATTAAAAGACAAGTATTAGCCCTTGGTACACCTCAGTAGAATGGTATAGCTAAAAGAAGGAATATATCTATCATGGATTGTGCAAGAACATTGATGATAGAAAAGAATGTTGCAATCAAATACTAGAAGGAAGCAATCAACACTATAGCACATACTTTGAATAGAGTATAGTTGAAGAAAGATTCAAACCAAACTCCTTATGAACTATGGTATGGCTACAAACCTAATGTAAGTTACTTGAAAGTATTTGGTAGCAAATGTTATATTAAGAAAGAACCTTGGAAAGATAAATTTGATGTCAAAGATGACGAAGGCATATTTCGAGGATACTCCTGCAGAAGTAAAGCTTACAAATGTTTGAATTTGTCTACTCATAAAATTATAGAAATTGCTTATGTGAGAATTGATAAGTTTGTAGAAGAGAGTGAAGAAGAAAGCAATAAAGAGCCTAAGGATTACAGAAGATTTTTTTACTATGAACCTAATATCCTACCAAATCTATCTATTAGACAAGAGGCTTCACCTCCCAAGTCCCTAAAATCTCCAACAGCTACCAAGTTGTAGACAGTGCAACTCGAGTCATAATCTAAAGGACCCAAGTCACAGTCAGAGGCTATGAAGATATTACTAGAGCAAACCAAGTCTGATGGATTTGAGTCATAGATAGTGGGACATGATATTAATATTGAAGTTCATGAAGAAATCAGTAGAAAAACTTCCAAATACAAAGAACTTGTGCTAACAAGATATGTCAGAAGGCATCATGCACTTGACCAGATCATTGGAGACAAATCTGACGGACAATGACAAGAAACAAATTGAAAGGTACATGGTTACTTGTTGAATTTGAACCTAGAAATGTCAAAGATTCTTGGGATAATGAAAATTAGATTGAAGCAATGAATGAAGAAATAGAATAGATAGTGAAGAACAAAACCTAGACTCTTGTTCCTAGACCCATGGATAAAAATGTAATTGGCATAAAGTGGGTATTAAAAAATAAGCTAAATGAAAATGGAACATTTTCTAGAAATAAAGCAAGGTTAGTGTGTAAAGACTATGCTCAAGAAGAAGGTATTTATTATGGTGAAAAGTTTGCTCCTGTTAAAATATCACAAGGTGTTAGAACTTTACTAGCTTATAAAGCTCATAGAGGATTTAAAGTTTATCAAGTGGATATAAAATTTGCAATCTTAAATGAAATTCTTGACAAAGAAGTCTACATTGAACAACTTGAAGGTTTTGTAGATCCTAGCAAAAGAGACATGGTTTGAAAATTACACAAGGTATTATATGGTCTCAAGAAAGCTCTTGAAGACTGGTATGAAAGACTTCATAACTACTTGGTATAGATTGATTTTCTAAAAAAAAATGATAACAATATTTTGTATATCAAAGAAGGACAAGAAAAGAATATTGTGTTGGAAGAAAAATCATTGATGACACTTTATTCACAGGAAATGATGACTTGTGCAAGGCATTTTTAGAAGAAATGAGTAAATAATTTGAAATGTCTATGTTTGGAGGGATAAAGTTCTTTGTTGGATTGCATATCCAACAAAAGAAAGATGGTATCAACATTACTCAATCTAAATATATCAAAAAAATACTAAAGAAATTTGGAATGGAAGACTCAAGACTAGTTGGAATCCCTATGTCTACTGGATGTAAGATTTCCAAAAATGATGATTCCAAAGAGGTAGATCGGACCACATACAGATCAATATTTGAAAAATTGTTGCATGTAGTGCATACAAGGCCTGAAATTGCATTAGTAGTTGGTATAGTGTCAAGATTCTTAGCAAATTCCAAAGAAAATCACATGATGATAATCAAAAGAATCATGAGATATCTAAAAGGTACTGAAAAATATAGTTTATGGTACAAAATAGGATGCAATTTGGATTTAAAAGTATTCAAGCAGATTTGGCAGAAAGTATTGTGTATAGGAAAAGCACCAGTGGTCGAGCATTCTTTATTGCTAAAAGACTAGTGTCTTGGACAAGTAAGAAATAAAATTGTGTCTCTTAGTCTACAACAGAGGTAGAATATGTGATAGTAGCAGTCAATTGTTCTAATATTGTTTGGTTCAAATAATTGTTGGTAGGTATGAAGATAGAGATCAAGGATCTAATAGTTATATAATGTGATAATACCAATGCAATCAATATATCAAAAAATCTAGTGATGCATACCAAAACAAAACAAATTGCTATAAAATATCATTTCTTGAGAGAATTGGTACAAGATAAAGAGGTAAGATTGGAATATGTGAAAACAAAAGAACAAATTGCAGACATATTCACCAAGCCATTACCTTAGGATACATTTTTGTATCTAAGAGGTAAGATAGGGGCCATTCCCCTATTTGAAGCTCACTACAATGAAGTTTAGTGATGCATTAACTAGAGAATGTTGAAGATCATTGAGTTGGTGTGTTATTGTACAAGTACATTTGGGTTCATTTTTTGACCTTTATTGGTCAATTTTTTGACCCAAATTTTGACCAAATTTGACCAACCCATTGGTCAAAATTTTGACCAACATATTGGTTGGTCAAAATTTCAACTAATCCATTGGTTGAAAACCTTCCACAGTCACTATCCAAGTTCAATCAGGAATTGGTCAAAATTTTGACCAATGAAGGTAGAAAGTTTCGACCAATGAAGGTACAAGTTTCAACCAACAAAGGTAGAAAAAAATTTAGGTGTTGGTGGAAATTTTGACCAATGAAGGTAGAAAGTTTTGACCAATGAAGGTAGAAATTTCAACCAACAAAGGTAGGAAAAAAATTCAGCCATTGGTGAAAATTTTCACCAATGAAGGTAGAAATTTCCACCAACAAAGGTAGAAAAAAATCCAGGCGTTGGTGGAAATTTTGACCAATGAAGGTAGAAATTTCCACCAAAAAAGGTGGAAAAAAGTCTAGGCGTTAGTGGAAATTTGAACCAATGAAGGTGAAAATTTTGACCAATAGCTAGGTGTAAATTTTTTTCAGGCATTCTATAAAATAGTTCACATGCCTTGCATATGATATGACATTTTGCATGCATCCTGCACTCTCCCATTCGGCTGATGATGGATTACATAGAGTGATCTGAAACCATGATTCTAAAAAACACACACAATCAAATCCAAAATGAACTTGCACTACAAATAGATTGTGGAAATTTGATATTCTTAATTTTGCATGCATGTCTACTAGGACAAATATATATTTAAGTTGTGATTGTCCTAGTAGACATGTATGCAAAATTACCAATATCAGATTTTCACAGTCCATTTGTAGTGCATGTTCATTTTGAATTTGATTGTGTGTTTTTTAGCATCATGGTTTTAGATCACTTTGTCTAATCCATCATCAGCCAAATGAGAGAGAGTGCAGGATGCATGCAAATGTCATATCATACGCAAGGCATGTGAACTGTTTTATAGAATACCTAAAAAACACCGACAGTAACTAATATGAAGAATATATAATTAGTTACATGATTGAAACAAATCATATAAAGACATATGATAAAAAGATAGGGCCCACCAAAAGATACAACATATGATAAAAAGACTTAATTTCATGTTTTGAACATATGGGGTACACATAACATGACTAATTATTGCACAATACAACTAAGTTCAGTTAATTTCCACAAGGATTGTCCACATTTAATGGTGAACATTTTTCCACATTTCAAGACTTTTGATTATATAAAGAAATGGATAGCATGAAAATTTTAAGTAATGTCAATCCATTTATTTACTTGATATATAATGTGAATAGAACTATTATGTTACTCAACAACAACCACCAAATAAAATTATCATTAGGTACCCAAAAAGGGATGGATGGAATGTCGAAATTGACCTCCAACTAACTACTATCACCATCCCTCTATATTATAATTTATAGTGGTGCTCTAGATTTGGTCTATTCCATCATACACTTAAATTTCATACACTTTACCATAGTCCATATCGACAAGGTCAGAGAGATCAATTTCATTTGACTGGTATGTGGAAGACCTTGATGTTGAGAAGTTGTGTGATTCACATGGAGTGGAAGGTGTTTTGGCCCCTTGGAAGGAAGCTTCATCTCTTTTACAGCTTCTTTATTTTTACTTGGAGAAGCATATTGCTTTGAATTGTCCCCATGGCTCCTTGTAGATGATGCCAAGAGTGTCCTTGCTATTTTCTTCTGCAATAACATAATGTTCACAAAGTGTTAGAATTGTCTCTAGATGAAAAGAAACTGTAGAGGCTCAATTGACATGTGATCTTAGTTAATGTAGAAGATAGATTATGAAGTATCATCTAAAATGTTGATACAAAAGTCTTCCTAAAAAAAAAATGTAAACCATATCAATTAGAAAACAAAAATATAAACCATATCAATCCTAAAAATGATTTATATCATTAATCAATGTAAAAGAGAGTAGAAAGAAATCATAACTGATACCTGAAATGTGAACATTGTAGGCATTTGATTCTTTGAAATGAACATGTTCTCCTAATGAAGGCTTAAACTAATCTGGATCCCTGCAAAAACACATGAGATGTAATTGAATGGATTAAAATTTATGATACAAGCACTTGAAACACTTAGACTAGATACTATAGCTCAAGTGCCAAGGTCTTGAAAAATGCTGAACAAATTTACTTATTGGTGAAATTTATATGTAACATCAAGCAAAAGTTTTTTATTTGGTGTAACACATTCATTCAAAGCTAGTGATCAGAACAACAATCATCTTATATAAGGATACCGATCACATTAAAATTGCATAAGATTAATGTTAAAATTGGCCATCTTCTAGCTATAATCATCTATTTAGCAAGAAAAACTCTTTACTATTTTTCCCATTGTTCTTTGCACCACCAAGTTTTATTTTAACTATTCTATGTGGAAAAAATGTAATCTGGAGAATAGTTTCTATTCTACCAACAGGTTCCATATAAATAAATGTCAAGGATTTTATATTATTCCAATCTAAATTGATTAGAAAATTTACCTCAAAGTTTTGCAAATCTATCTCCGACCAGGTGGAAGCTATGTAACAGACTAGTTAGAGCTAAAGCAAGTTGCCATATTAAGATGTTGAGGAAGATTTTGTACCTTTATCACTGGGAGCTTGTGTGTCTTCCTCATTACATGCCTAGGCTGAATATGTGACTGTAGAATCACATGTCTCACCTATTAAAAAAATATAGTACATCAGCATGGCAAGAAGGCATCCATCTTCTGGCAATGCATTTAATGAATTGAACATCTCAATTGCAACCAGAAAAGTTTTGAGGGCTACGCCCCAAATGATTTGGCTAGAACTTGTGTTCCAAGCCCAGATGCTGCAAATAACAACCTATAATGCCTTCATCTATACACAATGTCTTTCTAGTGTCTTTCTACTCGCATGCCCATTTAATTTCATATGATCATCTAAAAATTGTGTCACTCTAAGCTCTCAACTGTTTCCTCTTAATTGATCATCTAATAACTGATGAATGAGAGCTTTGGGATAAGCTATAGGAATCCATCAAAGCATAAAGGATTTTGTCAAACAGTGTAGATGAAGTAGTAGCATTTTCCTTGGGAGACATGCTTGCAAAATGGAAGCATAGATAAGTCATATGAACTATTTGATAGGATGCCTGAATGTAATGTGGTCATCAAAAGTCATTGTTGTTGGATATGCACAAAATAGATATATTGAGAGAATATATTTGTTTAAGTTGCAACTGCCCTGGTAGACATGCATGCAAAATGTGGAATCTTAGATGAATAGTTCAACTAAATCCTCCTGGAGGAAGGTGATGCAATGGCATTAACGCAAAGGATGAAGGCATAAGAAGACCCTAGAGGCAACAAGATGTCAACATGACCATGATGGGTCATTGGTTGTAATAAGACCATGAAATGGTCCTTCAAATATGTTTTATGATCATTTTGTATTAAGATCAATTATGTAAGCTGTAATGGCATTGTGAGGGTTAGAATGTACCTAGGGGTCATTTATATTATGTCAAGGGTATGGGAGTCCTAGCATGTACTAGGAAGCATACATGAGGTCAAAGAGTTATAATGTGCATATAAAATGCAGTCAATTTAATGTAATTGGAAAATATGTCAAATTGTCAAAATGGTAACAATAGGCCACATATGGAAATCCAAGTGGAATCAAGAGGATAAGTGAAGTCCTTAGGTCCTTTTAAGCATAGTTAGTCATTTAGGGAAGTTTTAAAAACTTTCATATTATCAAATGTTAAAACAAGAGAAATGTAGTAAAATGTTGTTAATAAAAGGTGATAACTTGTCAAGTGACTATTATGAGACAGTTAGGGAATTTTTGGTTGGTTCTTTGAGGTTTTGGAAGTTAGAAGGAGGAAAATAAGTCAATAAATACAATTTATTTTGTGTTCAAGAGATATTATAGTCGAAGATCTCATGTAAAGGATTGAAAGGATCCATAAAAAAAACCTTTGTTTCACTGTTATTTTCAGACTGCTGTAAAACGGTGACTATTCCTTTCATTGTTTTTTGGATTGGAGAAAAGTTTATTTTGTTTCAAAGATTTATCTTGAATTTGCAAATTATTTAGAAGATTTAGAAGATTCCTTTCATTTTAAATAGGCCATTTGTTAAAGGATTTTGTACAGCAAATAAGTGACTGTCACTATCACGTGACAAAGAAGTTAACTGTCTGAAATAATTTAAGATTTTCACCTCTCCCACTGTTGTGATGGATATGTAACTCATGGGGGAGGCTTTTATAATGTCTAGTGCACTTATATAATGAGTTTTTATGCAAGATATGCAAGAGATTGAATAAGGAGGTCTCTAATTGAGACAAAGTGCTCTCTTGGGGTTACATGGTGATTGGACCAGTCAAGGTCAGGAGATTCCATCCACATAAGGGCTACATTTTATTGTATAGAAGGTCAAGATATGGTCATTATATGGTGTTAGATCCATTGGGAGGATCTAGAAGTGATTGAAGAGGTGAGTTTGGCAAAACCCTAGGCTTAGGCACCTAAGAAGGAGGGTTTGATGATTGGGCAAGAAAAACTTGATGGAATCTCTGTGAATGGGAAAATTCTTTTTTTGGGATGGTATTACAACTGTGTTTGAGGTTAGAAGGTTTGTGGGATGAGATCTATTAGTGGTTGCTTTGTAACAGGAGGGCTAATAGAGAGCTAATTGTGGAGCAGTAGTAATGGTTTGAGCATTTGGTCCAAAGGAATAGAATGAAACTTTAAAGTATGTTGTGTAACTAAGGAAAGGGTATTCACATATGGTCTTATATTTTTGAGTGTTTTGGGAAAAAGTGGAAGAAAACCTTGGAAAACTGAATAGGTAGGGCTAATTGGGAAATAGGCCTAGTGAAGGGCTAGAATTGAGTATTTGTATCAGATGATGAGTTGAGGGTTTGGGAACCTTGGGAACATGTTAGTTGAAGTTGTTTGAAGTGTGTGAAGGTGGAGGAAAAACCTAGTTAAAGAGAAGACAAGTTTGGAGCCTATTGAGGCATTGTAGGCATTTGATAGTTGTTGGAAAAGATTGCTTAGGTGAATCCATTTGAGGGACTTGGGGATGATTTCTAAGATGTAGAGCCTATGGTGGCACAAGAAGTTATATGTGCACTTTGATATGTGAACTAGTTCAAATGGCCATAACTCATGCATTTGTCATTGGCAACGAGCCTCACACAGTTCAAAAAATTCACACTCTTTAGTAGACTCGCAATCAAATTAAAATATGTTATCAGCCCCATTTTAGCCCTTGAACTCTGACAATGTTCATAGCATTGGCTGCTAGCATGTATGTTCACAGTTAATGTCTTCATGATATGATCACATAACACGTATTAAAATAGCTCGTTGCCTACCAAAACATGAAGAGCCTGCCTGTAGTTGCTTTTCCACTAGCATCACCAATAATCACCACAATAATAGATCCCATCATTGAAAATGAAACTGGTTATTGTCCCTCAATACAATTTCTTGCTTAACAATCTTACACATAAACTTGATAGCAGTATGGAAATTACTGCACATGTAAAGGTTTTTCATTATTTTAAGGGGTGTATCAACCAGGGTATTTATGAGCCCAAAAGAAATTGCTAGCTTTTCACTATGGTAGGCAAGATATTGTTCCTTTTCATCCATCTCAACTTTATGAAGCACATAGTTTGTATTAGACAAGTACCCTACCTTCTTCATTTCTTCTATCCATTTTGCCAACTTAGCATATATTTCCTCCATCTATGGGTTCGAGGGGTCGCCAACCATGAAGAAATGAACCTTCTTTTTCACTTCAATCCAGTTGCATCCTGCTTCCTTTCTGACCCCATTATCTCTCATCAGTTTTGTCACTTTTTCTACTTCATCCCATTTCCCTACTATAGTATAGATATTAGCTAGTATCACGTGTGATACATGGTCTTCCAGATCAATTTCAAATACATGCTTTGCAACTCAGGCTCCAAGCTCTGAGTTGTGATGGATAGTTTTGTTGCAAGAGGTGCTCATTTTAAAGGTAGAATGCATTGGCTTAAAGTTGGTGAGCATGCATTCAAAGAATTCTTTCTTGTTCTTGATGAATTCCATTCTTTGTTAGGCATAATTTTTTTTAAAGAAGGCTAAGTGGTGGCTTTTGAGCTACCATAAATTCACCAAGGTCTAGTTAAATGTTATGGACTACAAGAAATCATTACTGTCCTCAGCCTTATGCTTACATTCTCCTCGCATAACGATGTCTTTACTACTACATTGTGTGTATGCGCTAGAAGAAGTTCTTGCTTTTCTTCAATCTACTATCAACATAACATTCAGAAAAGGTCCAAAAAAGTAGACATTCAAGACACTATAAGATCCTAAATATTTAGGTAGTACTCCAAAATAACTCTGAGTGTCCTTGTTGCTTTTACTTTTTCATGAAACCTAGATAAAATAATTCTTTATATACAAGATCTACATCAATCTCTAGAACATCTAGTAATTCATCCTTGTGATTCCTTTGAAAAATTTCAACATTCACTTGTACCACCCATTGATATTTATGAATGCTCCCTTCTAAACCCATGAAACTTTGTCAAGATCTAACAATAAAGAAATCATACTAGAAAAATGTAGTGCACTAAAACATATAATTAAGAAGGTATGGGCAATACTCACTGGTTAAGTGTCTTTACATCTAGAGCCTTTTCATCTACCAAGTTGCAAATACTTTGATACAAATTTTTGGTGTCAAAACTATGATGATGTGCAACCTGTCATATAAAACCATAGGATGTGTCAACCCCCATAGTATTTTTAAATGATATTTTTCCTTAAATAGTTCTAACAAAAAAATTAATACCCATGGATGCACTTAAATTTTTACTAAGATGGTTAAATGAGCATGTCCTTGATGGATGCACTTAAATTTCCATTATCATCAAAAGTTTCCTGCTGTTGTTATCATCATTCATTTCTTGTTGTTGCCTGCTGTTGTTAGAAGCACTGCAGATATATAATTTTTCAAGTGTCAAAGGAAATGATAGAAACATAAAACATTACTAAAGACTTTTTGCATTCTTTTGCTTTGCCAGTGCATCATTCTGTAACATCATGTTGGAGAATTAATGTTGAATCATTTTTTATGATCCATTTTAAAGATATTAAGAGAAATTCTCTTCTTTGCTATCAATTCGTTATGGTAGTTAATGGAGTTAACCCTAACTATTTATGAAACAAGCTCATAGTCAAATGTAAAAAAATTTCATGTTATAATATATAGAGAATCATTGAAATAGAATAACTTGTGTGTTAAAAGTAAACAACTCTTCATACATATTGAATCTTTCAATAGTCATAGCTAAAAAAATTTTTGTCTTGCCCTAGATTTTATGTACTCAAAGATACAAAATAACAATGTACCTAAGCTAAAATTATTCTATTGTGAATAGATTGAAACAAAAGAAGACCTTTCATTTTTTTCAACTATAAAATTATGCATAAAAAACAATAATGAATTCATTGGCATTTACAATAAGAGATGGTTTACATTCTTACCAATTCCCAAGCATTGGTTGCATTTCCTGAGTCTCTACATGTAGATTATATAACCACAAAATTCCACATTTTCAGATCTAAAACAATTGTTGTGAATAAAATTACTAGATGGTTAAACAAGCATGTCCTTGATGGATGCACTTAAATTTCCATTATCATCATTCATTGACTGCTATTGTTACAACATTTACCAATGGAATAATAAGACTAATTTCTTTATCCTTTCATTATAGATGGAGGGAAAAATAGAATAGTTATAAAATGGTTTAGTTTAAATAGAACATTCTAAGTATAGCATATGCTATGTTTTAAATAATTAGATGAGATAGATGTTATTAGAGAAGTCCTCATGTTCCTTGATCACCTTTTATGAATTCTCCTATTTCTAATATTTTAGGATATCCTAGTTTCTGTTGAATATAATTTGATGAAGCCCCATTTTTCATTCAATAATTTTTTTCAGCTTTGGGTTTAATCATTGTATGATATCATTATACTTAATGTTTTAGGATGCCTTAGTTTCCATTGAGTATTAATTGATTGAGTAAAAGCCACCCATGATTCAGGAGCAAGAATAATTGTATGGAAAATTGCGAATAAGGAGATCATCAGACACAATCGTGGTCGAATCAGTAGATTTAACACTCAATATTGCAAAGGTGGCAAAGAAGCTGGCTATGAGGCAAGGAATAGAGAATGAGACCTTAACTATGCCAAGTCAAGCTATTGGAAGAGTATGGAATTTCACAACATACTCCTATGCTTCCAGCCCTTGGTAATTTGTCAATAGAAGATGCCTTGAAGATGAGGCATGACCTACTAGAGGTCAAAGTGAAGAATAGAAAGCCATGCTAATGTGTACATTGAAGAGTATCTATATTATAATGATCTTTTCTTATCATTTGGTGGACAATAAAAAAAGTTGACAAATATGATAGAAGAAGGGTCCTTGATAAAAAGGCACTTGGCACAATATGGCTGTGCTTGGCAACATCAACGGTTTCAATTTATCAAAACAAATAACAATGTAGGATATAATGTTGATGTTGTTAGATTAGGCATGTTTGTCATTGATGCCAAAAGGTGCTATCTCAGAGTGTTGTTTGTGAGATGTTCAGAATGCCTTCACTAGCTATACCACCTTATGAGGATGACAACTCTTGGGTAGTGTTTGTGTGTTTCAAATTTGTTCATGACATTATTGAGACAATGTGAAAAGTGTGTTTCAATATTGTTTATGGAAATATGGTGACATCGTGATGGAAAGACAAGATCACTGGATGGTTGTCAATGGTGTTGAAAAAATAGTGTGTTTAATAGATGATGTGTTTTTCGTTGAAGTCAAAACCAATAGTTCTCAACAAAAGATGAATGGACAGCTGTTGATTATTTTCAAATTCCAACAATTACCAGTTGAAGAGTCTCATGGTCATGTAAGGTTTCAATAGAAGCTCTATTAAACAAAAAAAATCTAAAACTTTCTATGTGAGAGGATTTTGATACCAAATCTGAAACTTTCTATGCCCAATTTAGTTAAACTAAACAAATCTAAAACTTTCTATGTGAGAGGATTTTGATACTTGTCCACTCATTACTCTTGGTAAAGTCAATTCCAAGAATCAATTTTGACAACTTGAGCCCAAATTCTCTTAGGGAAGCTATCACCTATTAGTCATATTCAACAATAACAAGTTTACTAGGACTCAAAAGTTAAAATTGCTAGACCACAATGACTTTTCCAAATCTACCTTGAGAATGTAAATATATAAAGGAAACAAAATGATCAAATATCAAACATTGTAGGTAGCCACACATAAATCCCATATCACATTTGCATTCTATGTTATGGGCAATAGTAGTTGTGGATCATTTTAGACCTACCACATGCAAAGTGTCCATTTTATGTCAGTTTGAGCTTCACTTGGTTTCAAGAATACTATAATATTCTCTACTTAACAAGGCCAATTTCATGAAGGTGGAAGGTCATCTGGCCTCACCCCCCTCCCTCTAACATCAATCTAAAGTACCCATTATCATCTAATTACATACTTCATTCATTCATTCATCCATTTATGAACTATACCATTCAATCAATACAGTCACATAAAATTCATTAATATGATATAAAATTCATTAATATGCAATACTAATCAAGAATTCATTAACACATAACAATATTCATTAACATAAAATAAAAATCTGTATTAATACGCATCATTCATACATAATTACTTAAAACAAAGTTCTTTCGTTATCCAATAAGGTTTATCAAAGAAGATTTTTAAAACATCATTTCTTTTTTTTGTTTTTCTGAGCTCTCTTAAGAAAAGTGCTCATAGGAGCATCCATATCTGCATCATTCTCCTCCTCTTCTAGCACTTTTAATGTCAAAGTACAATGGCTCCTTCTCTTTGGAGGAGTAGGAGGCTGCTGCACTAAAGGGGGCTTTGTTGCAAGAACAAGTGAATGGGATAAATTGGCATACTCTTTTTCTTTTTCTAACTGTTAAAAGTTTGTAATTAAGTATGAGTACAACATAACATGCATTTTTCCTACTTGACAATGCCACATCATGTACATTAACATTTTGATCTGCTGCCATGTCAACATGTTGAACACTTGGAACATGGTCCACTCCTTCAACATGATGTTCAACATGCTCTGAAATATTCAAAAAAAGGATACACATCAAATTGCAATTGAAGATGTTAAATTGTATTCATAATTGCATAATTAATTTCCAATAGAAAATTAATACCTCCACCACTATAATGCACATCATGGCCTTTAGCATGAGGATTTTTTGTGTTAGGATATGAAGGCTACAGTAAAATGTTATGCACATTGTTATGTAGTTAATTTACGTTCAAAACTAATACCAAAAAGGAATCTTCTCAACTATTCAATTTCATTTACTTTTCATCAAACCAATTTACCTATGAGATATCATTTGGTGCACTGGATTCTTGGGCAAGGCTTATGTAGATTCTTCATGTAGGCATGCAACCACAACTTTATAACTTTCCTTCAAGGAAATTTTTTTATCTTCATCTGTGACCTCCACATTGAATTCTGTGCCCTACATTTTTTGCTAAATATCGTCAGTTTTCCATGTATGGTTTCATTAAACAAAAACTATTTGCAACATTATATTAAAAAAAGAAATGAAATTTCATTGCTCCTACTTACAAGTCAAGATTGGAGATTCATATAGCCACCAGAGCCAAGTTTGTGTTGGCCAAACTTTTCCACTCTTGCTTTTGTAGCCACAGATGTGTCCTGCAATCTATGAAAAATTTCAAACATCTTAGATTATATATTTACAAATATCAATAATTAGTGCATGATTACAATGTACTTAATACTATCATGACATACCTCTTTTTGCCATGTGCTGCTTCATTATCTCTATCTTCACATAGCCTTTTCTCCTTTGCATCTTCTATTATTTCATTCCACTCCATCAATGGAATCATAAGAGAACAGTCATACTTTGGATTATCCTTAAGAGCCCTTCTATATTGATCCTTCGCAGTCTTTATATGTGTTTCTATTCTTTTGAGAAGTAGGCTAGTGTCAAAAATGTTTTTTCAAAATTTCTCCTCGAAAAATGCAATTAGCCAATTTTTTAATTCCATAGCTTGTAAATTCCACCTTTTTAAAAACAAATAGATTGTTAGATCAATAACTTTAATATATTACAATAAATGGAAGGAAAAAAAATTTGTGTAGCAATGATATGAAACTACATACCTTTTACATATGGTGGGTCCAAATAGTTTCAATGTCATATGAAAAAGATGTTCAAAGAAAGCATTATTACCTACAAAAACATAAAGGATTTATCAATAAAAAAAGAGTAATGTAAAAGTAAACTAAATTTACACTTTAAATAATAACAATTTTAAAGTACTTGGAAGCTTTTGTTCTTTTATCAGAAACATAATTTTCTTATTTAGCAATAATGTCCCTTCATATGAACTAGTACTAATCAAACAAACTACTCCAGAAAATGGATCAGCTTCAGTAGTACTACTCTCTATTGGTCTATCAATTGAAACATCATGACAATTAAAGCAGACACCAAATGAATTGAACAATAGAGAGTTGCCACTAGTCAAATTGAATTCACAGTAATAATAGCTAAAATGAGAAAAAATGTCTCTAGAGTTTTAAGAGCTTCACAATACAAAGGAACTAAAAGTTGCTAAAATGAATATTCTTGATCATGAAAGGAGATAAATTCTAGCCTAGCATGAAAGAGAAGCATAACCAATGGGCTACAAAATCTAGAACATTAGTAAAGTAGTTCAAATTGGCAAATTTAATCTTATAGAATTGAGAGTGTATTTTACTTGTAAGCTTTAATGACATAATCATCTACAACACAATGGAAAACATAGTACAGGGAGAAATAGTCAAGGGTCATAAGCCCAAAAATGTCGAAAGTGTAGATGAGAAGTCATGAGGAAAAGGTATACAAGATAAAACTTAAAGTCTACCTACCTACCTATCTCCATGTCTCTCTATGCGTGGGTGTATATATATGTATGTATGTATGTATGTGTGGTGTGTGTGTATGCATGTATTTGTGTGTATGCAGGCTTCTGTAGACATCATTTAAGCACTGATATGCTACCTCATTGTTCATCAACTTGTAGAAATACATTATAAATATAGCACATTACAAAATATAGCAAAACAAGGTTTTACCAATTCTAGTGGGCATAGACAAGGATGTTTGCATGGTCCTTGTTGTTGACAATGCACCAGGCAATACTAAACCACTAATCAAAGGAGGAGTTTGTACTTCATCATGAGCTAAAGAATAGAATATTGTTAGAAAAGACATTTGCAATTGATAAAGATCAAATGGGATACTAGCTAGAAATGTCCACAAAAAAAAGGTAAGTGTTATAATGTTGATCAAAACAAACAAAGTGTTACTGACATGAAGGTTGTGCACAACAACCCTCACCATGTTCACCATGTGATGTCGCAACTGGCACATATGTCTATACAAGAACACATAAAATTAGAGATCATGATCCATAAGATACTATAAAATATTAATATCTATTGAACTTCTATTACTGCTTTAGTCAAATTACTACTTACCTTCAAAGATTGGATTCTATCGTCCAATTCTATTCTTAGTGCCTCTTTCTCCTCACTTTTGTCACCCTTGATGATAATTTAACAAGTTCATCAGTGCATCTTTGTTTAATTTGCTGGATGATGAACACAAGGTTAGTACTAAGGGCTGCCATGTAGATATGATGCCCATATTTCAGATCGCATTTGATCAGTGATCATTCTAGCTTTTTCCTATCATTTGTGACATCAAATATCAGTATAATTTCATTAAAATAAATCCAAAGACATAAAGAAAAGAACATAATAATATGACATTTGTTTCTATATTAACATTTAAATTTACAATAATTAATGTTTACCTCTATTGAAGGTGTTTGAGATGGTGCATCCATATTGCCCTATGAAAAAAATTAGTAAGTCTTAGAAAGCAGCAACGAAATTAAAGTAATAGACTTACCAAAAAAAATAATAATAATAAAGTAGATTGTATATGTAAATCATTTTTCTTAAGTTAAAAATTTAGTGTAACTAATGTTTATATCTAAAAAAATATTTGACATGTTCTACTTAATGTTTATATGTGCACATATGGTTTAGAAAGAAAAAATTGGTCATACAAGACCCCATCATAGTTGACATTGATCCTACTTGGACATCATCATGATCTTCATCCATGTCATCATCATCATCATCATCACCATTATCGTACTTGTCACTTTGATTGTCATCGTCACCACCACCATCTTCATCACCATTATCATCATCTTCATCACCATCATCATCATGACCATCATCACCATAATCATCACCATCTTCATCACCATGATCATGATCATCATTAGCATCATCATCATCATTATCACCATTATCATTAGCATGACCAAAATCATCACCATCTTCTTCTTCTTCATCACTTAGTAATTGTCATCCCTGATAATCATTTACTTCCTCTTGTACTTCTTCAATATCTTCTTCTTCGATCACACTATACTTTACCGGCCTTCCTCTTGGGTCATATCTAACAAAAAATGACCAACCTAATTTGTGTGGAACACCAAAGTCAAACACTTTCTCGCATTGGCTTGGAAGAACATAGGGCTCATCTCTAACTGGCTCAAGTGACCTTGTATTAATCATAGTAAATCCACTATCATGTTCAATAATAGTCCTATCGGGATCATTTCAATTCAGTCATAACTTGAACCATTTGATGACAAATAGAACTATTTTGAATGAATTAAAGTCACACTCAAGTATATCATCCAAAATGCCATAGTATCAATTTTTAGATTGTTGAGGATGTATGTCAGTTCTAGATAAAATATTGGTGACCATGAAGACAACACTTATCCCAGAATCACACGTTTTCTTCATTTTGTCTAACTTTTTTGTGCAAAATTTATAGCCATGGTAGTACATAGCTTTGTGGTGTTTGACCTGCAATTATTCAAACATGTCAAGAATTTTCTCATTGATCTATGAGTTGATATTAAACTTATGTCTCATGATTAGTAATCTTATGTGTACCTTTGTATCTCTTAAGCCATATATTAGATCAAGTACCATTGGCGTAACATTGGTATCTCCATTACGATGAGCTTCTTTAACCAATGATGCAACACCATCCCATGTTAATGAGTGACCATTTTCTTGAGACTGTTCAATCCATACTATCATCCAATCAAGATTGTTTACAATATACAAGTGCAGTGCATCCCACTCATGAGCAACTATAAAGAAGGCAATTACACCAGTTAGAAACAATTTATATATATTGATGATGGATAAGACTTATTAAATTACAAAAAAAAAATTATAATTACCTCTCACCCTCCTCAATCTACCTTTCCTTGTCAGGTACTCCCCTTTGAATTTGTCATTAGGGTTGGGATCCCAAATGTGATCTACATGGATATCTTCTACAAACTTTGAAAGATATTCACTAATATACACTATGGTCTGGTGTATCATATATCCCTCTATCATAGAACCCTTAGGACATGCTCTTTTTCAAACCAAGCCCTTCATAAATTTCAAGTGCCTCTCAACCATCCACATTGATCTACCTTGTACAGGTCCACACAATTCAATCTCCTCAACTTGATGTATGAGGTAGTGTTCTTGAGCATTGAAAAATGTTGGAGGTAAACATTTTTGCATTTCACACATAAGCTATGGAATTTTTCTCTTCCAATATTTTATATTTTTTTTTATCTATTTCTTTAGATGATAACCACCTAAAAGAGATTCAATACACAAAAACTCATAAACGAGATTTCAAATAAAATTATACAATAGATTTTAGATAAAAAGCTACAAATCTAAGAAAAAATAGTTCTAACCTCATTTATTTTCCAAGATCATATATAACTTGTTTAATACTATTGTCAAACTATTGTGGAAGGGATAGAGGTAGGATTCAAACTACAGTTATTAAAAAATGACATTTCAACATATTATTAAATAATGCAATTGGTAGTACATTCAATCTTTCAAATATACTGTAAATAGAGAACATGACTTACCTTGACGAAGGTATGCCAATCATGTGTTTTCAATCCTAGCCCAAAATCACCTTTCTTTGATAGAAGTGTGCTTATATTTGCAGCAAATCCTGTTGGAATTTTTTTTTTTTTTATGAGTTCTTTTAATGCATCACTTTGTTGCTCTATTAATAACTAAGGAAGGGCACTTGTATTTATGCAGTCTCCATTTCTATTTGATTCAATGAAATCTTTTAGTGCATGATTGGATTCATGAATGTCAGTACAAATTTTGGCAATTTGTTCTCTATCATGCCTTCCATCCAACATTTTCCATAGTGTCTATGTTACATTCTTTCCAATATGCATAGCATCAAACAAATGTGCAATTGGGAGATCCTTGTAGTACAGTAACCTACTAAATTGAGTAGGATAACTTTTCATTCCTTTAGGAAGTTGTTCATTGATGCCTTGATGACCTTCACGAGCATCAATTATAGCATTAGTAAATATAAGACAATATCAAAATACAAATTTTAAACTTTAAATGAAAAATTGGACATTACCTTGACGATTTAGTCGATCATATTCCAACTTTCATAAATGAGGTGTTATTCCTTGTGGCCTTGATGATGTCTCTTCTTTCCCATTGAAAATATATTTTTTGGCAATTTGATACCTATAATTTTTGTGGAGAAAGTCTAAACTCATCAAACACCTACTTTCCTAAACTTCTCGAATGATGAGATTTCATCTTTGGACCACAAAATGGACATGCAAATTTTCCCTTTGTCTGAAGACCCAAAAGATCATGTATAATTGGATCATGTACAATTATCATGCGCAATTTAAGCATTCGATAGTAATGTGTAAGCACTATAATAGACAAAAAATATGTGATCTTAACAATATAACATACCACAAAAATGAGTTAGCCCAGGGGCATCATATATTGTCCATACAAGAATTAGATGGAATTGAAATTGTTGATGTCTTATCGGTCTAGAGATCTCATACATAGTGATGCCATTCCATAACTTCAACAACTTGTTAATTAGGGGCACAATATACATGTTCATATCTTTAACTTGGTATTTACCTAGCAATTGAATGAACATAAACATTACATAATTATTATGACCATTTTCATGCACTATTTATAAATTAATTTAGATAAATATAAAATGAAAAAAAAACTGGCACAATCATTGACAACATTATGTGCTCCCTCTTTATGGACATCCAAGGAAGAATGTTATTGTTAATAACAAAAATAGGCCACACTAAGTAAACAGATCTCATATCTCCATATAAGAAGTAGACGTATGTTTGACCACCTTAATCAAAATCAAATGATAATATTTTTTAATAATATTCTAGATATAAGTAGTAGACTCATGCTTGGATGTGACACATATTTTTGGGTATTTTTATTCTAAATAAATAATAAATAATTAATATTTGACTTTAGTATTTTTGGAATTAAAAAAATCTCATGTCTGACCACCTTAACTAATTCAAAATATTGCAAAATTCAAATTTTCATTTTTTTTCTTATAGTAGAAGAAACATAGAATGTGATGCATCTTTTGGATTTAAAAAATGTTGTACCATTTGAAAGTTATAGTTGTTTTTCAAGTAGTGTGTCAGTTAGCACTTTATATGTAAATCCATTAGAAAATAAGTAATAATTATTTACTAAAATCATAATTTGACAAACCTTACATTTATGGAAAGATAAGAACATTCTTAAGAAACCATTTTCATTTCATCAAATTTTGGTGAAAAAAAAGTCATTAGTTACATGTTTGAAGTAAAAATAACATAAAAATAGGCCAAAAGCACATTTTAAGGATGTTTTTAAAGTTGACCATATAGTTTTGGTATCAAAAGATATAGTAGACATTATAAAGATATTAATTGTTTTCATTTAGTGTTAGGATGTGTTGGTGCTCAAAATTGCAGCTTTGATTTTGAGCACTGTTGAGAAATTAAGCCCTATGAAAGCTTTTTGATGCCTATGTGCCCGACTGCCAGTCTAAAGCCTAAAAGGTGTTTAATGTTTCTAACTCCCTATATTCAGCCTCTCTAAATGTTACATGAAGTTAAATCATCATTTCGAGTCATTTGGCAAAGTCTTGCTTTCATAAATTGTCAATCTTGCATTTTCAGCTAAGTGTCAAATAGCAACAGGAAGTTGTGTTTTTGATTGAATATCTCACACCCAAAAATGTTTTGTGATTCACTGCTTTAGGAGTGTCTAGTATCCATATTCAAGAATCTATTTTTCAGATTTTGAGTCATTTTGAGTTCGTTTGACTAGGTTTTGAATCCCTCAAAGTTGGTAGTTTATTGTTTTCATACTTTTGCAATTTGCACACATTTCTGGGAAGCCCTATTTGATGTGCTATAACTTTTGATCAGTTGACCCAAATGCTAAAATTCTTTTTTCGTTGCATTGTAGATGTAAGAGACTTCCTATGTTTCAATTTTTAAGTCTTGATGGATCTGTTTGATCAGTTTTCAAACGTGATTCCAAACGCAATTTGTAACTTTTTACTGGTGTCAGCATTTGCAAATTTGTTAACTTTTTACTGGTGTCAGCATTTGCAAATTTGTCAGGACCCCTGTTCGTGATGCCATAACTTGAGATTCGTGATTTTTTAGATCAAATGGATTGTACCCCTGTATTGTCCACTGAAAATACTTTGTGTGCCATTTTTTAGGTCATGACAAATTTGTATGCACACTTTTCCAAGTCAATTCCGTTTGCCAAAATTGCTTTTCTGCCATTTGTTTCAATCTGCAAATCCAAGTAGCCAACTTTGACCACTCGCCAAATGCACCCAGTTATTCATCATGATCCCAAATCATACATTCGTAATGTCCTCATGAAAAAGAACCAATGTCCCAATTTTCGTCCTTCCAAGTGTCAGTTTACCAAATTTTTGAAGCTGATTCTGAACCCAGTTTAATGTTTTCTGACTTGTTTATCTGCAGGTGATTCTAAGAGGTCAACTATGACAATGAATATCTTTTGACTGGAAATTCATCATGAGACAAGATCTGATAGGGAAGAAGTATGCAGAGAAAAGATTCAAGGTGTCAGATTTTAGTTCTTGATTAGGTGTTTAGGTCAGTTTTTAAAGGCAATCCATAGACCTCTTGGCATGAGATTTACTGTTGGCAGAATGTGACAAGTTGAGTTTTAATGATCAATCTGTGATCAAAATTGATTCTAATCGGTTTGAGAAGGTCAATGGCCAGTTTGAAATATCAGTCATTTAGAAATGAAATTTTTTTATAGCTGGACCCACTTTGGGGCCCAACTAATTGCTTCATAATGATGGACTGATTTGATGTCACAAAGAGTGTTATTATCTTAAAAAAATATGGAAATCTTTTATAGATAAAATGAAAAATGGTTTTGGGTTTCTTGGTCCAATAAATCTAAACGAAATGTTCAAGAAGCTCTTGACAAGATTATTATAAATAGAACCATAGTTGTTGTTGCTCATCATCTAACTATTGTTACAAATGTTGACATGGTTGTTGTTGTTCAGCATGGTTCCATTTTGGAGAAATGTTCACACCTCGAGCTTGTCAGCAATGCATCGGTTAAAAGAACAAAACATTAAGGATCCAAAAGAAATGGATATACATCAGGATGATTCCAATGCTATCTTTTTGATGGTCTATAAGCAATGGGTCATCAGGGATTAGTGGGAGTTGTCATTCCTATTCATTTTCATATGTTTTTAAGTTGGAATGGGCTTAAATGAAACTGATGGTAGTGAATGATATTAAATAGGGAAATATATTATGGAAGTTCATGCCAGTAAAAGGCAAAGGAAATAGCATACCAATAAAGCCGCTGCTAAACAAAGCACACCATAATCAATGACAAAATTGTAGTCAACAAGCAAGCCGCTATTAAAAGGAACCACGCCATTGAGTAACAGGACCCTGCAGTAGTTAAAGCAAGTCCATAACTAGTAAAGAGCTGCTATGAAAGAAGACCGGAAATTAAAGGCTTAAGTTGTAGCTTGTAGTCAATTCACGTCGGTCAAAGGAGTCACGCATCATAAAAAGAGGAGTCATGCATCATTAAAAGATGAAAGCCACCAATTTAAAAGGAGCTAGTCAATATGATAAGGAAAAGACATTCAAAGCCTCCAGTGGAAATAGAGAGACAGCTGCATACAAAGGATAAACAAGCAATAAAAAATTAAGGAGCTCCACGCATTCAAATAGGAAGTCCTTGTTTTGTAAAATATAACATGCCCACATGAGAAAAATGAAGAAAAATGCCAAGTTAAGGAAAGGGGCGGCACAAAACAAAGCAAAAAAATTGGAGAGTAGGGGTAGATGTTGATTCTTAGCTTCAAAATGCTCTATCATCATTAGTATCTGCATCCATAACTGTAGCTCCTACAAAGGGTTTCCTAATCAACTGTAGTTAGCAATGATTATATTGGGATTGACAATGATTTATAATAAGAAGACCCCTACAAAACTTTTGCGCAAGGAACACACGGATGTTAGAAAAATCTGTTCATGATAGAGAATGCGAAAGACAAGGTCTACAGTCTCAAGAAAAAATATAACAGTAAAGGAAAGCCGCTCAAGCACCATGAGCAAACCTATAGACAAATGGAAATAGACATGCATGATGACAAAAGGAAGCTCCAATGTTTGTAGCAGAGGTAGAAAACCACATGGAAGATGCCTTGTTTGGAATGAGGAGCATCTGCAGGTAGTGAGGAGCGAGGAGGGAGAAATCTGGTCTACAGCTTTAGTCCCACATTGGGTGGGCCAATGTCATTTATTGCATTTAAATACAGCTCTACTCACTAACTAAAATGTCTTTAAGACAATGCTCTTTGGAAGAGCTAGCTCTATGTGGTGGGTCCTGTGCTGATGTGATCAGACAAGAGTGACATTAGCATGATATTAAACAAATTTTAATCAAAGTTGCATATGAGCTGATGTGGCACTCAAAATGGAGATTTGTTGAGATTGCGCCATGTGGTTGCATCTGACGGCGTGTGCATTCCTGCATTTCCAAGTTGCTCACGATATAAATATCGCAGGAATGCAAAATTTTGCCATGTGGTAGCGTGGGTCCCAGACATAGTGATGTGGCAAGGACATACAAGTTCAGGCAAGTTCACCAAATGCTGCAATGTGGCAAGATCGAGCGGTGGGTGCACGCCCGCAAAACGAAGATGCACATCGATTAAATAATGCGAGAATGCAGATTTCTGCCATATGGCACAGGCCTGCCCAATGATGATGTCACATTTGAGGAGTAGTGGTTGGCCAATTAGAGGCTACCACGTGGCAGAAAGGCTCGGTCAAAAATGGGTTGACCCAGATTATAAGGCAAGGGCAGTATTAAAGAATAAAAAATAATAATATTTAATTATTATTTTTATAAAAAATAATGTGTTATGTGCAACTCACTTTAAAATCAGAAGAGGTCACTTTATAAAGTAATGACTTTAGTTTATTCCAAATTTTTGAAATTTCAAATATGTGAAGATGCAGACCTCAATTTCCTAGCAGGGGAGTGTTTTTCAAATCAACCTTCTGGGCATTTCTGAGAGGCTAGATATGCACTCCAATATACCACTGGAACCAAGAGGGAATGAATTTTCTGATTCTAGAATTAGTTTTTGCACAAGAATTTTTTTGTTTGAGTAGTATGAGGTTTTCTATCAGGTTCTTTTTTTGCAACCGTATTCAGGTTTGAAAGTTTAGAATTGATTTTTTAAAAAGTAATGACTTGAATGGGTTAACGAGATAGTGAAAATATAGTTGGGGTCATATTCACTCAGTAAAAACTAAAATTTCACTAGTATTTTCATGGGCCAATCAAATATTTTGATGATTCAAAGGTTTCATCATTTCAATAGAGATATTTCTCAAATCAGTTACAGTAATGACAAAGCAAAAATTAGATCAGAGGGAAATGGAAGAAAGAGGTTGTTCAGTTGCCAAGGGAAGGAATTTTGAAGGGACACATGTTAGCTGTATAATGAATCTGGGAATTTTTTCTTTGCTATATCTTTATTTTCTTTCTCTGTGGTAGGTTGTTGGTTGGTTTTCTATTTCCAGTTCTTGGAGCTCTGCTCAGGTTGTGAAAGCCACCCACCCAGCATATCTTGTATGAATAGCATATGGATTTCATAGATTGTTCTGATACAGTAGTGTGATCTTGTGTCTTGTTTTATGCATTCCTAATGTACTTATTTCAAGGAGATAAATACAATGTGCAGAAGGTTTTGAATGTCAATATAATTCTGTCTCCTTTCTTGTTGAATTTGTAATTTTATATGTTCAAGAATAAAGAGCTTGAACCTATTTACAATTGCCTGGTTGTATGTTTGAGGTTTGCTTTCCTTTGACTCAAGGAGTCATATAATTTCTTGTGGTTTCAGACAAGGTTGTAGATTCATTAAGAAGGATGTGTGAAAATATGGGGTTATATTGGATATTGTTGTCTAATTCATAAGGTGAACAGACTAAATATGAATGTCTCAACATATGCCATATGTTGATTGATGTTCAAGGATGCGTAATTCTGAAGTATGGGATTGCCCTAATGGATAAGGCACTAGTCATTTGTAGGATCATTAAGTTTTTGCTGCATATTCGACATGCTATCTTTTCTCAATATAAATCAATCATTTTCCCTTCATGTTGAAGTGGACATAAAAGTTTAAACCCTCACTCAGTTTATGAATAATATAGGTTTGCACCTAGCTATTGTAGAATCTGTGTTGTTTCATAAGCCATTAGGAGATATTAGGGGTTTCATCTGCTATCATAGATCCTAATTATGTTTATTACACTGGTTCCATATGTTAGATCTAAAGATGTTCACCCGCCTAGGTTTTGCAGAGCCTGAAGTAGAAGGGTCATGCCTTATAGTTGGCCCTATGTCTAAAATGATATGTTGATAATAGGAGTTAGCTGCCCCTATATGTGTCATATTCTCATGGGGATAATTGAAAACCCTCGAGCATTTTCAAACACCAACAGGATGGGTGGCAAAAAAGTTGGAATAGATTTTTAAATGGTTTGAGATATTTCAGAACAACAAATTTTTTAGATTGCCACTTTTTGGCACACCATGATCCTACACATACCCTTCTATCTCTTTAAAAGTAGAACCATCGGTAGACATTCACATAATGTCATCCTGACTTCTATTGTGTGCATGGTAATCCATAAATTGTGCCAAGCTAGCACACCTGAATAACTGTTGAAGACATGGAATAATGGGAATGTACTGAAGAACCTTGTGAGGCACTTTTTTTGTTATTTGATCTAACTGATATCTACTAACATGAAAACCAAGGCATTCTATTGCAAATTCATGTTGTTTATGATATAGAATGTGATCATTGGGACATGCATGTATTGTCTGATACTTCATTCCAATCTGATTCATAAAGTTAGATAATTCTCAGTACGAACAAGAAAATATTTGATGGTGGTAAGAAAAAATCACTAATAAACCTACAACAACAACTATGCATTGTTAATATAATGAATAGTAATTGTATGCTAACATTGAAGATGACAAAAATGACATACCTTAGCATACGTGACATTGCTAGATTGGATATACCATTCATAACATTTAAGTTCACCAACGACACTATAGCCGAGAGTAGAGTTGTTTGGGAGCCTTCATATAAGGGCTTGTGTGCCTTCTCAAGTAAAGATATATCAAGACCATCTTCATCATCATTATTAGATTTGCTAGTACCATCATTATGAGCCTCTTCATCACTTGCCCCAATACCATCTTCTTTAATCATGTCCTCTAGCACATTATCATCTTCTTCCATGGGAGTGTTATCCTTAGCTTGGATATTTACACCTCCATGTTTCTCTAGTAGGAAATCCATATTCAGCAATAGACAAAAATCCTGGCCCCCTTCAACATGACCATATTTCCTACAATGACTCTACGCTGTTGTGATTAGAATTCTTCAATTCTTTAAGCCCTTACACTTTTTGCAAGGACAATAACATTTATCAAGTTTTCTTCAGAATTGAGCCCACAATGTAGCCATTGTCTCATTATTTTGTTCTAGGTTCATATTGTTAGGCATGGTCTTTTTTCATAGGAAAATATACCTGCAAATAAATTGGACATGTTGTAAAATGATCCTATAATTTTTAAAAAGCCTAGATGTTTGCAAAATGTGGATTTATAGACAATGTATCTTAATTATTTGCAAAATGCCTCAAAGAGATGTCACAAGGTGAAAGTTACTTAGGTGCTAATAGCAGCATGCCATGACTAATCCTGATAGCAATGACTAATGTGATTACTACATCAACTAATGAAGATGACTAAAAGATTGAAACATATTAATGCAATCTTCAATCAAGAACATGTGAGCTCAAAAGATGGGTAAATTTCAAAAACTCGTGAGCCTAAGATCATTACAATTTCAGCCATGAAATAATTGCAATTGAAATTTGTTGAAAAATAAGCCTGAGTTGGTTGGCCTAAGGATCAAAAGAAGAATTCAGATTTCACTTAATTACAAATCAATTAGCTTATGTTAGTTTGGCCTCATGGTGGTTGTACAATTTTAAAAAACATAATCCTTAGACCATTTGGGCCTAACATCAAGGGACGTGAATTTAGGACTCAAATGTCTATAAAGGTTGGATGTTCAAATTCTTTGGAACATCCAAAACAATTCCATAAGCATATAAGAAGAGTAGATTAGCGAGTTTCACCTTGGAGGGTGATTTTGGAAAAGAAATTAGAGATCAAGATATCTAATCACAAATGGATTTCGTGTTAAACTTAGAGTTTATAAAGGAATATTATATTTGGAGGGTTCAAATGCTTGTAGATCTAAGTTTAGAAATGCAACATTTTGTTACAAGCAACAAGGTAAGTGTTGATAAATATTTTGTAGGAATCCATAAATGAGAAAGGAATTGTTAGATATCTTCTTTAAGGATAAAATAGATTGGATGAAATTTGTGATTAAGTGTTCTAATTGAAATTCTCATTTTGTCTAGAAACCACAGAATGCAAATTGTATTTAAAGAAAAGATACTATACTCATAGAAATCATCTAAGTAGGATGTCTTCATTGGATTTTGCTTCTTAGCATTTTGATTTTAGATGAAATATGAAATCCAAATGTTTGACAAGTGGTGTTGTCTTGCAGTTTAAAGATGTTGAGAGCTAAAGGTGGAATGATTTCAAGCCAAGAAAGCAAGCTCCAATAATTCCTATTTAGAATTGTAGCCAGAGTCCTAAAAATTCCAATCCAAATGATTGTGTATCAATACGATTTAACAAAAAATAATCCTAAGAACATTAAGTAAGTTAAGCTGAAACATATGAGAAAATGAATACATGTTCTGACAACTAAATAATGATTATCCAAGATTCAGTAGTTAAGGGTCAATCAAGACTAAAATATAGATGAGCATAAACTTTGAACATGAAGGAGAAGATCTTCTGCTTGATTTTTACCATTACAACACAATAATGTTTTGTCATAGGAAAACTAGACTTATTTTGATTCACATTACATTTTTGTGTTGTTTTCATTGTATTTTTTCTTTAAATTCTATTTCTAGAGACTATCCAAAATTGTCCCAAATCACCATAGACTAGGACTTCTACAGATCTGCATTCTTCATTTCCGACTAGTCATATGTTTGCTTTGTAGGGTGTAGTTTAATGTATGCAAGAATATATAGGAAATGTAATAGACAGTAATGTTAGAGAACTCACAAATGCTTCTTTGTTAATTCCATCAAGTGTTTGAAACTGTAGGACCAGAAAATAGGTTAAATGCATAACATACTATGAGCAAATCACAAAACTCAATAATCATACGTTAGGACCCAGTAGTCTACCATAAAAGACAAACTAATAAAGAAAGCAATAGAAACCCCCTTTTTCGTTTGTAGGTCCCATGTCCTTCTTTCTTCTCCAAATGATTGTAGCTCCAATTTGCCTATAGTACACACAAAATTGAAGCAAAAGTCTATGATGTGGATAATGCCATGAGAATACTTGAAGTTGTGATTTAATGTGAGAGCAAGAATGCAAAATGCAAAGAAGCCAAGGACTTGAAAAATGCTCAAGAATTAGGACCAAGGACTCAAGATTTCAAGGATTCAAGGACCGAAATGAGAGAAAGAGTGTCCAATTGATAATTGACATGGAGGATGAGAGCATTGGATTTTTCACCCATAGATATGCGATGTGGCAAGAGATTCCTTTGAGAATCCATGACGTGTATGAAAAAATATGCCAATTGTAAGATTCTATGACACATGAAAGTCAAACTTGGCTAAATGTGGAAGAGAATCTATGACGCGTCATAAGACACCTCTACCCACTTAAAGCCAAGAATCTATGAAAAATAAGCCAAATAGGGACATGCATAAGAGGTAAGAATATTTGATTATGAAAAATCTTAGCCAAGTGTCAAAGGAGAATCCATGAGGTGTCACATCCAAGTGTCATGATGATGCAATATTTTATGAAATATTTGAATTAAAAATCCTCTTATTCCACAAAATAAGAATTAGTAGAAAATGGAATTAATGATGGAAAATGGAACTTAGGAAATTAAGAATTTCCATGGTTTGCAGATAATGAATCAGTTAATTATAAAATTAATTAATTGAGGATGATAATTAGGAAGAATAATTAGAAAGAATAGGATTAAATTATGGGTTATTTAATCCTATAGATAAAATTAGGAGATGATTGGCCAAATTGATTAAATGAATGTGACTATACCCTTTGATAAAAATGTAATGATGATGGCTATGGAATAAGATGATGAAAAGGTAGACCAAAGCCATGGTCAAATTGATTGATAGATCAAAATTGATAACATGCCAAGGACACATGACATGAATTTGTTGATATGTAACATTTAACCGACATTGTAAATGCTACAAGATTGAAATTGATTGAAAAGGTTTGATCATAATAACATCGACAAACATTGTGAATGTTATTAAAATGGTTGATGATGCCATGATCTGACATTGAACGCCTCAAAAATGTCAAATATTGGATGAAATGAATGATAGTTTGACCAAGCACTAAGAGCCACAATAGTACTAAGGTCAGATTGATAAGATTGATAGGTTGATAGATTTCCAAGGCACTGAAAGCCACAACAATACCTAGGATAAGATAAATGATGGTTGATTTGGGATGTTTGATATGTTTTGGGTTTATTAGGACTGATTCTGAATGATTCTGGGTTGATTTGGGGTGATTTTGAGTTGATTTGAAATAGTTTTGAGTTGATTTGATATGATTTTGAGTTGTCATGAAATTGATGTGAAAGAGGATACAAATGACGAAATATGGTCAATCTGGCCAAAAGATTAGAGTTATTAGAATGAGAAAATGGGACAAATTAGTTTGAAGAAGTGATGAAACTGTAGATGTGAACCATTTTTGAGCATCTACATTTTGCCCGTCTTTGATACAATGTGATTTAGAGCATTGTATCAAAGAATAACTAATTAGAAAGCCACAACATGCCCCAATAGGGATGATATATATGGGTGCCCCCTCGAGAAATTGACTAAGATAAGTATATGATAAGTCAATTTTTTGACAACAAGAAGAAAAAACAATAGCAACTGACGAAATGAAAATTAGAGCTAAAATGTGAAAGTTATGAGGCCTAGAGTGTAGAACACGGTCAATCTGGAGCCCGAGAATAATTGCATGGGTTACCACTCAAGAAAGAAAAAAAATGATGAAAATTATAGTTCATGCTGCCTACAGAAAAGATACTAATCAAATGCAATTGATGGATTTCAAATCCAAGTTAAAACACAAAAGTTATGGGCTCTAGAGTGCAACCTAGAGGCTCCGGGAGCAGTTCTGGGTATCCTAGGTCCCCAATTGCGCCCAAAACTCAACCAAGTGCATCATTGATGCACTTGGTAAGCCCAAGTGCATCATGATAGTACCAAGTGTGTCAATGATGCACTTAGGAAGCCCAAGTGGTCTCAGAAAGTGCAAAATGTGCCCGAGAAGGCCCTGGGGGCCAAAATCAACATGACGGGGGGCAACTAGGAGCCCAAGAGTAATTGCAAGGATTAACACTAAATATAGTCACCAAATAATGAAAATTATAGCTCATTTTTTTCACAAGAAAGATATGAATCCAAAACAACTAATAGTTTGTAAATCAGATTTGAAACACAAAAGTTATGGCCTCTGAAGTGCAACGTAGGGGTTCTGAGAGCAGTTCTGGATAACCTAGGTTCCCAAGTGTGCCCAAACTCTACCAAGTGTGTCAATGACGTAGTTGGCATGACCAAGTGCATCAATGATGCAATTGGGAACCCCAAATACCCCTAAAAGTGTAGATTGTGCCGTAAAAGGTTTCGGGGCCTAGAATTAGCCTGATTGGACTCAGAATGACCCGAAACTATGCATGCATGCCTAGAATGATGGAAAGATGTCATAACATGAGGGAAATCATCAAAAATGGTCATATTTCATCAAAGATGATGAGAAAAATGTTAGACTAAGGTTGAAATAGGTGGAAAGCCACAGAAAGTTGATTGACAGTGTAGGATGATGCAAGAATGCATGAATGCAAGATGAAGATGATTTGGTGAATCAGAAGACATGATCATGGTGATGGAGAATGAGATGAAGAAGAAAAATGAGATGAGGAGATGTTAGTATGATGGAAATAATTTTGCTTCTAGAAAGTGCACTATATGTCAAATGGAGCTTTATTTTGATATGGCAAATGGAATGCAACACATCATGGCATAAAGGTCCAGAGCGCAAATGCAAGCCTTTTGCGTAAACAAGCACAATGCAAATAGATAATGATCTCGTCCTTCCTAAGGCATATGTACATGCCCCAGACTCTCAAAGGTACATTGTAATAAAAAAAATGGAAAAAGATGACCATGAACTATCCCAGCTAGTCTCATAGATTAGTTTTATATCATCGAGTGGCATAGAAACATGATCAAAGAAAAAAAAAGAAAAAAGTAAATCACTCACTAAATAGCGTGAACCAACAGCTATCCTTGTCCATTATTACTTTCTTTTTAGTGTGTTAGGTGTTTAGATGGTGTTCAAAAAGTTGATAATGTGATAGCAGTGTTTGTGGATTCAGTTGATAGGTTCGTAGTGACATGTTGGATTAATTGTTGGTTCACGTTAGTCAGATAGTGTGATTGTCTTGAAATTGTAGTGCTTTGAGTTTCAATCTGCAAAGTGCAAGTGTTAATACAAAAGGGATGGTTATCCACAATGAATATGTACAAGGTTTATTGCAATTTTTTGATGAGTTTTGTGATTTTTAGGGTTTTTTGAGGATATTTGATTTTTTTTGCATTTTTTCAAGATCGCATTTGAATGTTTAGGATTTTTTCAGGACATTATGTGCTTTTTATAGATTTTCTCAGGACATTTTATGATTTTTAGGGATTTTTTTAGGATCGTAAAAATATATACAAGTGTTAGCTCCAATCTGTTATGTGATAGGTCCAAAGGATAAAAAGTGCTTAGGGATATGCCCCCAGTTAAAGTTCAAACTCATGCACCATGTAGTTAATATGCCCCCAGAAAAGACACAAACTATGTACAAAGGCCAATGACAGAGTGTGTATAGACTAGTAATGCTTGGTAAGATAACAAAGGACATTAACCAATTTGTGAGCCATGGTCAAGGAGCCAAGGATGTTTTGCAATAGGAAGAATATGATCAAGGAATGACAGAGGGGGAAAAGACTAGATGGAATCCTGATAAATGGAGGAGCAATAACTGATTACACATGGCACCTGTTTGCTAGGTTTTCACCATGGTACTTGCCCAAAGTGCCTATTTGCTAGGTTTTCACTTTTGGATGATTATTTTCTCTTGACTCAAATTTTTGTGCCAAGACACCTGTTTGCCAAGTTTTCATCAAGGCATCCATTTTTTCATGACTTTTTGCTAGTTTTTTTGATATTTTTTCAGGACTTTTAGATGGAATCAAGACTGTCACTGACAAATTCTAAGAAGATATTTGTTGTTAGTGCTACTAGCTGATGAGCTCTGAATCCATGACTGACCATAACTACATAGGATTTGTTTCGAGTCTATAGCTAAAATCAAACCACTAGAAAGGCCTTGAGATATACCATCGTGTGCCGTATGTAAGACTGTCTGTCTCTCATGAATCAAGGCATCTAAGGATAATTGGGTCAACAAAATGTCATGTGGGATGTAACTGATGATGACATATGCAAAGGCTTGTTGGATAAAGGATTGATTTTTCCTATTGGACAAATTAGGTAGCTGAATTTGGGGATAAACAAATGGATATAAGGGAGGGTTGAGACCAATGACCTTCCACATGAATGCTGATTGAGAGAGCTCCAAAAGACTTTGTGGCATGTTGAACACTGGAACACTGATATTCATGGCATCATATTTTTCATTTTTTATCCTTGGGAGCTTCTTAGCTTTTTATTTTTTATGGTCTAATGGTGCCTTTCAGTTTTCACCAAGAGACCTATCCTCATTATTTTTTTCTTTGCTACCAGATGGAGTTGACTCCCAAAAATATGCTAGTGTGTTCTCTTTAGGAGCAATTTCTTCTTTATGATTATTGTCCATAGGGCCCTTAAAGTCTATTATAAGAGTGTCATCATTGTCAAATCAATCAAAAATTGGTGGTCCACATTGGTCCCAATCCAATAGTTCAGGATAACTTGAGGAGATTTCATCATCAATACTAAATGGACTTTGGTTGAAGGTATGGATATGGGCATTAGATTCTATTGTATCGTTGGGTTTATGCTCAAAAGGGAGAGGATTGTTGGTTTTAGATGGGATATCCTCAGGCGCCTTTTCATCATTCAAAACATCCATAGTCTTACATGTAGGTACCATGGTACTAGAAGGACCTATTCGTAATGGTTTAAATCCAAGCCCCAAACTAGGAGGTTGTCCTTTTGTAGTGATGGGTTCAATTATACCTTGTTTCTGAGATCCAAAACCGCTATAGCCATCATAGCCTTTTTTTTGCATGATAGTAAACCCAAGTCCATACTTGCTAGGAGATATCAAAGTGGGTTCTCATTCTACTTTTTCTTTCTCAATACATACATATGTATTCTCATTGATAGAAGTATCATTCTTTGTACTAATCTCTAAATGTTGTGCTTGAAGTGTTTGTGATTCACCATGAGCTTGGGGAGAAACTAGTGACTCCCTAATGTGAGAGACTTGAGATATAAAGTACTCTCCACACCCATTGTCTTCAATCTTCATCTTTTCCTTGGCTTTACTGAGTAGTATATCAGCATCCACATACTTAGAGGAATTTGTGGGTTGTGCTTCATTGTTTGTTGGGATTTGGAATGCAGTAGCATCTCTTAGATTAGCACAAAACTGGAAAGGATTTAGATCATCGGGGATGGTAACCTCTATGTTGTGATAGGAAAACATCAGACATTGATGATATGTAGAAGGGACTACTTTCATAGCATGAAGCCAAGGGCTTCCTAATATCATGTTGTAGTTCATTTCTATATCTAGGACATGGAACAATGTATCTTTAGTAGCTGGACCAACTCTAACAGGTAATGTGATGACGCCCTTGGAGAAGCGTTCACCATCATCATAAGTCTTTATTGTGATTCTTCGAAGGGATCTACATCATCTTCAAAATAACCCAAATCGTTGACAACCTTAAGAGTATAGATGTTTAGTCATGCTCCTCCATCTATTAAGACACGTCTGACTTTGGCATTATGGATGAAGACTTCAAGGTGGAGGGGATCATTGTGGTTAGATTTTTCCTTAGGAATATCCCGAGGGGAAAAAGTGATATGATGTGATGTGGATAGGTTCCCAACCATGGCTTGGAACTGGGAAACATCAATGTTATCTGGGACTACTGACTATTTAAGGGCTTGCTCCAAGATCTTCTAATGTTGGGGAGATGCACGTAGTAGGTCCAAAATGGATATTTGTGCAGGGGTTTTGCTGAGTTGTTCAACAAGGCTATAATCAGATGAAGTAGGAGTAGTAGGTCTACTTTGGGGTGTAGGTCTAGTAGAAGCAGTAGGTCTAGATGGGGCTCCAGGTAGGGTGATCTTGGCATGACGTGTAGTGATAGCACAATGAGGATCTTCAGCCTTTAATGTGAATGTGGATATGTGGAAGTTAGACTCGTTAAAGCAATTGATGGTGTAGTCATAGCCGGTTCGTGTGTAATTCACATTACCTTGTGAGTTTGAGTTTGAACTTGAGGGTTTCTCTTTTTCATGATTAACAATGATGGATCAACTATGATGACACCATCATCAATGAGGTCTTGTATTGCATGTTTCAATTGGAAGCATGATGAAGTCTTGTGTCCTTTGGTGCGATGGTAATCACAATATTTTTTTTCATCCCACCAATTTTCTTTAGTTAATGGTTCATCTTTGATTGGGGGTAGCTGCAGGAAGTTATTACTCAGTAACTATTGCAATGTAGTCTCAAGAGGTATCCCCAATGGTGTGAATTTTCTGTCCTTGGTTCTAGGATGTCTTTTGTCTTGTGTGGAAGTCTCAGTTTTCTGTTGTTGAGGTGTTGTTTGATTAGGAGTTTGTGAATTTGTGGGGTTTGCACCTTTCAAAATCAATTGAGGTTGTGCTATGCTAATTGTGCGGGCATCCACAATGTCATCATTAGTCACATTCTTGTTTTTGGAGAAAATTTTTGGCTTGTCATTAGACGAGTTGGTATTGGTGTTGTCCTTGTTTTTCTTGAGGATTCCCTTACAGATAAGAGCATCTTCAATACTAGCCCCTTTTTTCATCAGTTTAGAAATGGTGCTTGGACTCTTGATTTTGAGTTCATACATTAAGTCTGGGACTAAGTTTTCAATGTACAAGTTTACTTGTTGTTCTTTAGGAATGTCTAGTGAGCATTAACTAACTAAGCTTCTCCAACGGAGTAAGAATGTGATGAATGATTCTCCCGTCTTCTGTTTAGTTGAGCACAAATCAGAAAGTGTCACCTCATTTGTAATGTTGAAGGCAAAGTGGGAGATGAACTTGTCTACTAGCTCTAACCAAGATTTGATATTAGTGCAGGCCCACCTAGAGAATGAGGGAACAATCTCATAAGGTAAGTGGGCTCATCATTGAAATTGGTACATGAAGCACAAAATTCTTGTATGTGATCAACAAGGTTTCCTTTTCCTTGATATTTTTCAAACCTTGGAGCCTCAAAGTGTCTTGGGAATGGAGGCATATACAAACTTTTATCGAATGGGTTAGGACATAGTTCCCTTTCTGTATATAGAGCCTATTTCTTTTGGACTCCTAATGCCTTGACTTGTTTGGAAATTTGTTTGAATTGTTGTAATAGTTCTTCATTGGGGTTTTACATGATGGTCTTTCCTTCAAGTCTTTTGTGTCTGTGAGTAGATCATTTTCTGTGGCGAGAACTATGTCTACTTGGTTCTAACATTTCTATGTCTGATGAGTCTGATGAAGTGTCACTAGGTGGTGGAGGTATATTGGCACCTTGAAGATAGAAAGGTCCTTGTTGTTGGGGAACTTGTTGTGGTATTTGATGTGAGACTTTTTGTGGGATTGACTACAATTGTTGTACCATGTGTTGTTTTTGTGCCATGTTTTGTGGTTGTTGTTGGGATACCTCTTTTGGCTGTATGTGAGACCATGTGCGTGCTTCTTGTTGTAGAGGTATTTGTTGAGGTTGTTGTGACACATGTTGTTGTTGCAATAAATGTTGCTGGTACACAATTTGTTGCTCAAGGCATATTTGGTATTCCAACTGCTACTTGAGTTGCTCTTGTTGTTTAGCAAACATGGTTTGTTGTTGTTGGAATTTTTACTGAAATTGTTGTTGATAAATTGTGTGTAATTCAAGTGGGTTCACATGGGACTGTGTATTAGGAATGTTGGATGTTTTCCCCACTTGAGGTTGTTGTCATTGCGGTTTATGTTGTTGTTGATATGTGGGCTGTGTGTTGAGTGGATGCAGACTTGGTTGTGCCTTGGAAGTGTGGAGTCCTTGTAACACTGTAGGTTGTTGTTGTCATGGGGGTTGACTAAGTCCTTGAGAATTGAACGTCATGTTTGGATTGTGGTTTTGGTACCTTTGTGTGCTAGATGTTTCTACTTGTGACATCATATTGACTTGACTATGAGATGTGTCCCTGTTGGGAATGGGCGTAATGTCAATAAGACTTTTCCTTTGTGTGTCCATAGCGATGGTTGCACTTGATGTTTCACATGTTGTACTTATGAGAGGCTCCATAGTGTTTGATGCCATATCACTTGGTAAAGTTAGGAGCAAAGGTGTACTTTGTTGATTTTCCTCCAGAGAAGTTATATCTGGCATCCCTAGAGCACAAGTCCCTTTAGGTACATCTTGTTGTTGCATCATGTGACTAAAATCAAGTTTTAATGTCCTTTTGGGGTGTTTAGGAATTGGTGTTATTTCATTGAACAAGGGGTTAACATTGATGTGTTCAAATGTACTTTGGAGGATATCAATGCTTGACTCTTGATGGGACCTTATAGGTGCCATTATTGTGTTTGAAAACTCTAAAGGTTTTTTTCCCTTTTCCAAGTCCAAATTTATCATGGGTTAGATGTTTTCAATTTTTGTGTTGGTTTGATTTTTGGACTTAGGACCTTCCAAGTTTGGGTTAAATTTGACAATTTCTTGGGCTGCCAAATGTTTGAAGTTATTGTGAAAATTTTTGTCTTGACATGCCCTAGCCATTTCTTCATTAGTGATGCCATAGTCAGTGTCAGAGTCATCACTTAGGTGTATAGTACCTTGTTGTATGTTTGATGTGTTAGGTTGGCTGAATTCAAAGGAATGTGATTGTTCATCTTTAGGTGTGGTTGGTACAATTCCTCCTCCTAGTGGTATTGGCACGAATATAGGTTCAAAGTTAGGACTCCATTGAACCATCCCATGTGTGGGGGAAGCATTTGGAGGAAATCTCATGGTAGGTGCATTGTTTAAGGATTGTTGTGTCATAGCTAGATTATGAGGATCTTGCAGATACATGTTCAAGGGGTCTGCTAGTAATGGTTTTGATGCCTCGATTTGGTTTTCGTCAAAGGTTTGTTGGGTTTTCTTGCTCTTTCTCTATCTTGGATGAGGTTTTGGTTGTCTTTGTGCTTCAAAAAACAAAGGTTGATAAAGTTCCTCGGTCTCTGAGCTGATTGTGTCCTAGTAAGTGCTGACATGATACCTAAGAATGTAGATGCAATGGAAATTTAGAGTGGTGGGTATGCAAGCTATGAGTTTTTTTAGAATTTTTAAGTGCTTAAGAATGTTATGCAATGTGAGGAAATGCTAAATGAATTAGGTTTTTGATGTGCAAAGTGCAAATGTCCTAGGGATATTATGCAAATGCAAAATGCAAGGTGATGTTTTGAAGTTTGACTAGAGGGGATGAAAATGACTCTAAGGTATGCAAAATGATAATTAGGGTTATGTTTTGGACTTGGTAATGACACTAAAGGTAGGTGTATGCAAAGGTAGACTATGAAAAGTATGGTTTCCAAGGGTTGATAATGACGTCTAGGATATGCAAAATGAGGGTAAACGATCAAGTAGGCAATTTGGTTGATGGATAATCTAATAGGATTTGGTAGTGAGAATGATGCTAAGGATTGGACCGTGTAAGATGAAGGGGATATACCACTGGGGTAAGTCAAAATGATGTTTGGGGATGCTAGGGATATGATTATGCTATGCCAAGGGTATATGGAAAGTTTTGAACTTAGGTAAAACCTTTTAGAAAGTATTTTGTCTAGGAGTTTAACCTTGTGATAAAGGACTTTGGATCTTGACCAAAAACTGATAAAAGATGAAAAGATCAAATTGATAAAAGATGAAAAGGTCAAATCTATCAAGACATAGATAGATTTTGACCAAAGAAAATGATAAGAAAAGATAAAAAGACTAGTCAAGATCCATTATCCGTCGACACGAGGAGATAATCTAAGACTCATACTTTGTCTAGATTTTTGACTAAATTCAAAGGTTTTGGGGGTTCAAAATGATGTTTAGAGGAATCAAAATGGTGGTGATGCTGATAAAATATGTGATATGGACAATTCCTATGATTAAAAAGGGGATTTTGGGTGCAAGATACAATTTTGGGTCAAGTGTAGAATGGGGAGGTGTAGAGGCTCCTAGATGCAGGTACCCAAGTGCAACTTAATAGTGCTAAGTGCACCCTAATAGTAACATTTTTATCATTGACACATTTGGAGCCAATTTGGGCGTAGTTGGTAGTTTTTGGGCACAGTTGGTAAGTCAGAATGAAGGTTTGCTGATTCTAAAAGTTATGGTTGCCAAATTGATATGTCAAAAAGCTAAGATGCTAGGGTTGATGTTAGGATGGTTTGGGAGATGAATAATAGAGGTTATGACCTATAGAATGATTTCCTAAGTGAAAGTACTAAAGACTAGGTGATATAGAATGCAAAGCTAGGCAAGCTAGTGCAAGGGAAGCTAACCAGGTACCTAAGGACACTGTTGAAGCCCCAAAATGTTATTTGGAAACCAAAACTAGATCTTAGGACCACCAAGTGCAATTAGATAGTGTATAATACATCAATGAAACAATTGGGGTCTAGTTGGGTGTAGTTGGTAGTTTTTGGGCATAGTTAGTAAACTGGGCTAAAACTGAGGCAATTCTGGAAGCTATGATTTTAGGATTGATGTCACAGAGAGGTAAATAGTATGGGATAGTGTTAGGGCTAGTATGGATGCTCAAAATGATGGTTATGACACCAAAAATGATGGATAAAGTGGTCAATATGATGAATAGGTATGCAAGGATGCAAGGTGATGAGTGCAAAGTGCTGATTTTAAGATGGGAATGCAAAAGACTAAGGGAGGTAAACTGAACCTAAAAGGATGCAATATGAAAGGTAATAGATACTAAATGAGGACTAAAAGGTGCAATATGAAGTCTATATGATGCATGAATAAGGCCGATACTATGGTGAATGCAAGTGAAGTCTATGCAAATGTGAGATCTATGTTTTGCCAAGCACGTTTAGGAGCACAAGTCAACATGTTTTCCAAGGTTTGAGTGTGTTGAACCAAAGTTTGCAAAGTTTGACAAAGGTTGCAATGTTTTGGCAATGTGTAATGTTTTGACAAGTTCAAATGATATCCAAGGTGTAAATTTAAAAGTTTGGCTTTTATCTTGATTATGTTTTACACACATGCAAGACTTATTAAGACAAGAATAGATGTTGTAAAAAGTTAACAAACACACCGCAACCTAGGCTTTTAGGACTGTATCCACTGAATTCCTACTTGAACTGAAGTTCAACCATGCTTATCTAGAGTGGAAAACCTAGGATCTTGGCACCACAGGCTCCCCCTTATAGCGCACTCACTTCTTGGGGCTACCAAGATCTGCTTCCCAAGGGGCATGACTTCCCAAGGGACTATTGCCTCTACTAAGGACCGCAAGAATGTAGGATGTCTTCACGGGCATGGGTGACCCCTTGAGCCAGTGGATAGAAAGGATTTTGGCCACTAAAACATAGTTTTTAGTAAGGGTATTCCATTTGGCAAGTGAATGATAAACTTTCATAGAAGGTCTCCCAGCCTCGAGAACCGGGGTTTGACGCACCACAAGGGTATTGGAGGAGAGCTATCACGCAGCAATACCATCAACACGGCTTTCACCATAATCAAATTTTATATAGAAGCTAGAATGTTGACTTGGCTTTGGCCTGTTACTACTCTGAGGTAATCCCCTAGCATACCCAATATCGAGTATCTTGGTCCAAGGCAGGCCTCCTATAAAAGTTACATGGATTTCTCTTACACCCAAGATCCACGAATGGTGAGGGGAGAGGATACGTCCAATGCAACTCCTATGGATTTAACATTGTTAACACACTAGGTAGAAAAGAAAAAGGTTCTTTTTAAGCACCAAACGAAATGTTATCTAATCTAGGAAATCCACACACATAGTTTTGAAAGACACATAATGTCTTCGACAACGTCCTGCAAAGCACACATTAGTAGTTTCTTATGATCATGTCTTCATCCAAAAATCACCACATGCTATAAATAGACCATTAGTAACACAAAATCACCTAATCTATATCCTAGAGACTGATAGGAACCTGAAATGCAAATTCTAATTGATGCATGTTCTTACTGTGAACCTAGGTGTGCTCTGACAGAGAAAATTGTACCCCAAAAGGCCAAAATGGCTCAGAAAACTCCCAAGTGCACCCAGATAGTGCCAACTATGTCAATGATGTATTTAGGGACTAGTTGTGTGCAGTTGGTAGTTTTAGGGCGCAGTTGGGAAGTCAGGTGCAAAGTGTGGGGAAATGGTGCCTAGACAAGACCCAGAAACTAAAATTTTCCAAGCTACACTCCCAACTATGCCCAAATAGTGTAGACTACATCAATGACATATTTGGGGCCTAGTTGGGCACAATTAGTAAGTTAGAAACAATAGAAAGAGGTTTTGGTGGCTTCTGGGCTCCTAAAACTGCTCCTAGGGGTCCCAAGTGCGCCTTGACAGAGCAGAGTGCACCCTAGGACAGAAAGCTAATAGAATGCATGAAACAAGAGCATATAAGAATTTTACTAGACCCCCTAATTAATCTAGGTGTGAAAAGGAAGAGCAGATAGTCATTATACCCTTCCAAGTGAGCTCCTTCCTTGCACCTACAAGCACAAAACAAGAAAACCCAAGTTAGATATGCATGTTCACGTTGGGTTCAACAAATGTAGGACCAAAAAATGGGTTAAATGCATAACATACTATGAGAAAATCACAAAACTCAATAATCATACGTTAGCACCCACTAGTCAACCATGAAAGCCAAACTAATAAAGAAAGCAATAGAAACCCCCTTTTTTGTTTGTAGCTCCCATGTCCTTCTTTCTTCTCCAAATGATTGTAGCTCCAATTTGCCTATAGTAAACACAAAATTGAAGCAAAAGTATATGATGTGGATAATGCCATGAGAATACTTGAAGTTGTGATTTAATGTGAGAGCAAGAATGCAAAATGTAGAGAAGCCAAGGACTTCAAAAATGCTCAAGAATTAGGACCAAGGACTCAAGATTTCAAGGATTCAAGGACCAAAAATGAGAGAAAGAGCGTCCAATTTATAATTGACATGGAGGATGAGAGCATTGAATTTTTCACCCATAGATATGCAATGTGGCAAGAGATTCCTTTGAGAATCCATGATGCGTATGACAAAATATGCCAATTGTAAGATTCTATGACACATGAAATTCAAACTTGGCTAAATGTGGCAGAGAATCTATGATGTGTCATAAGACACCTTAAACCACTTAAAGCCAAGAATCTATGACGAATAAGCCAAATAGGGACATGCATAAGAGGTAAGAATATTTGATTATGACAAATCTTAGCCAAGTGTCAAAGGAGAATCCATGAGGTGTCACATCCAAGTGTCATGATGATGCAATATTTTATGAAATATTTGAATTAAAAATCCTCTTATTCCACAAAATAAGAATTAGTAGAAAATGGAATTAATGATGGAAAATGGAACTTAGGAAATTAATAATTTCCATGGTTTGCAGATAATGAATCAATTAATTAATAAAATTAATTAATTGAGGATGATAATTAGGAAGAATAATTAGAAAGAATAGGATTAAATTATGGGTTATTTAATCCTATAGATAAAATTAGCAAATGATTGGCCAAATTGATTAAATGAATGCGACTGTACCCTTTGATAAAAATGTAACAATGATAGATATGGAATAAGATGATGAAAAGGTAGACCAAAGCCATGGTCAAATTGATTGATAGATCAAAATTGATAACATGCCAAGGACACATGACATGAATTTGTTGATATGTAACATTTAACCGACATTGTAAATGCTACAAGATTGAAATTGATTGAAAAGGTTTGATCATAATAACATCGACAGACATCGTCAATGTTATTAAATGGTTGATGATGCCATGATCTGACATTGAAAGCCTCAAAAATGTCAAATATTGGATGACACGAATGATAGTTTGACCTAGCACTTAGAGCCACGACGGTACTAAGGTCAGATTGATAAGATTGATAGGTTGATAGATTTCCAAGGCACTAAAAGCCACAACAATACCTAGGATAAGATAAATGATGATTGATTTGGGATGTTTGATATGTTTTGAATTGATTAGGACTGATTTTGAGTGATTTTGGGTTGATTTGGGGTGATTTTGAGTTGATTTGAAATAGTTTTGAGTTGATTTGATATGATTCCGAGCTGTCATGAAATTGATGTGAAAGAGGATACAAATGATGAAATATGGTCAATCTAGCCAAAATATCAGAGTTATTAGAATGAGAAAATGGGATAAATTAGTATGAAGAAGTGATGAAACCGTAGATGCGAACCATTTTTGAGTGTCTACAGAAACATATGACACAAAAATGTAGGACAACAATTACCACAATGCCATCATTACAATGATATCTTTGGGATGAAAGTACATGACATATATAAGTGTGAAAGGGGTGCAAGCTCCAGTTATTTTGATATTTTGATATCCCTTGAAGGAAAATTAATTCCTCATTCCTTTTACCTATAATTCCACTAGACAAATTAGATTGAATACAAAGCCCTAATCATGTGGATACATTTCATGATTCCTATAGAGATTAAAAGCCTTCATATACATAGAAACTATATGTTGATAGTGAATCCAATAACAACTTAAGGGGAACCAATCTAGGCTGTCTTAGTATATAGAATTACCATTGATCTTAATCAATTATATTACTACATCATATATAGTATTTCAAAGAGAGAAAATTGGTATGCAGATGCAAAGGCTAGTGTAGCCTCTTTGGTCTGACCCAAAATCATCACCAATGCATATTAACTTGTGCTACAAGTGTGGAGATCTCATGTAGTATCAAAATTGCCAAGCCTTGGTGATCCCATTTGTGTACATGAAGACTCAGAAGAATGGTTTGTTGGCATCTATGGGTATCTGAAGAGAAAAAAATTCCCTAAGAGAGTTGATGAAAATGCTTATATTAGGATAAGAAAACTCTTTGGTTGCTATCTTGTCTTGTCAAATGTCTTGTATTAGAGATCCTATAATGGTCTCCTCCAATGATACTTAACCAAGGGTGAGATACCACTCATTTTTTGAGAGGCTCATTTAGGCCCCACTAGAGGACATATAGGTGCTAAGGCCCTAGTTCAAAAGGTAATTCATGGGCAATACTATTAGAAAATGATGGAGAAAAACTCCTTTTCATTTATCAAGAGTACTCACAATGCCAACAACATAGAAATTTGATTTAAGCTCTTAGACAGGCTCACTAAGCTCAAAACTCTCTATGGCCCTTCTAGACATGGGGTTTATATATAATTGGAAAAATATCTCTGCCACTATTTAAAGGCCATATTTTTATCATCATGAACTCATAGTCTTTTAGTAAGTGGTTGGAAGGGGGCCCATTAAGTTCTACCATCACTGAAGTTATCTATCAATTCATACTAGACAATATCAATTCTAACCTTGTACAATCTACATTGTTTTATGAGCCCTTGCCTTAGTATGTGGTATCTTGGCTCTTATGGAAGCCCATATGTGGTATGTGGCAACCATATTTTTGCTTTCCATATTCTGACCAATAAGGAGAATATTATAATTAATACCTAAGTGTATGTGTCTTGCATTGTAGATGATTGTTCTCAAAAGTCTAACTCTTAATTGTGTCTATGAATGTCTAATGTGTATGTGTTTTATCAATTTTACTTTTGTGGACTAGTGATCCATGATTCATAAAGCTTTGTTTCAGTTATAAGAGGATATATGTTGAGCATGAGACTCTTCATTTCTTTTATTTCCTCTATTTCTTTTTTCCTCCTTTTGTTTACAATAATGCTTATGTTGGAGTAGGTGAAGAATTGGCCTTGTAATCATGGATATTGACTCACAAACCTATCATGCATTTGCATGGCTTTCCATGATTGGTAGTTAAGCAGGATGGATTTATTCTAAAAAAATATTTAGACCAACAAGTCAACCCTTGATCCATTGTGAACAACCTCGTTGATATTGGTTTACCACATATAATTTAAAAATCTAGAATATTAAAATGTAATTGAATGACACAACCATTGCACAAATTTCAGACTCTTGTATATGATGACACATAGAATAAGCCACTCCTTTTTCTGTCATCAAGCCTATTTTAGTGAAATGGTTGCTCTAATAGAAATACACTACTAGATGTTATTTCCATTTTACATTTATCTACCATCAAAATAAAGTTTGTTGAAATGATTGTCGAGTGTCTTCTAACACATGGCCTAGCAAAATATGCAAGAAGCAAATGATGTCAGTTTGCAGTCTCATTTCATTTGAATGAGAAGTTGTTGCTTCTAGCATGTATCTTGCATTGACAACAAGTAGTGGTAGGTCCCTGAGACACCAACATATAACTGGTCCACATCAGTGGCCTTTCCTACTAAGAAATTATGTTGTAGTTGTTGTGTGATTAGTGTTAGTTCTTGAAGGAAGATGATCCAACCATAATAGTGGGAACTCATCTACAAATTATTGGTTTACCATAAATTTCTATGCACCGTTGACATTATATAAGAAGTAAAATGCTCATCCAATTTTTGTGAGATATGAAAAATATGAAATAAAAATCATTGCATATCAATAAATTACAAGGGAAAACAAATATAGAAACTCCTGTCACTTGTATTCAAGAAGAGTCCTTCAAATTTTTAGACATAATCTTCCCTCAATTGTTTTATTGATCAGGAATGCATCTAGATGCAACTATGTGAGAGTTATATATATCAACAGTTTGGTCATACTATATGATGTAAACTACTCAAACATTTGCCCAGACACATTCACAATTCCTCTAGATTTGACATTATTTTGTGTCAACAGGTGGAAATTTCTTTTAATATATAAAAACACAGAAATGTAGATGAAACATGCATGAAACATTACCATTTGGAAGAACTAATTGAAAGAACCAGAGTCAACTAATAGAATTAGATAAGTAGTTTGCTTTAGGTAGGAGATGTTTTCTATTTCCTCTGCCTGGCAATACAAAGATGCCTCAAATCATTGATGACAAACATGCAGTGTCTAGATGGCTATTTGTAGATGATAATAGAATGCATTGAAAGAATGTGTACATGTTGCCTTATCTATTGAAAAGAGAATGTACATGTCTACTTCAGGAGGGCAATTTAGACCATTTACTTCAAAGCATTATTTATACACAACTAACTATTTTTCCTCTTGTTCATTTCATAAACAATTGAATATTTTATAAGTTTGTGGGCTATAGAACTTTTAACCACAAAAAAAATTGATTTTTCAATTTAAGGCTATAAACTAGTTTACATCAATGTTGCTTTCTTATAATGCATATTTCAGTCAAAGCATGAGCACCAGACTTTCATTCAAAACTTTAAATCACTTGATATGTAGATCTTGATTGTAATTCATTGTATCCTAATTACAATCATTTTGGCTGCTGCACAAGTCCATGCAAAAGCAGATGCTTTTTCTTGTTTTGTAGACTTGTTGAGTAGTTTTTTGGACCATTTTTCCTAGAAACTGGACAATACTATTGTAGGCATCCATTCTACAATGGTACAAATGACAAAACTTTTGAAGATACATGATGAAATGTTGTTAACTAATTGAAAAACATCTAAAAGTTCTTCTCTTGCATATTTGATTTTCTAAACTCTTCTTAATAGTTTGAGTCCCTCTATTACTTTAATCACATTTACCCAATTATCTCTTGTCATGTCATAGAATTAAAAAATATTATATTTTATAACATAGAATGCCTCAAAAAGTGTCATCCCAAGGGTAGGATAATGAAAGTTATTCTACTAAGAGAAAGTATTCTTCTCTCTTGTATATTTATCCATGCAATACATCCTAAATATGCCAAAGCTTGGTCAATTCTATCTATATGACCATTTTTCTCAAGTTGATGAGGAGATCTATATTTCAAATTGATCCCTAATGCTCTTTGTAGATAATCCAAAACATTGACATCATTATTGTCTTTTATCAAGTATAAAAAAAAAATAGGTACATTATTATATATAAATATCTTAGACAAACCTTTTGCTGAAATACAGAAATCATCAATCATTTTCTAAAATAAATTAGGTAACTTTTGTAAAATTGCTAAAAAGTCCATAGTTTTGAGACTTGAACAAAATTTTGATGGACATAGGGTAGACTTTGTGTAAAATCCTAGTCAAAACAAAACATAATTTTAATTCATTCAAAAATAGAGAAACTTAGGGCAAAAAAAACTAAAAAGGTACTTTGCATAATGCATTCCATATTAAATCAATTTCAAATAAACACAAAATTTAATCAATTACATCCACCATACAAACATGCATACAAGAAGGGATAAAATTAAAATAAGATATTGAAAGTTTATATAAAAGAAAAGTTTGTTATGCATCAAATTGTTTTCTTGTATACAAAATTGGAATTAGAAATCTATATTGCCAGAATCAACAAAGGTACAAAATTGAGAAGAACCAATCCTCCCAAAATTGGTTCAAAGATGTTGGAACCTACCATTTTTTACATATGTTAGAAAAGTAGCTGCAACCATCCTATTCATAAAAGAGGTAGCAACAAGATTATCTTCAATAACTTGTTCGTCTCTAGTTGTACAAGCTCACTCCTCCCCAAATCGCTCCATCACTACCTAATGACTAGCTTGAGTCAACTCATCTATGGTTATCCTCCATAAATATAAGGTCACCATCTTCAATAATCAACTCTAATGCAAAAAAAATTCAAATTAGTATCTATTATCATCTACAAGCTATGCTTGTGCTAATTAGCTCTCAAACTATTTTTAATCCAAACCATACTATTTGAATTTTCAGTCAAATGATTATGGAGTTTTATATTCAAAAATCAAAATAGAAAGATAAAAGAAACAATCAAGCTATAAAGAGGCAGAAAGTTTACTATATAAACCTCAAGATTGGGACAACTAATTCAAAAAGGAAATCATACATTTTTTCAAGCTTCTTTAGATTACTTAAAACAATTACACATCTAAGAAATTCAAACGATGTCTTTTCTATCTTCCAAGTATTGTCAAGTTTTGAATACTTTTTCCACACAAGTTGGGTACTCATCATATTCTGCCTAGCATGGTTTTTATGTTGTGCTCTCACTTTCTCTATACTATGCTTCGTAATTTGGTATGTAGCTATCCTAAATCCTGTAATACAATCTACTCATTATCCAATTCACTATGGGATGCATTTGATTCCTCACATTATCCAATTTAACTTGCTCATGTCCTTAAATAGATGTTGGAAGATTCTCTCAATGCATAAGAATTTATAACTACACTTGGAAGAGCAAACATCTAACAGTTGACATCAAATTCCATTTTTCATCAACAGAAACCCCCTTCATGAAAACCTACAGCTTCATTATCATTTGGATGGTTTCAAAACTACCTTGGCCATTATAGCTTGCCCTGATAGGATCAGACAATTTCAAATTACCACTTGATATTTACAAATTGTCCTTTTAGTAATTTCGTCCATCTTCCATAAACCAAACTTTTAGATATAGACTTAAATGAAGTGCTCTTTTTTTGGAATTGCATAAATTTTTGAAAAGAATAGGAATAAGTAGAATTATGCAATTCCAAAAAGTTATGCAATTCCAAAGTTATGCATCTTCCATTCTTCTATTTTAGAAATGTTGCCATTGCACTAAAGGATGTCTGGAAGACTATATGTTAGCATTTTGATGGTATAGAGGTGGAGTTTGTTGACTCCAAGTACTTTTTAGCTTTAAAGAGACCAAGAGGCTATGTACACAACCTTCCAATAGAAGATAGATTCCATCTGTTGCCTTTGCCTCCTATGACTATTCATGAAGCATTTTCTAGGATCATAGGGAAAAATTGAATTGCATATGTGGCTTACCAACTAGTGATGTACAATGCTAGGAACTTAGGTCAATAGTTAAAAGATCTCATGGTACACCATCTTTGAGTGAGCATGCATACATACTTCACATGTGCAAGAAGAACAACTTGATATGGGTGGGGCAAGATTAGATGGCCCCTTTGGAGCCTCACAAGATAGAGCTCGTATAGGATTTGAAAAAGATCACACCTGGGGAGTGTCATCTATGATAGAACGCCTTTAGTGTTTAGGAAATGCATTCCAAATTGACATAGTAACATAAAATTTCTCTACACTAAAAGCATATTATCTCAGTGGAATCAAAGTCCTCTCTTTGTTCTCTGGTATAGGTGGAGCAGAGGTTGCTCTCCATCAATTAGGGATAAACTTAAAATGTGTTGTATCTATCAAAATATTTCTAAAAAATAGGCTTACATTTAGTTCCTAGTGGCAAAAAACACAACAAATAGGAACATTTATTTAGAAGGAAGATGTGCAATAATTGAACAAAGCTTACCCTAAATGACGTAGCTTATGTTAGTGTGGTTTAGCTAACATGTCCAACAAATTGGCTTTTGAAACCAAAAAAAATGCATAGCTGAACATTAACAAAATTTATAAACAAAGAAAAATGTTTAAATAAATGGCAATGAATGTGGAATATAGTGCAAGAACAAGATTTTTTAATCAAATGTCAATCTATAAATCAAAACTTCAACTTACCTTTCTAATGCTGGGAAGGAGGCTCTTCAACGTTGCCAGGTGTGAATTAATCCTTTCATGCTGCCTTCTTTCAACTTCACTATGAATCTTTCATGCTGTAAGAGCCTTTACTTTTGAAATCTCTTTCAATGTCAACTTTGAAGGATTCATGACCTCTCCTTTGCTACAATCAAGCACCAAAGAACCCAAGTTGTCAAACCCTGTTGGTGCTAAAGCTATAAAACCCTTTTGGCATGTACTCCTGGCCACAAAATGCAATGTAGGAAATGATTTAGTGCACAAGTTGTCTTCCTGTAGTTGCGTAACAATGAAATTAGGGTGGCAAAAAAAGCTTTATTTTATTTTGACATAGTGTATAAGCCCGTGTTAATTTTGACCAACATGGGCTTGTACTATATATATATGTTGCTTTGCATATTTCAACCATTTTGACCCCATTTTATTAGATGGTCAAAAATCTTGGTCTAAAAATGGGGTCAATTGTACTAGTGTTGACAAGGGAATATTGCAAATGAATCACTACTAGAGGTACATTGACATTCACTAAACGTTGTCTTTGGCATGCAATGTCAAAGAGGGAGAACTTTTGTTGACATATATCATAGAAATTTTATAATGAACTTGGTTTAATATCAAAGATAGAGTTTTCTATTAGAAGAAGTTGTAGTAGGCAAGAAGTTTTCTGACAGAGGGAGAAACTAAAGGCATAAACAGTTCACACTGATAGCGAGAGTTCTCATGGATGAGAATCAAATTGAAACTAAGGATAATTCCTTACTATATTCTTTCTCTAAAACTTTCATTGAATTATGACATGTTGTGTTGCCATCAATGCAAAAGAGGGAGATTGTTGGAATAATTGATTAATTGTGTATTGTCTTTGATGTTACACAAAATGTCATATTGTCACTAGTCAGTGTATGCTGAGCTCACTTAGGCATTGGAGGAAAATTTGTATGTCTACCAAGCATTCTAGAGTTTGGCTAGTTTAGGAGATAGTTGTTGGAAATTTGATTCAAAAGATCATTGTAAGAAGATGATTGATAGAAAAGAAGGAAGATTGTTGATGAAGAATGTTTTCAATCATTGTTTTGTCATTGATGTCAAACTAGTTATTTGTTGGAATGAAAATTTCTTATAAGATCCAAGTACTATCACTTAGTTTATTGATAAAGAGGATTTAATCAACAAGATGTAACAAAAGTACCTAAGGGAAAGGTTGAGTTATGGTTTTGTAATCAAGTGCAAGGATTAGTTAAGACAATGGTAAAATAATGTACTGATAATATACTTAAAGATAAAAAGGTTGGCCACACTTAGAAACATTAGAAGTATAAGTTGTAACAAGGTTGTCTACAAAGCTTAACTAGGTTCATTAATGAGTGCCGAAAAAGCTAGTCCAGCCAAGCAAATTTTCAATAGGTGCCAAGAAAATGCAAAATCTAGTGTGTGTTGAGTGATACAGAAGGAGCTGAGCATGTTCAGGTGTCAAGAAAAGTAACAGGTGCCAAGCATTAGAAAAACTTAGTAGATGTTGAGTGAATCTACAGTAGGTGTCCAACATTAGTAAAAAGTAGTTGGTGTTGAGTAATATAGTGTGTGCTGAGCACCAGAATTTCAATACTGCCGAGTTACTACATTATTGGAAAAGTCAAAGATTTTCTAGATTTGAGCTAAAAAATTTGTTACCTTGAATTTTTTGAACCAGACAGAGGATAAGGATGTTGAGCTAATGGCACAAAATTTTAGATAAACCATTTTTCAAGAAAATTTAGAAGGATTCTTCAAGATGCTTCTAGAAGGAAAAAATTATGGGTTAGATTCATTGAATCCTACCTAATCCATTCAAACAAAAATTAAAGGATGGAGGAATCCAATGGGAAAGACGATTCCAGACTTTTTTTAAAGAAGTCACAGGCCAAGAAGCAAGAGCTGCTGGTGTGCCAAAATTACGTAGTGGTTGAAGGGTGTCAAGGAGAAGACATCAAAAATAAGGAAGAACAAAGCACATAAACTTTGCTTTAATAAGTAATCAAAGAGAGATGGTTGCAATGGCACATTGAGCATGGAGACTCAAGGAGACAAAGCTTGAGAGGAAGTCAAGCTGTTAGAGCTATAGAAACTGAAAGCCAGGAAAATGTTGTGAGCTAAACAAAGATATGAAATCTACAAGATAAGTTGTGAATTGTAATTAGGTCAAAACCCCTTATTGTTACTCTCTAGAAATTATATCAGTTAGGGTTAAATCTTATGGACTTAGGTTGGTTTAATAGCCATTTGTAAATCCTTTGATAGGGTGGCATTCCAACTGAATGTTCTAAAGTCCTCTAACAAGGCCCACTTCTAATAAGGTGGTTAAATCCTTTAACCAGGTCACATTTAATAGTGTGTTAAAGCCTTTACTATGGTAGACCTTTTATAGGGTACCACTTCAAAAGAGTGAGAATTAAGTATCATATTATTGGTGTTTTTTCCCAAATTGGGTTTCCACATAAATCCCTGTGTTATGTGTTGATTCTTTATGTGTTATGCTTGCATGTTGATTTATAGTAACTTGCTAAGTAGAAAAGTTTTAAGCTTGGATGAATGGATAGTTTAATGGGCTCACTTTACTTGATGAAATTTTTTTAATTGAGCATTTAGACCTTGAATCACTGATTCACCCCCTTCTCAATTATTCTAAAGCATTTCTAATAATAATATCTACCGAGTTCACTCAGGTGTTAGTGGAAAGTTTTCAGAAGTTGAGTGTTAACTAAACTAACTCTGTTAATAAAGGAAATGTTAAATGGAACCAGTGTTAACTAAGATCACTCAATTACCAAAGGAATTTTTTGAATATGTGGTGTTGACCCAGTTCACTTAGTTAACACATAAAAAAGGTTTTTTTTTTAGTGTCTAACAAGCAGGGTTGACTAACAAAGAATTTTCTTGTTTTGGCATAATAAGTTCAATTAATTTGTCTATTGGCTCTAGCCAATTGATGAGATGAATATTGATTATTCTAAGTTATATTCTAGCTGACTTGACAATATGAAAGATATAAATATAAGGTCAACTTGAGATTTAGAAAGTGTGAGTGCATGGAAGAAAATTAAAGATTTAATAATGCTAAGAGGAAGCAAATAAAAAGGATAAATAGAATATCCTTGTGGAGTTGAAAAGATGCATTTTATCAAGAGGGATCAAGTATACAAGCCAAAATTGAGATCTGTAATCAACAATTTATTTGCAAGGTGGCATTTCTATTGAATTTTCTAAAGACCTCTAACAAAGCCACTCCTAATAGGGTGATTAAATCCTCTAACAGGGTCACATCTAACAATGTGTTTTGTAACCTTTAATAGGTTTGGATCCTAATAGGGCTCACTCTAGAAGAGTCAAAATCAGTAACTAGTTGCAATTGACAGTTTTTCCCCAATTGGGTTTCCACATTAAATCTAGGTATCAAATATGTTTGTGCTATTACTCTTATGTATTTGTACCTAAACTAAAGTAATAGTAATTATAGATAATATCTTAAGATTTTCATGTTAAGTATTTGCCAAGCATTTTCAGTGTTAACTAAGTTACAATATTTTTCTCTGTGTTTGTTGAGCATTAGCATATTTTAGTTTTTAGAGTTTATTTTGTATTGACATCTAAGGGATATAATCCTTAGAAGAGTATAAGGAACTACACTACTATAGATATATCTTATATTAGTTCTTAGAATGAAATGGAAGGAAGTCCATATCCACATATTATATGATGTGCAAGGACAACTAGTGAAGTTTGGAAATTTTACAAAGTAAGAAAGTCACATCAAGATGATCTATAATCTAATGATGTTGTGTTAACCAAGAAAGTAATTTTATAAGCAAAAATGATGTGTTATCAAGTTTAAGACAATTCTACTATGCTAACCAAGTAAGAGATGTGAATAGAGCTTGATTGAGCAATTAAGTGGTAATCAAGTTCATTAATAATGACAAAACATGGGGTATGAAACATTTAATTATCCCTAGTGGTCATAAAGTAAAATTTATCATATATATTGGGAACTATAATGATTTATTGTTTTAACCTACATTCCATGAGCATGGAGAAAATTTGAGCAATTTGTGAGAGTTGTTGGATTTAGAAGTCAGTGAGTGAAAAATTTAAGTTAAAATCGAAGTGCAAAGAAGAATCTATTGTGACTTGTGTGATGTGAGAAGTGTCTTATTTTCAAAAACCCTAACAAGAAAAAATGGCTACAAGCTATGCAACTATGAAGAGAAATACAAAGGTAAATTCAATGAAATTGATTTGAAATGAGACATGCAAAGATCCAAAGTACAAATTATACCTAGAAGTCACTACACAAATAAATAAGGTGGGTGCATTATCTTATATTTCACCTAAATTTTTTATTGGTACAAAATATTTGTTCATTCTATCAAAACAAATTTAATGAAATTTTTAGTTTTGAGCTACTACAAGTGTATGAAGAACTCTGTAGATGGGAAATTAAGAGATGAGTACAAATACTTGCAGACCAAGAGTCTCGGACATTCCCTTCATTTCCCAAAGGAATTCAAAGATGGTTTGATTGACATTTTCTTGAGCTGAGTTCATGACATGAAAGTGTGATTAGATGAACCTATTTAGTATACATGGGATGCAATTGTTACAAATAGATTATATTGGTGGGGGGTGGGTGAGTCAACATTCCACAAAGTTTTTCCCACAACTGGATATTACTAATTACTTTACAACATGCTAGAGAAAGTAAACCAATAATGTTGATGTATAAATAAAATGATACACAAAGAGAACTCATAAAACCATAATTTTTTAACTAGGGAAACCTAGGTAGGGATGGCACTCACAAAATGATCCACTAATCAAAAGAATCATGTTAAGGATATCAACCTTGTTAGGAGTATATGAATTACATATAGTGTCTTAGTCCTTGTTAGAGGACTAGGCCTTGTTAAAAGCCTCAATACTATTAGGAGCTACTTTAACCCTATTAGGAGTTGGTAATACAATTAAAACTCTATGAAAGAAGAGCCGACTTCCCTAACATGAAATTATACAATATAGTGGCTTTATACAAAATGAGATAGATAGAGAAACCTCTCTATTATTGACTTATGTACTTTGCATAGCTCTGATCTGACATCAAAATTTTCATACCAGATCTATAATACAAGTTTACATGTCATATACATAGCTTTTGTACTCATAATATACTTTTCATTCACATTATACCACATCTAACATACATCATACACTTCACAGGAAATGATTCTTTACTTATACTCTTTTCTTCCATAAAAACTCTTGTGTAGTCAGCTTGTTGCAATCACATATTATTCTAACTTAGGGTAAACATCTAGGATGCCATCCCTACATAAATAAGTAATTATTTCTTGACCAAAATAATTCCTTAACACTTTATTCCTCTATTTTTGTTGTACTCTATTCTGTTGTGCATATTGCCTTTACTAGTGTTGGACCTATAACTTTGTTTGCATTGTCTATACTGATTTGTGCACTTAGGTATGTCATCATGATGCTCTATTATACCTATCCTTAAATTTTCACATGCCAAATATCTCTATAGCCTTCACAATATCAAAAACTCTCTCTGCACTTCTTAGTGAAACTGTTTAATACTTGGATAAATTTCACTCTCTAACTCTAAAATCTTCAACTATATAACCTGTCATCTCCTCCTAAGATAGACTAACTCATCCTACCTAGACATATTTCCAAAAATCTGAGCCCCCTTTTGCATTGATGGGAACATATGGGAACATTGACTAAGTTCCAAAGTGATATAAAGAAAAGAACTTCTCAAAAGTGACCTTCAAAACTTTAGAAAATTACAAAATTAAAAAAATTTGTGAATCATTACACTTATAACCATCTTCCTTATATCTCCTAATATAATATAATACTAAGTAACATTTCTCCTCCTTAGTATACAACTATTTCTATACATATTATTACTCTATACAAATCTAAACAATTTTCTTCCTTCTTCACCTTTGACATCAATGACAAAGGTGTCAAAACTTATTTACATGTAAAATTTGTAATTCAACGCCTCTTATTAGGCTAACAAGAAAGAAATATAGTCACCAAAATTGACTACAAGACTCTTCATGTTCTTCTCCCATGAGTTCTTGACTTCTTTTGAAATGTTGAGAAGAAGGCACAATCCATAGGATGATAAGTCCACTACAAAGAGATCTAAGAACATAAAATTGCCAAAAGATGTCTTAATTGACAAACATTCCTCTAACTCACCCTCAATTGTTCTTACTTTCATAGATAGGTATTCTCTTAAAAATGAGAACCTCTTTATTGTTCTTAATTTTTTGTCTTTTAGAATACTTAACTCATCATAAGTCTTTCTAACCTATGCTTCAATTGATTTATTCTACACATGGCCAATGCTTTTACCTATGTGCACTTCCCTTTAAGCTCATTGACAATGTCTTTTGTGAAACTAAAAGGCATCACACATTTTTCACACAAAAAATTTCCTTCAAGCTCACATTTCCTTAATTTATTGATGCACGTATCAAGAGTTATCAAGTCATTTATGATGTTCTAGCAGACCGTGTCAAACATCTATGCATGAATCTTGGTTTTAGCTTGTGCTACTAAAACCTTTAAAAAACTTGTCAATTTAGGATCAAATTATTGAATCATAGCTTTGGATCTATCCTCAAGGATTGGATCAAGTGATTTCAAAGTCATGACTCCTTGCAATTTGTTAGTTACCTCCAATTAAGAGTTTTCTGTAAACTCTTGAAGTATTTGTTATTGATTGATTATCATCATCAAAACTAGTAAGTGTAGCTAAGGTGATAAATGTGTTGGGTGCACTTTCCTTCTCAACCTCTTCTTCTTTATTCTTCATCTAATCTTCCTCTCTTCTCTTTTCCTTATCCTATTTCTTCTTTTCATCTTCCTTCCTTTTGATTTCTCCATCTATTTTCCTCTTTTCCTCTTCTTCTTCCTTCTTCTTCTTTACTTTTGCTTCTTCCTTCTTCTTATCTTCTTCTTCTTCTTCTTCTTTCGTCTTCTTCTCTTCTTCTTCTTCCCTCTTCTTGTCCTGTTCTTTCTTATTTTTCTTTTCTTCCTCTTTCTTCTTTTTCTCCTCTTCCTATTTCTATTTATTTTCATCTTCTCCTCTTTGCTTCTTCTTCATTTCTTCTTCTCTCTTTTCATGTACTTTTCTTTTCTTTTCTTCTTCCTCATTCTTTCTCTTCTCCTCCTCATTTGAGTTGGAGTAATCAATGATATTGCCAACAATTTTTGGCCCAAGATCCTTGAAAGGATCTTTTTTGACATTTACTATCACACTTGTAGTGCTAACTTGTATAGTATATGTTCCAATGGAGATATGCAAAGATAGATCTACCATCTGAGTGCCCTTAGCTTTTACTATTTTTGTTGTTGGAGTACTATGGTCAATAGAGATAAGGATTTCTCCCCTAACTTTGTGCTCACTTCTTGGGTATAAAAGTCATATACTTAACAATATATTCTTCTGTCTCCTTATTTATCTCTTCATAATTGCATCCCATCAAAAAAATAGATCTTATTTTATTTCTGAGTAGGGGCTCAATACCCTTCATTATATCTTGCATGTATTCATCACTATCATCTTCGTGAAGCTTCTGTATCATGTTTTCCTTTATTTTCTTATTCTCATTTACAACTTTTCTTCTCCTATTTATCAACCTATTAAATAGGTCCTCTACTATATGTCTTTGTACTTCTTCAAATATTTTATTCTTCAAGATCATATTCCTTACTACTATATTCTCTAACTAGATTCTATCCATATTGCTATACATGCTATAAAATTTATCCAATTGAATGAAATTGCTGTCATTAATGATTTGCATATTCAATTTTTCTACCTTTGGATTCCAAGGATTCTTTATAGTGGTTGTCCTTGCTTCACCAACTAGCTATTCTATAGGTGTATTATCTTCATCTTTGGATTCATCAGACTCATCTGATTCAACTATCTGTAATGTCTTTCTTCTCTTTCCAAGATCACTTGACAATTGCTTGGTCCTTTTCTTGCTAGGTGACTCAGCCTCTTGTTCCACCTTAGTAAGTCTCTCTAATTTCCTCTTGGCTAGAGGAGTAGATGACTTAATTTATACTATCTATACATACTCTTCATCAATCTTTTTTAGTGGTTGTACAAAAATGTGTTGCACTTGTGCTATTGTGGCTTAGGGAGCAGTACGTATTTGCAAAGTAGAACCTGCTATTGTTGATCCCTCTGAGAGTCCTGCTATGCAATAAGAGTAGCTACCAATACCTTAGTTTGACTACTAGCCTTCATCTCCAATATTATCCCTTTGAACTCATTTAATTCTTCTTTGGTCATTCCTAATTCTTTGAGAATTGATTCAATTTTTTTTCTCAACGTTCTTCTTTATATCTTACTGTAGATCTTGCTTTCTAATTATCTAATTTTCTTTACATAAGGTCTCCATCCAGGAGTGTCTTTATCCTCCTAAGGTTCAAGTATTATCTTCACATACCCTTCAATTATTTCTTCACTTAACTCATAGCCCATAGGGTCTATGAACTTAACTCTTAACTCAAATGACTCCATGCATGTTATATCTTTTTCATGCATGAAATACATGTCCTCCTTGTATATTTCTACTAGTGAGGGTGGTATCTTGTATCTCTGCTTCATTGTAGTTTGAAAGTCTTTCATCATTCTGCTGATGTCTTCAACAATCTTCTCCTAAGACTATTTTCTGTAATGATGTGTCACCAAGCTCATGGTCCATTGATTATTTTTTTCTCATTCTCTATTAGGAATACTAAGGAATTACCTAATCACTTGGAAGACTAATTGTATTAATAGAGATTCAAATTTGAGCACCACACTTCTTGTCTTCTTAAGGTTCTCTATGTTGTCCAATAATTTGTTGAGATAATGGGTGTTGCACATATTGCATAATATTGCTATATTGTATTATTTTATTTTATTATGTAATGTTGCACCTAGATGGATGTGCAACATGTAAAGATTCCCATGGGATACAATTGATGAGTTTTATTGTAAGGTTGTGATAATATTCCATGTAATTATTTAATATTGGGAAAAAAATTAAATTTCCAATATTAAATGTGGGGTCAATGGGTTAGGTAGCACATGGTTTGAGGACATCATTTATGTAATACCACTTGGTAGTTTTGTGGGACTTGCTACCATATAAGTAGTTGCAAGGGTATTTGTAGAGATAAGTAGAAGGCAAAAAGGTAAAGAGTTGAGCAAGACAATGCTTGACAGGTTAGCCAAGGGAGCATTTGTGCAGGTTGGAAGCATGGCATGAGATGTGTGGATTCATGTTTGTTCACATAGATTTCTTGGTTGTGGATATGACATTGAAGGTTTCCATGGTTGTATTGCAATGGTATTTTTGCTAGATAATATATGGTGATGGATGCTTTTGGAGTTTGGGTTTTTCCCCTCAATGAGCATTTCCCAAGGTATATCTTGTGTCACAATTTTTGTGGGTATGTTGTCTATTCTCTTGCATGTGGATTTTAATTACATATTTATTTTAGATCTATAATGGGTTATGTGGAACTGGTTATATTCTTTGCTGCAAGTTCTCTTACAAGTTGTATCAAAGCTATGGTTTTATTGTTCTAACCCTAGGCTAAATTCATGGATATGCATGAGAGAACAAAAGAAAAGACAAGATATATGAATTTTTTATTGCAAATTGTAGGGTTTTGGGTTTTCTATTATGATGGGATATTGGTAGATTTTTGGACATGGGAAATTGTTGGACAAAAGGTTTTTCCAAATGTTTAATTTAAATGAGGGTTTTAGGGGAAGCTTACAGATATGACCTCCTAGGTAAAAACAAACCTCACCATTGAATTTGGGTCGATGTTTCCATGAATTTTGATATATAATATGCCTTAGTTTGCCCATGTTGAGAGGAAATGAGAGAGTTTTTTAGTTTCAGCCCATGATGACCGTCAAATTTAATCCTGTCGAAACTTTTGTAAAATAAATAAACATAGTGAAAATGGTAAAAAGATAGTCTTAGTAAAATGGCCATAACTTTCTCTCAGAATATTAGAGTTTAGACTTCTTATAGACATTAGAAAGCTAATTCAGAGCACTACAACTTGGTGTAGGTTTGGTTTTATGATTTTGAAAAATTTTCAAGTTTTAAGTGCCTAAAATTTAGATGTTGTTTATTTTAGGCACAAATTAGGGCATAACTTGGGCATATAGAGTCAAATTTAGGATTTTGAATAGTCAACAAAAAGCTCTTTGAGAGATCTTCATATTGGTTTAGATTTGGTGTAGGTTTGGCATGGTTTATTTGTTGATATATTAATCTAAACAATTTATGTTATATGTTGACTATGGTAGCACTGTGAGTTGATGACATTGTATATTTTGAGATTTAAGATTTGATATCATTGTATACTCAATTCATATTTTGGATTGGTCTCATCATGATATGGTTATTAGTGTTTGGTTTGGATATGTATGATGACTTGTGGGGCCTACAAATTATTTAGTGTTGTAAGTAGTCTATACTTACATGTTGCATTTATAGCTTAGAGATGGGTTGTCTTTGCCCATTGATCATTCATTATTATTGCATATTTAGATTGGTGACTTGTATTTGGTTTGTCTATGTCCTAAGTCACATGATTTATTGATTTTTTCTTCATGTAGAAGGGTTGAGATGTTGTTACTAGGTATAGTCATGGTGGAGGATTGTAGTTGAAAATTTTATGTAGATAGGTTGGACATATTGAGAATTAGATGCTTAGTTCATAAATATGATCATGGTGCCCTAGATTTTGTAATGATATGATTGATAAATAGGTACATCCTTGATGGTCATTGGTTTGGATTCTGGATTTGGTTATGGTGGTATATCTTCTTGGTTGAGGACCATGGTTATTTGTATTTTTTTGAAGAGCTCATGATGTGAACTTTGAGTTCTTTAATATTTTGATGCCTTGGTTGATTCTCATGGCTACAAGATGGTTTTTTTTTTCATCATGATGTCATGGATAGCTTGGATACAGGGTTTAGTGGGAGCTTTTGGTAGTGATGAGGTGATAATACATGATTAGTTCCTTGTTTGTGTGAGTGTAGACTTGGAGGATCTTCACACAAGAGATGGATTTATATGATTCCATGGATGACTTGGTACTATTGTTGATTAGGAGTTTTCTGCATTGATATAATGGTTGAGTTTTTGTAGATGTTGAAGATTTATCTTAGATCCTATTGTTGCCAAAGCATCTTTGACATATGCATGGCACACTTGTTATCTTCATGGTGTATAAATATGGTTATATGTTGAGGACTCATGGGGTTCTTGGCTATTTTCATGGTGTGTGGAGATGGTTCTTCTTGGTATGTGGAGATGGTTTTCTTCATGGTGTGTGGAGATGGTTGCATCTTGAGGACTAATGGGGTTCTTGGTAAAGGTGTGGTTTATGCTTTCATTTGACATGTTATCCTTGGTGTTAGGATGATTTCATTTTTATGTCATGGTATACTCTTGATACATGTTTAGAGTTTTGACATGTTATACTATGTTCATATGGAGCATGCTATCTCTTTGGTTGAGATGGTTAGATCATGTTCTCATGTTTATGTTCCTCTGGCCATGGTTGGAACTTTGATAATGATTTTGGTTTAGTTTCTTGGTATTGAGTACATTGATCATAAGCTGGATTCTTCATGATATTTCTATATTGCATTTGGATTTGGCATGTATTGATTGGTTATAGGTGCTCATGGATACTTAGAGACAATGGTGATGCTAATTTCTCTTGGATTAGAGAAGTATTTGTTGGTATAGTTGATGGTTTTAGCAGGAGAGTCTGAGGGACATTCACATGATATGGACTTGAGAGGAGATTAATCTTAGATGAGTATTGGTTAGAGAGTTGGATATCTTGATGAGAATTTTCATTCCCCACTCTTGGCCTATGCAACAATTTGTTACTTGAAAGGTATAACCCATTATTTCTCCCAGGTGCATTATATTTATGCTTTTCTTCATGGATATGGATCTTGAGCTATGATACTTGATTTAGTTTAGGAGGGTTCATTTGAGAGATGGTTTAGCATTGGTTATCTCCCTTTGCATATTTTGTCATGTTGTTTGAGTTTGGGAGATGAATTTATATTGGGCATAATCCTTGGTTCTGGAATGGTTATTCCTAGGATTAGGAATGATTTATGAGTTTGATATTCTTGTGAGATGCTTATATTCATGATTAGTTATATGGTATGGTTTGGGTGTTGTTTTGGCTTCTTGGTTGGGGTTTTATGGAGGAGATCATACTTGCACAATTTACATCTAGAGGTGTGTGTAGAAGGACATGATATAGGTTTTTATTTACATGATTTCTCTTTGGTCTTGGTTATCTTCCTACATGTTTGGTTTTACTTAAATTGGATCTGAGATTGGTTAGAGATTGTGATCACTAGTTTGTGCTCATGTATTTCATGTGAGAGATGACATGGTTATTTCTTTATATCTTTCCTCTATTGGTTGTGGAGAGCTTGGGGGACAGTTCGAGATTTTTTATGAGAGTTTTTCTTGCAGGTTATTTGTTTATGTGTATTGTGGATATCTTTGATACTACATGGATTCATTTCTTTGAGATGTTGTGAGTGGATTGGTTATAGATTTGACATTATCTTTTGCAGTGGGATCTTCTTGGTATATATGTGGCATGTATTGCTCTTGAGGTTTGTGATTATAGATTATAGATTGGATATGTTGATGATGTGGGATTCACTTGGTATACCTTTGGAGGTATGGATAGTTGGGTGGGTTTGGCACTTGTTGTGGGTGCTATTTCAGCTATGGATATTTTGACAACTATGGATACATGTGATGATTAACTTTGGATTGAGTGTTTGTGATTGGAATTTTAGTTTGTATAGGATTTTATGATCTTCTAATGTGATAGGTTGGGCGGCTTTCTCTTTGGATGAATTCTATGTATGTTCAGTGGCAGTGGCATAATAGGAGGTGAGATCATTCATGTTTGAGATGTTAGATACTTTGATTTTTTTTTAGGTACGAGGATGGAGAACTTGGCATATTTTGATCCATGATGGTGGATGTGCTAGGAGGGATTGTTTCCTTGTTCACTTATGTGGCTATAGATTGACCCTATGTAATGTATACAACAAGTGGGAGACTATTGAGATAATGGGTGTTGCACACATTGCATAATATTTCTATATTGTATTATTTTATTTTATTATGTAAGGTTGCACCTAGATGGACATGCAAAATGTAAAGATTCCCATGGGATATACTTGCCAAGTTGTATTTTAACATTGTGATAATATTTCATGTAATTATTTAATATTGGAGAAAAAAAATAAATTTCCAATATTAAATCTGGGGTCAATGGGTTAGGTAGCACATGGTTTTAGAACATGATTTATGTAGTACCACTTGGTGGCTTTGTGGTACTTGCTACTATATAAGAAGCCACAAGGGTAGTTCTAGATATAAGTAGAAGACAAAAAGGGAAAGAGTCGAGTAAGACAACACTTGACAGGTTAACCAAGGGAGTATTTGTGAAGGTTGGAAGCATGGCATGGGATGTGTAGATTCATTCTTGTCCACATGGATTGCTTGGTTGTGGCTATGGAATTGAAGGTTTCCATGGTTGTATTGCAATGGTGTTTTTTTCGAATAATGCATAGTGATGGATGCTTTTGGAGGCTAGTTTGTTCACTCAATGAGGTTTTCCCAGGGTATATCTTGTGTCAAATTTTTTGTGGGTATGTTGTCTTTTATCTTGCATGTGTATTTTAATTACATATTTATTTTGGATCTATAATAGGTTATGTGGAGATGGTTATATTATTTGTTGCAAGCTTCTTTACACAATTGATGCCTCAAGATATCACACATATTAACTTTTTCTTTTTCAGCTATTATCATGTATGTTGCTTGTAGGAAACCAATAGGTACTGACTTTAATATTGAACTATATATGATTCATCTCATTGTCAATGATATTTTTGATCACTCTCATATCTACATTTTTTATGAGGTCAATCCTTATATTCCTCCCATATGATTTGGTCTTCAAATTGGTCTCTACAACCTTCTTCACATTCTTTTCATTAGCTGGGTTTCTGCCCTCATTGCATAAATTAGTTAACCTATGTATTATGTCATTTTCAATCATGATAGACACATCTCCAACCCAAAAAATTCCTTTGTTAATGGAGCTTAGAATAATTCAGCTCCATTCATGGTTGTTAGAGTCTATATAGAATATATGGTTTACAGTGTTTAGCTCCTTGAGGTATGTGAACTCTTGTTTGAAGGACAAGTCTCCTTGACACACTAGGTCTAGGTCCTTATGAATGTCAATGTCTTCAATATTCTCAAATTTGTAGTGAATGTATGACCTAATATCCTCTACATGAAGAACATTCTCTAGAACTTGTGAATTTTCTACTAAGGGATCATCAACTTGAGATATGAATGGGTGTTATTTAAACACATATCTTGACCACTCACCAACATCACTTATAGTAGGATTCTCCATTTTATCTAATTCAAATACTTCAAAAGCTTCATAAAATATCTGAATTTCATGAAACTGGGGATTTTTCCTTTGTGCACTATGAATGCTTCAAATTTGCCTTTACTTGCTATCAAATTTCTCTAAATCACTTCTTAACTCTTCACATGATCAAATGGTACTCAAAATGACTTGCGCTCTTAACAAGAGCTTTCTTAGAGTCTTTACTACCTTGTGTTAACTTTGTAACTCTCAACTTGACTTCTAATTTCTGTTCCATCTTTTGGGTGCTTAATTCAAATAAGTTGTATTACACACTATGGCTAATTTCACCCTTTCTTAATGTGCATCAAAAAAATTTTCTTCTAAAATAGTATGTGATCTTTCTATATCATTTTCTCTTACAAATACTTCCTTGAATTCTTCAACTTTTTCTTTAATTTCTTCCTTTTAACTATTAGTGCTACTATTATAATTTCTTCTATCATCTTTTTTGTTGTTTCTTCTGTAGTTAAGATTCCTATTGAAATTTCTTCTATCCATTCTACAAAATCTCTCTATATGTCCAAAGTTATTACATAACTGACATATAGGTACATTCCTTCTCTAATTGGTTCCATTCTGATTATCTGATGCTCTGTAATTCCTTGGAATGTGTTCAAGGTTGTTACATTTGTAACATATAATCTGGTTCCTTACTCCATTAGGTCTTTCTCTATCATTGGATCTTCTTTGTGATAGCCTTCTTTCATTACCTGGAGGTTTAGTATCCCTAAAAATTCTACTATTTGCTTTATTACTATCAAACTTAGGTTTCTTACAATCTATTGCTTTATGTCCAAAACCATGACCATTATAACAATAGAAATCAGTGATAGGTTTAAAATACTTACTTGTGCAATTTCACTTCATATGACCAACTTCATTGCATATAAAAAATCTACCTCTAAATTCATATATAGCCTCCTTAGGTGGTTCAACTTGCTATGTTTTTTTTAATTCATCATGTTTCTTAGGTTGATTAACTTGCTTAACTTCTTTACATACTTCTATAGATATGTTTGGTTCAATCTTATCCTCATAAAATTCTTTAGGCTTAATGGTTTCAACAACTGGATTTGATTTGTTCCCAAATTTAGTTATCTTGGCTGATTTCTCTCCAATAAGATATCAAAGACATGTCTTATCATAAGAAGATCTCTAGAGAATAGTTGTCCATAAATTTTCTCATTATGAGAATAAAGCTTCTCTAACTATTGATTATCCTTAGTTAACTTTCCTTTCACAATGGTATTGTACTTCTCTAAGTTTGTATGCTCTAATCTTATAGAATCTAGTTCAGATGTTACTTGGGTTAGATGGGATCTTGAGTCTATATTCTTAGATTTTAGATTTTAATCAAGCTTACTATCATCCTTCTTCAGACTTGACTTAAGCTCAACTAATTTCAAATGATGTTTCAAGATGTCATTTTATTTCTTAAGGGTCACTACTTCATCACTGTCATTAGTCTTCTTTTTTTTATTTTTTTCTTGTTTTTAGATGATCTATATTGTCTTGTAGTTTACCAATGTAATATTTTTCATCTTCATACCTTTCTTTTAGGTTGTCCCTTTCTTCTGTAAGGAGATCAATTTTCTCTAGGGCTTCTTTGAGATTCCCATTTAATATTTCCATATCCATAGGGATCTTATTCAAGTTGTTAAGCCTCTTCTAAGTAATTAGGTTCTAATAAAAATTGTTAGAAATATATAATACTGAGAGTGGGGTGGGGGTGAATCAATATTGTACAAACTTTTTCAAACAACTAGATATTATTAATTACTTTTCAATATGCATATGAAAGCGAAAAAATAATGTTGAATAGTAAATAAAACTATACACAAAGAGAACTCATAACACCATAATTTTTTAACTAGGGAAACCATGGCCAAGGGAAAACCCCACTGGGGATGGCACCTATAGAATGATCCACTAATCAAAAGAATCATGTTAAGGATATTGACCATGGTAGGAGTCTATGAATTATATATAATGTCTCCATCCTTGTTAAAAGCCTTAACCTTATTGGGAGTTTCTTTAACCTTGTTATGAGTTTGTAATACAATTACAATAGTATGCAAGAAAATCTCATTGCCCTAACATGCAATTATACAATGCAATGCCTTTATAAAAAATGAGATAGATACAAAAAAATCTTTATTGTGGACTATTATGCTTTGCATAGCTCTAATCCAACATCATATTATACTGTTAGAGGTGCACTAGGTGTGCATATTGTTTGCATTCCAGGGTTATAAACCAAATTTTATGATGTTTTTGAGCAGATTAGGGTTTAGGGTTTTTTTTCTTGTGTCAGTACTAGGGTGTGATTAATCATTTTTTCTTCAACTCCAAACTAATGTAAATTATTTTTATGTAGATTTCATGGCATCTTCATCATCCTCCCTTGCAACAAAGATAGCCCCTAAGCCCATGGTATTCAAGTTTCAAGGTGTTCCTACAAAGTCACAATTCTAGGATGATCATTCAAAGTTCTAGGATATTGAACTAGGTCACACTGATTTGGGAGCATTCTTCAAACTAAATAACAAACCAATATAAAGGTCTTTGATTATTTCTATATTGATCTGATTAGGGTTTTTCAGTGTAGCATCACATCTAGTGTCAATGTAATCTTCATAATTAATCATAACATTAGTAGAGAATTATGTTCCTAAAGAAAGGGTAGTCAAGAGCATTACTGGAGAGATCGTTTGTGATCTTCAACCCTAGAATATTAAGAAGTTGTTCCATCTCCTGAGGGTAGATCAATTCATTAGATTAACCTATCAACAAGTAGAGAGATTGTACATGAAATATATTAATGAAGCTTTTGAGATCATCCAATCTTCATAGCTCATTGAGAAGACTCCTATAGGACAAAAAGTTGTCAAAGTGGATATGGCAAGAGGATATATGAAGCAAGATATTGGATATTCAATCGTACTCTTGAGTAGAGTTATGGGTTTGTTGGTAGTTGGACACCTAAACATTTTTATGATACATTTTATTGAGACAATCAAAGTAGAAAAGATGCCAATTGATTGGTCTTCCATTCTCAGTGAGAACTTGGGTGAGCAGCTAGTAATAGTGAAGAATAATAGAAACTCTACATGACATCATACTTGGTGTACTTACTAGCCACAAGGGCAACCAATTATCCATGGATCTATAAGAAGGGTAGCATGTAGGATGTAAATTCATGGCCCTACATTGTATATGTTTAACTAGTAAAGAAGAAGCTTTCAGAGCAAAGAAAGGAATATAGGATTGTAAACGATGCTTTCATATTCACAATAATCTAGTTCATTGAAGGAGATTATGTAAAGAGGATGTTAGAAGAGGCATCTGCAAAGATTTCAAAGGTTGGAGCCTATTACATTCAATACCAAACATTCACATATCTAAGGGTAGTGGGCACAACTATCAATCCTAGAAAGCTCCCAAGATATCCAAGTGATAGGCTTATACTCTTGGAGATTTCTCAACAACTCTTATCTGTATACAACAGAGTAAGGAGACAACACAAAGTAACATGGACATGGCCTATTGCAATAGGGCCTATTTTGATAACATTAGTGTTAGCTTAAAGAATAAATTTGACAATCGAGTGTCAATACACTTACCCATTTTTTCTACTAAACAATGCCGAACAAAGAGTAGGTGCCGAGTAATATGAAGTGCCGAGCTATATCAAGTGTCGAGTAACAATAAGTGTCGAGTAACAGTAAGTGCCAAGTAATAGTAAGTGTTGAGTAATAGTAAGTGCCGAGTAACAGTAGTTGCCAAGTGATACAGTTTTGTTTAGGTGTCGAGCTATCTAGGAGACAACATGTGCTGAGCTTCAGCAATGCTTTAGGAGCCGAGTAACTCAGAATATCAGCATAAGAGTTTGTAATTGCACAAACTATGATGCAAACAATTTTTGCAGCCGACATAAGGAAAATCTCAAAGGATTTAATGATGAGATCGAATCTTTTATCTTTCCTATGCAATCTACATGCAGCCAATAAGAAAAATGATAAAGGCATGCAACCAATCAGTAAAAGACTAAGTATTGAGCGAGAAATTGAGATTCAATGTGGATCATAGATCCATATCTAACCCTAAGTTTTTGAAGTCTTTATAAGGAAGATGTAATTTCATTGTAAAAAATATGAGTGGACATACAAGGGTACATAAGAAAATTTATTTTCAGAAGCGAGGGTTATTAGATCACTAAAGGATCAAGATCAGAGAAAGTGGAAAAGGTGCCTACATTCAACAATCAAGGATTGTAATCTATCAGGTTCATAATACCTAATACTTTCTAGCAATTGTATTAGAATAAAAATCCTATGGTGATAGGTTAGCTTAACAACTATTTTGTAGATCCTTTAATTAGGTGATTAAAATCCTTTAACTGGGTGACACTTCATTTTAAGTGTTTGTAAAGCCTTTAACCAGGTCACTATTGATACAATGTAAAGCCTTTAACAGGGTAGACCATCAGAAGTGGTTGAACAATATTGCTGCAGTAATTTTTGTGGGTACCATCCCCACCCCAATTTTACCTTCTTATTCCTGGAGGGTTTCTGTGTTACCAAATTCTAATGTTATGAGTTGTTGATGCATGTGTTTAGTTTCATATTTGTTTGATGTATTTACATGCATGCAATTTACTTGCAGTTAAAAGTTTTATTATCTAAAGTGTGATACTTATGATTCACCCCCCTCCCCCCCCCCCCCCCCCCCCCCCCTCTCATAAGTACTCTTTCTATATTTGAATATTCCAACAATTGGTATCAGAGCCAATCCAGGTTCTCACAAGGAAAATCCTAACAGCTTGGAGGAAAAGATCTAAAGATGGAAGCTTTCAAACTTGGAATGATCATTGAAAATTAGGTGATATATGTGCAACTTGCTCTGCATAGCTTGGAGGAATTTAGAAACAAGTTAAGAAATTCATTAAAAAAAAGGATGAATCTAGCCATAGCTGAAAATGAGGTAAACTACAAAGAGATTGATACCACCAACATATTTTCCAATGGAGACACTAAAGAGTTTGATGCAGCAATAGCAGAACTGATGGAGAAAAACAAAGCCCAAACAGAGGAGATAAGATCTCTCAAGATGGAACATGAATCAAAGGCCATAATGATATGTGAAATTACTAAACAAAAGAAAAGAGTAGTTGATGATAAGGTCATGATGGAAAATGACAAAAGAAATCTTGCAAACAGTCTTGAAGAAAAATGTACTGAATTGACAAGAATCTCAAACATGCAGATGGATACACTTGCCCAAATGATGAACCTTCATCATGAACTCAATATGAAAGATATTGAGATCTCTACTTTGAAGATGCAAAATGAACAAATGCAGAATGAATTGAATAGAGAAAGAGAAGTGACAGAGAATCTCAACAAGTCAAGTGAAGCCATCAAATATTTTGAGCAATTACTAAAATCCCCAAGATCAACCCATGATACATTAGGACTTGGATACAATAGCACTAAAGTTGGAGAATCATCAAAGAGTGCATAACAAAGAAGTGATAAAGGTAAAGATGTTAAACCTTCATGTCATTTTTGTGGAAAGAAAGGACATACATCTAATGTATGTAGAAGCAAGAATGCCCATTAGCATGATAAACCTAAAAGTATAAACCGTTGTCATAGATGCAAGAAGCAAGGTCATCAAGCATATGAATAGTGAACTAAAACTACTAAGACATCAAGATTTGATGGACATTGTTATAATTGCAAAAAGTATGGACATAGAGCTTTTGAATGTAGATCAAAGCCTATATGGACATTAAATCAACCAAAAAAGACATCAAACCATGAATTTTGGGATTACAACACCAGGTATAGTTGTCACTATTGTCAAGAATATGGAAATATACCACAGAACTGCATAAGAACACATTTTAGAGGGAACTACAAAAGATGGTTGAGTCAAACTACATGTTTCAGTTGCTTAAAAACTGGTCATGTTAGCAGGAATTTCCCAACAAGGTCAAAGGCATCAAGTTCTGAGTTCAGCAATGGAAAGGAAAAGATAGATGTTGGACATATCAGAAGTGAAATGAATAAGACATGGAAGAAGAAAGATGAGTATAACACATCAAGTGTAGAGATCACTTCACCTAATAGGTCAAGTGATCACACTTCATCAAATTAACCAAGAATAAGTGTGTGGGATTGATAAACCAAGTTACATCATAAATTAGTCCCGAGACATAGAAGAACTGCAAAGAAGAAATCAGCATAAGCAAAGATGCTAAGTCAAAATTGAGAATTTTACAAGATCTGTCAAAGTTTTCTTTAGGTGCCGAGTTGCTAACAACGATCGAGTTGATAGATGATGCCAAGTTGAGAAATATCAATAGGAGCCGAGTCATGTTGAAACCCTTTAGGTGCCGAGTAGATAGTTGGCAGCGCACTAAGCATTAATTACTCTATTTTGAAGGGTACATAAATTTGATTTTTGATCATTTTCCCACCATTCAAATGAGAAGCAAAGTCGAAAAGAGCGAAGAAGATCAAGATCAGCTCATAAGCCATTTGTGAAGATTTCAACAACGATTTAGGAAAAGTTTCATCAATTTGAGGTATTTTACTTAAGTGCCGAGCTACGTAGAATTTATAAACTTATTTAAATTGTAAACCCTAGTTTGGCAAACAATGGCATCTGGGTCAGGAACCACTAAGGGTAGAGAGATTCATGAGATACAGCTGGTCAGCAATGAAGTTAAACAACTTGATTTTAAGCCCGTTCTAGAAGTAGCATACAAGAATGATCCTACAGGTGCATTATCAATTATTTCGGATAAAGTTGTTATGGTCCAAGATGTTCGCAGATGTTATAACTGCAAAATTGGAGCCATAGGAGATTTAGAAATCTATAATGCATATGACAAACTATGTGAGAACAAAAGACTGAAAGATGAGTTCTCAATAATAGAAAGAAAAGGATTAACCAAAACCCTAGAATTTAATGGGTACAGATAGTTTTGAGTAGAATACATGATGGAGCTTTTTGGTTAGAGTCAGGGCCAGTAAAATTCACCAAGAAAATTATTCATAGGGTTACTGGTATTCCAACCCTAGATCAGCCAAAGACCCTGCAAAGTGACAAAACGGAAGTAATAGAGAAAAACACAAGTGCTAAATGGAACAATAGAGGAATGACTATCAACACAGTCATAGATCCCCTACTAGATTTTGCTGTGAGAATCATTTCACACAAATTCTATCAATCAAGCAAGTTAAATAGTGTACCTTGTACACAAGTTGATGTTGCATACAAAATAATAAAAAAGGATCACACTTATGATCTAGTGGAGCTCATGTTTCAATAGTTTAATGAAAATCTGGGAGCTATAAGGAAGAGCAAGGGAGCTCAGTGCAAATTTGGATTAGTTTTGATGTGCATATTTTTCTATCTGATGAAAGAATTCCCTTCTATGGGTAAGGTAAGATGGAGTCTAGACAAAACAATTGTTGAACAAATCAATGGATACATTGAACAGATGGGTGAAAATTTTGATGCCCAAATGACTAGTTACTTTGAGGACTTCAAAATGTCCATGAAACAAAGAATGAGGATTCCAGTCTCATTGACTAAAAAATATGAAAAGGACATTTTTTTTCTTGTAGATATAGATTATAACTATATACAAACAGTTATACCTAGAGTAAGATGGCTTAGGCCACTAGGTTATGAACTTGATATTGATCAAGCTTCTGTAGCGATAATAGCCCTACTTGCAGAAGAAGCTGATAAAAGTGCAAAAATTTTTGGAACCTATGATGTTGTTAAATCAAGGGTGATAACAGATTTGAAGACTGCTTCTGCAGTAAAGAAGAAAGAAAAAATGGTGAGACAAATCAAGAGAAAATTTGGAGTTGAAGAAGAAGGAAAAATAGAAGAGGAAGGAGAAGACATTGAAGAAGAAGGAGATAAACCTCAAGGTCTGACTCAAGGGTTAGGAGAAGATAAAGAGGAAAGTGCTAAGGAAGAAGAAGCTGAGGAAGTACCAGTTAAAAGAAAAGCCACAACTCCTCCTGCTCCTCAATCCAAGGGGAAGAAAGTAGCTGCTCCTGCACCAAAGAAACCGACCACAAGGGCTACAGCACAAAAAGCCCAAGAGGAGGCAAAAGGAAAGAAGAAAGACTCAAAGAAGACTATTGCTGAGTCTAAGAAAAGAAAATTTACTCCCCAGCCTAAAATAGATGAGGAGAAGATAGAGTCAGAGGACAACAGTCAATTTCAAGTGGTAAGACACAAACCTCAGACTGCTATTGATAAATTATGTTCAAAAATTAGGAATGATGATTTGAAAGGTTTAAATAACTTGAATTTTTCTAACCTCACCAAAGAAGAGAAAAATAAATTAGAGGAATCTGTGTATGCTATGATGGCTGAATATAAGCACACACCTCTAGAATTAGATGAATCTATGCCAAAAGAATTGTATAAAATTGTAGAGGATAAATGGCATTTTTGTTTACAAATGGAAAAGGAGATAAGGGAGTCAACATTAGCTAGATTGTTGCCTGATTTGACTAAAGATCAAGTAAAAAATGAAGTAAAAAGGCATAATAATAGATTCACTCCCAAGCATAGAGCATTCATCATATTACAGAATAAAATTGAAGAGGTAGTTACAAAATCCACAAGATTGTGGAAAATAGTTTACAAGAAAATAGAAGATGTGTATAATGAAGAATATAAGGCAGAGGCAAGTGCCAAGACAAGGGAAAAGAAGGTGTCAGGAACCAAAGAAAAAGAGAAGGAATAGGTGGAGAAGAAGAGTAAAGAAGAAAAGGAAGAAAAGGCACATACAGAGGAGAAAGAGGAAGAGAAAGATACAGCTGAGCTAGAAGATCAAAGTATGTAAGATACATAGGTATCTCCTCCTAGTCCTCCTCATGCCACCATCACACCTACAGATATTATAAAAATAAAAGATGTTACATACACTTCAAATCCAAACATCAATCCATTAACTGTAGAGGATTTAGAAATCCTTGACCAATCATCACTAGTAGCAAAATTAAGTTCAAATCTTGTATTGGTCAGTGTTGATGAATTACAAAATCTAGAAGTTAAAATAAAGATAGTCAAGGTAAAAGTACAAGTGCCACCTTCGACCATAGAAACTACTGGTATTCTATTTCTTCCACCACCACCTCCACCAAGTGTAGTCACTTATACACTTCAAATGCCAAGTACAACAGTAGGAGAAATAAAAGAAACATCTGAACAACCAACAAGTTCAACCCCACCTAGCGATCATAAAAGGGATACTCAAGCTGAAGAAAAAGATGAGACAAAGAAGAAGGAGGAGATTGAAATACAAACACTAGTTCCATTACCAAAATCTGGTACTCCAACATAGACTCTTCAGTAGTCGAGCATAGATGGGTTACAACTACAAATTAGGACACTAGGCTCAAGCTCATCAAAGGCAGTCAGGAAACTTCACTATGGAGTTCCTGAGCTTGATGAAGAAATAAAGATCCCATATTATGAATCTAGCACTCTTACTAAAGAAATGATCAATGAAATTTAGAGTGCATTAGATAGAAGAAGGAGACAAGAAGCAATAAGAAAAGAACACAAGCATAAGCTTACCTTGAATGAAATCAAAGACATATTCACAGAAGCTTTCTGCTTACAGTCTCTAGATGAGTCAAGGCCAATTATAGAGCAACTATCTGATATAGTTTACCAGGTGTCTAGTGAAGACCAAGAAACAAATGCCAGATTGCTCGAATGGTCAGAAAGGAAGTTCCAAGGCAAGGTAAATAGTAAAATATCCAGTGATATACCACTGTCACAAGAAGAATTGGCAAAGAAAATTAAAACAGTTAAAACTGTACTAGGAAACATCTTTTCCCTATACAACAAGTTGTGTGATTTTTCCACATTCACACAGGACACTAGCTAGAAAATACTGAGCTTGGAAAACAATCTGAAGATTTCTAGCATGCAACTCCCCACAAATCCAGATCAGAGTGAGAAGCATTTTGCCCAATCACTTCACACACAAAGAGAGTTAGCTATCTTAGCAGCAGAGGAGGCAACCACAAAAGCTAAATTGATGCAAATTCAATCATCAATAACTCCTCATTTGGAACTACTTCATAAGGAGCAGATAAATGCAGAAATAGTCCTCAAGAAAGACCCCAATCTTTCTTCATCCGATGGACTTGTACACCTAGCAGCAGAGATTGCCATCTAGCATAAGACATTGGATGTTGCACTAGCAAATTGGGATGCATCTTTGAAGGTACTCCTTGAAGTAAATAGTACATTTTTGGCCAAGTATGGCATTACCTTGTAAGACCCTTGACATAAGTGTCAAAAAGGGGGAGAATAAGTATGGGGGAGTTAAGTATAGGAATGAAATGATAAGTATGATAAAAGGGGGAGATCGCAAAGTTTGATCAGTCAGAATGCAAAAATAGGATAGAACTCACTCAGTGTACATACATGATTAATTAATAAGGAGTCATAAGGATCTTAGTTAAGTGTTTTCGCCACTCATGTCAAAGGGGGAGATTGTTAGCTTAAAGAATAAATTTGACAACTGAGTGTCAATACACTTAACCATTTTTTCCACTAAAAAATGCCGAACAAAGAGTAGGTGCCAAGTAATATGAAGTGCTGAGCTATATCAAGTGCCGAGTAACAGTAAGTGTCGAGTAACAGTAAGTGTCGAGTAACAGTAAGTGCTGAGTAATAGTAAGTGCTGAGTAATAGTAGGTACCAAGTAATACAATTTTGTTTAGGTGCTGAGCTATCCAGGAGACAACATGTGTCAAGCATCAGCAATGCTTTAGGAGCCGAGTAACTCAGAATATTAGCATAAGAGTTTGTAATTGGACAAACTATGATGCAAATAGTTTTTGTAGCCAACATAAGGAAAATCTCAAAGGATTTAATGATGAGATTGAATCTTTTATCTTTCCTATGCAATCTACATGCAGCCAATAAGAAAAATGATAATGGCATGCAACCAATCAGTAAAAGACTAAGTATTGAATGAGAAATTGAGATTCAATGTGGATCGTAGATCCATATCTAACCCTAAGTCTTTGAAGTATTTATAAGGAAGATGTAATTTCATTGTAAAAAATATGAGTGTACATACAAGGGTACATAAGGAAATTTATTTTTCAGAAGCGAGGGTTATCAGATCACTAAAGGATCAAGATCAGAGAAAGTGGAAAAGGTGCTTGCATTCAACAATCAAGGATTGTAATCTACCAGGTTCATAATACCCAATACTTTCTAGCAATTGTATTAGAATAAAAATCCTATGGTGATAGGTTAGTTTAACAGCTATTTTGTATATCCTTTAATTAGGTGATTAAAATCCTTTAACAGGGTGACACTTCATGTTAAGTGTTTGTAAAGCCTTTAACCAAGTCACTATTGATACAGTGTAAAGCCTTTAACAGGGAAGACCATCAGAAGTGGTTGAACAATATTGCTGCAGTAATTTTTATGGGTACCATCCCCACCCCAGTTTTACCTTCTTATTCTTGGAGGGTTTCTAGGTTACCAAATTCCATTGTTATGAGTTGTTGATGCATGTGTTTAGTTTCATATTTGTTTGATGTATTTACTTGCAGTTAAAAGTTTTATTGGCTAAAGTATGATACTTATGATTCAACACCCCCCCCCCCCTCCCCCTCTCATAAGTACTCTTTCCATATTTGAATATTCCAACAATTAGAAGGGTGCAACATCTAGTTGGTAAGACATTTCAGCATGAGGATGCGATTGAGGATCATTGGATAAATGTAGTGGATGACTACGATATCTACATAAGGGATTATTGTAGGATGACTCTATATCTAGCAGAAAAGGTCTAAGAGATGAAGACCCCTTTGAAGATTGTGCAACAAGATATAGAGGAGCTACTTGATCCATTGTTGAATAGAGAAAAGATTGGGGATAGACCTATTATGAATGTTGAGGTTGATAAAGAAGAAAACACAAAAATCAATCACAAAGCAAGACACATCATCAAATTGGAAAAGGATTGGATCAAGAGACCTTTCAAACTTGATCCAATTCCTCAGATAGTGGTCTTTCATGCTCAAGTATGCCTAGCTAAAGGTTGAGGAGTAGAGGTCATAGTGCCTAAATTTATGGCCCAGTCACCAGTAAGACTAGAAATGGTGCACCAACTTGATAGACTAGTTGGGTATTATCAGGCTCATAAAGGTAAAGGTAAAGGAAATAGGAAGAGGAATTCTCCTCAACAAGTCAAGCTAGAAGAGGGAGCAACCTATTAACAAAAAGTTGCCTCCGACCAAAAAATTGAATTTAAATGGCAAAGCCCACCTAATGGTCACTTTCCATATTTATATTTTCAAATGCTAATGAAAATATGAAATAAATTGAATTAAAACCTTATGTATTTTCTATGTTTTCCTAAGTTTACATTTCAGCTCCTGTAACCTTCCAGACCATCAAATCCTTCCCATATCTACTGTGGGCACTTTCCCACTTCTTCAAAGCAAATGACCTTTATGTAATGTAGGCGAGCACCTTGCTACCATGTGGCATGTAGGTCCATTTTCTCCTTGTGGGTCACAGAAAAGAAATTTATCACTGGAGTTGGCATTTTTTTCGGCCGACCCTTTCTTGCATTTTGTGTTGTGTCAAGATTTTTGATAATATAGGAAAGTGACTTTCTGCCGTGTGGATTCATGGGTCTACCTTCTTTAGTGGGCCATCATAGACAAGTTGGATGAGCTATCAGACCATGTTGCCATCTAAAAGAAATTGGGTGGTACTTGATTGGCCAAGGTACTAACATAGGTTGTTAGTGGATTGGATGTTTCCATCCATCATTAGATCAAAGATGATCAATGATAAGCAATTTCCTGCATTATGGAATGACAAGATGTTTAAACATTGCAAGAAGTGATAATGTGACATGTGGACTACTGGGTTCATTCTCCCCTATGGGCCTCCAAAATTTAAAAGATAGTGCGAGTCAAGATGCCAGGTGGTTCTGAGGTGGAAAGTATGTGCTAGTTACTTCTTGCTGATTTGCCAAAGGTTAAGGTGCTTGATGAGGTGGATGTTGAGTGCTCTGTGGGCCTAGAAGGTAAAGGATTGACATAGTAATAATGTAGTATTTCATTGATTATCGACTTTAATTAGATAAACGATCAAAACTTTCCTACATCATGGAATTGTGAGAACTTTAGACAATGTGATAATGCGCTTAATCACTACGTGTCTTTGTGGACCCAGTTTGAAAGAAACATAGTCATAGTTAAGGCCTACACTTATGTGACATCACAGCTAAGTTGGAATGTTGGCATGGTTAGTAGGTTTTGTGGTCAAATGTGTGAAGACCTCGTGAGGTGGTAGAAAGGTAAAATAATATTGGTCCACGTGGTTCTTTCTAGTTATAGAACTAAGTTGACCTACTGACGTTGCTGAATCATGAGTTCGAAACAAAGGGAAGAAATGTTTTCTTACATGATTTGATCTTCATGATTGATTCCAATGACCTTTCAATGAATGCCATGCCTACTAAATGAAGGAAACACTCCACCATCTCTATTTTTATCCATCTACTTGGTTAGAGTGTCTTAATGTCACCATTCTATCTTCTTAGGGCTCTATTTTTTGGCAAAATATTATATTTTATTGCATCTGAATCTATACCAAGATTAGATTTTCTTCAGATTTGTATGATTTTTCTCCAAAATCTTAAATGGTAGTGGTTGAGTTTAGTTTAGGATAGAAAATATCTTAGTTATGCCTAAGCAAGGTAGTTTTTGAAAATTTTGTCAGAGTCGACTCTTCTCTATTTTCTTGATATTTTCTCTACAAGTTCACTATAAATTTCCTTTACCTCTAAAGCTATATAAAATTCTACTTTATCTCTTTAGACATTGATGCATTGTGCAAAGACCTATTTGACTCTCATTAGTGTATTGTGGATATTTGCAATCTTGTCTGATTGTGTCTCTTTTTGGCCTATAAATGATATATAAGTGAATTTTCTACTTTCTTGTATCATTTATTTGGGTTTTCTAATTTGCATGAGATTGTTAGATTAAAACAAGTTTGAATGTGTATATATTTTGGTGTCATGATGGTTCAAAAATGCATGTATGGGTAGAGATTAGTTTGAACACTCTATTTTGGTGCATCACCCAATTAGGTTAGAATAGGTAGATTTTCTTTATATGCATTCCTTCTCCCTTTTCCTCTCCAAGAGTAGTTAGGAAAAACTTGATAGCAAAGGAAGTTGGCCTTCTTGGGAGACTCAACCTCATAGTTCAAATCCCATAGCTTGGAGGTTGTTTCCATGTTTCACAATGTTATCCTTAAGTAAAAACTTTGGACAAGGGTGCAAACTTTTGTGACAACATTTTTTGGCACACCTAGTGGGATGATATTCTAGAAAATTTCAAGTCTATTGGTGTCAAAAGAGGAAAAATTCAAGTTGATTCTAAGGAAACAATGTTCCTCTCAATATTCTAGGCCTTCAAGAGGCTCATTTCTACAAAGCATTTCGTAACTCTATACCCTTCATATCTACTTTCTAGACCAAAGTTGTAGTGATTCATGCCCAAAGCTGAAAAAAGGGCATCTTCTAGAGGTAAATTTCACTATCAAGAGATTTCATTTCCAAATTCTAGAAGGAGGAAGACTAGATTGTCTTTATCACTAGTTAGGAGTATAGAGGAAACACATGCCCATGCAAGATCCATTTCCACTCCTCCTATTGTTAGATCTCAATCTAGAATACCATTAGCTCATATCAATAGATCACTTGCTTATATGGCATAGCCTAGAGCTCATGCTTTTTCCACTTTTAATGGTGGAAGTCCTCTTTTATTGGCTCAAAGACATGACATACCAGTAGCTACACTTAAAAGTATACCTAAATTTACTAGTGAAACTTCTATCTCTCCCTTACAACACATTCAAGAGGCTGCAAATGTTGGCAATATCCATGATGTTATAGAAGATGATGTCTCCATTGGACTCCTAGATTCATCTTTAAAAGGGAAAGCCTTACAATGGTACAAGGGTCTATCAGATGGTTCTATAACAGATTGGGATGGGTTAGGAGCAGGACTATGTAAACACTTTGAGGAAAAAAGTGACTATTTGTCACTTTTAGAACAATTAACTACTATAAAAAGAGCCCCTCATGAATGTATGACTAATGTCAACTATATACTTCAAAAAACATGGGATAGAATACCTACTTCAGTAAATCCTACCCTTGGTAATGCCTTCTTGCATTACCTTAGAGCTTTTAATAGTAGTATTGCCACTAAAATCCAAACTATGAGAGGATATACCTTACTTGATACTTGTAAAATAAGAATTAAGACATAAAATATATTGATAGATGGAGGAAAGCTATCTCCAAGGCCTTTAATGCCACATTTTCTTGACATGCCTACACATTAGCTTGTAATAGCTCCCATCCCAACTACATCTACATGTCAACCTCTTGCTTTAGCTCCAATAGCTTCTATATCTTCCAATGAGGTAGATAAGATCAAGGCCATGATGCAAATAATGATGCAAAAGATAGACAAAAAGTTGCAAGATCAAAGTTCCAATCTAGAAAAGAAGCTAGAAGACAACTTCTCAGTGGTGCAAAAGATGAACAATGAATTGGTGACTCTAAAGAGACAACAAGCTCAAGGTAGTAGGCCTCCTCAACCTCATTGTCAAAATCCTTGTACATATAGGCCTCCAAATCAAAATCAAGGTTATGCCCCACATAGTCAAAATAGGCCTATTGGTAATATCTCTACTACAAATGCAAAGACAAATACAAACCTGAGCAAGGCTTTAGTCCCTTAGAATAATCTTGTTCAAGATCAATACTTTTCTCCTTCTTGTAATTATTCATATGGTTTGTGTATGTGCCAGAAGGTAGAATCTTTCCTAGCAGAAACTACATAGGATCAAACAATAGAACATCAATATAGTGCTAGTCAATCTACTAGTGCTTCTTATCTACAAAAATAAGGTGATTTTTCTTTTATGAAGTGTTAGCTAGAGGAGCATTTTCATGCCAACCATGATAACTATGATGTCATAGCTAATACTACTAGAAGCAAAAGGAGAGCTATAAAGGATTCTCCATCCTCTTCATCAAATAAGGCTGCAAAGGCTACCCCATATGCCATAAGTGCAAATGTACAACACAATGTTGTTGCTTCATTGCAAAATCATAAGAACAAGAAAACTAAAGAGCCACATCCTACTCCCATTCATATACTAGACCCTATGCTCACCAGAGTTCCAGCCAAGTCAACATGCACCCCTCTCAACATTATAGATAAAATGAAAAGAACCAATGTCAGTGTTCCTATGTGGTATGTTCTTGCAATACCATCTCAATTAGAATTTATGCAATGAGAATTAAAGAATGTCAGAGTACAGACCAAACCAGCTACCATGGACATTGCAACAAGTTTGGTACAACCAACAAAGGAATGATGTACAAGTTAAAAAGAAAAAGCCTCCTCCCTTTTATGTCTCTTTGATTATAGGGGACAAACTAGTTCATAATTGCATGATTGATTCTAAAGCTAGTAGTTCTGTAATGCCTAAATGTATTGGTGACTTCCTTGATATTAAGTATGAGCCAATAGTTAGGGATGTACTTTAGTTGGATGGTAGCTCTATTAAGATAATAGGAATCCTAAGACATGTAGAAATGGCATTACATTCATGCCCTCATTTTATTGTTACACAAGGCATATGAGTGGCTGAGGTTGATCCATATTTTTCCATTTTCCTTTCTAGGGACTTCACTGTATAGATATCTTATATGTTATTTAGAACAAGATATGGGACAAAAGCCTCTTTAAGGGCAGAGCTTTTAGCCCTTAACCATATAGAAACTTATACTCCCAGCCCCATAAACATGAATTGCACAATCCAAGAGGAAGATGAAGAATGCATAACTCATGAACATGATACTTCCTTAACAGAGGTGCCTGCTTACCTTTTGGATGAGTGGGTTGCTGCATATCAATTTGACCCAATGTAGGAGGCTGTGGGGATGGGTCTTGGAGCATATTGCATGTTTGAGGAGAATTTTCCTATTCCCAATCTCATGAAAATGGAAGAAGGTATGTGCGGAATATGGAGTATGTTATTTGATGGCTCAAGAAACAAAAAGGTTTTAGGTATTGGTGGTATGCTAGTTTCATCGAATTTGGAGAAATACTACTTTTCATATATGCTCCAATTTAGCTACACTAATAATGTGTTAGAATATGAAGCTCTGATCTAAGGCATCCAACAAGCACAAAGGAAAGGCATCAAAATCTTAAAGGTATTTGGGGATAGTGAGTTGGTTGTTAATCAAATTAGAAATCAAAATGTGATGAAGAACAACCTCCTCAAATCATATGAACGTAGAGTTTGGGATCTACTTGAAGGCTTTCAGGTTTTCAATATTCAAAGTGTCCTAAGAAAAAAAAGAAAACATGTTGATAGGCTTGTAGCCGTTGGTTCTCATTATGATATACTAGAGCATGTTACTAATGAAAAGAAGCAAAAAAGAAGAATTTTTTTAAGGCATGCCATCCTAGATAATTGTACAAATTGGAAATTATTTGATTCTGATTTACAAGTTATTAATTTCAAGTTATTAAACTCCAAAAAATTTGCTAAAGTTCTAGTCACTTTAGAGGGCATTTTCAACTCTAATGATCAAGAAAATGGCAAAGGTTCAAACCTAATCACAAAGAGGGATGACTACAAACCTATCATTGCTGCTGATGGAAAGACTCGTAACTTGGGAAAGGTATGAATTGATGCTGAACAAGAAGTTTTCATTAATTTATGTCAAGAATTCAATGATTTTATTTCTTGGACATATGAAGACTTAAAGGGTTTTGACCCAATTTTATTTCAGCATAACATAGATTTAAACCATGATGCTAAGCCTATTAGACAAAAGTAAAGGCTAGTCAACCCAAAGATCCAACATTTAATGAGAAATAATCTATCCAAACTTATAGAAGCCAATATCATTTTTCCTATTAAGCACTCTTCATGGGTAGCCAATCTTGTTCCTATTAGAAAAAAGAATGGAGACATTTGATTGTTTGTAGATTTTATGGATCTTAATAAGGCTTCTCTTCAAGATCACCGTCCTCTTCCTTCTATGGAACAAATTCTATCCAAAGTTAGTGGCTTAGAAAGGTTTTCTTTCTTAGATGGTTTTTCAAGCTATAATCAGGTGCTAATCCAAGAGTTAGATAGATATAAGACAACATTCACCACCAAATGGGGTACCTATGCTTATTGTAAGATGTCATTCGGACTAACCAATGCAGGTGCCAAATTTCAAAAGGCAATGGAGATGGTCTTCAAGGGTGTGCTAGAAAATTTTGTACTAGTATATCTTGATGATATAACTATCTTCTCAAAACATGCACGAGATCATTTTGATCATTTGAGATAGGTATTTGAAAGATGTAGAGAGTATGGTGCATCCCTGAATCCCAAGAATTGTGTATTTGCTACTGACCAAGGAAAGCTCCTAGGACATATTGTGTCAAGAAATGGGGTAACAATAGATCTAGAGAGAGTAGAAGAAATTCTCTCTCTCCCACTTCCCAGTCATAAGAAAGGATTACAAAGATTTCTTGGTAGGATTAACTTTGTAAGAAGGTTCATCCCTAATCTTGCCTCCATTGTGAAGCCTCTCACAACTATGTTGAAGAAGAATATGGTGTTTACTTGGACCAAGGAGGGGAAGGCTAGTTTTGAAGAGATCAAGAAATTAACTAGATAAGCTCACACTCTTGTCAATCTCATGTTTGATAGAGACTTCATCCTTTACTACCTTAGAGGAGAATCAAGTATATCAATTTTTCTAACACAGATGGATGATGAGAATTTGGAGTAGCCCATTGCTTTCTTCAATGAGGGGCTTAAGGATTATGAAGAAAGATACAAATATGTATAGAAACAAGTCCTTGTTGTTGTAAGGGTTCTAAAAAAATTCCAACATCTTTTGTCTCATAACAAGGTTCAGCTCTTGGTTCCATATTCAAGTATAAAGGAGTTCCTATTGAACAAAGATATCAATGAAAAAAGAGCTAGATGGATCACAAAAGTCATGGAATATGACATTGATATCAGGATCACCAAACTTGTGAGAGGTAGGGGATTGTGTGAGAAAATGGTCTCTTCTTTTGACACATCCAAGGAAGCTACCCTCTTAATACAAGATGAGAAACTAGTAGAGAATGAAAAATAGAATGTTTGGTTGCACAATATGATGACTTTCTTGGTAGAGGGAAGATATTCACATGGCCTGAGTAGAGCTAAGAGAAGACAATCTAGATTGTAGTCTATCACTTATGTATTGGTAGATGGAATACTATTCAAGAAGGATTCTAATGGGGTCCTATTGAAATGTATCAAAATAGATCACATTAGAAGGCTATTAAAAAAGTTCCATGATGGGCCTACTGCTGGTCATTTCTTAGCTAGGGTTACAAAAATGAAGATAATGAGGGCTAGTTATTATTTGCCAAATCTTTTCAATGATTGCCAAAAATATGTAAAAAATGTGAGAAATGTGCTTTCTTCTTAGGAAAGCAAAGATTGACTGTCCTTCCTCTCCATCCCATCTAAGTAGACCAACCCTTTTCTGAATGGGGTTTGGATTTTATTGGTCCAATAAACCCACCCTCTAATACTGGTCACAAATGGATCTTGGAAGCCATAGATTGTTTCAAAAGATACACAGAGGCATTATCTTTGAGAGACACAATAAAAGCTTTAGTGGTTGAGTTCCTTGATGGAATAGTGACCATATTTGGCATTCCATCAACCATCATCTCAGATAATGCCAAATCTTTTATTGGAAATAATATATGCTCATGGGCTCTAGAATATGGAATATATTTGAGAACTTCCTCAAATGATTATCCCCAAGGTAATGGCTTGGAAAAATTCTCTAACAAGAACCTCATCAAAATAATGAAGAGGAAAATTGATGACAATCAGAGGTGTTGGCATGCTAAGTTGAAGACTACCCTTTGGGCTAACAGAATCACACCTAAAAGAGAAATTAGGAACTCACTCTTCATTCTAGTATATGGAAGGGAAGCAAGGCTTCCCATTCAACTTGAGTTTCCTTCTCTTGAACTATCTCATCAATTGGAGTTAGTTAGTGATGATGCTATGATAGTCATGCTAGCTGAAATAATGGAACTAGAAGAAAAATGACAAGCTATGCATACACTTGAGGTACATCAGCAATAGGTCAAAAGAAGCTTTAAAAAGAAGGATGTAGATAGAATCTTTAAGGAAAGAGACCTTGTCCTCAAATGGGATGCTAATAAAGCTAAGCCAAGTAGGCACTACAAATTTGATGTGATGTGGAGTGGCCCATATATTATCACCAACTATAAAGAAGCCAACTATTTTCAACTATCCAGTCCTGATGATGAAGTTCTCCTAATCTAAATCAATGGGATTCAAATTAAACCTTGCTTTTAGAGTAGGTTAAAGGTTTTTTGTACATATTAGATTTGTTTTCCTACTTTCCAAGAAGTGCTAAGCACAGGGTTTCTCTTTGTGAGATAGCCAGTTTTTCAAAGTTTTGAAGCTGTGGAGTTCTTGTTTCACAATCAAAGGAAAGATTTTCAATGTTTTTCTATCATAGAGGTAGGGTTAGGGTTTTATAATGCATAGGATCCACATTTTTTATGACTCTGTAGCCCAATGGATGCTTCAGGCCACTGGTCTTATGCATAGCAGGCTTGCATCCCCTCTGAGTCACCAAAATTGTTAACCAAAAGTTGCCTCCCAACAAAAAATTGAATTTAAATGCCAAAGCCCACCTAACGGCCAGTTTCCATATTTAAATTTTCAAATGCCAATGGAAATAAAAAATAAATTGAATTAAAACCTTATGTATTTTCCATGTTTTCCTGAGCTTACTTTTCGACCCCTGTAACTTTCTAGACCATTAGATCTTGCCCAGATCTATGATGAGCAATTTCTTGCTTCTTCAAAGTGAATGTCCTTTATGCAATATGGGTGAGTACCCAACTACCTTGTGGCATGTGGGTCTATTTTTTCCTTGTGGGCTATAGAAAAGAAAGCTATTAGTCAAGTTGGCATTTTGATTGGCCGACACTTTCTTGCATTTTGTGTTGTGTTAGAATTTCTAACAATATGGGAAAGCAACTTTTTGCCATGTGGATTCATGAGTCTAGCTTCTTCACTGAGTCAGTATAGACAAGGTGGATAAGCTGTTAGAGCATGTTGGCATATGGAGGCAAATTGGTGGTATTTCTTTGGCTAAGGTACAAACACAAGTTGTTAGTGGATTGCATGTTTCCATCCATCATCAGATCAAAGATGATTGATGATGGGCTCTTTCTTGCATTATAGAATTATAAGATGCTTAAAAATTGTGGGGAAGCAATAATGTGATGCACATATTGGTGGGTCTATCCTCCTATGTGGGCCTTTGGAATTTAAAAGATAGTGCTAGTTAAGATGCTAGGTAGTGCTAAGGTGGAAATTATGTGCTAGTTACTTCTTACTAATTCACCAAAGGTTAAAGTGCTTGATGAGGTCAATGCTGAGTGGTCCATGGGCCTAAAACGTAGAGGATTGGTGCAGTAGTAATGCAAAGTTTCATCAATCATCAATATTCTATAGATCGACGATCAACACTTTCTTATATCATGGAATTGCGAGACCTCTAGACAATGTAGGAATGTGCTTAATCGCCACATGTCTTTGAGGACCTAGTTTGGAAGAAATATAGTCATAGTTAAGGCTAATAGTTATGTAACTTTATGAATAAGTTGGAATATTGGCATAGTTAGTAGGTTATGTGGTCAAATGTGTGAAGACCTCATGACGTGGCAGAAAGATAAAAGAATATTGGTCCATGTGGTGCTTTTTGGTTGTAGAACTTGGTTGACCTACTAACCTTGCTAACTTATGAGTTAGAAACAAAGGGAAGAGATGTTTTCTTGCATGAGCCAATCTTCGTAATAGATTCCAATGACCTTCCAATGAATTCCATGCCTAGTAAATGAAGGAAACACTCCATCATCTCTAGTTTTATCCATCTACTTGGTTAGAGTGACTTAATGGCATCATTTTGTCTTCTCAAGGGTCTATTTTCTAGAAAAGTATTAGATTTCATTGCATCTAAATTTGTGCCAAGATCAAAGTTTCTCCAGATCTATATGATTGTTCTCTGAAATCTCAAATGATAGTGGTTGAGTTTGGTTTAGGAAAGAAAATATCTCAGTTATGTCTGAGCTATAAAGGTAGTTTTTGAAAAAAAAATCAAGGTCAACTCTTCTCTATTTTCTTGATATTTTCTCTATAAGTTCACTATAAATTGCCTTTACCACTAAACCTATATGACATTCTACTTTATCTCTTTAGAAATTGATGCATTGTGCAAAGACCTATTTGCCTCTCATTAGTGTATTGTGGATATCTGCAATCTTGTATGACTGTGTCTCTTTTTCGCCTATAAATGATATATAAGTAAATTCTCTTCTTCCTTATGTCATTTATTTGGGTTTTTTGATCTACATGAGATTGTTAGATTAAAAAAAGTCTAAGTCTATATATCTTTTGGTGTCATGATGGTTCAAAAGTGCATGTATGAGCATTGATTAGTTTGAACACTCAATTTTTATACATCACCTGCTTAGGTTAGAATAGGTAGATTTTCTTTCTATGCATTCCTTCTCCCTTTTCCTCTCCAAGAGTAGTTAGGTGCACCCTAATAGCAAAGGAATTTAGCCTTCTCAAGAGACTCAAACTCACAGTTCAAGTCCCATAGCTTGGAGGTTGTTTCCATGTTTCACAATGTTGTTCTTAGGTAAAAACTTTGGACAAGGATGCAAACTTTTATGACAACACAACCCAAGCACCTCCACAGATAGGAGAAGACTATGCATAAAAGTTAGAAAATGTTGATGTTAGAGGGATCCAAGACAATCCTCAAGTACCACCAACTAAGCAAGGATGAGGAGGAGATGAAGTGGAAGTCCAAGAAATACCTAAACAAGAAGTACAAGTTTGTCCCTTTGTGCCTAAGAAGAGAAAGATTAAGACTCTGGTAAAAAGGAGACAAAAGGTCACTAGGAAAGTTGTTCCTTTCCCATCAATCCCTTAACCTATTTTAGAAGAAGCTAAAAAAGAGGATGATGAGGATAATTTACCTTTGAATTAGAGTACTCATCTTAAAAGAGCTACAAAATTGGAAAGGAGAAGAAGCTCCACCATCACACCTCCATCTATTCTTGATCAACCCATTCAAACTACAACATCAAAAGATGAAATGCAAAAATAGATAGATAAATAGGATGTGGAGGGAACTAATGTCTTTAAGATGTTAGATTTTGATTTCATATCCATGGGTACTAAATTTATTGGGGATAAGATAACAGACACTCCAATCAATCAACCTCAATAGGAGGATTGGAGTTAGTTACCACCTAATCAACAAGGTCCTGAAGTAGCACCACCATCCCTAGTACAAATCACATTTTGTGTAGATAAAAAATTGGGTACTCCTCTTCCTCCAAGCAATGAAGAAGACTAGGTACAAGAGGAAGAGCCACAATAGGTATACATTGAGGAAGTGTCAGAAGAAGGCTAGATAAGTGAACAACCTCAACAAACTTCCCAAGACACTAAGGTAAGGATTGTAGACTCTATGGACATAGAAAATACTGGTGTAGATCTCTCATAGAAGGAGAAGACTCTAGAAAGTAGTGATAAGGGAGAGGGCATAACAGAGAAAACTCCATCATCATAAAAAGGAAAATCTCCAATGGAGCATATCCCAAGGTGGCTAAGGAAAGAAGTAATAAGGAATAAGAAGCAACAATTCACCATAGAGGAAGAAGATAGAATGGAATTGATAGAAGTCCTAAGGAGGCTTGAATCACCCCCAAAATATGCATGGGCATTAGCCTTCATCATGAGTGATTAGAGCCAGGACTTGTTTTCTCATGTGGCTATCCCTCCTCCACATTCAAATGTTGAAGAATTGATTCAAAAAGATTATTAGATTAAGGAGGTTATCCTTGGGAAGCTTACCTTGGATACTGCTAAGCTGATGGTTACAACAAGGATTAAAGAAGTCTTCAGAAGCTTAGAAGAGGAGGGGGCATAATTAATAACACATCGCTATCAAAATGAGATCATAAAAGGATATCTAAGTCAAGTGGTTAGTCCTTTAGATTGCACAAACCCTGAGGAAACTTTGAACACAACAATTGAGAGAAGAGATAGGGGTACAAGTCAATTTGATCCATTTTTGAAAGCTTTTCAGCAATGATGATAAATTTTTGAGGAGAAAGGTGTATAGATCATTTAAGGAAATCTAAAGATGTTACAAGTCATGTAGGATAATTTAGATAGACTTATAGCCATTTTAAATAAAGATTTTGGTCTGATGGACCAAGTACATACCTAGGGCAAGGATTTGTAGGCATTAGAGGAAATTAAAGGTCAAAGGTATTGGATGTTGATGTAAGTGTATATAGCTAAGGAGTTAGACAAGATTGATTATTGGATGGAAAAGATTGTGGATGACAATAAAGTAATGGTGACATTACATGTGGAGATTCATAGGCTCAAGGATCAAACCCAAGGGATAATTTTGGAAGCTAAGAAATAATATAGTGATGCATTTCTAGATATTTTTGAGGATAATGCATGGGAGAAATTAATAAAGGTAGAGATAGTAGTTGAGTAATTTTGGAAAACTTTTGAAGAAGTTATCAATGATGATGATATTAGCCAGGCATTTAGAAAAACTTATGACCATTTTGAATCAAGACTTTTGATGCAAGAGCATCTTGGGTTTTTTTGCAATCCTACATGTTTGGAGGAATTTTGGTTAAGTGTTGTGGAAGCTTGGAAATTTTTGGTACTTGGCATGCTCTAGGAGCTTAGCATGCTCTGGGAGCTTGGCATGGTCTAAGTGCTTAAAATGGTCTAGGAACTCGCCATGGTCTGGGAACTCGACATGGTCTGGTAGCTTGGTATGGTCTAGGAACTCAGCATGGTCTGGGAGCTTAGCATGGTTTAGAATCTTGACATGTTTTCGTAGCTCGACATGGTCTGGGAACTCAACATGATCTATGGAGCTTGGAAATGCTTGCGAATTTACTGGTGTATAGTTTAGTTTTGTTGACACTTGGCTTGGTCTTGGTTTCTGCTAGTGTTGAGTTGTTTGTGAGCCAACTTTTGGAATTTAATTTATGTATGGGTTATTTAATTTGTGTTGAGGCTTACTTGTGGCCTAACATATATTTAATGTAAGGGATTTAATTTTGTTTGTAATGAGCTGGGCCAACTTGTGGCTTAGTTGGGTATAAGTAGGGGTCTTGTGGAGTCTTTTAGTCATTGATTTGAGGAATTGAATGAAGGATAGATGCAAACTTTGAAGAGCTAGAGTTGTGGCTTAGGAACTAGATAATTTCTTGGTGGACCTAAGGGTACAAATGTGGATTCTTCTTGGTGTTTTTATCCTATTGTGTATCTAGACTAGCTAGGATAGGGTTTGGAAGTGGATCTTTGTTGGATCTTGCAGAACTAATTTTGTAATTGCTATCTATATTTGGCACTAACTCAAAAGGCCTTACAACTGGGCATATTGCATGTAATCGATTATATTTTATGAATAAAGGATTGTGATTTGGTATCAGATCTTGCATTACTATTGATTTTTGTTGTGTTTCCACTATGTGGTTATTAGCTGGGGGCTAGGACATCTCCTTTGGGATTCTCCTACCTTGCAGTGCATCAAATTTTCTCTAATGGATGAAATACATACTTAGGGCAAGGATTTGTAGGCATTAGAGGAAATTAAAGGTCAAAGGTATCAGATGTTGATGGAACTGTATATAGCTAAGGAGTTAGATGAGATAGATGATTGGATAGAAAATATTACAGATGGCAATGAAGTAATGGAGACATTACATGTAGAGATTCATTGGCTCAAGGATCAAACCCAAGGGTCTCGCCATTGTTGACAACCTTTCAAAAATGGATCCAATTGACTTCTACCCCTATCTATTCTCTTAATTGTTGTGTTCAAAGTTTCCTCAGGGCTTGTGGGATCTAAAGGACTAACAACTTCACTTAGCTATCCTTTAAGGATCTCATCTTCTCACCGAAGTTTTATCAATTCTACCCCCTTCTCTTCTAAGCTCCTGAAGACTTCTTTAATCCTTGTTGTAACCATCAGTTTAGCATAATCCAAGGTAGGTTTCTCAAGCATAACCTCCTTAATCTATTAATCTTGTCGAGTCAATTCTTCAATGTTTGAATGTGAAGGAGGGATAGCCAAATGGGAAAATAAGTCCTAGCTTTGATCACTCATGATGAAGACTAATGCACATGCATATTTTGGGGGTGATTTAGGTCTCCTTAGGACTTCTATAAATTCCATTCTATCCTCTTCCTCTATGGTTAATGATATGCTCCATTGGAGATTTTCCTTTTGATGATGATGGAGTTTTCTCTGCTATGCCCTTTCCCTTATCACTACTTTCTAGAGTCTTCTCCTTCTATGAGAGATCTACACCAGTATTTTCTATGTCCATAGAGTCTATAGTCCTTACCTTAGTTTCTTGGAAAGTTTATTTAGGTTGTTCAATTACCTATCCTTCTTCTAACACTTCCTTGGTGGATACTTGTTGTGGTTCTTCCTCTTGTACCTATTCTTCTTCATTTTTTGGAGGAAGAGGAGTTGTTAATCCCTTATCTACACAAAATGTGACTTGTACTAGGGATGGTGGATCTACTTTAGGACCTTGTGGATTAGGTGGTAACTAACTCTAATCCTCCTATTGAGATTTATTGGTTGGAGTGTCTCTTATCTTATCTCCAATCAATTTAGTACCCATGGACATGAAATCAAAATCTGATATCTTAAAGACATTAGTGCCCTCCACATCTTGCCTATGTATCCACTATTGCATTTAATCTTCTGATGGTGTAGTTTGAATGGGTTGGTCAAGAATAGATAGAGGTGTGATAGTGGAGCTTCTTCTCCTTTCAACTCTGTAGCTCTTGCAAGATGAGTACTCTGATTCAAAGGTAAATTATCGTCCTCATCCTCATGTTGATGCAATTAAAGGTGAAAGGTTTCAGATGCTGATGAAAGTGTATATAGCTAAGGAGTTAGACAAGATAGATGATTGGATAGAAAATATTGTAGATGACAATATAGTAATGGAGACATTACATGCAAAGATTCATAGGCTCAAGGATCAAACCCAAGGGAAAATTTTGGAAGTTGAAAAATAATATAGTGATGTGTTTCTAGCTATTTTTGAGGATAATGCACAGGAGAAATTAATAATGGTAGAGATGGTAGTTGAGTAATTCTAGAAATTTTTTGAAGGAGCTATCAATGATGATGATATTAGGTAGGCATTCAGGATGGAAGAGGCTTTATTAAATTTGGATGTAAAACAAGGAGATTTTGTAGAGACTTGTATTGAGGTTGGCAACTATATATAGAGGGTGAAAAAAAAATATGAAGCCTTAGATTTGTTATATGTGGCTCAAGTTGCTAAGATAATTGAAAAATTCAAGGGAAAATACCTTGACATAGCTTTTGTATAAAGGGGAACAAAACTGAGAAGCTAGAATTTCAATTTTCACACTTAGTGAAGTTTTGCATTTTTTGGAACCTACTTTTGAGGTGCTTTGGTGCACTGGTGCACTAGTGCACTAGGTGCACATGTGTGTTTTTCAGAAGCTTGCCTCAAGTTTTTGAGAATTTAGAGGTGCACTGATAGTTAACTACCAGTTCTAAATTTAGACCTTTCCATGCATCAAAAACATATTCTAATAGTAGTTTAACATCTATAGATGCCTAGTGAAGAAGGAGCTCCTATTTTTGGCACTTCTAGACACTCTACATCAATTGAAGGCCTTCTCTTTCTTATTTCTTATGATTTCTTTGTTTTATGAAATTTAAAGGCTCGTGCATCCAATTAATGATATAAATATGGATGGAGTCCTACTAAGCACCAGTTACATAGTTAGTTTGTACATAAATAGGTTTGCTTTATTAGTTTAGAAGCATATGATTGCATTAAGATATCTCACACTCTCAACACAAATTGAGGAGAAGATTTCTTATAAATTCATGAATGCAACATATATTCCAAGCCACCATTATTTTGATGCAATAATATATGTTGTTGGTGCTCATATTTGGAGTGTAGTGATTCTTTCCTTAGTCTGTTATATTTTGTGAATGTATGTTCATGAAATGTAATTTAGCCAATAGTTTTATTGTGTTGTTTTGGTTCTATGATCTTTTAATTCTTGTGTTTACTATGGGTCTACAAATTTTACTAGCGTACTTAGTTCAAGAAGAGATCATCATATCGTTCCTACATAACTTTTTGTCTTACATGAGCACACTTTCTATGGCCTTTCAATTTTATGAAAAGTGAAACATCTTATGATTACTAAATTCCCATCGAGGATTACATCAGTGGAATTAAGGAAGCACTACTGCTATTTTCATTGGTTACCCATCAATCTTTTTGAAGGATTAGTTCACAAACACATTTTTTCTATGGCTTATGTCTATTAGGATATTTACTTTTCATGTTATTTGCTTAAATCTCTTGGTACCCTATCTTTTTTATTTACTTTACTAGCCCCTTGGTTAAATTAGGAATTCATATAGTTGTATTGTTAGATTACATTCATCATAAAATAGAAAAATACAAAAATATAGTTCTTTTGTGTGTTTTGCCCTTTTTAAGAAACAAACAAATTCTACATCTTATTTGACATTTTCAAACCAATAAAGGCCTCTTCATGAACACTCACATTTATCTTCAACTGAGTAGATTCCAACAGATTGCAAGATCACCCAAAACCTTAGAGTTGATCCTAAGATTAAATTTTCAAGAGAGGAGTTCAAAAGGATTCCTACCATTAAGCATCATGCAAAATGACAACTTAATAGAAGTGGTGCTAGAAGGAGGGCCCCTTAACATTTAGAATGGAAGAAAAAAATGAAAACTTCAAAATTTTACATTTCTTTACAAGTTCAGAAAATTTTCTAAGTTTCCAAGCTTTCAAGGTTTGCAGGCATGCCAGGTGTGTAGGTGCACCAAATTCAAAGGTGTACCTTATTTGGTGAGAAAGCATACTTCTAAAGAGGTGTGCTTTTTCTAAAATTGATGTAAACTGGAGGATTCTAATCCATCATCCCCATTTTAGTGAGCTTTAAGATCTCATCAAGTGCAAATGAGCTCCTCAAGTTTAGCCATTTCCATAAGCCTCACAATGAAAAAGAAATCCCCCAAATTCTACCACTTCCATTCAACATTTCATCATCTTCTTTAGTTTTGCTTCCACAACAACCACCCAGTGGGCCAAAAAATCTGCCAATAGTTCCACCTCCACAATAGCCACCCCATGGTCCACTAAATCCTTTGATGGCCTTTTTTACAAATATTGTAGACTCACCAATCAACTTGACTGGAGTACTCAATGATCTTCCCAAGAATCCCAAGAAGTTTTGTCCAATGTTGATCTATGGAGAGACATGAACGATTGAAGATTACATCAAGGTATTCAAAGACATTTGCACTGAAAGTAGATTGCTAATAAGAATGTGGTTCTTTTTTTATTCCCCTACTCTTTGGTGGAAATTGCCTTCAATTGGTATGTTAATTTTCCAACTAGATGTATTGGAGATTGGGCCACTTTCAAAAAATTGTTCTTGGAACAATTCAAAACTTTCATCAATCTAGCTATGATACATCAACAATTCATATCAATCAAAAAGGACCCAACTAAGATGGTTTTGCACTACAACCATCACTTTCATATGGCATATCACAAATTGAAAACACCATACACTATACTAGTTGAAGTTGCTATCCAAATTTATTTGAATGCTATGGACCATCTTACTACTATTTTTCTAAGAAGACCTCCTACAATAGATATCGACACATTAGATAAAGTCTTTGTAGAGGCAATTACCTTTATTAAGCAAGCTAATCCTAATGGAGGAGGATTGTTGCTTTTAGCTCAAGCTATTACAACAATGTCAACATATCCTATTAGAGCACCTGTGATGCCTAGTTTGTTCATACCTATAAGTCTAGTTCTATTACAATAGGCACCCACTCCACAAAACCCAACTTTAACATATCTATGGTATGAACCTCCAAAAGTTGGTTTCTTTGAGCAAAAGGTAGCAACTTCCACTAAGGTAGACAACAGTCTTGCCTCTAAGTTTAGTCAAATGAAGAAGACCATGTCACAAATGAATAATGAGCTAAATCACTTAAGGCTATCACAAGGATATAATAAAAACTTCCAAAGAAATAATGTTGGTCCTTATAATAATAACAATTACAATTAGAACTACAATAGGAATTATGCTAGAAACAACAATGCTAGAAACAACAACGCTGGCAACGACAATGGAGGAAACAACTTCAATCCTCTTGATCATAATAATGGCTTCCAAAAATAGAATTGACAATGGAACACTCATTTGAATAATGGAAGCATTCCTATAGATAACAACAACAATAATGTTTAGTATGTACATATCAATCAGTATGATGATAGTCAAAACACATTGAACAATGATGGTTCATACTATAATGGAAATCAAGACATGATTCTGCACAAAATGCATAGGTAGAACAACCAACCAATGAAGAATTCTCTTTTCTATTTAGTCACAAACCAAACATTTAGCCTAAGAAATGTTTTTTTTTCACAATCACAATCAAAATACTTACAATCTATGAAGTAAACAAGAAACTATGACAGATGGAATTCATTCGACATTAAAACCAACTCCTCTTGATCTAAGAGCTGAGTAATAATTTTGCACTAGTTAGACCCTTGTATGGTGGAGAAAAAAATTAGAATAAAAAAAATGTGCCAATAATCTTGAAGAATTATACTTGGTCTACTAAAAAGTATAATGTAGTAGAAGATTTGAAACAAACAAAGGCTAACATGTCGATGTTTGACATGCTATAAAATTGTCCACATCAACAAGATGCTCTCATAAAGACTCTAGATCATATAAAGGCACCCCATAATGTGAATCTCATTCCTCAAAAGATAGTATCTCAACAAGGTAATACTTCAAAGGAAATAATAACTATGTTTAAAGACAAGGTTGAGGTGCCTCCATTTTTTCTTGGCATCTAGATATGTAGGAAGAATCTTCATAATTGCCTAATTGATTTAGGAGCCTCCTGTAATGTTATGCCACTATCAATAGCACAAAGGTTGGGAGTCACCCCTCAGCCTTCTAATTAGATAGTGATATAGTTGGATAAAATAGAGGTGAAAGTCATTAGTGTGTTGAAAGATGTTCAGATACAATTGATAGTTGAATCCTGGATTCAAGACATTATTGACATACATGTGGTTGATGTTCCCAAAACATATGGATTGCTACTCAATAGGGAATAGAAAAAAATGCCTAAGAGGATGGTTTTCTATGGATTTCACTCAGTTATGGTTACCATGGAAAGGATTGAGTAATCAAATCAAGATAGATACAAAGCCAAATTTGAAAATGATGATTATAAAATACAATGCTCTAAATGAAGTGGCATTCTTACAATCAGATTTGGTGTCTTACAAAGTAATGGCTTTTGATACAACCTCAACCAAAATATTAGTTGATCAAGATGAAAAATCGAAGATCTTAATCCCAAAGGATGAGATCGTAACATAGTTCATAGACAACATGGTAGCTAACTTACAATGTTTAGGAGAAGAAGTTGACCCCAGTATCTTACTTCTCCTAGGATTTTTTCGATTACACAAAGTTATCCATTCAGAGTTCAAATTTTCATTGTGCCAAGTACTAGTTGTTAAGGTGTTAACACAAATGATGGAAGTAAAGAGTGGTAACATTCCAAAAGATGGATCTATATAAAATCAAAGTCCTATAAACATATCTAAATCCATGGAAAAGGTTGAAGAGCACATTAAATATCTAAATGCATCATATAGTGATACCTCTTCAGATGGTGGAGGTTTGTCTTCTCCTCCACTAGGAATGATCAAAGCTCAAAGACTAAGATCGTACATAAAAGGCCAAGGATGGATTTCAGTAGTCATCCACCCTAAACCAAAAGTGGAGAAAATTATAGAATTGATAGGGAAAATTCAAGAAAAACAAGAAAAACATACACTTCTTGTATGAAGGAGTAACAATGTAAAGTCATCAAGTCCACCCTGCAAAAGACTATAGTGCATCCCTAAGAAATAATGCTTTCAAGCCCAAGTGGAAGAGAAGCTAAGGATAAATAAGCATAAGGTTAGAAATTCCAAAGAAAATCTGATTTGGACACTTCTCATTGATGACTCCAAATTAAAATTAAGAGTTGAGGTAGGTATTGAGTTGATCAACCCAAAAGGTAAGTCTTTCTACATAGCATATCAATTACAATTTAGATGTACTAATAATGTTGTAGAGTATGAGGCATTGATTCAAGGAATTATTTTCACATTAGAGAAAGGAATTACAACTCTCATAGTTGAGGGAGATTCTCAGTTGGTCATAAGACAAGTAAGATTAGCATACTCCTATAATGATAAGAGGTTGCTTGCTTACAGGAAAAGAGTATGAGATCTAATGGATGATTCTGAAGCTTTGAATATAAAATCCATGCCAAGGAGGAAAAACATGGTAGCAGATGCTCTTGCCATTTTAGCTAGTGCATTACAACTAGTTGAGAGAACAAAATTGAAAAGATTCTCAGTTGAATTGGTTGCTGCCCCATCTATCCTAGACAAAATTACACACTTCCAAGTTTTTTAGGACGATCAACATATACTTGAATTTATCATGTGCAATGGCCACTTTAAAGGGTAGGAAATTGATGAAACTCTAGATGATAGACCTAATGATGATGAATCTAAAGATGAAGATGGGGTCATAAACTTGAAAACTAACACTATTCCTAAGGGAATGGTTGAGTACGAGCATATTTTTGATAGTGACGAATCAACAATTCATAGAAGAATGGTCAAAAGGGATTGAGGAATGTGATTCATACAACTTAGGTACCGATGAAGACCCTAGAATGGTAAGGATTAGAAAGGCATGCAATGCACAAGAAAGGGAAGATATGCTCAAATCACTTACATAATATAAGGATGTCATTTCTTGGAGTTGGGATTATTATGCATGACATTTTGTTAAAACCAGATGCCAAACCTTTTCATTAAAGGCAAAGACCCGTGAATCCTATCATTGGACCACTAATAATCAAGGAAGTTAAGAAGTTTCTAGATGCCAAGATCATCTTCCCCATTTTTCATTATACGTGGGTGGCTAATTTTGTTCTTGTGCTGAAAAAGGCCAAAGAGATTCACCTTTGTATGGATTTTCATAACTTGAATCTCATGTCTCAAAAGGACAACTAACCCTTGCCTTCACTAGATGAAGTTTTACAAATTGTAAATGGTTCAAAGATGATGTCTTTCTTTGATGGATGTTTAGGATGTAATTAGGTAATGGTTGATGAAGAGGATAGGCTAAAGATGACCTTCACAACTAAATGGTGGACTTTTTCTTATAGAAGAATTCCTTTTGGGTTGATTAACACTGGGGCTACATTTCAACAAGCCATGGAAAAAACTTTTAAGAGATTAATAAGAAAGTGTATAGTCATCTACATGGATGACTTAATTTTCTTTTCAAAGGATCAAATCACTCACATTGTTCATTTAGGAGAAGTATTCAATAGATTTCATTAATATGGCATATCCCTCAATCCGAAGAAATGTTCATTTGGGGTTACTAAAGGAAAGATCCTAGGCTATATCATTTTTCAAGATAGAATCTACATTGGTCCTGACAGAGTTTAAGCCATTTTGAAATAATCACCTCCTCACAGTAAAAAAGAACTTAAGTCTTTCTTTGGGAAGATAAATTTTGTGCAAAAATTCATAAGTGGATTTGCAAAGATAGTTTGTCCCCTTAATGATTTACTCAAAAAGGGACCTAAAATGTAATGGGTTCCAAAGATTAAAAAATCATTTGAGGATATCAAAGTGGCTATGGCCCTAGTATTGGTAATTCTAGACTATGGACTACCTTTCAAAACATACTCTTTTGCTTTAGAACATTCATGTGCTAGGATTCTAACTTAGAAGAAAGAAAAGGAAGATGAGAGGCCCATTGCCTTTATGAGTTTCCCTCTAAAGAATGCTAAGTTGAACTATTCTAACCTTGATAAATAGTCATTTCCTTTAATCAAAGTAGTAAAAAAATTTTGCCATTATATATACTAAGTAGCAAGGTGTATGCAATTGTGCCTGATCTAGCAGTTAAGACATTGTTGATGCAAAATGAACATGGTGAAAGATGAGGGAGATGGATGACAATCCTTCAAGAATTTGATTTTGAGATTCCACCTATGAAGTTAGTAAGAGGCCAAGGATTGTCAAAAATGATAGTAGATAACCATATAGAAAATGAAAATAAATTCTAGTTTGAGGGTAAAATAGATGTGGATGATCATAAGAAGATTGTAGTATCTCAAGTTGATATTGATTAAGGTGTAGTAACAAATGTCTAGTACTAGGAAATTGTTTACTATCTTTTACAAAATTAGGATCCTAGTTGGATGAATAGTTTACAACGCAGGGGACTCAAAATGAAGTGTGAATCCTACATGTTGCATGCTTGAAAATTATACAAAATGAACTATGAAGGAATTTACCTAAAATTCTTGGGATGTGAGTAAGTAAATGAAGTTTTGGAACAATTTTATGATAAGTATTGTAGAGGGCATGGTTGACCTCTCATATGATTTTTAGATTGGGTTATTTTTAGTGAATGATATTCAAAGATACTTTTGACCATGTGCATACTTGTAATATTTGTCAAACTAGTGCTAATAGAGAAAGACATCCTATAATGCCATTATAACCAGTGTTCAAGATATGCCCATTTGCAAAGTGGGGGCTAGATTTTATTGGTCCAATGAATCCACCATCATCAACTGGTCACACTTTTATTCTCATAGATACTAATTACTTTACATGTTGGATAGAAGTAGAGACATTCTAAAATTGCACGGCTAAGGTGGTTAAAAACTTCTTGAAAGAACAGATTGTTACTAGATTTGGGATGCCGCTCTCCCTAGTGTGTGATAATAGATCAGCTTTTGCATCAATTTTCTTAATTGAATGGGTATTGGAAAATTAGGTTATTATCAAGTTCTCCTCAAATTATTACCCACAAGGAAATGGTGTGGCCGAAGCTACAAACAATAACTTGATCATAGTAATAAGATGTTTGTTGAAGGAGAATCCTAAAGATTGGCATACACAACTCAAATATGCACTATGGATAGATCAAGTAAGGGTCAAGAATGCTTTGGGGGAAAAAAATCTCCATATCTACTATTATATGGACAACATCCAATATTCCCACTTAAATTTAGGATCCCTATTTTGAAATTTATGAGTGGGTATGTTGAAGATGCTAATAGAGTACAAATCAAGTTGATGAATCTTTTAGAGATGGATGAAAAATGGACAACTAATTTGGAGCACATGGAAAAACATCAAGCTATCATCAAGAGGTGGTTTGACGAGAGGGCCACGATAAACTCTTTTAGGTTATCTAACCTTGTTCTACTTTGGAACAAGGTGAAAGAAAAGCTAGGCAGCCACGCAAAGTTTCAATGCTTGTGCATTGGTCCTTATCAGATCATAGAAATCTTGGGAGAAAACACTTTTAGGCTGAGTTCCTTACAAGGAGAATTAGTTCTTTTGCTAGTCAATGGGAAATTTCTGAAGCATTACTTTGAAGCCTAAAAGACTTTTTTTTTTAAATTTTTTTTTTTTTAAATTTCTTTTCTACAAGTGTGTTTATTTTTGCAAGTGTGTTTGCTTTCAAATGTGTGTTTTCTTTTAGTTGTGTGTCTATTTTAAAAGTTGTGTTAGTCCATGGGGGTAGGTGCACTCGAGATTCTATCCTGACATATCTTACTAACCATTCTTTTGGTTCCAATTTTTGGGAAGAGGTATTTCTTTGTCAAAGCATTTTTATGATTTTGTTTCTTATTCCAAGGAATGGATGTAACTTGCAATAATAGGGGACTTTCATTCTCAAATTCAAAATTATAGATAAAAGAAGTTATCAACACTTCACAAATTTTAATTTTTTTGACTATTTTAGGTTTTTTTAGACCAAGGTGGAAGGTAGCAAGGGATAGTCCAAAACCCACTGGTTCAAATAGAAGGATCTTCTCGAAGGAATTGCTAAGATTTTTGTTTGGCATGAGAGTTCCTAAAAATTTCTTAAAAGAGGAATGCAAGAGATTTTCACAAGAGATTGAATCTAGGAAACAACACCAATGTCTTGGCCACATAGCCTAAGCATGGTTAGGATACAAAATGAAAATAAAAAAGAAAGAAAGGTGTTAATAATGAAGGATTCTACAAAGTTTGAGAAAGGTAATCAGATTAGAGGGATATGCATTGTAAATAAGCTATTCAGTATCAAAACAATTGTTTCATTAAAGAATCAAATGGTGACATTATGAGATATATAAAGAAAGTATTGAAAAGGTTACTCAGGACTACAATTGAAAGTGAAAATCCACTAAGAACCCTCATAACTAATTCTCTCATCTGGTAAGACACATTATTGATAAACAACTTTCATGAAGATTCCTAATGAATGAGCCAGATGGGGTGGAAGATCGTTACCAAGTTGTCCAAAAAAATTTATAGACTACATTCTAAGATGTTGACAGAAATGAATACACTAAACACACACTGAACTTGGAGATTTGAGATTCTAAGCTTTTGACTAAAAAAGTGATTCAAAATACAGTTGGAATGGTCAAGATTTAGTTGGTGTTTGATAGATATTTGAGGAATTTTTGTTGATGAAGAAATACCATTGTCATTTCTTCATTTTTGTTGGGGCTATTTGTTGTGGTCTCACAATGCATACCCATTTTGACTAGAAATATGGACCCCCTACTTTTTTAAATTTTTATTTTTTTGGCTTTTTGGGTCCCCTAGTCTAGGATCCAAGTCTTTTAGGGTTTCATTTAATATTTCTAGTTAGATTCGAGCTCTAGTTCAAAAACCTAGAGTCTAAATTTCATCAATCAGAGGAGATAAGTCCTTTTTGCAAAGAAAGAAAGGTGCACTAGTGTGCCAAAATACTTAAAAAGAGAGAGGCTTTCTTCCTTTGGTGATGTGCAAATGCACAATAGTGCAACACCAAAGGTTTGTAGGGTCTATATAACCCCCTCCCCCCTTTTTCATCCCACTTCTTTCACTTTGTAGATTTCAAGGTGCAGCTCCACACCTCAACTGGTGTGCTCTTCCTTTGCTCCTCGCTCTACCTTCCCAACTATAGTCAAACACTAATAAATAAATGTTAAAATAACAAAAGCATGTATAGTAACACACCTAATTAGGTGCACTACTGCACTTTTTTTTTTGCAAAGAAACAACCAAAAACTTAAAACAAAAACAAAAATAGTCATTTAGGGTGTGCAGTAGCACACCTAATTAGGTGTGTTGTTGCACACCCTTAAAAACTTAAGGGGGAAAACATTAATCTTTTTATGTGAAAGGATCATAAGGTGCATATCAATGCACCTCATGAGGTGTTCTTTTGTGCACCCTATATTTTTAGAACCTAAAAAAAAATAGGTGCACCAAGCACACCTCAGAGGTGCACCTAGTGTATTTTATTGAGACAATCAAAATAACAGAGATGCCAATTGATTGGTCTTCCACTCTCAACAAGAACTTGGGTGAGCAGTTGGTGGTAGCGAAGAATAACAAATTGTTTTACATGACATCATACTTGTTGCACTTATTAGCCACAAGGGTGATCAATTATCTAGGGCTCTATAAGAAGGGTAGAATGAAGGATCCAAATGCATGGCCCTACATTGTATATGTTCAACTAGTTAAGAAGATACTTTTAGAGAAAAGCAAGGAATATAGTATTTTAAATGATGCTTTCATATTCACAATAATTTGGTTCATTGAAGGAGATATGCAAAGAGGATGTCAACAGAGACAACTGAAAAGATTTTAGAGGTTGGAGCCTATTACATCCAATACTGAGCATTCACATATTTGAGGGTAGTAGGCACAACTATCAATCCTAAGAAGCTCCCAAGATATCCAAGTGATAGGCTTATACTCTTGGATATTTCTCAACAACTCTTATCTACATATGATAGAGTAAGGAGACAACAAAAAGTAATATGTACATGGATTATTGCAACAGGACCATTTAACTTGGATCAGAGACATGACATTCCATCTTTTGAGTGTAAATGGGATCAATATCCCTTAGAAGAATATAATTCTCCATGCCTATATTTTGATAACATTGGAAGTGTGCAATAGCTACTTGGTAAGACATTTTAGCATGAGGATGCAATTGAGGATCACTGGATGAATGTAGTGGATGACTACACTATCCACATAAGGGATTATTGTAGGATGACTCTATTTCTAGAAGAGAGCATTTGAATGATGAAGATCCAATTTAAGATTGTGCAACAAGATATAGAGGAGCTATTGGATCCATTGTTCAAAAGAGACAAGATTGGGGATAGACCTATTATGAATGCTAAGGTTGATAAAGAAGAAAATGTAGACATCAATCATAGATTAAGACACATCATCAAATTGACAAAGGATTGGATCAAGAGACCTTTCAAACTTGATTCAATTCCATAGATAATGGTATTTCATGCTCAAGCCCAACCAGCTAAAGGTTAAGGAGCAAAGGTCATAGTGCCTACACTTATGACCCGGTCACTAGTAAGACCAAAAATAGTGCACCAACTTGATAGACCAATTAGGTATTATCAAGCTCAAAAAGGTAAAGTTATAGGCAAGAGGAAGATGAATTCTCCTCAACAAGTCAAGCTAGAAGAGGAAGAAACCCAAGCACCTCCATAGATAGGAGAAGAAAATGTACAAGGGTCAAAAAATGTTGAAGCTACAAGGACCCAATACAATCCTCATGTGCTACTAACTAAGCAAGGATGAGGAGGAGATGAAATAGAAGTCTAATAAATACCTCAACAAGAAGTACTAGCTTCTCCCTCTATGCCTAGGAAGAGAAATATTAAGACTCTGGTAAAAAATAGACAAAAAGGTTACTAGGAAAGTGGTTTCATTCCCATCAGTCCCTAAATCTATTCTAGAAGAAGTAGAACAAGAGTATAAGAAGGATAAGGAGGATAATTTACCATTGAACTGGAGGACTCATCTAGCAAGAGCTACAAAGTAGAAAAGGAGAAGAAGCTCCACCATCACACCTCCATCTATTCCTGATCAACCCATTCAAACTACAACATCAGAAGATGAAACAAAATAGTGGATAGATGAGAAAGATGTGGAGGGCACTGATGTCTTTAAGATGTCATATTTTCATTTCATGCGCATGGGTACTAAATTGATTAGGGATAAGATAAGAGATATGCCAACCAATCAACCTCAATAGGAGGATTGGAGTTAGTTGCCACCTAATCCACAAGGTCCTAAAGTAGCTTCACCATCCCTAATACAAGTCCCATTTTGTGTAGATAAGGGATCAACTATTCCTCTTCCTCCAAAAAATGAAGAAGAATAGGTATAAGAGGAAGAGCCATGACAACTATCCATAGAGGAAGTGTCAACAAAAGGCCAAACAAGTGAAAAACCTCTCCAAACTTCTCAAGACATGGAGGTAAGAATCATAGACTCTACAAACACATAAACTCCCATTGCAAATCTCTCACAAAGGGAGAAGACTCTAGAAAGGAGTGATAAGGGAAAGGGCATAGCAGAGCAAAATCCATCATCATCAAAAGGAAATTTTTGAATGGAGCATATCCCAAGGTGGCTAAGGAAAGAAGTAATAAGGAATACGAAGAAACAATTCACCACAGGGGAAGAGGATATAATGAAATTGATAGAAGTCCTAAGGAGGCCTCAATCACCCCTAAAAGATGCATTGGCATTAGCCTTCATCATAAGTGATTAGAGTTAGGACTTGTTTTCTCATGTGACTATCCCTCCTCCACATTCAAAATTTGAAGAATTGACTCCATGAGATTATCAGATTAAGGAGGTTATTCTTGGGAAGCCTACCTTGGATACCACTAAGTTGATGGTTACAATAGGGATTAAAGAAGTCTTTAGAAGCTTAGAATAGGAGAATGAAAAATTGATAACACTTCAGCAACAAAATGATATCCTATAAGAATATCTAATAGAATATTTTTGTCCTTTAGATCCCACAAACCCCAAGGAAACTTGGAACACAACAATTGAGACAAGAGATAGGGGTATAGGTTAAATGGATATGTTTTTGAAAGCTTGTCAGCAATGGCTAGAAAGTTTTTAGGAGAGAGGTGTACATATCATTCAAGGAAATCTAAAGTTGTTACACATCATGCATGATAATATAGATAGAATTATGGCCATTTTGAATCAATATTTTGGTATGATGGATGAAGTACATATCTGAGACAAGGATTTGTAGGCATTAGAGGCAATTAAAGGTCAAAGACATCCGATGTTGATGGAAGTGTATACAGTTGAGGAGTTAGAAAAGATTGATGATTGGATAGAAAAGATTATGGATGGAAATAAAGTAATGGAGAAATTAAATGCAGATATTCACAAGTTCAAGGATCAATCTGAAGGGAAAATTTTTTAAGCTGAGAAACATTATAGTGATGTGTGTCTGGACATTTTTGAGGATGATGCATGGGAGAAATTAATAAAGGTAGAGAAAATAGTTGAGAAATTCTAAATTTTTTTTGAAGAAGTTGTTAATGATGATGATATTAGGTAGGTGTTCAGGATAGAAGAGACTTTATTAGATATGGATGTAAAACTAGGAGATTTTGTGGAGACTCATATTGAGGTTGGCAACTACAACCAGAAGGTGAAAGACAAATACGAGGCCTTAGAATTGCTAGATGTGGATAAAGTCACTAAGATAGTCAAGAAATTCAAGTTAAAATACCCATACATAGCTCTAGTATAAAGGGGAACAAAACCTATAAGCCAAAATTTCAATTTTGACACTTAGTGAAATTTTGCATTTTTTTGAACTTGCTTCCAAGCTGCATTGGTGCACTTGTGCACTAATGTGTAGGTGCTCCATTCTAGAATTTTGCATCAAGTTTTTGACAATTCATAGGTGCACCAATAGTTAACTATCAGTTCTAAATTTAGAGCTTTCCATGCACCAGAAACATATTTTGACAATAGTTTAACTTCTATATATGCCTAGTGAAGAAGGAGCTCCTATTTTTGACACTTCTAGACACTTCTACATCAACAAAAAGCTTTCTCTTTCTTGTTTTCTCATGCTTTCTTTGTTTTATGACATGTAAAGTCTCATACATCCAATTAAAGGTATAAATGTGGATTGAGTACTACTAAGCACTAGTTAGATAGATAGTTTGTACATAAATAGGTTTGTTTTATTAGTTGAGAAGCATATGATTGCATAAAGATATCTATCACTCTCAACACAAATTGAGGAGAATATTTCTTATAAATTTAGGAATGTAACATGTATTTCAGGCCATGATTATTTTGATGCAATAATATATGTTGTTGGTGCTCACAATTGGAGTGTAGTGATTCTACTCTAAGTGTGTTATAATTTGTGAATGTATGTTCATGGAATGTAATTGAGCCAATAGTTTTATTGTGTTGATTCTTTTGTGTGATCTTTTAATTCTGGTGTTTTCTATGGGTCTACAAATTCTGTTGACGTACTTAGTTTGAGAAGAGATCATTAGATTGTTCTTGAATAACTTCTCATCTCACATTAGCACACTTTTTGTGGCCTTGGGATTTAATGAAAGTGAAACATCGTATGGTTACTAAATTCTCATCAATTATTGCATTAGTGGAATTAAGGAAGTGTTGCTCCTATTTTCATTGGTTACCCACTAATCGTTTTGAATGCTAGATTTGCATATGTGTTGTTTCCGTGGCTTATGTCCATTAGGATTTTTACTTTTCATGTTAGTTTCTTAAATCTTTTGTTACCGTATCTTTTTTATTTTCTTTACTAACCCCTTGGTTAAATTAGGAATTCATATAGTTGTGTTGTTATATTTCATTCATCATAAAACATAAAAATACAAAATATAGTTCTTTTGTGTGTTTTACCCTTTTGAAGTAGCAAACAAATTCTACATGTCATTCGAAGTTTTTGAACTAGTAAAGGCCTCCTCATGAACATTGACATTTTTCTTCAATTGAGAAAATTCTAGCAAGTCACAAGATTTCCCAAAACCTTGGAGTTGATCCTCATATTAGCTTTTCAATAGAGCGTTCAAAAGGATTAATGTCATTAACCATCATGCAAAATGATAACAAAACAATAGTGAGTCCTGGGGTTGCATGGATTTCACCTATGGATTATGAGATCAATATAGACTATGCCACTATGGCCATTGAAGCTCTCTTTGAAGAAGAGAGTTGATAAGAATGCAAAGGCACTTAGGACACATTAGAGGATATGCAGTTGTTATTGAGAAAATAAAACCACACCTGAGATATGAGACACATGAGAAATCAAAAGATAAGATTGATATATATATATATATATATATATATATATATATATATATATATATATATATATATATATGTTGGAAATGTAGTATAGACTAGATGATTGAGAGGGGAAGAGTGTGAATTAGGAATCAATAAAAAATTTACTTTAATTCACTTATTAAACCTTCACATTATAATCTAATCTAATTGTATGCATGAAAGAGTGAAAGCATCAAAAAATTCAAAACACTTGATACAATATTTGGTAACCTAGAAACCTTCCAAATAGAAAGTAAAAATAGGGTGGGGATGATACCCACAAGTGTTAGTACTACAATATAAATTTATCTTGTTAAAGCTTACAATTGATTAATTCTGGTGATCTTCCCTATTAGGAAAAATAATGACTATTAGATCCTCCTTTTGAAAGGATTTAAAACATACAATGAAGTATGCACTTGGTTAGGAGATTTGGAAAAGACTTTTACATCCACCTTGTCAGTAAATTTGACTAATGCACCTATTAGGATGAATTAGTGTGTGATCTTTGATATGCAACTCAATTTTCTGAATGAGATTCATTTGAAATGCAATGATCAGCTTGCTATGATAGATAACACTCTACTTTTCCTTATACTTCTTGTAGCCTTGTTAATATTCACTCATACTGCTTCTTTCTTGACTCACTTTCATGTATTGGATATGAAAATATGTATTACATATATACCAATCTAGTAAATTATCTTCTAGAGTTAGCTACAATAACTAATTCAAAAAATCTTCACTATGTTGGCTTACTACTATAACTTGGGTTCTAAAGACCACTTGGGTGATATTCTGACACTCGGCAACACTATCAACTTTACAAAATTTTGCATTCATTTGAAATTGGTGCTCACTCCACAGTGATCACTCTAGAGTAGCAAGAACTTAGTTAGCATTGGGTTACTCAACAAATACTAAAGAACTTGGTTGACACTACAACTTGGTCAACACTCTCTTCCTTTAGCTTAGTTAACACATTGTTTCTCAATAGACATTGATAAACATGGTAGACACTATTAGTATAATTTTTTGCATGATAAATTTTCCCAATCTAGGTGTAAAAAATCAGATTTGAGTCCATTGTTAGAGGCTAGGGTTTTTGGTTTTTGGTCTTACAATTTTATTACCCTTTGAAAATCTTTTTCAAACCCTAGGTCTTGTTACTTTTGAATTTTTCCTAGCATGAAATCTTTTAAAAGGTGCAAATATCCCTTTCCTAGTTAAATTTTTTTTTTTGTCATGCTAAGTACCTTTTTCAATGTTTTTCCCACCATTTGATCTTGATTAGATCCATGGTTTTTGCATCATTTTTATAACAAAGTGCAAGGTTTTTTACCATAATGACATAGTGACTACCAGGAAATGGAGTCATAGTATCATAAAGTGAAAACTACCTCCAAAAATGTGCATTGATTTGGAAAAGGTTTAGTTATGTGCTTCATCTTAGAGTTTTCAGTGTCAGAAACGACACACATGGAGCAAGTTGCAATTGGCATCACAAAAAATTAGATTTTCTAGTAGGTCGCTATGTCATGATCGAAAAGTCCTTGTGCCTCACTAGTGGTGATATGGCACCTTTCCAAAAAATTAGGAAAGCAGCAAGCTTTTTAAATTGACGATTACAGAGAAAGTTCCCACATAGTATCATAATCATGCATATTGATTGCTCTAACAAAGGTATTGATTAATGTAATCATGTTGAAAAAGTAGTTTTTCTCCCATGACTGAAGTTATAATAGATCATTGAAGGTCTCTATGTCATGACCAAAAAGGTAATGGATTTTGCCAGTAATGATATATTAACTCATCTAAAAATAATAATGCGGCAACAGTTCCACAAGGACGGTCCTAGTGAATGCTTTGTCAGAAATGAGTCATGCACTCCCATGACACGATAGCTTCATGCTAAAGATATATCTTCTGGAAAATTTGAATACACTAGAGGTTTCTATGTCGTGATGAAAAAATCTTTATGCCTTTTCAGTAGCAATGTAGTGACTCCCCTGAAAGTGTGAAATGTGGTGAGGTCTAGATGACATGATGTCACCATACAGATTAAAAGAGTAATACATATGCTAGTGTGTCAAGATAGTTCCAAGTCATTAAGAATGTGGACCCACACCCAAGTGAGATCTTAGATGAACAATGATAATCATTGGATCAAGGGCAGATCAATGATCATCACATAGTCGCTATGGAGAAGTGCTCAAAGTTTAAGGGTAGCGACATAGCAAGATAAGCCAAAGGATAGTGGACCCACAATTTTGTATTAAAAAATGAATTAATTTTCCTCCACTTGATGAAAGTGAGATCAATGGTTGCCGCTATCTTGTGTAGGCGATGTGCTCATTCTTTATGCATAGCAAGATAGTGACACAGTGACACGTGTCCTCAAGAACTTGTGGGTCCAGTTTGAAGTGCCAATAGTGAAGGAAAGGTACACATGGAGAATTTTCATCAGTATCATTGCCACCATGTTAAGAAGAAGATGATTCATCCCCATTTTCACTCCTAGATCCTAGGATTTTATGAGATCAATGGCACAAATTTGAAAACGGAAGGTGGTGCCACTCCATTTTCCCTTACAGTTCATTTATGAGGTATGAAGGCTTTGTGTGTGAGAAAAATAGAGTATATTGCAAAAGATAGAACCATTTTCATCTTATGTGAACAATATTTCAAGCTTTTTGAGTAGATGAAATTACTAAGAACATTGTGTTAAGCTTGACTGGAATGTGAAGTAGTTTCCCCATTGTTTGTGAGAGGTTGCAAAATTATAGTGAAGAATGAGAAGATCAAGTCCTCATATACTATAATCTCTGTACCACTTTAATTTCTATGAATTATAGTCAAAATGCCTCCAAAGAAGGTATTCTTAGGGCAAGAAGACTATTTAGCTAGAAATATTCATGGTGACTTACTCAAATTACTGCCTAAATCCACCATTGAGACTGTACAAGTTAAGAAGCTAACTTCATTAAACCTTAGGCTCAAAATAGAAAATGGGTTATATGATAAGGGGAACTAGGTTAGTGATGCAAAAACTTCTCAAACTAGTCTTTCTCTATTCCAAAAATGGTTTTTAGAGAGGAATCTGTTTTCCCCACATGCCAACATTTGGAATTTTGATTTGGGAAAGTTAGTGGTTCCCAATGTTTTTATGGACTATGACCTTCTTGAAACCATTGCAAAAAATTATGACCAATTAGTTAGAGTATAAGAAGAACTGATGGTGTGCCTCTAGTTACAATTAGTCCTGAGAAAATTAGGGAGGCATTTTGTCTAGAGCCATTGACACATTATCATGTGCCCATGAATTTACAAGAATTCGAAAAGGAATATATATCAAAGAAGGATGTGATTAGGGGAGGTGCATTGAGGGAACATATTGGCATAACTGGGAATTTTCTAGTAATCACTACAGCCTGTAGGGAACCCTTCGAGAAAGAATTTTTCACTTCCTAGGATGTAGAGGTATACAAAACTTTATGCTGAGTTTTTGGTGAAGATGAACAAAATGTCATGCCCATTAGTTTTATGTATATGATGTTTTAGATTGCTTCCTTTGGTGTAGACATTATTTTTGACTTTGTGTCTTATTTAGTAGAAGAAATTCATATTGGCCTAGTAGGAATTGCAGAGGGGAAAGTAGAGAAGACTTTTGGCCATTATTATTTGTTGATGCATATGTTTTTGTTTAAGGGAGTGACATATTTTGGTAAAGAAATAGAGTTGAATAGAGAGTAGGATAGAGAAGCACTTCCAACCTAGTTATGGAGTGTAGATATTACCTAGGATGCAGAGAATTCTAGCTTTGATAGGTTTGATAGATACTTTGTGTCAAAGTTGAGGTGCCTCATATTAAGTGACAATCCCAAAGTGCCTAGGGCACTAATGAGTCTCATTAGGCCTATGGATAATCCTATTGGCTTAATAGTTTCAAATAATTAGGAAGATATTATCCCATACTCTATTTCTATTATCATTAGGGTTTATGGTTTCAAAGGCACCCACTATGTACTGCCTTACTAGGTACCTCTAAAGACCAAGAGAGTCAATATTCCCCATTTGTACTATAGCCCATCAATTTTTGGTCACTAAAGGGGGTTGGCTTTTTCTACATAAAATTTTGGATCAATACAAAATGGCTTTTTGTCATTCCCATTTTTGTGATACTGAGGGATATCATAACTTGGCTTTTAGACACAGGATCAAGTTTGGAAAAATTGACCATGAGTTTTATTTCCCTAAGGACATCATAAGAAATGAGTTTTCCTTGCAAGAATAGGAAACTAAAAAAGAAAAATGGAGGGTTTACTCAAGGGCTCTAGAATTTATACATTGTTTTAATAAAGATTATAACCCTTTGGATAATGCTGTAATAAAGGCAGATAAGATTAAAAAGTTCATGAATACATTTCCTGAAATAATGGAGACTATGAATGAGAAGAAATAATTCTTTACTAATTCTTACTTAGATAATCCTAGGGAGGTCATGAGGAGGTTAGCATTCACTCCTAATGTAGGATCTAGACATTTGATTGTCCAAAAGAGGCTAGGTTATAGCATAATTCAAAATAAAAAGGCACTATAGATAAGGGTAAACAAATAATGGGATCCACTAGTGTTGTCCTAGAAGAGAGACTTGATGAGCCTTCTCCTAAGAGGTGGAGAATAATGAAGGAACAAGATCCTCATGTTGAGGAATATTCACCTACTCAATCCCTTTTGTAGATTGGAGAAGAGCGACTCACTGGGGAACAAATTGAGCAAATGGGATAACAAGGAGGAGTGTTTATTACTCAGGAAGAATTGGATAAGGGAAACCCTCAAGAGCTTCCTATGCCAAGCCTTGAATTGACAATAGTAGATTAAAAGCATAGGGAATCGGATCCTATCATAGAGCAAGCTAGTCATCAATTTTTATCAAATGATAGCTTTATTAAATCTAGAGCTTTCCACCAATTTGCATGGTGGGCCAATATGGGAAAATTTTAAGAGAAATGTAATAAGTTGAGAATAGAGCATCTAGGAATTGATAAGACTACATTGCAAAATTAGGTGAAGGAAGAAATGATGTAGGAATTTAAAAATATAAGCCCTAAAGAAGGAAGGCAAATGGTGAAAGCATCAAACATTTTGTTGCTACCCAATTGGGACATAGCTAATGCTTTGGTTTTTAATTCTATTTCTAATAAATTGGATTTACAAGATTAGAATAAAAAGGAATTCTAGGGTGCTACATTTAGTGAAGAATAGGCTACTTTAGTCATTTGGTCATTGAGGAATGGGTCACAAGCTATCTCATCACAACCAGATGAATTTGGATTGATGGGAAATATTATTGTAAGAAGAGTAGCTGACACTTCCTATGTACAAGTTGCACACATGAATGTAGGGACATCTCAGTTTGTTTTGGCCACTATTGAAAAGGAAGAGAAGGCCATGTTTGAATTGCAAAGTAAATATGAAACAATTTTGGAAGCATACAATAAAGAGGTCCAAAAGAGGATTGAGTTAGAAAATAAGGTAATGGGAAGGCCTACCAGGCCAAGAATCACATATCCTCATCCTCTAGTGGAACCTTTTAAATCCACTCCTCTTATAGAAATGCCAGACACCCCAAAGAGGCCACAATACTATACAACTGAAGATTTTGAGGAAGAAAAAAGTAAACTTTGGGCATTACATGTAGAGATGGAAGTGCAATATAAAGATAAACTGAGAAAGGCTCTAATGTATCTAGTAGATAAAATTGAGTGGCCACTATTTTATGATCAATTAGAAAAAGTACTAAGCATATGGGAAGAATTGAAAGCCCATGAAGAGATTTTGAAACCTATTGTCAAAAAGTGGGGAAAGAGAAGGAAAGAAATTGTGTTTTTGTGTTATTCTATTATAAGGTCTACCCATGACCATATAGAAAAAACATATGATATTGCTAATGATCTACCAGACTTTGATGACAGAAGGTTAGCATTACAACTGATATTTGTTTCTTATCTAAGCAAATAAAAGAATGAGAAATTTGATTTGTTACCTTGTACTTTAGATAGAAAGAATAAATTAAAGAATAAGGATGAGTGGGCCAAGGAATTGAATGACCTATTCTATTTGAGAATGAATAAGGTTATCAATGAAAAAGGGCATGCTTGCTGAGCCACTACAATAGAGGAATTGGTGAAAGTCCAGTTATTTTTTGATTCTTTGAAATAGGAATTTGTTAGTATTGATAAGGAGGCTAAGTATGTACTTAGAAAACAAAGTGATATTTTGCAATTCAACTGGCTAGATGTAAGGCCCACACTAGCATCCTACTCTAGATTCTGATGAAATAAATATGATTAGGAGTTAATTAGGTCATGATGGAATTTTTTGTTACTGATAATGATTTATGGGACCCTATTAGAGGCTAATGTGGATTTTAACTAATATAAGCATGATACCCTATCCAATAACATTAGGGAAATAAGATAATACCACATGGAAATGAGACTCAAAATGTTCAAGCTAAGAACCTGGTCACAAGATACAAGGTGTGACCCACTAAGTGAATAGGAAAGATAAAATAGCATTCATTATCCTAAGAACAACTATGAGTGTAGATTAAGATGACATTAAAACATATGGATATGTTTGGAAAATTAATTTTAAATTTTTATGACATAATTAGTTAAACATGCTAACAGTCTAAGAAATTAACCCTAGGGGCACACAACTCATAATGGGATAAAAGAACCTTGTTAGAATTACTACTTTAGTTGGTTGATTTGTAAGGATGCTAGTAAACAATTTGCAAATAATGATGTTCACTTAAGACATATATAGTAAGAATTCATCTTACATGTTATAATGATTTAATTGATATGACTTGATGTTTCAGTGTTAAGATGGACAAGGATTGTGATGAAATTTAGGATGGGAATTTGTTATGATTAGAAAGATTAATGTTATGCATACCTTGATGTTTCAATTTTTTGAATATTCCAAGAAAATAATTAGAGGAAAGCTAATTGTATATGTTAATGCAAATTATGTGATAGAGGATCATTCTACATTTATCTATACATATTTTTATATTATTTCACTGAGCTATGGATATTTAAGTTGAGTGTGTAGGATAGTTGAACCATGAAAATTATTGGGGGAAACAAGGTTCAATCTTATGTGAACTCGGTAAAGCCAAGGTGAATCTTTGGAAGATTCAAAGCCTCATTGTATTGTGTTTATTTTGTAATGTGATTGTGCATGAGTATTATAGATAGAGAGCAAGATTCATTAGAGACATGTCATCATGATGTGTAAAGTGTTTTAAAGTGAGTGTGAGTGTCATTTGACACTTGTATTGTCTATGTGTAAATGATATGTCAAATAGGATTCCTTGGAATGAAGTCACTTAACCTAAGCCTAATCCTCATTACAAAACCAATTAACCCACCTTGAAGAGTGTTAGGAAGAGTCGCCTTCATGACTGTATTCAAGTTATAAGGGATAGGGAGTTTAGAGAGAGCCTAAAGTGATTCCCAAGTGTTAATTTTGTGAAAATAAGTTACCCACATGGTAATAGTATGGGTTAGGGGTTTAAATATAACCATAAGTGGGTCTAGGAGACCTAGGGGACCCTCAAAAAAAGTCATTTCCAAGCCAATTCGAAAATTATGTTGTCACATGACTTGTTCCCTCATTACACCACTTGGTTAAGTTCTTATCGGTGGAAAGATACAAAAATTAAGAGAGGTAGGTGAAGATGAAAGTGGAGGTCTTTAAAGGGAGCTTGTGCCAACCTTGGTGATTATCCACCTACCCTCTAATCTTAGAGACAAACAGGGATTGGAAAGGGGAAGTTTGGAAACCAAGCAGGAAGAGGTCTTCATTCCATTGTCATAGCTTGTAAGTAGGTTAGTGCTTCATGCCATGCTATCTTTATATCTTATAGTTGAAATGGAAAATTGTAAGAGTGCCTTTTGTAGGATTGTTCTTGGGTTTCTTGTGTTGTGTTGTATTGTGAGAGCATGTTTTGTTCATGAAATTTCTTGGAGTTCCTTTAAACTTTTCTTGTGTTGTTTGATTGTTGAAATTTGTTCATGGGTGTGAAGGCTTCACTCACCCTTGGTAGGGAAGAGCAAGCCTTGGGTGAAGGGGTTAGTTGGGCTTGAGATATAGTTGAGAACCTTGGAGTATGGCCTCCATTGTATGCCATATGTTATCATAATTGTTATGGATAGAAAGGAGAGTGATGGTGTCATAATAAGGTTGATGAAGTATGGAAATTCAAGGATGCTTTGGTTGATGGTAGTATGACTAGAGGATGGTTATGAAAGCCCCGAAAGGGCATGAAAACTTGTTGTTTGTGAAAGCCTCAAAAGGGCATGAAAACTTGTTGTTTGTGGAAGCCCCGAAAGGGCATGAAAATTGTTATTTTAGCTTTGGTATGTAATGGCAAGTCTCCTAATTGAAAGTCCACCTTCACCCAATGTTTATGATTCCAATTGTGAATAATTGTGAAAACCTTGGTTAGGGTTATAAATGTGTTGCTAAAAGTGTGATCTTGTTAGTTCATGTTGCTGTGGTGATGTTTGGATGTATCTCGGTTGAGCCTTGTTTTCCCTAGTGTGGGGGTGGTCTCTTTGAGGCCTAGGTTGGGAGGTGAGCCTCCATGGTTCATTATTTTTACCTCTTACTTGCAGGACCTTGAGAATTGGGAGCCTTATTGTTCCTCCATGTGCATCAAAGATAAAGACTTCCTTTGTTGTATCCAAGCTGAGATTAAGAGTAAACTCCATTATGTTATTGAGTACAAATGTATGTGAAGAAGATGTTATTGTCTTAAGTAGCTATCATTTGGAAAGGTTGTGAGTGTCCATGTGTAGTAAGAAACATATCCATGGTCTATATTTTGATACATTGATTTCACCACCTTTATGTATTATAGGAATATCATGGAAGAGAAATCTATTGTGATAATTTAGTTGTCTTATTGTTTTGAATAGGAGTATCTCTCATGAATGTAGAATACTTGATGTTATGAGTGACATACAAAAGGATTTTTCCAAACTACATTTGATATCATAAAAGAGATAGTATCCACAAAAAGGATTATTCTTGTATATTGTTATTATCATTTTAGTTTTATTGTGTAATAAGTATGAGTGTACATTCTAATTGACATCTGCATGAGTATACAATGTTCATCCTTGAGAAAAGGTTTCCAAACCTCATGATACTTAGATAGGAATAGTTCAGAGAGTTCCATATAAAACTTTGGCAGGAAATGTATAACTATTGTCTTAAGTTTAATGTTTGAATGTCAAATGAATCACAATTTTCAAACTATACTCAGTTTAGAAAAGCTCTAAAATTATCCTTGCAATAATTTCACAAGAGTATCCTAGATTAAAAAAGAAGAAAATCTAGTGGATGATATAGAATGTATAAGAGTATAAAAATAACGTACTATAGGTGTTCATTTATCCTTTGGAAAATGTATGAGGAAGTAAAATAAATCTCTGCCTTTAATACAAACATTAAAATAATCATGAATATACTCTAAGACCATAGAACCCTATATCATATATGGCATATGTTAGCATGATAAACACTTTATCAAATTAATTGCAATTGGGGACTCATATAGGGCACATGACACAAGTCACCATCTTATCAAATCAAGAAACCTTTTTAGAAATATATATATCTTATAATAATGCTAAACACTCCTAAAACTAGGAACAAATAATAATAAGGAAATGACACTGACAAATCATCCTACACATGATCTCACCTAGGAAACCCTTTACCGAGACTAAATAAGTTGAGGTTTGTTTAATGCAAAGAAAGAAAAGACAAAATTGAATAAAAGATCCCTACTAGGAAAATTTTCTTGTCCCATGGAAGAGGGGACCAAGAAACTTAACTTCTCTGACATGACAAACCTCTTCCCCAGGTGCTTTGTGCCTTAGAATATAATATGGAACAACTTGCAAGCTATTGTCATAGTTTTGACATGAGTGAATAGCTCCCATCTTGTCTTAGGCGCCTTGATTTCCTTGGAGATAGATGTGGCAATTGTTTATGTAATTTTCTTGCACCCACTTACCTTGCCTAGGAAAACTCCACATTGCCATCATTATGGAACCATGAAGCAAGTCAACATGACTTGGGAAATTCAAAATGCATGGCTTTTCACCCAATTGAATAGGATTTGACTCATGTGTACAAAAAGAAATTATGCTTGTTTGTCTTTCAAAACATTTTGGGTATGTTCACCATGGAGGGAAGCCAAAAGAAATTCGTATGGCTAGCCCTTTTGAAAAAAAGGTGATTCAAATTTATTGCAAACAAGGGTAAATTCACATGGGATTGAGAGGCTCAAATTCCAAGCTTGGAAGAATTCGCATGGAGATAAAGTGCAGATTTTGATTGCTAAGGGTTGCCTTAATTTAGGTGGAAAAATATATTTAAGGCTAGTGATGAAACTAGCATGGCTTAGGAATAGGCTATAATAAATAAGTGATGGAGTTAAATGGGAGAGAGACTTAAAAGATTTGAGTGTTTTTATTAAATGGATATACATGTAGAGATAAAAGGGGATTTGAATATTGGTCTTATCTCCTTGTGATTAGATTATTGTTTCATGAATTTGTTGATTTATAAATTTACAAGTTATGATTATAGTGAATTTGATTTATAAGTTAACTATAGTATTTAATCATTTCAATGGTAATATTAATATGTAATTAGTTTTAAGATGTTTGATTGTAGCATAAGTAATTATAGATATTTGAGAATGTATGAGGTAATTATATATATAGATAAATATATATATGTATATGTATATGTATATATGTATATATGTATATATATATATATACATATATGTACATATATACATCTACATTTATCTATATATACATATACATATATACATACATATATATATACATATACATACATATATATATACATATACATATATACATACATATGTATATGTATGTATATATATACATAGATATATGTATGTATATATATACATATATATGTATATATACATATGTATATATATACACATGTACATATACACATGTATACATGTGTATATGTATACATGTTTCAGATAATGCAACCACTCGACATTAACTTACTTTTGATGCTTGTCATATACTACATTGCTTAGCATCCTTTGTAAAATCACTCAACATGAACTAAAGATTACTGGTGCTTGGCATCAAATAAACTTTACTCAGCATCCACTATTTTGCTCAACACATGCTAGAATAGAATTTTACTTGACTCCAACTGATTTTTTTCTCAGCTTGCACTAACTTTGCTTGGCACCTACTATGCACTCGGTCAAGCTTGGCAAAAAAAACTTTGTTTAATTTGTTCTTCTATACTTGCTTAGTGTAAGTAGCCTTTGTAACCTTAAGTAGATTATCAATACATCATGTTATGACTGTCTTGGTTGATTCATGTACTCCTTTACATATCATAACTCAACCTTTCCTCTAGGTGTTATTGTTACATCTTTTGATTAAATCCTCTTCATCAATCAAATAAGTGATAGTACTTAAATCTTGTAAGCAACTGTCTTACTAGAAAATAATAGGTTTAACATCACTAACAAAACAATGATTGAAACATATTAATCACATGTATACATGTGTATATATATACATATATATGTATATATGTGTATATATATGTGTATATATATATATATATATATATATATATATATATATATATATACATATATATATACATATATATGTACACACACACACACACACACATATATATATATATATATGTATAGGATTTTGAGGGTAGTATCGGCAAGAAACACAAATAGGACATTTAGCCTTAAACTTGTTATGATAAATATTGTCTGATTATTATCTGTGTTTTTTTCCACAACTGATGATGGTATGGGAATAAAGGTAGCAGAGGGTCGGATAGTAATTTTATCTAAGTATTATTAGCATTGATTGTGAATATAGTAAATTTAATAATAATAATGTTATCAATTTACACAAAAGATGTATATTATGATTAGAAGGAAAGGATATTTAAAAATAATTATAATAATAATTAAATAATAATAATAACATTAATATTGAGGTGTTCCTAACACTATTAAAATGATTAATTAAAAGAACATCTTCTAGTTGCAATCTTTAAAACTTCTACAACTACATTAACTCTAAATTTGAAACTCACTTGCAAATTAGACCCTGAGGGGATCAATCTCTCACTCATAAACTCACTCAGACTACTCCAAGTTAAAGTATGAATAATGTACCTACGTTTCTAATCGACAACTTAGAATAGCCAGGCAATGTCTATATTTTTATCGTAATCCATAGTCTTAGAATGCACCCTGCATGTTTAGTTAAAACAGAGTCACATTCAAGTATAATGACAACATGATAGAAGAGTAAAATCTTGATATTGTACACCAAGTCATTCGTCGAAATCATAAACATTAATGTATCTCAAAAAAAATTGGTTGTGTTTTGACTAGCAAGTTTCAAGGCATGACACTAGATGATACACTTTTCGACACATGGATGGTAGATATTGCTTCCAATGAAAAATTTAAAGAGGTAGAAATAGATAATGATGAGGTGCATGAGGACGAGGTGTAGATTATTGACACAATTACACCATATCCAAAAGATGAGGAAGATAAAGGTGACCAATTAATTTTAGCTACAAGTTTAGAAGCGCAGGATGTGGACATGACAAAAGAACAATCAAGAGTAAAAGTAGTTTTTTCTGTTCAAGATGAAAATAGTAAAAACCCGTGGGTAGAAGTTGATTCAAAAGCATTACAATAAGATTCATCATTGGCCAGTTTAGTACTTTCATATTCTAAAGATTCAGAATAGTGGTGGCAAATCAAAAGAGCCAATAGTTTGTAATAATGTAAAAGTAATGGGATCTACCAAAGAATGTCTTGATGTGTTAGCATTCTGTTACACTAAGTTTTTTCTTTTTTAGACTGTATTTGTCTTTTATTTGGAAGGACACCTGTCAATCACATTTTTCCCTTTTCTTGTTGTAACTCATGCTTATATAAATGAGTTTTCAAGGCATTGTGATGGTCTAAAAGTTGTATAATTTTTTATTTTTTTTTTAAAAAGGTACAGTCAGTCTAGTTGTATGTAGATGTGTTGAGTTTACTATCATACGTGTACTCGCTGATAATATAGATAAATGACAAAATCAACAAGATATTCTAGGCTTCTCATTGAATTTCTATCTGTCATTGTATTAGTTATTGTTTCTTATTTTTGCACCTTGCAAAAATTTGAATTTTAAATACTGCCTGCACAAAGGTCACTCCCTGATCTAATATTATTTTAAACGCCCCAGCAATATTAAAAAAATTAAACAATTGAACCTTATGTTATTCCTTATTATATTTCTGTAGGCTCGCAAGTTCCTCATCGTCAGATCTCAAAAGATCAACAGCTGGCATTATCACACTATGGGAAGTTGCGCATTGTTTTGCTATGGCAACATAGCACCTTTTGGCTACATGTTGCGGTGGGTCCCCCCTTTCAATTGATTGTTTCTTTGGTGCCAGGTTTTGGATAAAGTCATCAGTGCTCGCTACCTCGCAATCAAAAAAACTATACATCTCACCATTAGCAAGATAGCGAGGCATTATGAAATTCATGGCAGGTGGGTCCATTTTCGATATGACATCGCCAAATTTTTGGACGACCCGCTAGGGCTCACTAAGTCACTTCCAGCAAGTTTGTGGTTTTCTCTGATAGCGAGTTAGCGATCAACTTGAAAATGAAAAAAAAATGGCTGGGTTAGGATAGGGATGCCAGGGTGGACATGGTGACTATGCTGAGGTGTGTTCCAGGTTGTGCTGAGTTGGTTCATGGGCTCAGAAGTTTTAAAGGGGAAAAGTGTAGTAATATGGCAAGTCCTTCACTATTGTCAAATCAGCATGGATCTATGGTCCTTGCGAACTCACTATGGGAAGATGCATGTTGTTTAGGTGTATTGAGTTAGTGACCTGGTGACACATGGATTGTGGGTCCTATTTCCTTATGAGCTGCAAAACATAGGGCTACCTAACAGATTTTATTGTACTTTCAGGGCCGTCAAACGGTGGCAAATCGATTGTCCTTGCTATCTCGCTATGATAAAGGTACTCAAAAGAGATGCATAGTGAGATAGTGACTCATTCACATATGTCTTGGTGGGTCTAGTTAAGGTAGTAATAGTTTGACATGCCAATGGTTAGTATAATGTCATGGTCAGGATTTTTAAAGAAAAGATGGCATAGTTAGTTAAAAGACATGGTCAATTGCGTGGAAACTTGCGAGGTGGTAGAATGAAATGAGACTATTGGTCCACGTGGTGCATTTTCATTGTGAGATTTGGCTGACTCACTGACCTACTGATTCATGCACCAAAAAATGATAGGCGATCAAGGGCTTTGTGCAAATCTAATCTTCATGATCAATTCCAACCACCAGAAGTGAATGCGAGACAAGGAAGAACACTCCACCTCCAATCCAATGCATCTACTTGGTCAGAGCATAGTTATGGCACCATTTTTGTCTTCTCAAGGCATTATTTGACACAAAAGATCAGATATCATTGCATCTAGATCTATACCCAGATCAAATTTTCTCCATGATTGTTCTCTACAGGACTTCAATGTAGTGGTTGTAGAATAACTATAGTTAGAGGACATCTCAGTTATGTCTGCACTATAAAGGAAAATTTTGTAGATTTTTTTCAAGTCAATCATTCTCTGTTGTTCTCTACTATTACTCTACAACTCTAGTGTAACATTCCCTTTGCTTCTAAATTGCATGATTTCTACCCTATCTCTTTCAGCCATTGGTGTGAAGTGCAAGAACTCTTTGCCTCCACTAGTGTTCTGTGGAAATCAATAATCTGCATGACTGTATCCCCCTGGCCTATGAATGATAATGTAAGTGAATCTCTCTTCCTTGTGTCATTCATCTTATTTTTCTGATTTGTATGTGATTATTTGATTAAACCAAGTCTGAGTGTGTATATCCTTAGTTCCATTCTGGTTCAATAGTGCATACATGGGAAGAGATTGGTCTAAACACTCTATTTTGGTGCATCACCTCTTTAGATTAGATTAGGTAGATTTTCTTTTATGCTTTCTTTCTCTCTTTTCCTCTCCAAGAGTAGTTAGGTGCATCCTGATAGCAAGAGGAAGCTAGCCTTCTCCGAAAATTCAACCTCACAGTTCAAGTCCCACAGCTTGGAGGTTGTTTCCATGTTTCACTAGGTTGTCCTCATGGATAGGCTTTGGACAAGGGTGCAAACCTAAGTGACAAAATTTTTTGGCACGCTCGGTGGGAATCCATCTTAGAAATTTCAAAGCCTACTGGTGTCAAAAGAGAAGATTTCAAGACCAATACTGAGGAGATAGTACTGGCTTCAGTGTTTAAGCCTTCAAGGGGCTCATTCTTCAAAGTACTTGGTGACTCTGAGCTTCAAATACATATCTTGGTGAAAGTTCTATCTCTCCCTCAAAACACATTCAAGAGGTTGCAAATGTATGCAATATCCATGGTATTATAGAGGATGATGTTGTAGTTAGGCTCTTAGCCTCATGCTTGAAAGGAAAAGCACTACAATGGTATAGAGGTTTAGCTCATGGTTCTATAACAGATTGGGATGGATTAGGAGCAGGATTGTGCAAACATTTTGAGGATAAAATTAACTATTTGTCACTTTTAGAATAGTTGACTACTATTAAAAGAGCCCCCAATGAATGTATGACTAATTTTAATTATAGATTTCAAAAGACATGGGATAGAATACCTACTTCAGTGAAGCCTACCCCTGGTAATGCCTTCTTGCATTACCTTAGAGCTTTTAACAGTGATATTGCCACTACAATCCAAACTATGGGAGGAGATAGCTTGCCTAACTCTTATGATATAGTGATAAGGGTAGAAAATATATTGATACAAGGAGGTAAGTTAGATCCAAGGCCTCCTATGCCTTCCTTCCTTGATGTTCCAAATCATCAACCAACAATGGCTCCTCTTCCCACAACTTCTACATCACAATCTCTTGTCCCAGTCCCTCAAGTTTCTACATCTTCAAATGGGATAGATGAAATCAAAGAGATGATGCAATCTCTGATGTAGAATATGGACAAAAGAGAGAAGAACCTTGATAAAATATTGCAAGATCAAGGGAAAAAGTTAGAAGATCAAGGAAAGAGGCTGGAGGATAATTTCTCTATGATGCAGAAAGTAAGCAACAAGGTGGTGACTTTAGAAAGATAGCAAGCTCAAGGTAGTTAACCTCATCAATTGCAATATCAAACTCCAAGTAGTGGTACGCCTCAAAATCCTAATCATTGGAACAATTCTTATGATCAGAGTAGGCAGGGTGGCCATGCTTCAACCTCAAATGTAAACCAAAGTAGGGCCATAGTCCCTCAAAACAATATGGCTCAAGATCAAGATTTTTGTCCCTCCTGTAACTACTCTTATGCCTATTGTATGTGTTAGAAGGTTGAATCTTTTATCGCTTTGATAGTCCAAGAACTTGTAGCAAAACAATCATCCAAGGAGGACCAATTCAAAGATGCTTCAGATGTGCAAAGATAGGGTGATTTCTCTTTTATGAATCATAAGATGGAGGAAAATTGTAATGTAAACCAGGATTCCATTGCTCAAAACACTAGAAGCAAAAGAAGAGCTATGGAAGATGCTATTCCTCCTCCCAATCAAGCCTCAACTTCAAATGTGACATCTCATGAGCAAGAAACAGATAATCAATCAAGTACCTTTCAGCAACAAAGGAAAAATCATGGCAGAAACGATACAAGTGATCCGCAGGTTATTCCATCTTAGCCTCATACAAGTGTAGCTCCCACGGGTTCTACCAAAACACCTGCTATGCCATTTAGTGTGGTAGAGCAAATGAAGAATACAAATGTGAATATCTCCATGTGGGATGCTGTTGCTACTATACCCATGCAATAGAGGTTGCTGCAGCAAGAATTGGAAAGAATTGAACCAAAGGATTAGACACTTAGTATGGAAAGTGCCACAAGCCTAGTACAACCATCAAGGGAGGTAGAAACAAGTAAAAAGGTTAGACCTCCTCCATTCTATGTTTCTCTAATTATAGGGGACAAACTAGTCCATAATTGCATGATTGATTCAGGGGCTAGTAGTTCAGTGATGCCTAGGTGTGTTGCTGATGCTTTGGGAATGAAATATGAGCCCATTGTTAGGGATGTATTACAGTTGGATAGTAGTAATGTCAAGACTATAGGAATCCTTAGGAATGTGGAGATGGACTTACATGCATGCCTTGGTTGTATTGTAACCTAAGATATCTCTGTTGCTGAGGTCAAGCCATATTTTGCCATATGTCTGTCAAGAGACTTTATTGCCCAAATAGTTGGTTTCATATCTTCTGATTGGTCATATATGTATTTAAAGATGAGATATGGAGCCAATGCTTCAATTAGAGTACAGCCTCAAGCCCTCCATCATACTGAACCCTACACCCCTAATTCCATCAACATGAATTGCCCTATCCTAGAGATGGATGAGAATGACATAGTGAGTGAGCCCACCACTTCCCTAGCAGAGATACCTAATTTTTTCTTAGATGAGTGGGCTGATGCATATCAATTTGACCCTATGTCAAAAACCCTTGAGACAGGTCTTGGAACATACTGTATATTGGAAAAAGGTACTCTAGTTCCCAATCTTGTGGGTGCTAAAGAAGATATGAGTGGGATATGGAGTATTTACTTTGATGAATCAAGGAATAAGGTTGGGTTAGGGGCTAGTGTGATGTTGATTTCTCCCGCACAAGTAAGGTACTACTTATCCTTTAGGCTCCAATTCAGTTGCATTAATAATGTAGCTGAGTATGAATCCTTGACTCAAGGTCTCCTACATGCTCAAAAAAGAGGAATGCAAGCCTTAAGGGTGTATGGAGATAGTGAGTTGGTGGTTAATCAAGTGAGAAATTAGAATATCACAAAAAATGGTTTTCTCAAGTCTTATAAACATAGAGTATGGGATTTTCTTTAAGGTTTCAATGCATTTAATATTCAAAGCATCTCTAGAAAAGAAAACAGACATGCTGATAGACTTGTAGCAATAGGTGCATCTTATGATGTGCCAGGGAATCTTGAGGAGGAGAAGAAGCAACAAATCAGAGTGGTAGTAAGGCCTGCCATCCCTGATAACAACATCCATTGGCAAGTGTTTGAGTCTGATGAGAAAATTGTGAGCTTCTTGCAGAATGAGGCAAATTTTTCAGGCAGGAACCAATCAAGACTGTAGGATCAATATGGTGACCAAATTATTAACCTCAACTCCAACAAGCTGCCTAAAGGTCTCATTACTCTAGAGAGTGCTTTTAATCCTGATGATCAAGGAAGAGGCAGGGCCATGAACCTAGTTGCTGATGAAAGTGACTACACTCCAGTCATGATTGTTGATGGAAAATCCTTAAACATGGGGAAGGTATGTTCTAAAATTGAACAAGAAAATTTTATTGATCTATGTCAAGAATTTAATGATGTATTTTCTTGGACATATGATGACTTAAAGGGCTTTGACCCAAGGTTGTTTTAGCATACCATAGATTTAATTAATGATGAAAAACTAGTAAGAAAAAAATAGAGGCTAGTGAATCCCAAAATTGAACCCTTAATGAGAAAGGAGCTATCCAAATTGATTGAGGCCCACATAATTTTTCCCATCAAACACTCATCATGGGTAGCAAACCTTGTCCCTGTTAGGAAGAAGAATGGAGAAATTAGATTGTGTGTGGACTTTAGGGACCTTAACCAAGCTTCCCTTAAAGATCACCATCCTCTCCCTTCTATGGAGCAGATTTTGTCCAAGGTCAGTGGTTCAAAGAGATTTTCATTTCTTGATGGATTTTTTGGCTATCATCAAGTTCTAGTTAAAGAGTCTGATAGGTACAAGATTGTATTTACCACTAAATGGGGTACCTATGCTTATTGTAAGATGCCATTTGGACTAACTAATGCAGGTGCTACATTTCAAAAGGTAATGGAGATGGCCTTCAAAAGATTGATTGACAAGTTTGTCTTAGTTTACCTTGATGATATTACAATGTATTCTAAGGATGTAGATGATCATTTTGATCATCTAAGACAAATATTCCTAAGATCCAGGGAGTTTAGGGTTTCCCTTAACCCAAGAAAGTATGTCTTTGCTACTAACCAAGGAAAATTATTAGGAAATATTGTATCTAAGGATGGCTTAACCATTGATCTAGAGATAACAAAAGCAATACTTTCCCTTCCTCTTCCTAAACATAAGAAAGGGTTAGTTTCCTAGCAGGATAAATTTTTTGAGAAGATTTATTCCAAATCTTGCTACCATGGTGAAACCTCTTATAGCTATGCTCAAGAAAGGTATGGTCTTTATATGGACCAAGGAAGGGAAGTTTAGTTTTGAAGAGATCAAGATAGCCATAGCCTTAGCCCCTACTCTCATAAATCCAAATTTTGAGAAAGATTTCATCCTCTATACCCTAGGTGGTGAGTCAAGCATTTTTGCTATCCTGACTCAAAGAAATGATAAAGATGAGGAGCAACCTATAGCTTTCTTTAGTGAAGGGCTTAAAGAGTATGAAGATAAGTACAACTATGTAGAGAAGCAAGCCCTTGCAGTCATCAAAGCTTTAAAGAAATTTAGACACCTCTTGTCTCATAATAGGATTCATTTGTTAGTACCCCATGCCAGTGTGAAGGATTTCCTTTTGAGAAAAGATATTAGTGAGAAAAGAGCTAGCTGGATTACTAAAGTGATGGAATATTATATTGACATTTAGATTACCAAGCTGGTAAGAGGGAGGGGGTTGTGTAAATAGATGTTATCATCTTAGGAACCTGATGAGGAAGTTGCTATGATACTGACAGAGCAACAAGAGGTGAGAAATGGTGACTTAAGGATTTGGATGGATGATATGAAGAGTTTCTTATTAGGGAATGGATACCCTCAAGGATTAGATAGAACTAAAATAAGACAATATAGATTGTAGTCAATTCCTTATGTCATAGTTGACGGTGTCCTCTTTAGAACAGATTTTAATGGAGCCCTATTAAGATGCCTTGATACAGATTAGACTAAAAGAATAATCAAAAAACTTCATGATGGCCCTGATGGTGGTCACTTCTCAGCAAGGATAACTACAATGAAGATCATGAGGGTTGGTTACTTTGGGCCATCCTTGTTCCATGACTATCATAGGTATGTGAGGAAGTGTGAAAAAAGCGCCTTCTTCTCTAGCAAACAAAGACTTGCAGCTCTTCCCCTTCATCCTATCTAGGTGGACCAGCCTTTTGCTCAATGGGGATTGGATTTCATAGACCCTATCAATCCTTCCTCTAGTTCTGGTCACAAGTGGATTCTAGCTGCTATAGATTACTTCACCAAATGGACAGAGGCAATTGCATTGAAGGATGCCATTGAATCTTCAGTTGTTGAGTTCCTTGATGGAATTGTGACTAGGTTTGGTGCCCCTTCAACCATCATTTCAGATAATGCAAAATCTTTTGTTGGAGCTCAAATTTGTGCATTGATAATGGACCATAATATCTTTTTGAGCACATCCTCAAATTACTATCCTCAAGGTAATGGTTTGGCTGAGTCCTCCAACAAGAACCTAGTTAGAATCATAAAGAGAACAATTGAAGATAACTAGAGGTGCTAGCATAAAAAATTGGAGACTGCACTATGGGCTGACAAAATAATGCCTAAAAGGTCAATAGGTAATTCACCATTTTTGTTAGTTTATGGCAGTGAAGCAAGGCTTCCAATTTCATTGGAGTTCCCATCCCTAGAGCTAGCTCATTAGCTGGAGTTGATTGAAGATGATGCCATGATAGTAAGAATGGTAGAGCTGATGAAGCTAGAAGAGAAGATAAGTAAAGCCATGCAGACCCTAGAGGCACACTAGTAGTAGGTAAAGAAGAGCTTTGACACGAAAGTTAGGGTCAGAACTTTTAGGGAGGTAGATTTGGTTCTAAAGTGGGATGTAGATAGGGAAAAACTAGGAAGACACTCAAAGTTTGATGCATTATGGAGTGGTCCCTATCTAATTATCAGTTGCAAGTAGGCCAATGCCTTTTAGTTAAGTAGGCGTAGTGGTAAAATTTTGCCCATCCCAGTCAATGGGATGTATCTCAAGCCGTGTTTCTGATAGGGGTTGAGGTTCTGTACATAGTTTAGTTTTTTTCCTATTAGTTCTCTACTTTTCCAAGGAGTGCATGAGCACAAGCTATTTCTCTAAGAGATGGCATGTTTCTAAATTTTGAAGTTCATAGAAGGAGGTTTTGGTCTCTGGTTCCAGTTGCAGAGATAGGAGTTTTAGTGTTTCCCCCTTAGAGGTAGGGTTAGGGTTTCATTGTGTACACAAGATGCACATCTTTTTGACTTTGTAGCTCAATGGATACTTTAGGCCACTGGTCATATGTGTAGCAGGCTCACATCCCCTCTGAGTTGCCAGAAATGTTGCTTATTTTTGTGCGTCGCCAAAATTTGAATTTAAATACTGCTCGCCCAACGATCACTCCCCAATTTAATATTATTTTAAACACCCCAAGAGTATTAAAAAAATTAAATGATTTAACCTTATGTTATTCCTTATTATATTTCTATGGGCCCGCAAGTTCCTCATCATCGAATCTCAGAAGATCAATGGCTGGTGTTATTGCGCTATGGGAAGTTGCGTGTCATTTTGCTATGGTGACATAGCACCTTTTGGCCATGTGTTATGGTGGGTCCCCCCTTTCCCTTGATTGTTTCTCCAACACTGGGTTTTGACAGATCGACAGTGGGTGCTATGACACCATCAGAAAATCCATGCTTCTAGTCGTTAGCAACATAGCACCCAGTTTGGTAGAGGTGGTTCGATTTGTTTCTTTTGCACCGAGTTTGGTTAAAGCCACTAGCACTCACTTCCTAGCTATCAAAAAAGCTATACATCTCACCATTAGTGAGATAGCAAGGTATCATGAAATTCATGGCAGGTGGGTCTATTTTGGATGTGACATTGCCAAATTTTTTGATGACCCGTCGAGGCTCGCTAAGTTGCTACCAAGAAGTTTGTGGTTTTCTCTAGTAGCGAGTTAACGATCGACCAGAAAATGAAAAACATGATCGGGTTAGGAAAGGGATGCTAGGGTGGACATGGTGACTATGCTGAGGTGTGTGCTAGGTTGTGCTGAGTTGGTTCATGGGCCCAAAAGTTTTAAAGGGGCAAAGCGTGGTAATATGGCACTATCGTCAGATCAGCATGGTTCTATTGTCCTCACTAACTCACTATGGGAAGATGTATGTTGCTTAGGTTTAGCGAGTTAGCGACCTAGTAACACATGGATTGTGGGTCTTGATTCCTTGCAAGATGCAAAATGTAGGGCTACCTGACAGATTTTATTATACTTTCAGGGCCGTCAGATCGTGGTAGATTGATGGTCCTCACTATCTCACTATGATAAAGGTGCTCAAAATATATGCATAGTGAGATAGTGACTCGCTGACATGTGTCTCAATGGGTCTAGTTAAGGTAGTAACAATTTGAGGTGTTGGTGATTAGTATAACATCAGGATCAAGATTTTTAAAGAAAAGATGGCGCAGTTAGTTAAAAGACATGGTCAATTGCATGGAAACTTGCTAGGTGGCAGAATGAAATGAGACTATTGGTCCATGTGGTGCATTTTCATTTTGAGATTCAGCTGACTCGCTTACCCTACTGATTCATGCACCAGAAAATGATAGGAGATTAAGGGTTTTGCATGAATCTGATCTTCATGATCAATTCCAACCACCAGAAGTGAATGCGAGACAAGGAAGAACACTCCACCTCCAATCCAATCCATCTACTTGGTTAGAGCACAGTTATGGTACCATTTCTATCTTCTCAAGGCATTATTTGACACAAAATATTAGATATCATTACATCTGGATTTGTACCCAAATAATATTTTCTCCATGATTGTTCTCTATAGGACTTCAATGCAGTGGTTGTAGAATAGCTTTAGTTAGAGGACATCTCAGTTATGCCTGTACTATAAAGGAAAATTTTGTAGATTTTATTCAGGTCAATCATTCTCTATTGTTCTCTACTATTGCTTTGCAATTCTAGTGTAACATTCCCTTTGCCTCTAAATTGCATGATTACTGCCCTATCTCTTTCAGCCATTAGTATGAAGTGTAAGAACTCTTTGCCTCCACTAGTGTTTTGTGGAAATTAATAATCTGCATAACTATATCCCCCTAACCTATGAATGATAATGTAAGTGAATCTCTCTTCCTTGTTTCATTCATCTCAGTTTTTTGATCTGTATGTGATTATTTGATTAAAGCAAATATGACTGTGTATATCCTTAGTTTCATTCTAGTTCAATAGTGCATACATGGGTAGAGATTGATTTGAACACTCTATATTGGTGCATCACCTCTTTAGATTAGATTAGGTAGATTTGTTTTTATGCTCTCTTTCTCCTTTTTTCTCTCCAAAAGTAGTTAGGTGCATCCTGATAGTAAGAGAAAGCCGACCTTCTCTTGAGACTCAACCTCACAGTTCAAGTCCCACAGCTTGGAGGTTGTTTCCATGTTTCACTAGGTTGTCCTCATGTATAGGCTTTGGACAAGGGTGCAAACCTAAGTGACATTAGTTATTTAAAAGGATAATACAAAGGGGTACTTGCACTAGATTTGTGACACCAATTTCAGTCTCCATTTCATGAGTTTTTTTATTTTGAGGTCATTTGAATAAGGTTCAATTGATTGAATGTGGTCTGGATGGGTTGTCTATTAGTTCTATTGTTGCTTTTAATTCAAGGAATTATATAAATGCTTCAATAAATCAATAGATTTTGTGAGTTTATGAAATGGATAATTCATAAGAATGGGAATGGGTGATTACAATTGATAGATTCATTTACAAGTTACTTGAATAAGATCTCCTATCAATAGTCAATCTTTTGCCCAATGGATAAGGCACAGGTCATATAAGTCAGAAGTTAGTAAGGGTAAATTCTATCACTACATATCAAATCAATTATAAAATCAAAATCATTTTATTTCATTTTGTCCATGAATTTTTGTCACCACTTGTTTACATCTAGTTTTTGAGGCTTGGGTAGCTACTATTTCCAGAAATATTTGTAAACCATAGGAGATTTATGACCAAATATTCTTGTGAGGGATGTATATAAATCTAAAAATATTTAGGAATTATATGAAATGTGTATGTGTTTGAAGATAGAAGATGAGAATCAAAATGAAACTAAGATAATTGTCATACAACAATTTTTTTTGAATCATCCCTAGGTATACCCATCTTGGTTTTGCAGAGCCTAAAGAGTAGAAAACCATCCTTGGTTTTTTTAATGTTGGATCCAAATTTTTTGCACATGTAATTGTTAATAGGAATTGGCTAATCCTTAAGTTATGTAAATATTATCACTTTGGTATTGAGCATTTTGTTGTTCAATAGTTTCAAACACCAACAAACACTATAGAGCTCAATTAATACTAAAAGATTCATCAATTATATTGATGAGCTTAGTAGACTCTATGAAGCTCGATAATGACTAATATATGCTTCTAGAGCATGCTAAACTCTACTAATCTCAGTTTATACTGTATACTACATGTGATTCTTAGTAGTAACTGTGAACGACTGACTTAGTGTTAAGTCACTAATTGACAAATGATTTAACCTTAATGTCAACAATCTCCCCCTTTGTAATTAGTAACAAAAACACACATCATACCAAAAATATGAATACTCAAAATAAAAGTCAAAACTCCCCCTATCAATATGCTTGGGTCTGCAACTTAGTTTTGATTGTTGTCTACTTTTTGGTAAACTCTAACTTTATTTTTTTTATTTTAAAAAAAAATTTGTAAACATATTTTTTTCTATGTATATACATCTCCCTTACTTTACATATATTTCCTCCTTATATATAGATACATTCCCCTTTATTTTATTTATGATATACATCACCTCTTGATTTTGACACAAATTCCAAAATTGCATAACTACAAGGTGTTGAGCTGTCATTTTGCATGATGCTTAATGATAGGAATCCTTTCAAACTCCTTTCTTGAAAAGCTAATCTGAGATGGACTACAAGGTTTTGGTCAATCTTGTGACCTACCAGAATCTACTCAGTTGAAGATAAATGTATTTTTTCACAAGGAGGCATTTCTTGGTTCTAACCAATTTAAGATAAGATGTTCAATCTACTTGCTATTTCAAAATAACCACAAAAAATAGATTTTTTTTTGGTATTTTATATTTTTAAATGAATGCAATATAACAATGCAACTATATGAATTCCTAATTTAATCAAGGGTTAGCAAAGAAAATAATGAACATAAGGTAATGAGAGATGAAAAAAATAACATAAAAGGGAAATTCCTAACAGACATAAACCATGGTAAAAACACCTCTGGGAGTTAAATTGTTGAAAAGATCGAGCAGGAAACCAATGAAAGTAGGAAAAATTCTTCCTCAAATCCACTAATGTAATCATCAATGGGAATATGACTCACTTCTTATCAAATTGAAAGACCATAGAAAGTGCACTCATGTAAGACAAGAAGCTATGTAGGAACAATAGGGTGATTTCTTCTCCAACTTGGCAGGTTAACAAAATTTGTCAACATGTAGCAAAAAATAGAACTAAAATATCACACAATAAAATCAACACAACAAGACTATTGGCTCCATTATTATCATGAACAAGAATCCTCAAAAATAACACACTCTGGCATGAATAACTACATTTAGAATGAGAGTACCAATAACATATATTATTGCATCAAAATAAAAACCTAGAATACATATTACATTTTTAAATTTATAAGAAATCATCTCCTCAATTTGTGCTAAGAATGAGAGATCTCTTAATGAAAATATATTCTTAAAACTAATAAAAAAAATCTAGTTATCTACAAACTAACTCTCTAAATGGTGCTAAGTAAGACTTCACCCTTGTTTTTATCAATTAATAAGTGCATGAGCCTTTACAAGTCTTAAAACAAAGAAAGAAGTAGTAGATAAGAAGAAGGAAGCTATAAGAGGATCTAGGAGTCACTAAAAACTCTAAAAATGGAAGCTTAGCCTTCTCTGAATGTTTCTAGGAGTTAGACCTCCATTAGAATACATTTCTAGTGCATGGAAAGCTCTAAATTTGGAGCTAGTAGTTAAATGTCGGTCCACATCTAACTTCTTTCAAAAACTTTGGTTCACCTTTGGAGTAATGCACCTTTAGAGTAGCACATCTTGCACACCTTGCACACCTTAGTGGTAGGTTCAAAATATCCGAAATATTCTAGTGTAAAAATTGAATTTCTAGCTTCTTGGTTTTCTTTCCTTTTATACCAAAGCAATACTTGGATGTTTCCTCTTTAATTTCTCTAGAATCTTCATTACTTGGGAAGCTTCTAGTAAATCTAATACCTCATATTTATGCTTGAATATTTTTCGATAATTACTAATATCCATTCAATTTTCCACAGAACCATCAATTATACTATCAAGTTTCAATAATACCTCTTCAATCTTGAATGCTTGCCTAATATCTTCATTAGACAAAGCATCCTTGAAATTTCCTTGGAATTGTTTAACCACTACTTGTACTAACTTGAGCTTCATCTTTGACTCATCTTCAAAAATTTCAAGGGAATTAGCATCATAATACCTATCTACATTCAAAATTTTCTCTTGAGACTGGCCTTTTAACTTCTAAATATCTTCAAGAAGTTCTTCCATGTCCTTATTTTTGATAGCTATATTTTCAATCCAATCATCAAGTTTATCAATCTCATCTATTGTATACACTTCTGTGAGTGTACGATACCTTTGAACTTTTATGTTTTGGAGTTCTTGAAGATATTTTCCTTAGGTATGTACTACATCCATAAGCCCAAAATCTTAGTCTACTATAGATACTAGTTTCTTCGCACTAGACTCAACATAATGTAATAGGGTCAAATTATTTTGTATTATCCCTACACCTTTCTGCTTGAAATTGTCCCACTATTGCTAATATGCTCCCAAAAATGAATCAACTTGGACACTCCTCGTATCTCTCCTTTTTAGTGACACAATGAGAGAAACCTTTGGGTGATCTTGATTTAATGGACCTACAATTCCATGTAGATAGCCTCTTAGAAGTTCGTTCTCTTTATGTAAGTTTATCAATTCATTCTCATTTAAATCTAAATTATTAAATACCTCCTTGATACAAATAGTGATCATTAATTTAGTCATGTCTACTATGGGCTTTCCTAATAGCACTTCTTTAATCTGATAGTCCTTAGGAGTCAAATCTTCAATTTCAACATGTGAAGGAGGAATGGCTATATGAACAAGTAAGTCTTGATCTTTATACTTCATTATGAAGGTAAATTTTTGTGCATCCCCTATAGGTGTCTCAGACCTCTTGATGGATAGTACTAACACATCCATACTTTCCTCTTTATTCAAGTTCAACTACCTCTTTTGTCGAACAATAACCTCCCTCTTGAGCCAAGTCAGTGTAATGCCCATAAGAGACATGTATTTGGTTGTAGAGGAGGTTTTCCCTATAGACCATTTTCCCTTATCCCTCCTTTTTAAATTCTTCTCCTTTAGATAGAGATCTAGAATTGGTGTTCCTATATTTTTAGTATCCAAAGTCCTCACCTTTGTATCCTAAGAAGTTTTTTGAGGCTCTTTAGGTATTTGGCCTTCCTCTAATACTTGATCAACTAGCCTTTGTTCTAACTCTTCTTCGTGGCCTTCTTTTTCTTCTTTAGTAAAAGGAGGGACAGGAGTGGCCGAGCCTCCAAAAATGACAAGTTTTGAAATGATGGTTGTGAGGTACCTAGAGAACCTTGTGGTAGAGTTGGAATTTGGTTTCAATCCTCTCCTAGAGGTTGGTTCATGGGTGTATCTCATATTTAATCACTCACCATTTTAGTTCCCACTGGCATAAAGTTGAAATCAAATATGTTGAAAATATCTTTTCCCTATCCCTCTTGCTCATCCATCCATTATTGTTGTTCATCCTCTAAGGTTACAACCTCAATAGAGTTCCGAGGAATAGATGGTAGCATAATGTTGGAGCTTCTCCTTTTCACTTCCTAAGAAGCCCTACACAAGCCTACCCCTTGATTCAAAGGGACATTGTCTTCTTCATCTTCTTCATCTTCTTCATCCACCTCAAGGATGATTTTTGGGACTAGAGGAATATGTATAACCTTTTTATGTATCTTTTTTCTTATAGTCCTTCTAAGAGTAGGTCCAACCCTTGGTTTCTTAGTAGGTGAAAGAGAGGCTTCTTTCTCTTTTCAAGTGATGAAACCTCTAGTGATTCCTACTCTAGTTCTTGTTCTTGTTCTTGTGGAGGTACTTCTAGAGTATCCCAAGCTTGAGATTCTCCTTCATTTTGAGACTCTTCATTCTTAGGTGCTTGAGGTGCCTCTTGAGGTTAAGGTTCTTCATTTTTGGGCTCAAATTTCTTTGGAGAATCTCTTTTCCTCTTACTTTTCCCTTTGTCTTCCCTAAAGTACCCAACATCCTCGTCATGTTTATACACCATTTCCAACCTAATTAGAGATTGGGTAGGCAATGCTTGTATTGTAACATTTTCACCTTTATCCTTTACTAGGTGTGTTGTGGCTTGAAAGGTGATAGTCTGTGGAACTATGTCAAGGTTAAAAGGCTTCTTGATTGAGTCCCTTTTCAATTGAATTACATGCCTAGCTTTATGGTTTATATCTACATTTTCATCCCTCTCGATCTCTGTATTCATGATTGGTCTATCAAATATCTTGTCACAGTTGTACAAGGGATGTAAGGCATATTGAGTGTCTTGTTGGACAACCTTTAGTGGGACTTTTATTTTCAAGGAACTTTCTGCCAAATATAGAATCATCCTACAATAATCCCTTATTCAGATATCATATTCATCTACTACATTCATCCAATGATCTTCTATTGCATCTTCATGAACAAAATGCATTTCTACTAGATGTTGTACTCTACCAATATTATCAAAATAAAGTTGAGGGGATTTGTAATGCTTTAAGGTATATTGGTTCCATTCTATGTCAAAACTCATGATATCCTACTTATATTTTACTTCAAAATTACCTATGGTAATCAGCCATACCCATGTCTTCTTATGTTGTTTCCTCACTCTATCATATGTAGATGTGAGCTATCTTAAAATTTTCAACAAGATGAGCCTATCAAATAGATATCTTAGGAGTTCCCTTGGATTCATACTTGTACTCACTACCTTTAGGTAAGTGAATATCTTGAACTAGATGTAGTAGGCACTGATTTTCTCAATCCTTTCTATTGGCTCTACTGACATCCTTTTGGCATAGTCAACCTCTATGAAAGAGATGATTGTAAATACAAAGGTATCATTCACTATTTGGAATTCTCTATTGTGATCTAAGAGCTTCTTCTTTACCAATTGAGGATATACCACATAGGGCCAATAACTGGCATCTTTCATGCTTCCCCTCTTGTGTAGTCCTGGATAATTAGTCATCCTTGCTACCAATAATTACACCAAATATGGTGTCATGTAAAATTTGGGATCATATTTAACTCCTACCAATTGTTCATCTAAGTTTTCACTTAGTATTATGGCCTAATCAATTTGCATTTTGGTTGTTTTGATGGTCTCTATGAAATGTACAATCCAAATGTGAAGGTGCTCAACTATCTACAGACACATTATCCTACTCAAAAGTATAATAGTATAACCGATGTTGTCCTTCATATACCCTCTAGTCATTTCTACCTTTCCTACTCTTTATCCCAAGGGTGTCCTAACAATTAAAAATGATGATTGTATGATCTTAGTAGCCTTCTTTTTATTATCCCTATGCCATCTTTTTGCTTGATGATATGTTATCTTCACATATTGATTGGCTCTTAGGAGATGGAAAATTTTCTCAATGTTCGGTCTAGGACTATCTCCCCTATCATACTCTTGACAAATATTTCTTGTGATGCATAGTTCTTGGCTAGAGTCATAATGAGCTCAGAAGATTGTATTAATGTGGGATGTGATGTGACATACACTAACCCTGATCTGATAAATGTTGACATCAATAGGGATCTCTCTTTAGATTTATTGTAGAGTACTAGGAAATCATTCCATTCTATGTGTTCCAACTTAGTATCTCTAATCTCTAAAGGTCCATCTTGAATGCGTGATTTCTTTGGTGCACCTCCAAACTTGAAGACAATTGGTTTTGGAGCAATACTCTCTACAAGTGAAGACGATGAGGAAGCCATTTTGAACAAAACATAAAATAGTCTAAAAACTCAAAAGTCAAACCCTAAACAAACCTTAATTATTAAAAATTAGACCCAAAACACCAAAACCTAGAAAAACCACTCAAAAACCCCCTTTTAATCTCTAGTATGCATTTTCGTGCACCTTTCACACCTTGATAGATGCGCTACGTATGCTAAATAACCTTGAGAAGTTTATTTAGTGTGTAATTACACACCTATGTAGGTGCACACCCTTTTGGAGTGCGCATATGCACATGTGCGCTACTGCACACATGGATCTTTCATGTGCAAAGAGGGGGGCTAAGTAGTTTTACAAGGCTAAGGGTTCACACATGCTCACCTTAATGGGGTTGCACATGTGCACACCCTTACTTTTTGTTTTGTGTTAAGGGTTAGAAAGTGGTATGTGCATGCACACCTTGACAAGGTGTACATGTGCGCACCATTACCTTAGGTTGCTTTTGTTGATTGTTTGAAAGGTACGTACCTTGGAACCTTAGATAGGTGTGGATGTGTGTACCTTCCACTTAGGTGAGTTTCTCTTATGTTTTGAAGGTTTCAAACATGATTAAAGGTGTGTACATGCACACCTTGGATAGGTGCACATGTGTGCACCTTCATGTTGTTTAACTTGTCTATTTTGTATGTGTAGGTTGGAGGAGTTTGGTGCACCTCTAAAGATGTGGAAGTGCACTCACAGAAGATTGAAGAAAATTAATTAGAAGAGGGGAGGGTAGCCTTAGGCTTTTATAGGCTTAGGATCATGCACACCCTTTGGAGCTGGGTACCTATGTAGGTGTGCATCTCCAAAGGGAGATAGGAGTGCAGTAGTGCATCTAGTGCACTTCCACACCTTGAATAGGTGTGCATGTGCACTAGGTGCACCTTGGCATAGAAAACTCACATTTCCTTCAATATTCTTAGTTTTTGAGATTTTGGTTTTTTCAGTTAAGACTAGAGCTTAACTGAACTCTAGGTTGAGTCCTAAAAAAAATCAGACGAAAGACTAGTGGTCTAGGAAAGAAAAATAAATAAATTACTGGGGGTCCCAATTTCTAGGAAAAATGGGGCATGTGTTGTGAAACTACAACACACGATAACACCAAAAGGAAATCACTGTGTACCTTCAAAAGTATGGACATTGTCTTGTCCCAATTCTCTTGCAAAAATTTTAAACTATGTAAAGCTATCTACATCTTTATTGATAATTCCATCATGTGATCAATAATTGATAAGTTATTGCCATGTATCAATGTTTTGGCATCTACAATATGTTTTTGCATTGCATCCAAGTTTGGGAAGTATCATGCCCTAAATTATGTGCAATATGTTTTTACATTGCATCCATGTTGGGAAGTATCATGCCCTAAATTTCTATGAGTGTTTCCATTATCCTAGCTTCTTCCCTCAACAATTTTGCCTATAGATTTGTTAGATATCTGATTTTCACAAAATGTGTTGAACTACTGCTAGGATTAAGTGACAAATGATGTGCATTTTCCTTCATGTTAGAATCTATCTTAAATAACTTATTCGTTATTTCTTTAGTAAAATTTGATGTGTCACTCAACTTCACAAATAAATTAACAACAATATTTACAATTTTTTTGAAAGAAACAAGAATGGTGGACAAATCCACTTGATCAATGACTACTTTTTGAGCCACTTTCTCCAAAAATTTATTTTCAAATTTACTTTCTACCCTCTATAGAAGTTTTTCTTGTCTAGTCAATTCTTCATTAAACTTATGAACTACTTCAACAATTTGATCCAAAATTAGTTTCTCTTCATCAATCTCAATATTTAGTGCATCAACAAATATGTCCTTTATATCTTTGAGAACTTGATTTTTCTTTTCCTTCTCTTCAATTAGATTTTTCTATTTGACCCTTCTCTTCCATAGCTTACCCAAGGTATCAAATTTATTAGGGGTTAGATTAGAGAGATCTCAATATGGTATTAAAATATCTTCCACTAGATCAATTTCCTTATTAGAGGCTTCTACCTCTTTACTCTTTTCTTTTATGTACAACAGAAGGAATAATTTCCTTCCCTTTACTTGAGACTTTAGTGCTTGGTTGAGGCTTAATCTCAACTATCATTGCACTTGATATAGTAAAAATAATAGTATAAATAATATAAATTGTAGGAGAAACAACTCTAATAGTAGGAATTCTTATATTACCTCGCTTAGACTCAGTTTTTCATGTCGCTGAGATGATTGGAGCTTGATGCTCAGTAGATGAAGTGATGGACTCATCATTGTACTCCATAGAGTTACTTCAATACTTAATTGGATGTTTGGTAAAACAATGTTTACCTCAACTAACTTTGTAGTGGCCTTCTTTGAGATAGATTGCACTAAGGCTTTGTTCAAAGAGAGTGGGAGAGAGGCCATTACCTCTACTACTATCTTCTCATGATCTGAGTCTTGAATAGTCCAAATTTTAGGAAGATCTCAACTTGCTGCTTGATCTTCTTCATCATCTTCATCATCTCCTTCTACATTTTCTATCTCCTCATCTTCTATCTCAATATCCTATTTATCCTTATCATCCTTATCATCTATTTGAATAATTGTCTCAATATCTTTTGTTAGAATTAGGAATGCATTGAACTTGGGGTTATCTTTTCTTCATTTTTCTTTAATAATTCCTTCACTTCCTTGTTAGAAAGATTTGGCATAAGTTATTGCAAGGTTTATTCTTTGATGTCCTTGACAAAATTTAATGCATTATCCCAATGATGTGTAACTACCTTTAGTAGGATATCAATAACTTGCTTTGTTAGTTCCTCTAGGGAGTACTTCCACTTAGCCATTTTAGCCACTAAGGCTTCTTCAACTAGCTTTTGTTCTTCCTTAGTTCTTGTTTCATACTTCAAAAACTTGAAATTTGGCATACCTCCAGCATCTTGTATTATTTTCAGTCTTTGTTCAAAGGTAAATGTTAATCTTTTGAATATCACTTGTTGATCTTATTCTTCTTCATCATCATCACCCACTTTGAGCAACTTCCTAGATTTTTAAGGTTGCCTAGTGAATATAGTAGGGGAGGACTTTGTTTCCTTGTTATTATAACCTCCCCTTTCTTCTTGGGAGGCTCCTCCTCTTAATATTCTTCTTCATCTACATGTTCCTCAACTTTTTCCTCTTCCTCAATGTCGTCTCCTTTTCCCTTTGTCAGTAGAAGAGGGAGCTAAATGATTTTTTGTCCTTTAGAATTTTCCCCACTTTCTTTCTTCATCTTTTCATAGCCTGAGGGAGCTTGATTTCCAAAGAAACCCTAGCCTTGGCTTCTTCATATGTGCCAAAATATGGTGCCTTGAGCTCTAGTGGCTTTATAAGAGCTTCAATTATATCTTATTTATCATCAATTTTTACCTCATATCCAAGAGGTTTCACCCATGCTATCCTTGGCCTTACTACCTATATATGTCCTTTGTCATAATCCATAAGGAAATAAATATCTTTCTCATAGTCTTCAACTAGCTTCTTGGGAATTCTATATCTACTCTTCATTTTCTCCTTAGAAGTCTCAAAGTATGCATCCATTATGCCTTCGAAATTCTCTCTCATTTATGCTATGAACTCATTGATCTGATATACAATGGATATATCCTTCTTCCATGCCACATTTCCTTTGGAAGGGAAAAAAATTGAACATAAAAAAATAAGCTGGTCAAAAGAGATCCAAACTTACAAGGATTTTTCTTTGATGACTAGATGGGCTCTATATTTTTGCTTAGTTGATTGAGCTTTAGCTTAGCAAGGTCAAAAGATAAATTGTTCTTCACAACTTTGTATGATAGGTCAACATCTTTGTAAGGGATGTTGTTCAGATGATTCAAGGTGTAGATCTTGTTAGAAATCACATGTATGTTAAATTTGACCTCCATATCTATAATTTGTTCAATTTCATGCCTCTGCCATCCCACTCAGCAAGTGTTCTCTTCAAAAGTTTGACCTGACCTAGGGTTTTGGTAGTTTTTTCTATTTTTTAGCATAGGTAACCTTGTGATTCTACAAATCATCTTCTTAGTGATCTAAATGGGTTGATCTACCCATAAATGCATGTCATAAACTTGGCTTAGAATGAACCTAATTCACTTCCCTTGAAAATCTCAAAGCATGCATAGGATATGTGTCAAACCCTTCATTTCCAAATGCTTGTGCTTAGGTTTCAAACTCCCATCCACACAGAGCTCATTATACACTTGGTTCAATTCTAGGGTTCCTAATTCTTGGATAGAACACTGATAGAATAACTAAATACCATGAATTAGAAGTACCTTAGAAGGAATTTTTGATTGAGCTGCAACTAGATTAAGCTCCTCTATAATCACTAGACTTAATTTGAATGCTGGGGATTTGCAATCAACACCTCAGACCAACATTCCCAAAACTTTGTTCACTTTGCTATTGGAAGATGCCATTATGTATGATGATACTTCAAATGCAGGAATACACTTCTACAAATCTACTTTGAATTGTTTAGGGGCTCAAAGAAACTTTTTCCTCTTTCCTTTTAAAATTCATGATGAAACAATAGCCTTCAATTTCTTCTTTTTAACAAAATTTAGTCTTAAAATCACCATTAATGTATCATACAATAGTTAGCTTGGTGAAATGTTGTCCAACTAGGTAGATACCTTCAAATCGCTAAAGTCTCCAACTTGGTATTGTCTTCTGTAAGGAAACTCAGGTGCGGAAACAACTTCCTACACTAATCTCTTAAGATAAGTATGGTGGAAATCCTATTAAAATCTTTTACACTTACAAATTCAATATCATGTAAACAACAATATTTCAGCCAAGCAAGTATAAAGAAAATAGATAGAGAAAGAAATAGATAACACAAAGATTTTCCAGTGGGGAAAAACCTTTCGGTAAAACAACCCCACCCCTCCAGAACCTGCACAATGTATTATCTTCAACACAAGGTTACAATACACTTGCAATGCAAGTTCAACAGTGACAACATAAGACTCTAGTAGCAACTCACAGTACCAACAATACACATTTTCACATACACCTCTTCACAACCCTAAAAAATGCTTATAACATGTGCTTCACTTTTAGGGCTACTCCCAAAGGTAACTGTATTAGGGTTTTACCACTCTCTGAAAAAATAGGAACCCCAAAAAAATTTGTACAATACTCAAATTTATTAGTTGCCACATGTCTTCACCTATCATTAAATCTTCCTAACATAGCTCTTATGTGTCATAGGAATCCATCATAACCATTTTAGCTATGATCTCCTTATACACAATTCAAGATGCCGACACATCAACATTATTTGCAAGAAATCAATTTAACAAAAAAAATAACAAGAATAGAAATTATCCAAGGTTGAGACACCTTATTCCTAACATTCTCCCACTTGTTGAACACCTTGTAAGAGCAATAGCAACATAACAGGAACTAACCGCTATAGGCCAAAAGGCCAATAGACTCCGAACACCATCTAAACTTCTCAGTGCCCACTAGTTTTGTTAATGCATCTGCAAAATTATTCATAGTATTTACCTTCTCCAAATTTACCTTTCCATCTTCCACCATATCTCTCACAAAGTGAAACTGCACATCAATGTGCTTCGTTCTGACATGGAAAGTTGGATTATTTGCAAGGCAAATAGCACTCTGACTATCACACCAAATAGTAATCTATTCTGTATCAACACCAACATCAGAACATAATCTCTTAAGCCAAATGGCTTCCTTACAAGCATGAGTAGTAGCCATGTACTCACCTTCTATAGTGGAAAAAGCAACCACAAGTTGTCACTTGCTCATCCAACTGATGGCACCACCAAACATAGTGAACAAATAAGCACTGGTGGATCTCCTACAGTCAATATCACCTGCCCAATCTGAATCCACAAACCCATGAATACAAACTAAATGCAGAGATCCATAAGAGTTACCATGATAACATATGGAGTAATCTGATGTACCCCTCAAATATCTGAATACTTGCTTAACTGCATCCCAATGTACCCATCCAAGATTAGCCATAAATTGACTCAAGACTCCCACTGCTTGGGCAATGTCTGGTCTAGTACAGACTATAGCATACATAAGACTGCCAACTGCACTAGCATAAGGTACTCTACTAATGTCCTCCATCTCACTAAGAGATTTTGGACAATCATCTATAGATAAGTTTGTTCCCATAGGAATAGGAACACATAGTGGTCTAGAATCTGCCATGCTGAACCTATCCAACACAGACTTCACATACTTACTCTAACTCAACCAAAGTTTTTGGTTAGACCTGTCTCTACTAATTTCCATACCCAAGATGTACCTAGCTACCCCAAGATCTTTCATCTCAAACTATGCTGACAACTAAGATTTAAAATCAGAAATCATACCCTTACCCTTCCCAAACAACAACATATCATCAACATATAATGCAACAATAAGAAGGCGATCATTTTCAACTTTGAAATAAACACAATGATCTAACTTTGATCTTACAAATCCAATTGACAACACAAAGGCATCAAACTTAAGGTACCACATCCTAGGAGATTGCTTCAAACCATATAGAGATTTCTTTAATCTGCAAACTAAGGATTTTTTACCTTTAACAATGTAGTACTCAGGCTATGACATATAAATCTCTTCCTCCAAATCACCATGAAGGAAAGTTGTCTTCACATCCATCTTTTATATCTCTAAATCATATGATGTAGCAAGAGATAATAGAAATCTAATGGATGTCAACTTTGCAATTGGAGAGAATATTTCACCATAATCTATTCCCTCTACCTGTGAATACCCCTTTTCAACCAATCTAGCTTTGTACCTTTCAACACTGCCATCTGCACATAATTTCTTCGTGAACACCCATTTATAGCCAACAGATTTTCTCCCTTTAGGCAAAGGTACAAAGTCCCAAGTTTTTTTTTCTCTAATGAATCCATCTAATCATCCATAGCCTCAATCTAGGAACCTGCATCTTCTATGCCCAAAGCCTCTTTCATAGATCTAGGCTCATCAGTGTTGGTAATCAAAGCAAAAGCACAATTGGAATCTAACATAGAATAACCAAACCTTTCTGGTTGCTTTCTTTCTCTAGTGGATCTCCTCAAGGGCTGTGGTTGAGGTTGTTCTTCCTCTTCTTCTGAACTATCAGAGCTACTAGAGCTCTCCTCATCATTAGACCCAACATGGTCTCTTTGTTTAGTCTTCTCAGGGGTAGGAGGCAATTAAACAACATCTTTTTCCTTTTCTTTTTCATCTAGTTGTAGCACAATAGGAGAAAATGTTAGCTCTCTAAAAATAACATTTCTACTATACATAACCTTACTAGTCACAGGATCCCAAAGCTTGTATCCTTTCACACCAGCACTATACCTGATGAAAATACATTTAACATCTTTGTTTTCCAACTTAGATATTTTATCCTTTGGAACATGTGCATAAGCTTCACAACCAAAAACTTGAAAATGTCTAATTGGAGGCTTCTTACCAGACCACACCTCCATGGGTGTCTTACCAACAAGGGCTGATATAGGAGATCTATTAACCAGATAGCAAGTAGTGGCCATAGCTTCAGCCCAAAACCTTTGTTCTAAACTAGCTCCACTAAGCATACTCCTAGGCTTCTCCATCAGTGTCATGTTCATTCTCTCTTCAATTCCATTTTGTTGTGGGGTATAAGGAGTTGTCTTATGCCTCTCGATACCTTGTTCTTTACAGTATTGTTCAAACTCTACTGAGAAAAACTCACCACCATTGTTAGTTCTCACACACTTAATCTTCTTACTAGTCTGATTCTCTACAAGGGCTTTAAATTCCTTGAATTGACTAAAGACTTGTGTCTTACTTTTAAGGAAATAAATCCATGTCCTTCTACTGTAATCATCTATGAAAGATACAAAAAATATAGACTTGGAGATCGAAGGAACTTTAAAGGACCAAATACATCAGAATGAATAAGATCCAAAACATCAAAAGATTTGTGAGAACTAGAGTAAAAGTGAACATGATTTTTTTTACCATAGATACAGTGTTCACAGAAGTCAAACTCAAGATTGCAATCATTTAAGCCCTCAAAGAGATTTTTATTTTTCAAGGTTCTGAGACCCGTTTCACCAAGGTGAGCAAATCTCATATGCCACAACATTGTCTTTTCTGTAGGGAGCTTACCTTCCAAAGTGTTTGCATTTCCATCGCAACCAATAACCACATAATTCTTCATTGCTCGTTTAGATGGTGAGGATGATGAACTATTACATAGAGGAATACATGCATCTAGCTGAAATAAGGTACCTCTCCTAGTACCCCTTGCAAGTACTATCAATCCTCTCATCATCTTGCATCCTTCTTTCAAAAAAAAAACTTGCACACCTACATCATTTAGCATACTTATAGATAATAGCTTTCGTGCCAAACCTGGAATGTGCATAACTCCATTGATTCCCTTTACTCATCCATCAGAAAATTTGATAGTGACCCTTCCACGTCCAACTATCTTTAGGTGAGAATCATCACCCAAGTACACCTTTCCACCATCGAACTCTTCATATTTTGAGAAGCAGTTTCAATGAGAGGTCATGTGAAAAGATGAACCTGAGTCAACCAACCACACATCATCAAATGCATGGGCTACCAATGCTATTATGAATGCATCGCCATCTTCTTGAGATCTTTCTGAAGCTGAATCTAAACCTATCTTCTTCTTCTTCTTCGGCTCTTTGCAATCTTTATGGAAGTTCCCAGGTTTATCACAGTTCCAAAAATTTGCCTTGGACTTATTGGAAGTATTTGACTTCCCACAGGATTTGGATCTACCCTTCTTGTTAGACTTATTGTCATTTTTCTTTCCTCTTTCCATGGATCTCCCACAAACAACAAGGGCTTCTTTTTTCGAAACAAAATCCTTTCTCCACATCTCCTTTGATAGCAGCGAAGACACCACATCATCCATTTTAAAAGTGACTAACGTGCTTTTGAGAGCCATTACAAGATGGTCCCATGAATCTGGTAAAGAACACAAAAGTGTGTAGAAATGATCCTCCTCCTCTAACTTGACACCAGTTGATGTCAACTATGTAGCTAGTAGATTAAATGCATTTAAATGATCAGTTAAGGATCCACCTTCCTCCATTCATAGATAGTACAACTTCTTCCTCGGGAACAACTTGTGCACCAAAGATTTGGCTTGATACAAGGCGCCAAGTCTTTCCCACAAACTATATGTGATTTTCTCATCTAGAACATTTAGAAGAGATGCATCAGTTAAATAGAGTCTTATGGGACCCTTAGCTTTATGGTCTTTGATATCCCAATCTGGTTGAGCTAGAGTTGCTGGTCTTGTAGCATTTGAAGTTTCTTTCCATAGGTTACGATCTTCCAACATGTCTTCCATCTGATGAACTCTCCATCTCAATCTACAAATAAGATTTAGGATGCTCTGCACAAGACTCCGACTCAACTTGAGATTAGCTCAAAAAACCCTACCCAACAACTAGGATCAAAAGTTGATCAAGCTCTGATACCACTTGTAAGGAAACTTTGGTGCGAAAATAGCTTCCTACACTAATCTCTTAAGAGAAGTATGGTGAAAACCCTATTAAAATCTTTTACACTTACAGATTCAATATCATGTAAACAACAATATTTCAGTCAAGCACGCATAAAGAAAATAGACAGAGAAAGAAACACATAACACAAAGATTTTCTGGTGGGAAAAAACCTTTCGGTAAAAAAACCCCACCCCTCTAGAACCTATACAATGTATTATCTTCAACACAAGGTTACAATAAACTTATAATGCAAGTTCAACAGTGACAACAAAAGACTCCAGTAGTAACTCACAGTACCAACAATACAATTTTTGCATACAACTCTTTGTAACCCTAAAAAATGCTTATAACATGCACTTCACTTTTAGGGCTACTCCCAAAGGTAACTATATTAGGGTTTTACCATTCTCTAAGAAAATAGGAACCCCAAAAAATTTTTTGGCCCCACTATTGGGGTAGAGTGTACAGTACTCAAATTTATCAGCTGCCACATGTCTTCACCTGTCATTGAATCTTCCTAACATAGCTCTTACCTGTCATAAGAATCCATCATAACCATTTTAGCTATGATCTCCTTATACACAATTCAAGATGCTGACACATCAACATTATTTGCAAGAAATACATTTTACAAAACAAATAATAAGAATAGGAATTATCCAAGGTTGAGACACCTTATTCCTAACATATTCAACTCTACAAGAATTCTAATATTTCCATCTATATCCAAGCTCGGTTAGGTTTTGCAACTTGACCTTTTTCAGTAAGGGCTAAGACATCACTTGAACTATTGTTCCAAATGAGTGATTACAATGCATCTAAAATGCTGATTCGAACCTTTTTCTTGCTAACTGGAACTAATATGAGATATCTCTTTTTGAATCATAGTTTTGGTAATCTCTATGGCTAACTAGTTTGAAATTGTTGAGTCACCCAACTCATTGAATTGGGTGTCAACCATTTTAGTACTCTGACTTTCATCCTTAGGAGATTTCCTTATCCATTTTTGTATCATTTGATTTTTTATATTTTTAGCCTTTGATTTCTTTTCATCTTCAATGCTTCCTCCATTCATATAGTTCTTGGGAAGATGTCCATGTTTTTTACATACAAAACATCTCTTTGTAGGGTGTTTCTTCGTCATGTGATGTTTTATGCAATTTTCTCCAATGTTCTCATACTCATCACAATAGTGACATCTATACTGTGTGTTGTAATCCCAACCAAATATAGCTTTGACAATTTGTTTAGTTGCATTCCATTTCTTGGTCTTGTATTCTAAGGATTTGTGCCCTTGTTTGTTTAAATTGAAACAATTTCCTTCAAACATAGATTTCTCTATGCACTCAGTTTCTTTGTGTCCATGCTTGTTTCAACTATAACACTTTCCATTGAATCTTGGTTTTTCATTGCTCCAACACATGTTTGATGTATGCAATATTTTTCCACAATGATTAAAAGTAGGTTTTTTATTCTTTTGAGATCATTGTTGAGATGATTCACCTTCTTCCATATATCCTAATCCTTCTTTATCTTTGTGTCTAAATTGAGTTTTCTTATCCATCTAATTCATGCTTTATTGAGATTTCATTATCCTATCATTGGTTTTCTTCTCTATGCTGAGGCCATTCTACAACATTTCATTCTTTTTCCTCAAGTTGATAAGCTTTTGATTTGCACAATTGAGTTGATCAATTAGATCTACTTGCAAAAGAGATAGTTGATGAATTTCACTGTCCTTTTCTTCTATCTTTTTAGTTATCAATATTTTATTTTCTTTGGCTTTGGCTTTTTGTTCCATGTCTTCGCACATTCTAACTAAATGAATTTCTTGTACTCTTCTTAGCTTTCTGACTTCTTCATGAAGAGTAAGATTCTTTTCAAGTAGATCTTTGATTGCTACATCAGCTTCATTTGAACTTCTTTCTTGACAAATGTCTTCAATTCTTGTTTCAATGTAGAGATTGTTATTCATAATTCCTACAAGGTCTTTTATTCTTTTAAGGGATTGAGAGAACTACTCCTTCATTTGCTTGAATTGTTCCATGCTCAATTGTTGATCCAACTTTTCATTTTCAGTATCCTTCTCTAAACCATATACTTTCATTGCCTCTAATTTTTTCTCAAGCTATTAAACTTCTAATCTGAGAACCAATTCTCTGATACCAATTATTGGAAATATAGTATAGACTAGGTGATTGAGAGGGGGAGCAAGTGAATCAAGAACCAATAAAACTTTTACTTCAATTCACCAATTAAACCTTCACAATATAATATGATCTAATTGCATACATGAAAGATTGAAAGCAATAAAACATTCATAACACTTGACGCAATATTTGGTAACCTAGAAACCTTCCAAATAGAAAGTAAAAGTAGGGTGGGGATGATAACCAAAATCTTTAGTATTGTAGTATAAAGTTATCCTATTAAAGCTTACAATTGATCACTTCTTGTGATCTACCCTATTAGGAGAAATAAAGACTATTAGATCCATCTTGTGATAGGATTTACAACATATAATGAAATATGCACTCAGTTAGAAGATTTGGAAAAGACAATTTAGTTCACCTTGTTAGAGGCTTTGACTAATGCAGATGTTAGGATGAATCAGTGGTTGATCTCTAATCTTAAACTTGGTTTTCTGAATGAGATTCCTTTGAAATACAATGATCACCTTTCTATGATAGATAAAACTCTACTTTTCCTTATACTACTTGTTTCCTTCTTAAGTCACTTCAATGCATTCGATATGAAAATATGTATTACATATATACCAATCCAATAAATTACCTTTTGGAGTCAGCTACAATACCTAATTCAAACAATCTTCACTAAGTCAGCTTATTATTGTAACTCAAGTTCTAAAGACCACTCAGGTGATATTCTGACACGTAGTAATATTGTCAGCTTAGAAAACTCTAGCATTCATTTGACAGTGGTTGTTGGTCCATATTGATCAATCTAGAGTAGCAAGAACTTGATTAGAATTGAGTGACCTGATGAATATTGAAGAAATTGGTAGACACTGAAGAGCTTGGTTGACACTACAACTTGGTTAACACTATCATCCTTCATCTTTGTTCACACATTATAGATCAATAGACATTGATAAACATGATAGACACTACAGAGCTTGGTTAATAGTAAAACCTTCATCGATTATACTAATGAGCTCAATAGACTCTATGAAGCTTGGTAGCAACTAATATCTACTTCTAGAGCTCAATGGACTCTGCTAAGCTCAATTTATACTGTATACTACTTGTGATACTTGATAGCAACTATGAACAACTGACTAAGTGTTAAGTCACTATTTGACAAATTATTTGACCTTAATGTTAGCCACATATATATTGGGGAATTTCATACACTTGTTGATATTATTCCTATGATAATTGGAGAAAACAAATATTTAGATACTGAGCAACAAGCTCAAGAAACTCAAAAGGGGCAAGCAAGAGAAACGACTGAAACTATAAATGTTGAAGAATGAACTAAAAGTATATTAAAAAACATGCTCAAATTGGAGGAGATTCCATGAAGCACAAGGAATATTATTTTTCTATAGGTGAAGAAGCACCAACCCAAAGATCTTTTAGGGAGGGAATTATTAGGCAATTTCAAGAATATTTTGTAAATTCTAAGAAGGTAGAAGATTTATCATAGTTCTAATTCATCTAAAAGACTATCTATCAACTCTCAACTTATACATAACCTGATATTGAGCATCAAGGAGAGAAGAATGAAAATGAGAAAAAAATGATACTACATTGAGACAATCTAAGAAGCCTCAAGTGCCACTATTGCAAACTGTTAGTGGTCAAAATATTTCACAAGATCAATAGATAAAGGAGAAAAGAGAAGAGGAAAAAAACAAATGGAGGAACCAAAATAGACACATCAGGAATCTATAGTTCTAGTACCTTTATAAGCATCCCTGAGCACAAGCCATATTGACTCAAAAGAAAAGAAGATGAAGAAAAAGTAGAAGGAATCACAAGAATTCAAGAATAACCAAGTGACATTAGATTAAGTTTTTATCAAACCAAACTCAGAACTAAATACATTGGACAAGTAGAAATAAGTGCTACATGATGTTAATGATATTTTGATAGATTTTGTTCTAGACATTGTATTTAATGACAAAGCACTAATTTTGGATAAGCTAGTAGAAATTATGGATTATCTCAATGAACCATAAATAGATTAACAATCAAAGAGTATGCAGTGAGTAGAGAAGAAATGTGAGAAACAAGTGTTGGAGAAAATTACAAGTGAAATTACTATAAATGAAGTTGGTTTGTCCACATATGTTACTAAACTAGGAAATATTGTGAAGAATATTTTATTAGTGTTTCAAAAACTTTTTGATATTACCTTGGCAACAAGTAAAGTTAAAGATAAACTACAAAAGGTCAATGATGATATGAAGGAAAGTGCAGATGAATTAAAAACTAATCCTAGTACATCATTCATGCATTACAACTAAGTGGAATTTCTCACTAGACTTCAAAATTATTTGTTAAAAGAAGAAAGTAATCTAAGAGTTGATATCAACAAAATTCAAGCATTGCTATTCAATCAAAAAGAGGTTATCCAAGACCATATTAAAGATGCGAAGGATCTCATAGCTGCCCTGAGGTAATCAATTTTTGATCATATGACAGATATGGCAACAAAGTTGATGATAAAGAAGTATATAATTGAACTAATCAAGTCCAATTAGGAAAGTACACTTGAGATTTGAAAAATCACAAGGACTTTCCTCATCAATTTGGTTTTCATCCAAAGTAAGTATTTATACATTTAAAGCTACTTTGACATCATTTTTAAAAGGGTAAACATGTTTTATAATGTTTTAGAATAACTAAGAGTAGGTGAATAAATTATCCTCAAGTCAAGATGTACCAATTAAACTTTTAATCACTTCAAACAGATTAATAAATCTCAGAGACCCAATCGATCTCTGTAGCATATCATCGACAATTTAACATTTCATGCATTTACTTAACTTTGTATCTCTATACTTTAATAGTAAATAAACTACATTAAAATATAGCATGCAAAATAGTAATGTTATCCACACATGAAAATAACATTTTGACACCAGGATTAATGTGGAAACCCAATTTGGGAAAATCCACCATGTACCATGCTACAAATTTTCACTATTTTGAAGTGAGCTTGATAAAAAACCAACCTTGTAAAAATAAATACAATAAATGCTACCAATTTTTCAGTGTTCTGAAGTGAGCTTGATTAAGAGCCAATATTGTTAAAGGTTATATAAAATACTGTTAAATGTGACCTTGTTAATGGATTTAATCACCTTGATAGGAGTGGAATTTTTAGAGGACTTTGGATCATGCCATTATAATGTCACCTTGATTAAAGGATTTGTAAAATGACTGTTAGGTCAACCTTGATTAAAGGATTTTGGATGGATACAATGGTTAGAATGTAATTGTAGGTTTGATTTATAAAGTACAACTCACTTTGTAAATTCAGATCTCCATTCATTCATCTACTAATTCATTGGCATCTCCTCAAGTAATCACTCCTCAAAAATTATTCACACTTCACCTCTATTTCTTTCCTCTTCACAATTTCTCCTTAAGATCACCAATCAACAATAAACCAACCTTCAAATCCATTCCTTATGCCTAGTTAAATAGGAAATTTCAATCTTTTTCTACTTAAACATCACTATTGATCTTAAGGCTAGGTCAAATTCATCAAATCCTTCCATCTTTATGTTCCCCTTCTTCTTCTACAAACTTCTAATCAAATCCTTTCCTTTGGTCACATTAAAAACTCTCCTCATGCACTAGATATGACATCTCATCAATCCTTATCTTCCACGTGCTTTGAGTAATTCAAAATTCCATATGTGTCAACCTTAAAATCAAATGTTTCTCAAATTGTAACCTTTTTTGTGACTCAACAATCATTGTGTTCTTTAGCTTGGTCATCACGGTGTATTTCACTCATCCCTATACTTTCTTACTTAGAATCAATATTCTCACTCAACCATTACTATGCTTAGTCACTAATACACTTGTTCATACATTTTCTCAGTAATAACACTCATCTTGAACTATTTTATTGGCTTCTACTTGAGTTCCTTAATCTTCTACTTCAACTCCTACATTGACCATGTAATACTGACACTTAATCAAGCTTATCCTTTTGACTTGTTTCAATTCTTAACTTTATCAAACTATCTTCTTCACTTCATGTATCGATTAAACAACACATTATCTTGTCAAGGACTAACTTATCAAGTATCCACCATGTTTCCATGATAATTAACACATCCCAACTCAACTTTTCACTAGGTCATCTTATGATCTCTTATTTTCAAATCCTCTTCATCAATAAAATGATATGATACTCTACACTATTAGTAAAAGTTCTCTCTAGTAGGTTTGATACTCTCCCTTACTAGTAGGTTTGAAATCAATTACAACATAATAATTACTCCAATTGTATTTTCCAATAATCTCCCTCTTTGGAATTGATGGCAACACCAATCATAATTCACTAGTTACCATGCAACCAAAACTTCAATAATGTATTTGTTTTCTCTCTTTCTTAGTTTCATTCTAATTCTCATCCAATCAATCTCAAGATGCTCCCTCTATTAGTTCAGTACATATACTTTTTGAAAACAATTTGGTTAATTGTGTATTTTCTTTGATATTTCATAAAAGGTCATATCTTTACTAGAAAGTGTATGTTGAGCTCACTTGGGAAATGAAGACAGTTTCCTATGTTTGCCAAGAATTCCAGTGGTTTTAAAGTTTAGAAGGCAGTGACTACTGAGTTCACTTGGGTGTCGAAGAAAAGTTCACAGAAGTCATGTTAATTGAGCTCACTCAGGCAACAAAGAAAATGTTGGATGGAACCAATATTAACCTAGATTTCTTGATTACCAAAGGAACTTTGTGAAGATGAAATTGTTTCTAAGTTAGTGTCTACCGAGTAGGGTCAGCTAACAAAATATTTTATTGTTTTGGCATATTGAGTTTGATGAATTTGTTTGTTGCTTCTAGTCGAATAAGGAGATGAATATTATATTCAAGTCAACTTGACAATGCATATGATATAAATATAAGGTCAAATTGAGGATTGAATGTGTGTAAGTGTATGGAATAATAAGAGATGATTAGAGGAAGTGAATTAGAAGGATAAGTAGAATATCCTTGAGGAGCTGCAAAGATACAATTGATCTTGAAGGATCAAATATTTGAGCCAAAATTGAGATCTATAATCAACAATTTAGTTGCATCAGAAATTAGGTCATTACATTATTACTCTCTAACCATTGTAGTAGTAATCTAATTCTCTTAACAGAGTTGGCTTAACAACTATTTGCAAATCCTCTAAAAAGGTGGCATTTCTAGATTGAAGCATCTAAAGACCTCTAAAAAGGCCATTCCTAATAGGGTGATTAAATTCTCTAATAGGGTTACACCTAATAGTGTGTTTTGTAACCTTTAACAAGGTTGGCTCCTAATAGGGCTCACTTCAAAAGAGTGAAAAAAAAACTAATTACAATTGGTGGTTTTTAACAAATTGAGTTTCCACATTAAATCTTGGCATCACTTGTGTTCATGCTATTTATTTCATGTGTATGAAACTAAGTTAATTAAGGTTAGTCATAGATAATATCTTAAGATTTTCTTGTTAAGCATTTGTTGAGTTACAATTATTATTTCAGTGGTTATTGAGTTATAACATAATGTTAGTATTAACTGAGCACATCTTTTTTTTCCAACCAATATTATTTTGAGTAGTGTTTATGGTTTGTGCTAACATCTAAGGGATTTGGGATTTGTTTTAGTGGTAATTGATTCACCCCTCCCCTCTTAGTTACTCTTATATTTCAAACAATTGGTATCAGAGCTTTTTGTGCTTCTAGAGAAGGTTTCAAAGACCTAAGCTAAAGATCAAGATGTCTTACAAAAGAGAGATTCCCAAGATGAACAAAGATAACTTCAAAGAATGATAGGAACTCATGAGACTGCATTTGGAAAATATTGGAGATTTAGGCCTAAAGTACCTAAACACCATATATGTGATACCTATTTGAACTATGACTTTTGAAGAAATTGCAGAGAAGAAGAGTCATAACATTATGATGATTGATATTGCTTCATCTCTCAACTATGCCAAATTTGATTAAGTCAAAGAATGTGGAACTACTTATGAGATGTGGATCAAACTCAAAGCCATCTATGGAGGAGATGATAATGTAAGAAGAGCTAAACCTAAAAGTCTCAGAGAAAAAATTGATGAAATAAAGATGAGAGAAGATGAGAACATTAGAAATTACAATGACATAATCAAAGCCAATGTTTGTGCAATCAAGGTTTTAGGAGGAAAGATTGAGGATGCGACAATGGTAAGCAACTTTCTCATAACACTTCTTCCTATGCATGAAATCAGAGTATCAACAATTCAAAAAATGAGATGTAATCCAAAGAATGATATAACATTGTTTGTAGTAGTTGGAAGATTGAAAAGATTTGAGCTAGATAACTATGATAGTTATGTTTTTCACTCAAGAAGAAAGCCAAAAGTTCAAAAGGAAAATAATTTGAAAGTGAAGAAGAAGATAGTTCTGAGAATGATCTTGAAACTATTGAAGCATTACTTGCAAGAAAATATCCCAAAGGAAAAGGAAAGTACAAAGGTAAAATTCCTTTAATTTTTTGTTCTTATTAAGAAGTTGGTCACATTGATGGAAGGTGTCCAAATAGAGAAGAAAAAGATGAAATGGAGCACATCAAGATCAAAGGAAAGAAGGATTTCAAGAACTTCAAGGACTACAAGGATAAAGGTTAGAAATCTAGTTTTATGGCTAAAGATTTAGATAATAGTGATAATGATGAGATGGTCTATATTACTATAAAAGATGAATCTAATGAAGAAGAAGATAAAATGACACTTATTTCTTCTGTCAACAAAAATGATACATGGATTATTTATAGTGGTTTTTCACATCATATGACTAGTGAAAAAATAAAGTTTGAACATATTGAACACTATGATGGTGGAAGTGTGAGATTTGGAAACAATGAACCATGTTGCACAAAGGGAAAAGGTTATATCTCACTAAACAATGAACATATATGTATTAATTCTTATTGGGTAGAAGGATTAAAGCATAACTTGCTACGTGGGGCACAATTGAATAATTTTGGATTTGAGGTAGAATTCATGAATGAGTAGGCCAAGCTACTAGATGGGAAAGGAAATATAGTTGGGTTTGGTAACCAAACAAAATATAACTTATTCTACCTAGATATTAGTGAAAATTCATGTTTCATTGCTCAAGTAGAAGAAAGATGGATATGGCATAAAAGGTTGTATCATGTGAAGTTTGATAATTGATCAAGATAAGAAGAAAAAATAGAGTAAGAGGTATTCCTAGATTGGGGTAACTTGGTATGGGTCTATGCAAAAATTTTCAAATTGATAAGACGGGCAAGACAAGTTTCAAAAGTAAAAAAATATCATTCTAAAGAATTCTTGGAGTTGGTTAATACATACTTATGTGGACCTATTGGAATTGAGAGATATAGTGAGGATAAGTATATAATTCATTTTTTTTATGATTATTCTAGAATGATGACTATAATGTATCCAAAAGATAAGTCTAAAGAATTCTAAAATTTTAAGTGGTATCTAAGAAGAGTAGAGAAGGGAACTAGAAAGAAGGTGAATTTTTTAAGATTAGATAGAGGTGGTGAATTCATCTCCAATGAATTCAATGAATTCTACACTGAAAGAGGAATTAAAGGACAAGTATTAGCCCCTGGTACAACACAACAGAATGGTATAGTTGAAGGAGGGAAAAAATCCATCATGGATTGTGTGAGAACTTTAATGATGGAAAAAAATGTTCCAATCAAATACTAGAAGGAAGCAATCATTATTGTAGTTCATACCTTAACTAGAGTATAGCTAAAGAAAGACTCAAATCAAACTCCTTACGAACCATGGTATGGCTACAAATCTAATGTCAGTTACTTGAAAGTATTTGGTAGAAAATGCTATCTATTGAAGGAATCTACGAAAGGTAAATTTGATGTCAAAGGTGATGAAGGTATATTCCTATGATATTCCTATAGAAGTAAGATATATAAATGTTTGAATTTATCCACTCATAATATCATAGAAAGTGGACATGTGAGAATTGACAAGTTTTTCATGAAGAGTGAAGAAGAGAGCAAAAAAGAACATGAAGATTACATAAAATTTATCTACTATGAACTTGATACATTGCCAAATCCAATTGAATGTCAGTAGACTTCACCTCTTGAGTCCCCAAAATCTCTAGAAGCTACTGAGTTGCAACTAGTGAAAACTGAGTCACAATTTGAAGGACCCAAGTTACACTTAGGGGCTATTGAGCTATTTCTAGAGAAAATAGAGTTTGAAGGACTTGAGTCATAGATAGTGGGACCTAAGCTTGATGTAGAAGATCATGGCAAGGCTAGTGGAACAAGTTCTAAACCGGAAGTACCTATGTTGGCAAGATATATTAGAAACCATCATGCACCTAATTAGATCATTGGAGACAAGTTATATGGTACAATGTTATGAAATAAATTGAAATGTACATGTTTTCTTACTAAATTTGAACCAAGATCAGTTAAATATGCTTTAGATAATGAAAGCTAGATTGAAGCAATGAATGAAGAGATAAAACAAATAGAAATGACTAAGACTTGGACTCTTGTTCCCAAACCCAAGGATATGAATGTAATTGGAACAAAGTGGGTTTTAGAAATAAGCTGAATGAAGATGGAGAAGTTTCTAGAAACAAAGCAAGGTTAGTATGCAAAAGTTATTCTCAAGAAGAAGTTATTGACTATGGTGAAAATTTTGCTCCTATTGTGAGATTAGAAGGTGTTATGAATTTACTTTCTTATGCTACACATAAAGGATTTAAAGTTTATCAAATGGATTTGAAATCTACATTTTTTTTTGATAAGAAAAATAGGTTTTATAGGGACCCTAAAACCCAATAGTTAATAATAAAACCACGACTGATAATAAGGATATAAAGCCCAATCAAACATAGACAAGTCACAAGGTTGATAATAAGCATGAAAGCCCAACCAAAACAAAGGCTAGTTTAGCTTACATCCAAAAAGATAGAACAATAAAAACCAACTTAACAAAAAATAGTAGTAAACTAATAGCAAAAGACAGGAAACAATAAACCATGATTACTCTTTTGTCTTTTACTCGAGCTCCTGCATTGTTTGAGCTACTTCATAAGCTTTGTGAGTCTCCTTGGAAATATGCTCCTAACTCTTCTAGGCTTCTTAGGCTAGGCTGTTGAAAGTAATTTATGTCACCACATCCTCTTCCACCTTAGCTCTTTCTCTTTCCTTGTCCTCACTGTCATCTAGTAGGCCTTCGGCTTTTAACATTACAGTAAGGGACAAAATGTTATCATTGATAGAATTGAGGATGGAGATCATCTAATTTTCCAAATTGTGACTATAGTTTTCTAGGTTCAGGATTCTCTTCTTAGGATAAATAATTCTATCCTCCTTATTCTTCTAATTTCCTGGACCTAGCTCCTTCCTATTAATTTCCATTTGGCCAATTTTTTCCCTAACCTCTTCCAATTCATGGTAAAGCCATTTGATTAACCTAAAATTTTCAATCATGCTATTGCTAGCATTATTCAATAGATTCATGCTCATTTCCCTAATATTATCCATTATTGCCACCATAGTAGGATCGATGAGTTCTTTGAACTGGAGCTAGCCCTATTTTTCTTCTAGAATTTGGGGATTCATTGTCCCTCTAACAATCCCCATCTTGGATGTTCTAACATTGAAATTTCTCCATGCATTTTACCTATCCTTAATAACCACTTCTCCACCCTCTCCTATAATTTTCCCCTTCTCCAACTCCTAAGAATGAATAGGGGAAAGAGGTAGCTAAGATGTATGGACCTGTCCCCAAAACCCCCTCAGCATCCATCTATTTTTCCCCTCTTCCTTAACTTAGAAACTGGTTCCTCCCTCTTAATTTATGTCTCCTTCTCCTCCTCATCATCCTCAAATTTCATTTCCTCCCATTCTTCATTGTTTTATTCATTACCTTAGCCTATAATTTTAGGCCCATGTCTTCTAAGGCTCTTCCTACTTGGGATAATAGATGAAGGAATTTTTTCTCCAACTCTTTGGCCTTCTTACTAGAGGAAATGTTTTCCTCCCCCTCCAAATTGATACTTTCAATATCCTCTGAATTAGAGGAAAAAATAGAGCTACCTAAGTCCTTAGAGGCATCTACACTAGGCTAAGGAGATTATCTTAAAGTCTGAGCTTTAAAATGTTCATAAATTAACAACAATATGTGAGGCCTCACCCCAACCCATTATAGCATCGATACTTTATTTTACATTTTGATATTCAAGAACTTGATATTTTGATAGTTATTCAAGGCTTAGATGGATAGTGGATTTTCTTTATTTATTGATTTTGATTCTTCATTAGTGTTTTACATTGTTATATGCACTAAGAAATTGTTATTCTGTAAGAGATGTTCAAACATATATGGATGCAACTTTATGACATGGTATTATTAGATGTTGATGCAATGCAGAATATTAATTTGATTCTAATGAATTCTAATCTATAGATAAATGTTAAATTTATTATGATGCTTTATGACATGCAGATGAATGGTTAGGATATTCAGATAGATGTTAATTTCATAATAATGACTTATGATATGCAGAATTTGATATCTTAACATTTCAAATAGAATAATTGAAAAGATTAGGAAAGGGAATCTAATTTGAATTATGTTATATGGATATTATTGTTATTATATTCACTTATGTTGTATATGTTTATTTGACTTCTTGGAATACTGATGCATGAGTTTGATGTATAGGAAGAGGAGCAATGGAAATTTAATGAGGAAACAAGGTATAGACACATGTTTAAATGACTCTACCAAGGTGAATCTTTGTAAGATTTTAAAACCTTGTTGTGATGTGTTTAGTTTGTAAATGTGAGATGTATGTGTGTAGTATGTATTTCATGTGTAGATTCTAAATGTGGCATGTGTGATGTATAGTGTATTTTGTGTGTGTCACTGCACACTTGTACTCATTATGCTAAATGCCATGTTCTTTGACGATGGATCATGTGGCCACTTTATTCCAAGTAAAATGCCTTAATTGAAAATCCTATTTATTTCCCTAAATTAATAAATAGAACAAGGTTAGCACCATGGGAAAATTTGAAAATTGAATTACCTAGCATTGGGAGGGCCATAAAGTAACTCTAGGGTGAAATTGTGACAAAAATAAACCCTACCCATGTTAATACTATAAGTTAGGGAGCTAATAATGACCTCTGGGGTGCCTAGTAGACTTAGGAGATGCCAAAAAATTGCATTCTTTATTGAATCCGAAAATGAGAAGGATATATAGAGGCATGACTAAATTGGAAACTCACTTGGCCACTCTCTATCTTTAGAGACAACTAGGGTTTGGAGAAAGAGGATAAGGAGCTCTACTATAGCTATTCATTGCCATTGATTAGAGTAAGGTTGGTACCTTTGATCCATGGTGTTCATCATTTTGTATGTGGTGTTCTTCATTTCATGGTGAATTTTTGGTGTATTATAGATGTGGTTTGTGGAAAAGATCTTGTTTGAGTATTGCATGTGAGAAGTTTTGTGTGAATCCCTTCTTGAATCTTGCTTTTTTTTCAGGTTTTGTGTTTTGTGTAATGGGTGTGAAGCATCACTCACCCTTGGAAGGGAAGAGATTCTTGGGTGAAGGGGTTAGCTGGGCTCACACATGTAGTTGAGGAACTCTCCCATGTGTGGAGATGATTGTCTATGTTCAATAAAATGTTTTTATCTTGCTTGCTTGCATTTTTGGTGGTATAAGGATGTGTGTGGAAGGAAAGATATTGAGAAACTCTCCCATGTGTGGAGACGATTGTATATGTTCAATGGAATGTGTTCATCTTCCTTACTTACATTTTGGGAGGTATAAGGAGGTGTGTGAAAGCGAAGATATTGTAAGCCTCGAAAGGGCATGTTGATAATGAAAATGTTTATAATGAGAATCATAGCCTCAAAAATCCTCCTCTTGGTGAGAGCCTCCCTTCACCTTATCCTTGATTCACTTGTTGAATCTATGTGCAAAGCCTTGGGATGGAATGTGTTGTAATGTATTGTGTTAAATCTTTTCATATTGTTGTGAATATGCATGGCATGTGAATGTGTAGTACGCAACCATTTATGCCCTATTTCCCCAAGCTTAGTGGGTGGCCTCCTTGAAGCCTAGGTTGGGAGATGAGCCTCCATGGTTCCCCAATTGTTCTATCTTTTTCTTTTGCAAGTCTTCATTTGATGAGCTTGGAAGCTTGAGGTTCATATAGTCCATTCTTGCATAGGAGAAGAAGACTCTTTATTATTGTATTGGAAATGGACTAATAAAATCCACTTTTTATGTGAAGCAGTTGTATTGTAGGAGAGTTGTTAATGTTCTCATTCATATGTCCATAGAGAGAGATATTTGAAAAATCTATGTATCAAATGGTTCTTTTATTGTGTATAGCTAGATATGGTCATTCCACCACCCTTGTTCATGCTTGATATTGTGTTGAAAGTAAATTTTGAAAGGAACATGAAGGAGAGGTTTTGTAGTGCTGATGTTGTGTTATCTGTAACTAAATTTGAAATGTGTTGAAAGAATGAAATCCGTGTCATGATATGCCATTAAGAATGAATTGGACATTAAATTCTCGATATCTTTATCTCCTTAAATGACATGAGAATAATTTAGTTTCTTGATGTTTAGTTTTGAAATCAAATTAGTTGTAAGATATAAAATTGATAATAATGAATTTGTAGATAGCTTAAATTATTGAATTGGATGGCATTGTACTATTTTGAATATTTGATGCAAAGGTAATGTTAGTTTTCAAGTTTTCTTGAGTTTCATTTTGCAATTAGATTTTGCTAGCAATATGATAGTTGCTCCATACTAAATTGTTTATTAGAATAGAAAAATGTTATTACATAGTGCAATAATAGGCCATCACCAATTCGATATTAACAACCATAGAGAATGCATGGAAGGAACTAGACAAATTAATTAAGTATTAATGAGACCTATAGATGCATATTTTCATTCTAGAAAATATATTGGCAGACCAAAAAGAGAGTCATTCTATTACAGCCAAATAAAATAATGGACTGGGGATAAAATATTAGTTCTTGGGTTGACAAGTCAAAAAAAATTCAACTTGAAAATATTCCTTAATAAATAAAATGCTAGACCTAGTCCATGTCCATGATATGACCCTATGCAAAGAATATATACATAAAAGAAATCAAGAATGGAAAAATATAATTTATAATTCCTAACAGAATTTTGTGAGGTGTTGCTAGCTAGAAATTAAGTTTGGTCGATTTGTCTTGGAAGTTATCATGATTGCTGATTGGACCTTTACCTTGAGAAGAGCAACCAAGTAAGTACATGGGCTTTAATTGTAGAATGGAAAGATTGTGGGTTTAAAATATATGTTGAACATTTCCTTCACAAAAAAAGTCAAATTAAATCTATGACATGAGTACTTGATTCTGACTTGAAGGGGGGACTATTCTATGATGTCCCATGTGTAGATGTAGGTGGTTCATGCCCACCTAGGAAGATGTGGGTAATGTAGGCATCAGATAAGAAAGGGGAGACCAAGGAATTAGTGACTTAAGTGAATTTTAGGGTAATGTAAATTATGGCTTAGGAAAGTACTAATAGATTTAAGATAACAAAATTTATGAAAGCTATTAAAGTAGGATTAATGCAACCTATGGAGTTAATAAACTAAGGGAAGTATTATGTAAAATTAAATAAGTGTTAAGCTAATATGAGTAGTTTTCTAGTGAATAGAAAATTGCATATTTGTTTATAGCTTAGTTTAATATAAATGGATTGTAGGGATTGTTTAATTAGACTTTAGTTTATTTTGAATTTAATTAGAGTATGGACTAGTTGAAAATTTAAAGGAAATAGACATATATATTAAATTTAAGACATTTTAGTTATAATATATTCTTATATTTCAGAAACAAAATAGTTATGTATATTATTTTTAGAGTAACATAGGTAATATTTAATTTGATGATAGTTTTATTTGATCAAATGTTATTTGCAACATAGTAATGTCTGTTTCATTTTTATGCAAAGTAATGATAACTATTAAATAAAGAGTGCATATTAAATAGCCAATTTGGATAGTTCCAAATAATAATAATAATTGAATATTAATAAGAAAGAAATTATTAAAAAGGGATAAAATCAATATTAAATAAATAAATAAAATAAAATAAATTGATTAGTAATAAAACCCCTTCGCATTGCATTCCTAGATCCTCACCATGACTTTAACACAATTTGGGCTATACTTGCACATCATAGTGCTTCATATTAAGGGGTTGTTTCCTAAGCATCCCAACATAGCCTTTCATACAGTAGCTAGTAACCATGTGTACCCTCATAGGGAAATTGAATCCAGATTCCTAGTAGGATAGCTTCGTTCCTTTTTCTTACTTCATCATTCTAAGGTTAAAAGTAGATTGAGTCTTCTTCCTTACCTTCAATTCTTCAAAAAAAAAATTAGTTGTTTTTTTATCTTATATAATTATGGGGGCATGACATTCTGGTATCAAAGCTTTTGGTCCAACACTAGGAGCCTTACCCATTACATCTAACCTATGAACTACAACTTTTTCTAGGATGCCTACAGTCACTCACAATAGTTGTCAGAGTGCCAGGAGTCCTAGAGCAAACCCTATAGGCTAAGAGGGGGTAAGATAGGATGTGGGATGACCCCCATTAGGGAAACCTCCAAATATTGATTAGTTTTGAATGTTATTAATAATCTGATTGAAGTAGTGTAGCAGAGGTTACCACCTATCATCCCTTAGCTAGGACAATAGGATACAGAGGGGCATGGGGCCAATATTAGGGAAAGGAGTAGAAATCCCCCACCTAGACTTGAAAAGGATTAAGGGGAAGCATCAGTACATTAAGTTGTGCCACCCACTGAATTAGAGCGATCACTAGTGAGAGAACCTCGAGAAATAGGGGATGAGATTAGTGACCTTCTATGACTTAAGCCACCCCTATTCACCAGTACCACAGATGTCACATGTGCAAAGGCATGGCTAAAAATATTATAGAGGTGATTTTGATTGCATACCCATGGGAGACATCTGAGGGCATGATTGGCTATACACCTACTATGAGATGATGCATCCACTTGGTGGCAGCAAGAGGAGACTATAGGGAGAGTCGACATTGAAACACTCACATGGGAGTCCTTTGTGGACCATTTTAGGGAAAGATACTTGTCAGAACACTTTAGATAGAGGAAAGTTGAGGAGTTTCATGATCTTCAGTAGAGGGGTCTCATAGTGTCCCAGTATGAGAGTAGGTTCTTAGAGTTACTCCCTTATGTGGAGTACATGAGAGATAAGAAGCTTCACATCCATCAGTTCATTAAGGGCCTTAACTTATCTCTCTAGGGACTAGTATGGTTGACCTTTCCTACCACTTTCAAAGAGGTAGTTGAGATGACATTGGTTGCTGATGATATTCATTCTAGATAGGAATCTTAGGATAGGTCCCATAATCAAAACCCTTCCTAGTAGCTAGCTTAGCAAAAACCCTCTTGGAAAGGTAATTAGAGTCATTTAGTAGGGCCCTCAAAGGGGCCACAGAGACAATAGAGGGGGTAGTAGGACACTAGGTAGAGGCCATCACAAGGTTACCAGGGCTCAAAGCCCAAATAGTGGTAGTCACAGGGCCCTAGATGGAATCAAAGGCCATAGGGCTAGTCTACATAACTAGCCAGGACTCAGCAATCCTCTAGGGGAGGTTTTAGTAGATCTATTAGGACTAGGGGTCAGTAGTATTCCAAGCCATAGGGAGTATAGATTTAGACCCATGGACCATGTTATGCTAGTGGTGGTATGGGTCATATTGTGAGAGAGTGTCCATAAGATCACTCAGTAGGTAGTCAGTGAGGAGCCACCTCAGAGCCTAAGTAGGCAATATGGGTAGGTCCCATAGGGTGTTTGTAGTGGGTGATGACTGTCAAGCTGAGCATTAGTCTACAGTGATTGAGGCTACAAGTATGATTAGAGGTTTTGAGGTTACTATACTATTTGACTCTAGAGCTACAGAGTCTTTTATTTCCCTACTTGTAGTGGATCATTGCAGGCTAGTGGCAGCTAGACAAGATGTTGATTGGGAGGTTGAGTTAGCTTCAAGGGCTAGGGTGTCAGTTGATTCCTTGATCCATGAGTGCCCAATTCAGATTGGAGATATGACCACCATTTTAGACTTGTGCATTAGTCCATTGGGATCTTATGATGTAGTCCTTGGCATGGATTGGCTTAGTGCCCACAATGCCAAGGTGGATTGCAAATGGAAGAGGAATGAAAATGTAGATGATCATGGTACACCTAGGATGATTTTAGGAGTTCAGAGGCCAATATCCCTCCATATGATTTCCACCATAAAACTTAAGCAGTGCATGAGGAAGGGATGCCAATTATTTTCCATCACCATTAGTGATAGAGAGAAGGATGTAGGGGAGTAACCTTCCCTCAATGACTATTTGATATTACAGGAGTTTGCAGATGTGTTTCCATCAAAGCTTCCTGGTATGCCACCACCAAGGGTAGTTGATTTCCATATTGATCTCATACCCAGGGCTAAACATATATCTAGAGCACCCTACAGTATGACCACCCATGAGCTCAATGAGCTTAAGATTAAGCTAGAGGGACTTTTGGAGAAGGGTCATATCTAACCTAGTGTATCACCTTGGGGAGCACCGGTGATTTTTGTAAAGAAGAAGGATGGATCACTCAGATTGTGCATTGATTACCGATAGCTGAATAAGGTGACTATCAAGAACTGATATCCATTGCCTAGGATTGATGAATTATTTGATCAGTTATAGGGTGCCCGATTATTCTCCAAAATAGACTTGAAGTTAGGATACCATCAGTGGAAAGTGACATCCACAGGACTACATTTCACATGAGATATGGTCACTACGAGTTCACAATGGTACCTTTTTATCTAACAAATGCCCTAGCTATATTAATGAGGCTCATGAATGGGGTATTTTGTACCTTCCTAGACAAGTTTTTAGTAGTGTTCCTAGATCATATATTGGTATATTCTCATGATGAGAAGGAACACGAAGAGTACCTATGACAGGTATTGTAGAGGTCAAGGGAGAATCAAATTTATGGTAACTTGTCAAAGTGTGCCTTTTTCAAATGGTAAGTGCATTATTTGGGTCATGTAATATCAAGGGATGGGATCTTAGTGGACCCATCCAAGATCCAAGCCATCATGGATTGGCCAACACCTACTGATGTCATAGAAGTCAGAAGTTTCATGGGATTAGCAAAATACTATAGGCAGTTTGTGGTAGGTTTCTCTAAGATAGTTCACCCTATTACCTCTATTCAAAGAAAGGGAAAGAAGTTTGAGTGGATAGAAAAGTGTGAGGACGCATTCTAGAAGCTCAAGGGGGTGCTCACTTGTGCACCCATTCTAGTAGCACTTGACCCCTCCAAGGATTTTTTAGTATGCATAGATGCTTCCTTTGATGGAATTGGGATAGTTCTTATGCAAGAGGGTTGAGCCATAGCTTACGAGTTCAGGAAAATCAAGGGGTATGAACTTAATTAACCTACTCATGATCTCGAGCTTGCAACAGTGGTCCATGTATTGGTATGATGGTGCCATTTCCTTCTAGGGCATTGATTTGAATTTCATTCAAATCATCAGAGCTTGCAATATATTTTCACTCAGCCAAATCTTAATGCTAGGAAAAGGAGATGGATGGAGTTCCTATGCAAGTATGATTTTGAGGTACATTACATTAAGGGTAAGGAGAACATGGTGGTGGATGCCTTGAGTAGGTGATGTCATGAGCTCACTTCAATGGTTACTAGCATAGATTTGAGGGAGCACATTATGCATCACCTACTAGAGGATGAATTCTATGCAGAATTTTTCTAGATAGTCCACTCTCAAAGACCTCTTGAGGGTAAATTTGTTGACTATTCATTAGATTCAGAGGGATTACTATGACATAAGGGGTGCTTCTATGTACCCTCCATAGGTGACTTACGAGAGTTCATCATTTTGGAAGCTCATAGAGCACTCTATGCAACACATATAGGTGTTAAGAAGCTTTATATAGATTTGAAGCAGTTATATCTTTGGCCAAGAATGAGAATGCAGATTACCAACATTGTTGAAAAATGCCTAGAGTGTTAGAGAGTTAAGGTAGAACATGGTCATCCAAGTGGACTTTTACAACCACATGAGATACCCGAGTAGAAGTGGGACACTATCTCCATGGATTTCATTGTTGGTCTTCTAATGTCTTCTCGTTGTCATGATGCCATCGTGGTGACAGTTGACACTTTGACCAAAGTTGCTCACTTTTCACCAGTCTGCACCACTTCCACAACACCCACAGTGGCACAAGTATTCTTGAGAGATATTGTTAGACTCTATGGCATTCCTCGTAAGATAATATCTAATAGATACTCCTTATTTACATCATCCTTTTGGAGGGAGTCAAAGACATCACTTGGTACCAAGCTCAACTTTAACACTACTTATCATCCTCAAATAAATGGGAAAATAGAGAGAGTTAACCAGATCCTGGAGGATATGTTATGAATGTACATGATGGACTACCAATCCAAGTGGGAAGAGTACCTCCATCTTGCAAAATTTTCCTACAATAATGGGCATCACACTTCTATAGGCATGCCACCCTATCAAGCCTTGTATCATAGGCCTTGTAGGAAACCCTTAAGTTGGGATAGGATAGAAGATAGGGTATCTATAGGGCCATAGTTAGTCAAGGACATGGAGTAGTAGGTAGTATTGATTAGAGAATGCCTCAGAGAAGTCTAAGATAGATAGAAGAAATATGCAAATGGAAAGAGGGTGGATAGAGAGTATGTGGTGGGAGAGAAAGTATTTCTAAGGGTGTGACCACATAAGAGTCCAATCCATTTCAGAAAAGGCTCTAAGTTAGCACCTCATTTTGTTGGTTCTTTTGAGATTTTGGAGTGGATAGGACCAATTGCTTATCATTTAGCTCTGCCACCTAGTCTATTGTGCATTCATGATATATTTCATGTATCTGTAATAAGAAAGTATGTTTATGACGAGTCTCACATCATAGATTGGGATGCTTTGTAGGTGGAGTCAGATGGATAGATAGCATTGGAGCCCATTCACATTTTGGCTCAATGAACCCTCACACTTTGAGGTAGAGAGTTGGACTAGGTTAGGTTCTAGTGGGATTGTTATGAAGAGGTCACGACTTTGTGGGAGGATGTAGCTTAGATGAAGGCACAATACCCATATCTTTTTGATGAACTCCAGAAGGAAGTTCATGCCTAGGGGGGGGGGATCTGAGGCCTCACCTTGACTTGTCATAGCATGGATACTTTATTTTACATTTTGATATTTGAGACTTTGATATTTTGATAGTTATTTGAGGCTTATATGGATAGTGGATTTTCTTTATCTATTGATTTTGATTCTTCAGTAGTGTCTTACATTGTTATATGCACTAAGAACTTTTTATTGTGTAAGAGATGTTTGAACATATATGGATGTAGCTTTATGACATGATATTATTAGATTTTGATGCAATGTGGAATGTTAATTTGATTTTGATGAATTTTGATCTATAGATAAATGTTAAATTGATTATGATGCTTTATGACATGTAGATGAATGGTTAGGATATACAGATAGATGTTAATTTGATAATGATGACTTATGATACATAGATTTTGATATCTTAACATTTTGAATAGAATAATTGAAAAGATTAGGAAAGGAAATTTAATTTGAATTATGGTAATATGGATATTATTATTATTATATGCACTTATCTTGTATATGTTTATTTGACTCCTTGGACTACTGATGCTCGAGTTTGATGTATAGGAAGAGGAACCATGGAAATTTAATGAGGAAATAAGGTATAGGCACATGTTTAAATGACTCTACAAAGGTGAATCTTTGTAAGATTCAAAAACCTCATTGTGATATGTTTAGTTTGTAAACGTGAGATGTATGTGTGTAGTATGTATTTCATGTGTAGATTCTAAATGTGGCATGTGCGATGTATAATGTATTTTGTGTGTGTCACTTGACACTTGTACTCGTTATGTGAAATGACATGTTCATTGACGATGGATCATGTGGCCACCTTATTTCGAGTTAAATGCCTTAATTGAGAAATCTAATTTATTTCCTCAAATTAGTAAAGAGGACAAGGTTATTACCATGGGAAAATTTGAAAATTGAATTACCTAGCATTTGGAGGGCCATAAAGTAACTCTAGGGTGAAATTGTGACAAAAATAAACCCTAACCATGTTAATACTATAAGCTAGGGGTCTAATAATGACCTCTACAGTGCCTAGTAGAACTAGGAGACCCCAAAAAAATTGCATTCTTTATTGAATCCGAAAATGAGAAGGATATATAGAGGCATGACTAAATTGGAAACTCACTATGGCACTCTCTATCTATAGAGACAACTAGGATTTGGAGAAAGAGGATAAGGAGCTCTACTATAGCTATACATTTTCATTGCTTGGAGTGAGGTTGGTACCTTTGATCCATGGTGTTCATCATTTTGTATGTAGAACAGATGTGATGTTCTTCATTTCTTGGTGAATTTTTGGTGTATTGTAGATGTGGTTGGTGGAAAATATCTTGTTTGAGTGTTGCATTTGAGAAGTTTTGTGTGAATCCTTTCTTGAATCTTGCTTTGTTTTCATGTTTTGTGTTTTGTGTAATGGGTGTGAAGCATCACTCACCCTTGGGAGGGAAGAGATGCTTGCGTGAGGGGATTAGTTGGGCTCACTCATGTAGTTGAGGAACTCTCCCATGTGTGGAGATGATTGTATATGTTCAATGAAATGTGTTCATCTTGCTTACTTGCATTTTGGGAGCTATAAGGAGGTGTGTGGAAGGAAAGATATTGAGGAACTCTCCCATGTGTGGAGATGATTGTATATGTTCAATGGAATTTGTTCATCTTGCTTACTTTCATTTTGGGAGGTATAGGGAGGTGTGTTAAAGGGAAGATATTGTAAGTCCCAAAAGGGCATGTTGATAATGAGAAGATGTGTATATTGAGAATCATAGCCTTGAAAATCCTCGTCATAGTGAGAGCCTACCTTCACCCTATACTTGATTCATTTGTTGAATCTTTGTGCAAAGCCTTGAAATGGGATGTGTTTTAATCTATTGTGTTAAATCTTTTCATATTGTTGTGAATATGCATGGCATGTGAATGTTTAGTATGCAACCATTTATGGCTTGTTTCCCCAAGCTCGGTAGGTGGCCTCCTTGAGACCTAGGTTGGGAGGTGAGCTTCCATTGTTCCCCAATTATTTTGTCTTTTTATTTTGTAGGTCTTCATTTGATGAACTTGGAAGCTTGAAGGTCATATAGTCCATTCTTGCATAGGATAAGAGGACTCTTTATTATTGTATTGGAAATGGAGTAATAAACTACACTTGTTATGTGAAGCAGTTGTATTGCAGGAGAGTTGTTAATGTTCTCATTCATATGTCCATAGAGAGAGAGATTTGCAATATCTATGTATCAAATGGTTCTTTTATTGTTATAGCTAGATATGGTCATTCAACCACCCTTGTTCATGCTTGATATTGTGTTGAAAGTAAACTTTGAAAGGAACATTAAAGAGAGGTTTTGTAGTGTTGATGTTGTGTTATCTATACCTAAATTGTAAATGTGTTGAAAGAAAGAAATTTGTGTCATGATATACCATTAAGAGTGAATTGGACATTATCCTCTTGATATATTTATCTCCTTAAATGACATGAGAATAATTTAGTTGCTTGACGTTTAGTGTTGAAATCAAATTAGTTGTAAGATATGAAATTGATAGTAATGAATTTGTAGATAGCTTAAATTATGGAATTGGATGGTATTGTAGTATTTTGAATATTTGATGTAAAGGTAATGTTAGTTTTCAAGTTTTCTTGAGTTTCATTTTGCAATTAGATTTTGTTAGCAATATGATAGTTGCACCATACTAAATTGTTTATTAGAATAGAAAAAATTTAATGCATAGTGCAATAATAGACCATTACCAATTCTATATTAACAACCATAGAGAATGCATGGAAGGAACTAGACAAATTAGTTAAGCCTAAATGAGACCTATAGATGCTTATTTTCATTCTGGAAAATGTATGGGCAGACCAAAAAGAGACTCATTCTATTACAATAAAATAAAATAATGGACTTGGGATAAAATATTAGTTCTTGGGTTGACAAGTTAAAAAAAAATCAACTTCAAAATCTTCCTTAATAAATAAAATGTTAGACCTAGTCCATGTTCATGATATGACCCTATCCAAAGAATATATACATAAAAAAAAAATTAGGAAAGGAAAAATATAATTTATAATTCCTAATAGACCTAACACATTAAATGAGAAAATGTATCTTATTCTAGCTCTTCTAGCTAACCTTGTATCTTACCCCATGTACTTACTAACAAGGAAGAAAATTAAATTAGACAAAATTTTAAAAGAAATCACCCACCTCACGTTGCATGCTTGGAAGCATACAAGTGCCACTTGCAAATCCTTGTCATGAATTGACAAGTGTGACCCCTACCCATATCCTAGGCACTTAGTGCTATGAAATTCACACATGGTGTAATATACATTTCTTTCTACCCATAAAATTTCATCTAGGAAAGGACCCTGACTACCATCATTTATGAGCTTTGGTGGAATTCGATATACTCTTGGGAAAGGGATAAGCTCAAGCAAATGTTTAATTCAACATCTCTCCCTTCCACCAACCCACACCTTGGAAAGAGAAAGGAGAATTTTGGAAGGTGTTGATAGCTATAAATTAAGTTTGGTCAATATTCCTTGGAAGTTATCATGATTTCTGATTGGATCTTTGCCTTGGGAAGAGCCACCAAGTATGCACATGGGCTTTAATTGTAGAATGGAAAGATTGTGGGTTTAAAACATATGCTAACCATTTCCTTCACAAAAAAATTAAAATTAAAGCTATGACATGAGTACTTGATTCTGAATTGACGGGGGGGACTATTCTATGATGTCCCATGTGTAGATATAGGAGGTTCATGTACATCTAGGAAGATGTGGGTAAGGTAGGTGTCAGATTAGAAAGCGGAGACCAAGGAATTAGTGACTTAAGTGAATTTTAGGGTAATTTAAATTATGGCTTAAGAAAGTAGTAATAGATTTAAGATAACAAAATCTATGAAAGCTATTAAATTAAGATTAATGAAACCTATGGAATTAATAAACTAAGGGAAGTATTATGTAAAATTAAATAAGTGTTAAGCCAATATGAGCATTTTTCTAGGGAATAGAAAATTGCATATTTGTTTATAGCTTAGCTGAATATAAATGGATTATAGGGATTGTTTAATTAGACTTTAGTTTATTTTGAATTTAATTAGAGTATGGACTAGTTTAAAATTTAAAGGAAATAGACATATATATTAAATTTAACACATTTTAGTTATAATAGATTCTGATATTTTAGAAATAAAATAGTTATATATATATATTTTTAGAGTAACATAGGTAATATTGAATTTGATGATAGTTTTATTTGATCGAATGTTATTTGCAATGTAGTAATGTTAGTTTCATTTTTATGCAAAGTAATGATAACTATTAAATAAAACCGCATATTAAATAGTCAGTTTGGGTGGTTCCAAATAATAATAATAATTGAATATTAATAAGAAGGAAATTATTAAAAAGGGATAAACTCAATATTAAATAAATAAATAAAATAAAATAAAATAATTAGTGATAAAACCCCTTCTCATTGAATTCCTAGATCCTCACCATTACTCTAACACAATTTGGGGTATACTCGCACATCATAGTGCTTCATATTAAGGTCTTGTTTCCTCAACATCCCAACATAGCCTTGCATACAATAGCTAGTAACTATGTGTCCCCTCATAGGGAACTTGAATCCAGATTCATAGTAGGATAGCTTCATTCCTTTTTCTTACTTCATCATTCTAAGGTTAAAAGTAGATTGAGTCCTATTCCTTACAGTCAATTCTTCAAAAAAAGAAAACTAGTGTTTTTACCTCATAGAATTATTGGCATGACATAATAATCCCTCGTGTAGGGCAAGATTCATAGAGGCTTTTTTCTTGTATCCTATGATAGCCTTGCTCATAGAAGTAAACAAATAAAATGGGAAAGAAATCTTGATTGCATGTCAGAAATGGTTGAGATAAACAAAGTGATGGGTTCTCACCCAATCAAATCTAGTATCTAATGAAATATACTTCATAATAGCTTGTAAAACATACCTCCAAAGTTTTTGATGGAATTCATTTCATAGTATGTTTCATTTTTAACTAGATCATTCCTCTCCTCCATTTTCTTTACAAAATCCTTGATCGCATTCACCGATAGCTTCTTGTCTCTATAAAATTTGAAGCCCTCCACTTGAATTTTAGACATAAGAGCAATGACTTCCTCTATAACCTGAAATGAAACTCCATTCACTTTAACTCTCCCATCCTTCCAAGAGTTGACCATACTGATAGTTACATCTAGATCAAAGCCATGGAGTTTGGTGATCTAATTTGCTATACCTCCTTTCTCCAATTTCTCCCTTACTTTTTCCATTTCTTTTCAATTTTTTGCTTCCCACACAGGCTCCTTCCTACTTTGCTCCCCCACCATTTTTGTGCTCTCCACCCCTACAATTTTCATAAATGCCAACCTCTGTAAACCTTTCTCAACCCTATGAAAGCTCTATTTTGTGCATCTTGGAGAAGTGCCAATATAATTTTCTATACCCTAGGAAAAAAGGCGGATGAAAAAATCAACCCACAAAACATGTCGATATGATACTGATAACCTCACCTCATGACTGTGTTTATCATAAATTCCATTATTACAATAACTCACACCCCAGTTTCTATTAATAAACATTATTACATTAAGATCTCCACCATACCACCCTGGATTTTTTCCATTTCGATAAGACTCCTCACTTCTACCAAAATATTCCCATCCAAATTCTAGGTCATCACCTTATCTTGCTTGACTACTTCATTGGTGATTAGTCTGCCATGGGATTAGTTTCTCTATAAACATGGATGACATGGACATATTCAAAATTTTGAAATATATTTCATTCTCTTCAATTAAATTAGCAATAGACCATGAAGGTTGAGAAAAAGCCACCACCCCTCTACCATAAGAATTGCTTATGATTCCTCCACAACCCGAAGGTCCAGGGTTACCCTTGTGTGCACCATCAAAATTTTCTTTATGTTATCCCTCAGGAGGGAGAAACTATTTTACATCTTGTCTTTTTGTCCTCCTGTCCTTTTCTTTCTCCCTCTTACTACCACCATTTTCAATATCTCCCCCCTTCCTTACCTCATAGTTTTCCTTTATGCTTCTACAAATCTTCTCTCAAAGAACATAAGTAGGTTCCTCTCTATCTCTAAAAATTCTATTATTTCTTTCCTTCCAAATTCCCCAAAAAAAATGAGGCAAAGTCAAGATACTTAAATCCAAAAAATTTGAACCCTTGAACATGCTTATCCAATGGCAAAAGAAATCCAAAAGATTACCTAGTTTGCATTAGCTTACCCCAAATTTTTTTGTTATGTTGTTCCAGACCTCCCTTAAGAAAGAACAATGTATAAACATATGATTGACCAATTCCATTTGATTCTTAGAAATGATACACCTATTAGGCATAATATGACCTCTTTTTATTAAATTATCCTATGTAAGAATTTTTTCTTGCAAGGGTAGCTAGTAAAAAATATTGATCTTTGGGTTAAGACTAGGTAACCAAGATTTCGCCCAAGGGGGTTTCTCTTTTAGGCTCCAAAGAGAATTGTAGTCTAAAGCTACCGAGTCCATCCCTCTTGTTATTACTAACCATAGAATTCAACATAGTTATGATTAGCTTGAGATCCTTAGAGATGAAAGATGGGTCTTTCCATCCCTGGTCAATTCTATAATCACTAACTTTCAAACCAAATTACCTAATACAATCATTAGCCCACATTTAAAAAGTAGGATTATTAATAAGAGGTCCTTGTAGCAAGAAATGATCAGTCTAGGAGAGAATATCCTTCCCAATCCCCACTTTCCAAACTACTTTTACCTTGGCCAGCTCTCTTGCTTTAAGAATACCATTCCAAATAATAGACGCACTTGGGATATCTTCATTGTTTAGCAAAAACTAGATTGAACGTCTTCTAAGGTACTTATTAACAAAGATATCTCTCCATTCCCTAGTACTATTAAAGATGTGCTAGATCTATTTGGCTAGGAGAGCCATATTAAGATGCTTAAGTTTCCTGATACCTAATCCTCCATAGCACTTTAGAAGATAGACATTATCCCAAGCCATAAGGGGATATCTATTTCACCCTTCAAGACCTAATGAAAAAAAATCCCTCTAAATCTTTTCCATTTTCTCTAAAAATTTATTTGGAATCCCAAAAAGGCTCAAGGCATACATTGGAAGGTTTTGAAGAGTAGATTTTACCAAAAGGCATTTGCGTGCTTGACTAAGAGAAGCTCCTTTCCAACCCACAAGCTTCTTATTGAACCTATTAATGATCCCATTCTAGAAGGAATCCAGAGGCTTAGCACCCAAAGGGAGTCCAAGATAAGTAGAAGGAAGCTTTCCCACTCCACATCCAAGGGTCCTCATAATTTTCCTTTACCTATCCTCTAGAGTATTAATAGAGAAAATTGAGCTTTTTTCCCAATTAATAAGTTGTCCAGATCCTCTAGTGTACAAGGCTAGAATCTCCTTCATAACCTTAGCCTCCTTGACTGAAGCTTCCCTCCCATCATAGTATCATCCACAAACTATTGATGAGAGAAAGGATCAAACCTAGAAGATAGTTTAAACTCTTTCAGCCTTCCTATTTGTTTCTTCTTCTTAATTAACCTTCCAATACATTTGACCCGATCAAAGCCAAAAGCCTAGAGCACCAAACCAAGAAAAGTCCAGTTGACCCAATCATAAGCTTTGGAAATATCTAGTTTGAGGAGCATTCTATCTCTCTTCCCAGCTTCCATTAAATAGATAACTTCATGCACCATCATGATTGAATCCAAAATATGTCTTGCAAGGACAAATCCTATTTGTTGCTAAGATATGATCAAATAAAAAACTCTAATCATTCTAGAGGTTAGCACCTTTGAGGTAATCTTGTAGAAAGAGTTACATAGGTTAATTGGTCTAAATTTATCCAACGAGTCAACTCTAGGAGTTTTAGGAATGAGGACCTAAAAGGTAGAATTAATCTCTTTTAAAATACTTCTAGCTCCAAAGAATTCTTGAACAACCTTCACAACATCTACCATAACCACCTGCCAGTAAATTTGGAAGAAGAAGGTAGAAAGTCCATCTGGGCCTGGGGACTTATCTATTGGAAGGGAAAAAAGAGCTTCTCTAACTTCCTGAGCATTTGGTATAGCCATAACATTTTATACTGATTGGGTTGAATAATCTATGAGATACATGAGATAATTTTAGTTTGATCTATCTTCGATAACAAGGGGTACCAAGATAGAAGAGAGGAGAAATAGGAAACAACCTTAGTAGAAATTTCATTCTTTTTTGTCAACATATCCTATCCCTTTTTTAAACCAAAAATTCTATTATTATCTCTATGCTTTAGAGTAGATATGTGGAAAAACCTTGTGTTCTGATCCCCCTCTTTCAGCTAGTTAATTCTAGATCTTTACTTCTAGAACTTCTCTTCCTTACTTATAATATTATGCAAGCTAGACAAAATAGACAAATCAAAATTTCTATTCAAATCATTGTACCCTTCCTAATGAATAATATCCTCAATATAGGTGAGTTTGATAGATAGATCCTCTTTATCATGAAAAATGTTACCAAAATTCATCTTATTCCAAACTTTTATCATTCTCTTCATATTGCTCAACTTTTTCACTACTCTAAACATGGTAGTACCTTCCACTTCTATCCCTCACTAGTGATATACCTTATTCAATAAATCAGGATGTGAAGTCCACATCTTTTCAAAATGAAAAGGGAAGTTCCTTCTTGGTTCTATAGAGACAACTGAGAGAGATATAGGGGAGTGATTAGAGCCAACTCAAGGAAGTAGAGACAACATATAGGAACAAGACTACAACTAGTCTAGAGAGATAAGAGCTCTATCCAACTAAACCTAAATACACTCCCTTCCAATTTTTTTATTTGACCAAGTAAAAGCTCTTCCCAATATATTGAAGTCCAAATAAGCTAGGCTATTTGTGAAATTGGAGAGGTCCATTTTACTTTCCCAGTCAGGCACCAAACCTCCCTTCTTCTCCTCATCTACTAATGGAGTATTAAAATCCCCCCTAATAATCCTCTTTTTTATGCTACTGGTCTAAACCAAATCACAAAATTTGGACCAATAATTCTTCCTCTCCCTTTTAGAATTAGGAGCATAAATATTCAAAATGAACCAAAAATCATTGGAGTACATATGGAACACTTTACAAAAAGGATGTTACCATCATTATACAAGGTAGTGAATTTGAACTGCTTATTATTCAAAAGGGTCAACAATCCTCTAGATGCTCCTTTAGAATCTAAGGCTTCCTCACTTATGTTATTACTAAAGGATATTTTTCCCAAACTCTCTTTTTGCATCTTAGTTTCATGTATCATCAGAATATCATGTCTCTAATCTCTAATCATATTCCTAATGTTTTCCTACTTATGGGCTCCATTAAAGCCCCTTATATTATAAGAGATTATCTTCATTTAAAACTAGGGGAACACTCCAAAAGTGTTCTTTGGCTCCCATCCACCAAAATTCTTCTAGTCTCATCTTCTCTAACTTGGCTAGCATGTCTCCTTCCTCTTGATCTTGACCTTATACCCAAATCTGATTTACTATGACTCCTATCTCAATTGGTGAAACTAGAGAGGGTTCTCGATTACTTTTGTTTTTAGGCTTTCGAGATAAGGATTTTTCCCTCTCTAATCTATTTTCTAAATTACATGAAACATTTGGATCCTTCTTAGGAGATGAGGGGAGAACCAAGACATCTTTTTTTTCCCTCACTAACTCCCCTTCAAGAGAAACTTGTACCCCCACTTCTTGCATTTGAGAATCTGACATCATCAAATCTTGAAGTTGGCTTTCCACCTCTATCTTGGTCTCCTCTTGAGCAATAACTAATTTTGTTCCATTTTCCTCTTTGACTTGTAAAACTCTAGGATTAGTCTCCCCTTCTGAGAATCCAAGATTCATTGACAGATCTTCCTCCTCTCTAACAAACAAAACAACTATCTCATCTTCCTTTGAGTCTCTGAGGACTATCTCTTTACTTCCATTAGTAGAGACTTTCACTATCTTTTCTGGTTCTTCCACTGTCCTTGTTGGTTTTGCAGTCCCATTAATCTTTAGTGTCGATTAAGCTTTCATATTAATCTTTGGTCCAGGCATGACATCCTTGTCTACCATAGAAGACATGTTGGCCAGTTTATCACCTCCTTTAATAGGAATGTTTAACACCTCAACCTTCTGGCCACCCCTAATGTCCTTCCTTCTCTAGATCCTTTTCTCCTTTCCTTGGGAATAAGATGAACTCTTCTTCCTTTTCACTTTAACTTTTGGGCATTGATTCACCTTATGTCTAGATTTCAAACAATGAAAACAAGCAAAAGGGATACTTTCATAGACGAGCTATTGAGTATGTGCTCCAAGCTTAGAATGAAAGCTCAGAACCTTTGGCATGTCATCCCTTTCCCTGACACTGATACATATCCTTGCATATGTTAGCCTACTTCTAGAAGCTATTACTAGGTCTATTGAAAAAGTTCTCAAATGGAATTTGCTAGTCCCACAAACACATCCTCATTGCATAATTCCAAGGGAAACTCTGGAAGTCTGACCCAAACTAGTGCTTGCACAAAGAATTGTTAGAGTAAATAATTAATTATTCTATTTACTTAAGTTTACTTAACTTAATGCATTTAGTTAATAGTTGTAGTGATGAGTTGTTGACAACATGGGAGTTTGTTCCCTTCTATCATGTTCCAACTTTTTTGTGGAAATGTGCTTAATTGTCAAGCTTATCTTCTATCTCTTTCTAGCTTGTTCTACAAGCTTCCATGAGGCCTTTATATTCAAGCTCTCTCATTATATTTTCTCAACTCATTTTCATTATAAATATATTTTCATTATTTTGCAATATGTTCTCTCTCAAGTCTGTTTATGGTTTTTCCAAGCTCCACCTCTTCCTTCTTGGGTTCCCATCGATAGCTTATTTGCATGTAGGTGATCTTGGTGAGCTATAGAGTTGGATTTCATCAGCTCCTACATAGCATCAGAGCCTCCCTACTGCTACTTTTTTGAAGGATTTTTGAAGCTACGATTCAGAGACACAAACCTTAGTCTGTTTGTGTATTTTTATTCAATATGAGGCAAGAGCATTTTTTTGGAGCACTTTGGGCCCAAATGGACATTGCCATTGGATTCAAAAAGCTATTTACAATTAGGATTCATATAAAATTTGTCAATTTTGGAGATGGAACTTTGGGAGGCAAAAACATTTTGATGTAGGGCTTGCTGTATGGTGGTATGGATGATTTTTGTAAATTTTTTTTTTAAAAAAAATTGTAGGTTGCACCATCGCGGCATCACCCAGTGGCCATTGTGGGACCACCCATACTCCACAAGATGTCAGCACACTACTCTTGCAATGCTCGACCCCCACCTAAGCTATGCCTCTTGTTCTCTCTACTACGGTGCCGCCATTTGGGCTACCTCTACCACCCTCCACTGGTTTTGTGCCTGCTTCCACTACCTATGCACCACCTCACTACATTGTACCTTGTCACCTACCCACATGGACATCTTTTCCACTTGGCATAGTATGGGGATGACATGTGGCATGGGTACCATGTTGGCATTTTTCCATTTGGACCTTGTCACATCGCCCTCCATGTTAGCAACCTATCATGTGGCATCGACATGGAACTACCACATGGCTTATTTTTTGTTGTGATGACCCATGGGCTGTCAAATTTAGTCTAGTAGATTGTTGACATTAGCATGACATCACCCTACATCAGCACCCCTATTAGGCTCTCTAGGGTCCATTTTGACCTGCTTGCAATTTTTTCTAATCTGAACGAAGCATTAGAAAGCTAGTTCTAAGATGGAGACATTGGTTCAGGTATTTTGTGATTTTGATATAGTTTAGTTGCTCATTTTTGTATTTGAAGTTTGAAGTTCTATTTTTGACTCTGGCATGCGTATCTTTTGCATCCCATGTTAGTTTTTTGAAAACATTATATTTTTGGAAAGCTAGTTTTGTCATCTTTTCTAAAATGTGGTATTTTCCCTTAGGTTCTAGCCCATGCTCTTTCTATGATGTTTTTGGCATTTTTTTCTCTATGGTGGATATCTTGGGTGTTTCAGGTCTGAAGATTGTTTTCCTGGCATGGAATTTTTTGTATTGGGTTATACTATCTTTTGGGTTAGCTTTTTTCCTTTTCCAATAATTGTAGACATCATCTCTAAGCACTTTTATGTATATGCACTAAGATGAAGTGTCACTCTTGCATTTTAGGTTCATGAAAATTGTTTTGAGATAGTTGTACTTGCACTATTTTTATAAAGCACCATGGGTGGATAATTGATTTCTATTTTTGTCCTTCTTCCTTTTGTTTTCCCATGTAGAGTTAGTGTGACCGTGTCTTTATAAGTTTCTATACCTTTTTCCCTCTCTCATTATTTTTTGGCTCTGTCTGTAGAGGATTTTGGCCCACCTTCTTAGTTTCTTATCATCTCACCCTGTCTACATTAAGAGGTGGTTATTCTAGTGTTATAATGCTTCCATGGTTCAATAGTTCAATAGTGTGAGCTATGTATTTAGTGGTTGATCCTATATATGAAGTGATTGTAGTGCCTAGCTACCTATGCATTTTGGCAAGATGGATCATCTACCATATAGACATGCTCGGTTTGTGAATTCTTCTTCCATGGAGGTTCTTTAGATCAGTAGTTTCTTTCTGATGGTAGAATTTGTGGCTTCTTCATGCTTCAATGATGCTCTTCATGATCACTTCTTGTTCCTATTTTATGGGACATACCTCTTTTTGGGGAAAAGTTGTTCTCACGTGGTTTTCTCTCTTTCTCCATTTTCAAAGGTTACATTTCTTTGCATTGTACATGGGTACCTAACATGGCTTTGTTGGTAGGACCCATTCTACATTTCAACTTAGTTTTGTGAACTTAAGGCATTCCCTAAGTTGCACTTAAGGGGGGGGTATTAGAATAAATAATAAATAATTATTTATTTATTCTATTTACTTAAGTTTACTTAGGTTAATGTATTTAGTTAATAGCTATAGTGATGAGTTGTTGACAACATGGGAGTTTTTTCCCTTCTAGCATGTTGCACTTTTTTGTGGAAGTGTGCTTAGTTATCAACCTTATCTTTTACCTCTTTCTAGCTTGTTCTACAAGCTTCCATGAGGCCTTTATATTCAGACTCTCTCATTGTATTTTCTCAACTCATTTTCATTGTAAATACATTTTCATTTTTTTTCAATATGTTCTCTATCAAGTCTATTTATGATTTTTTCAAGCTCCACCTCTTCCTTCTTGGTTTCCCTTCAATACGTTATTTGCATGCAAGTGATCTTGATGAGCTATGGAGTTGGATTTCATCAACTCTTACAAGAATGATTCATTCAAATCCAATTTTGGTGACCATTTTTGAAGCACAAGAGTAGACCAACCTATACTCCAAGGTCCTCCACACAGGATGTTAGACAAGTCCTCTTTACAAGTAAAATTAAAAGAGAGGAAGCCTGATTCCATAGTTGTAACATTAACTTGTCCCTTTAGATGTCATTTCTTCTGAGTGAAAGATCTCACTATGTCTATGTTCGGCCTCTGCCCTATAAACTTTCCCACTAAAGTGGAAGCCATTGAGGCAATAGTATGGTCTACTAGCTTATCCAGAATAGCAATTGCACAAGACCCCTTATCCAAACTAGAAAGAATCTTAACTAGAGGGAAAGAAGACTTACTAGAGGGTTTAACACCAAAAAAATATGACCATTTCACTGGAAACCTAGACCATTCCACCTTGGGTGGTGAAGTAGGTTTGTCCACACCTTTGCTCTTGTCACGTGGGTCCCCATCCCCATTCTTTTTCATATCTCCAATCTCTGTTGTTCCATGACACTCCATACACCCCTCCTTTGTTCCTTGATTCCCATTTCCTCCTCCCTATGGAATCCTACCTAAGATAGGTTTCAAATTTGAAAAGGCACATTGCCACATCCTTTCCCATGTCTGCTCCTACTCCTACTCACTATTTTTGAAGTTGCATTGTTGAATGGAATTCTTGAAGAGAAAGTTTACATAGAACAACTAGAAGGTTTTGTAGATACAAGAAAAAAAGATATGGTTTGTAAATTGCATAAAGCATTGTATGGACTCAAGAAAGCTCCCAAAGCTTGGGACGAAAGACTTCATAACTATTTGATAAAGATTGGTTTTAGGTATGTGCATGATCATGGTGTACCAAAAAGTGGCGATCTAAAAAATATGTAGTTATGAAATGCCTCAAAGCATTTCAAATTGTGTTCTAATTTTTTTCCCACCCATCCTAATACCAAACCAAAGTATTAATACCTTTATAAGGCCTAGTATATCTTTGCATACCAACTCTACATGGTCAACTTTAAAAATGTCTAGAAAAAATGTTATTGGCTTGTTCTTGTGTGTTTTCTACTTCAAACATGTGTCTGGTGACTTTTTTCACCCAAATTTGATGAAATGAAAAACCTTTTGTTAAGAATTTTTTTATCTTTCCATAAATGTAATGTCTATCAAATTACTAGTTTATTAATTAATTATTATTCATTTTCTAATGGACTTACACATAAAGTGTTGATTAACACAATGATTGAAAAACAATTATAACTTTCAAACAATATAACATTTTTGAAATCCAAAAGATGTGTCATATTATATGCTTCTTCTACTATAAGAAAAATAAAAGAAAAATTAAATTTTTCTAAAGTTTTGAATTAACTAAGGTATTCAAACATAGGAGTTTTTTAATTTTGAAAATTCTCTAGAAGAAAATTGATAATTAATTATTCATTTGGAACAAAAATATCCAAAAATATTTGTCAGATTGGGCCATGAGTCTATTTCTTATATCTATAATATTATTAAAAATATTATCATTTGATTTAGATTAAGGTGGTTAGACATACTCCTAATTCTTATTTTTGTCCTAAAATTTCTATATGATTGCATTAAAATTCAAAATTTTGACCAATCAATCATGTCTTTCTTCAGATAAGGCCTCCTAAATTTAATTTTTTATAAATTATTTTCTAACAACTTTTTGATTGAAATTTCATAACAACTTTAAAATTGCATGTCAAGTTGACATAACCATGATTTGTTGATTTTTCATTTCCACTTAAGGGCATAATTTGGTTGACCATGATCCTACACATACCCTTTTCAAAGAACAAATGATAACAATAACCTATACATCAAAGAAGGACTAGACAAGAAGATTGTGTTGGTAGAAATAATTGTGGATGACACATTGTTCACTAGAAATAATGACTTGTGCAAAGCTTTTTTAGAGGAAATGAGTAAAGAATTTGAGATGTCCATATTTGGAGAGATAAAATTCTTTTTTTGATTATAGATTGAGTAGAAGAAAGATGGTATCTACATTACTCAATCAAAATATATCAAGGAGATAATAAAAAAGTTTGGAATGGAAGATTCAAAACCAATTGGAGCACCTATGTTTATTGGACATAAGCTTTCCAATCTAATGATGATTCCAAAGAGGTAGATTAGACCTCACACAGATCAATGTGTTGGCATTATGCTACATTTTTCATTAGTGATAACACTTCTTCAATTCTATATGGTTATCGAGCTTATCACTCAATCTACAGTTTATACTGAGCATTTAGTGGTTGCTAAGTAAGATCATCAGTTAAGCAGTTTACCTGAGCATTCCTGAAGCTACCAAGTGAGTGTGCAGTCCAACAATGTTTAACAAGCCTATAGTGCTCATCAAGAAAATAGTGGTCACTGAGAGTCACAGTGTCTACCAAGTCATTAGTTTGTGTGATGAGAAGCCAGTGTCTATCGAGTGATGGATGTGTAGTGTTTACTGAGTGAAAGCAAGGTAAATGAAGGATTCAATATCTACTGAGTAACACTATATCTACCGAGTCTCCTATGGTTACCAAGTTTGAAGCTACATTGTGAGATTAGTATGGACTGAGCTTCTATTTCTACTGAGTGCATGACAATGCTGAGTGATGCAATGGATGTCAAGTATCAAAAGTTCACCAAGTAAGCTTATAGAACCCTTGTTTCTACTATTTGGCTAACTCAATAATATTTTGTTCACTTATATTTTATCCGACCTTGTATTTCTAAATATTGGAACAGTATATATGTAATGTATTGTATCATTTGCAATATATGGATGAGTGTATCAAGGAATGGATATGTAATACTTTGAGAAGAGTGAATGTGAATTAGCAGTAAAGTAGAGTATTCAACAAGGTCTATAGGGAGCATTAAAGTTATATCAATCATAAGAGGTGATCTTTACTTCAAGGATCTATTTAGCAATCAGGTTGTAAGTCAGATCCACTATTTCATCTTGACAGGTAAATTAGTTTTCTCAATCCTTTAATAGGGTAGAATTAACAGTCTTTGTTTAAATCTCTTAACAAAGTGCATAGTTTATTGTATGTTTGTAAAACCTCTAACAAGGTGGATCTAGCAGTTTGCTCTTAATAGGGAAGATCATCAGAAGTTGTCAATGTAAGCCCTAACAAGCCAACTTTATACTATAGTAGTGAAATTTTATGGGTATCAGCCCCACCCCAGTGTTACTTTCTATTTGGAGGGTTTCTAGGTCACCAAAATATTGTGTTCATGTGTTATGAATGTTTATCTTTCTCATGCATGTAGTAGATTAGATGAATGAATGATGAATGGATTAAGTGCTAAATTAATTTAAAGTTTTTGAGGTTATAGATTCACCTCTTCGGATGTAGGAGCATCTTGGGTTGCCTTGTTATCCTACTCATTTTATTCACCTAGTAGTTCCTTCATGTGCCTAGCAATTCCTTCATGTGCCTAGAAATTCTTCATGCACCTAGCAATCCTATTTTCTTCATGTGCCTAGTAACCTTGTTTTCTTCATGTGCTTAGTAACCCTATTTTCTTCATGTGCCTAGTAACCCTATTTTCTTCATGTGCCTAGTAACTCTGTTTTCCTTCATGTGCCAAGTTACTTAGTGTATGTCGAGTGATTCATCATGTGCCGAGTTACTCAGTGTATGCCTAGTGTTTCTTCATGTGTCAAGTTACTAAGTGTATGCCGAGTGTTTCTTCATGTGTCAAGTTACCTAGTGTATGTTGAGTGTTTCTTCATGTGCCAAGTTACTCAGTGCATGCTGAGTGTTTCTTCATGTGTCGAGTTACCCAATGTATGCCGAGTATCAGTATTTGGATGTGATTTTGTGAGCTGACTTGCAAGATTTATTTCATTCATGACATTTATGTTAAGAACTTTTCTTGGGATGAGTCTAGACCATTGTTGGGTTGGCCTTCCTCTTATGTAATGATTCTAGAATGATGTGTAAGCCATTTTGGCAAGTATAAATACAATGTTCAGGCTTAGAATCAGGCAAGCTTCAAAGAGAGTAGATTAGGGAGCAGAACTGAAAGTGCAAATTTGTAGTTGGATCTTTGAATGTGAATGTATTTGTAATTGGCTATATTCTAGGAGGCCTCATAGCTAGGCATGTATGAAGATATTATTGATGAATCAATAAAATTAATTCACTCTTCTTCCTCCTTTGGTTGTTGTTCTTTGTGTTTGTTTCTATTGTGTTAACTCTTGTAGGGTGGTTTTGATAGCTGGGTGAGCCTTTGGCCCTAGTTATTCATCCTCTTGCCTACATCAGTTGGTATCAGAGCTTGAGGTTTTTCCTTGTGGAGATTGGATCATGTAGAACCCTAATTTGGATTTGGTTGTAGGGTGCTAAATCTATGAATTTGACCTATAACTTGCAGAGGGTTATGATCTTGCAGGAACCTAATTTCTAAAGATGGTTTGTGGTAGAGGAAATAATGTTGATAATGCTATATTGGATCAATTGAGACAAATTGTAGCCAGATTAGATGCTGTGGAGATAGCTCAAAGGAGAGGAGCACATCTTGATGATGTAAGTGATGATGAACCATCAACACCAAACTATAATCCAGAACTTGAAGAAGATCAAGATGAGGAAAGATTGTTTAGAGTATTGTCTAGAGTAAATTCAAAGCCTGATGTAGAAGTTGTTCCTTATGATGGAAAATTGGACACTGATGTTGTGTTGGATTGGATCTCTGATATGGAGAAGTTCTTTGAGTATGAAAACACTTCTGATAATAGAAAGGTGAAGATTGTAGTCACTAGGCTGAAAGGTCATGCATCTCTATGGTGAGAGCACTTGCAAACTGATAGACAAAGGAGAGGAAAGGAGAAGATCAGAACTTGGCCAAAGATGGTGAACAAGGTAAAGAAAAAATTCTTGTTGATTACCAAGCTAGCTTTTTGAGAAAGATGCAAAATTTGAAGCAAAAAGACTTGACTATGAAAGAGTATACTAAGGAATTCTATAGAATGGACATCAGATCTGGACATGTGGATGATGATGTTGAGAAAATTGTAAGGTACATTAATGGATTGAGATCTAGAATACAAGATGAAATAAGTTTTTTGAAGTTGGAAAGTGTAGAAGAAGCATACCAGTACGCCTTAAAGGCTGAGGAGATCTTGGCAAAGAAGCATGAACAAAGACAGAGAGGTAGAAGTGCTAGGTTCCAGAGAGGTAGAGGTAGAGCTTATGGTGAAGGTGGTCGATCTGAAAGTTCTATGCAAGATAAAGGCAAATCTAAATGGAAGAATGATGACAAAGTAAAGACCAAATGGAAAAGTGGTAATTCTTACTGAGGAGACACTAGTTCTTATCGAGGAAGAGGTAATTCCTATTCTAGAGGTGGATTTCATGGTAATTGTTTTAGATGTGGCAAAGAAGGACATAGATATTTTGAATGTAGATCCTTAGAAATTAGACAAGGTAACAAAAATGTCATGATTCAAGAAGATGATGAGAGTTCACCAAGTGGACCTAAGGATGGAGTAATTTTGATGGTGAGAAGAACCTTATGCAATAAGGGAGGTGATGAGGAACCTATTTTAAGGAGAATTCTTTTCAAGACAAGATGTAAGATGCTTGGAAAATGTTTTAAAGTGATCATTGATAGTGGAAGTTCTACAAATCTGGCATCAGAAGAGCTAGTTACAAAGTTGTAGTTGCAAAGGCTAAAACATCCCAAACCTTATCATGTTTCATGGATGAAAGATGAGCATAAGATATTGGTACGTGAACAATGCCTTGTGAAGTTCAAAATTGGACATTACTTTGATGAAGTTTTGTGTGATATTATGCCCATGGATTGTTGTCATATTCTGTTGGGTAGACCTTGGCAATATGATAGATATGTTGTACATGATGGAAGATTGAATCAATATACTCTTTGGGTAAATGGGAAGAAAAAAACATTGTTGCCCTTGATCGAAAGTCCAGATGAGGTTAACTATAATACTATAAAAATTTGCATGGTTAATGAGAAATAATTTGAAAAGGAAATGAAAAAGAATCAAGTCTATTTTGCTATAATTCCAAAAAAATTGAGTTTTGTCAATGGAGACTGAGTGCAAGAAAATAGTGTTAACTGAGTGCTAGTTAGTGGTGATTGAATGACAGATGGTAGTATTGATTGGGTACTAGAAGAAATTACAGAGTTGTTGAATGAGTACAAAGAAATTATTGCTGATGATATTCTTGATGGTTTACCTCCAGTAAGAATTATAAGTCATTGTATGGATCTAATTCCTGGAGCTAGTTTTCCAAACAAAGCACCATATAGATTGACATCTACAGAGAATGAAGAACTTAATAGACAAGTGCGTGAGTTGTTGTAGAAATGTTTGATCAGAGAAAGCTTGAGTCCATGTGATGTACCTACTGTATTAGCACCTAAAAAAATGGAGAATGGAGAATGTGTACTGATTGCAGAGCCATTAACAAGATAACAATGAAATATAGGTTTCCTATGCCAAGGATGGATGACATAATGGATTGTTTGAGTAGAGAAAAGTATTTTACCAAGATTGATTTGAAGATTGGCTATCATTAGATCAGAATCAAATAATGTGATGAATGGAAGACTACTTTCAAGACAAAAGATGGTTTGTATGAATGGTTGGTTATGCCTTTTGGTTTGACTAATGCACCTAGTACTTTCATGAGGTTGATGAATGAATTTCTAAAAAGATTCTTGGGTAAGTTTTTGATTGTTTATTTGGATGATATTATAATATTTAGCAAGAATAAGGAAGAACATCTTGAGCATATTAGACAAGTATTGTGGAGGTTGAAAGAGGAAAAGTTATTGATTAATCTAAAAAAGTGTTGTTTTATGCAAGATCAGATTGTGTATTTGGGATTTTTGATTTTAGCTGATGGATTGAGGATGGATCTTGAGAAGGTTAAAGCAATTTTGGAATGGCCTACACCTAAGAATGCAAGCGAGGTAAGATCATTTGATGGTTTGGCTAGTTTTTATAGAAAGTTTATAAAGAATTTCAGTATTGTTTGTAATGCTATGACTGAAACAATGAGGAGAGATAAAAAGGAATTCAAGTGTACACATGGAGCTGATAAGAGTTTTGAGACTTTGAAACAAAAGGTTGCTAAATTACTTGTATTGGCTTTACCTGATTTCAACAAAGTATTTCAAGTTGAATGTGATGCAAGTGGTAATGCAATAGGAGATGTATTAAGTCAAGAAGGTAAGCCTGTTGCTTTATTTAGTGAAAAGTTGAATGATGCTAAAAGGAAATATTTTGTGTATGATCAAGAGTTTTATGCTATTGTTCAAGCATTGAAGAAGTGGAGACATTATTTGATGCCTAAGGAGTTTGTGTTGTAATCTTTACAATACTTGGGAAGTCAACATAAATTGAATCAAAGACATATGAAGTGGGTTGAGTATTTATAGAGTTTTACATTTGTGATCAAGCATAAGTGTGGAGTTACTAATAAAGGTACTGATGCATTGAGTAGAAGACATTCTTTGTTGACTGAAATGAAGGTTGAAGTTCTTGGTTTTGATGAGATGAAAGAGTTATATGATGTTGATCCTAATTTTTTTGAGGCATGGAGAGAGTGCAGAGCACCAAATCTAATAGATCACATAAGTAAGTATGATGAGTATTTCATTCAAGAAGGAATTTTGTTCAAAGGTATTCAGTTGTGTATTCCTAGAAGTCCTATGAGGTTGAATTTGATTAAGGAAAAACATAGTGGTGGATTAGCTGGACATTTTGGAATTGATAAGACATTGAGTTTTCTAAAAGAGAAATATTATTGGCCACAAATGTATAAGGATGTTCAAAAATTTGGAAAAAGTTGTGGAGTTTGTCAAGTTGCAAAGGGAGTGAGTCAAAATGCTACTTTGTATACACCTATTACTATTCCTAAGAAACCTTGGATTGACATTAGTATGGATTTTGTTCTTGGATTGCCTAAAATAGTGAAGGGGTATGATTCTATATTTGTTGTAGTGGAATTTTTTTTAAAGATGGCTCATTTCATACCATGTAAGAAGACATCAGATGTTGAGCATGTTGCTAAACCTTTCTTTAAAGAGATTGTGAGATTGCATGGATTACCAAGAAGTATTATTTTAGACAAAGATAGTAAATTTGTTGGTTATTTTTGGAAGACTTTGTGGAAAAAGATGGGTACTGAGCTAAAATTCAATTCTACATTCCATCACAAATAGATGGATAGACAGAGGTTGTGAATAGAAGCTTGGGAAATTTATTGAGATGTTTAGTTGGGAATAAGTCAAGTAATTGGGAGATGGTATTGGCTCAAGCTAAATTTGCATCTAATAATTCTATGAATAGGAGTACAAGGAAGACACCTTTTGAGATTGTTACCATAATACATTCTAGAGGTTGAGAGATGTTACTGGTGAAGAAAAGAAAATCTCTACAAGAGAAGAATTTTATGATTTTATGGAGTCCTTTCATAAGGAAGTGAAGTTGAGGTTGGAACAAAGCAATAAGAAGTATAAGGAGAATGATAATAATTCTAGAAGACACCATGATTTTCAAGTTTATGATGAGGTGATGGTTCATCTAAAGAAAGGAAGATTCTCAGTTGGAACATATAACAAGCTGAAGATGAAGAAATTTGGACCTTGTAAGATCTTGAAGAAGTTTGATAGTGGTAATGCTTATCAAGTTGAGTTACCTGATGATATGGATATATCTCCTATATTTAATATTGCTGATTTGTATAAGTATCATGAGTCAGAAGTTATAGTTGTTATACCAGATGATTATCCTAAGAAATAGATTGAGGAAGTTGACCAGATATTGGATCAGAGATTCAGCAAGAGTACAAGAGGAAAAGATTACTATGAATATTTGGTGAAGTGGAAGAACAAACCTATTGAAGATGCTTCATGGATTTTTCAATTTGATTTCGATTCAGCTCACGCTGGGACATCTTAATGATTCAATAGAATCATTTCTTTCAACCCTGGTTGTCTGATGTAGGAGCATCCTAGGTTGCCTTGTTATCTTGCTCATTTTGTTCACCTAGTAGTTCCTTCATGTGCCTAGTAATTCCTTCATGTGCCTAGCAGTTCTTCATATGCCTAGCAATTCCATCATGTGCCTAGCAATCCTATTTTCTTCATGTGCCTAGTAACCCTAGTTTCTTCATGTGCCTAGTAACCCTATTTTCTTCATGTGCCTAGTAACCTCTTTTTCTTCATTTGCCTAGTAACCCTATTTTCCTTCATGTGCCGAGTTACTATAGCATTCCTTCATGTGCTGAGTTACACAATGTATGCTGAGTGATTCTTTATGTGTCGAGATAGTCAGTGTATGCTGAGTGTTTCTTCATGTGTTGTGTTACTCAGTGTATGCTAAGTGTTTCTTTATGTGCTGAGTTACCTAGTGTATGCTGAGTTTTTCTTCATGTTTTGAGTTATTTAGTTTATGTCGAGTGTTTGTTCATGTGCTGAGTTACCCAGTGTATGCCAAGTGTTAGTATTTGGATGTGATTTTGTGAGTCAACTTGCGAGATTTATTTCATTTGTGACATTTATGTTAAGATCTTTTCTTGGGATGAGTCCAGACTATTGTTGGGTTGGCCTTCCTCTTATGTAATGATTCTAGAATGATTTTTAAGCCATTTTGGTAAGTATAAATAGAATGTTCAGGCTTAGAATTAGGAAAGCTTCAGAGAGAGCAGATTAGGGAGCATAACTAAAAGTGTGAATTTGAAGTTGGATCTTTGAATATGAATGTGTTTGTAATTGGCCATAACCTAGAAGGCCTCATAGCTGGGCATGTATGAAGATATTCTTGATGAATCAATAAAAGTAATTCACTCTTCTTCTCCCTTTGGTTGTTATTCTTTGTGTTTGTTTCCATTTTCTTAACTCTTGCGAGGTGGTTTGGATAGTTGGGTAAGCCTTTGGCCCTAGTTATTCACCCCCTTGCCTACACCACCTCCCCTCTTAGTAACCTAGCTAGTCTTGATTATTTCCAATAATTAGTATCAGAGTTGTGTGATTCTCAAGATGAAGTTTGACAACTTTAGCAAAGATCAAGGACAATGGAGATATTTAGACTTGATAAAGCTATTGATAATGAGAAGCTAGATCTGGAAATGGCCATAGCTCAACTCAAGGAAGCATAAGAGCATCTTTCCCAATCCCTTAAAAGAAAAAAGGAATTTGCAAAACAAATGAATGACCACTAATATGTTGAAGAAAAGTTTGAGAACTTTTTCCCCTTAAGCAAATTAGATGAAGCAAATGAGGCAATCAAAGAACTCCTAGAAAAGAATGGCTCTCTGTAAGAAGAGGTAAGAAAATTGAAAAGAGAACAAGAAATTCAATCAATAAGAATTTGTGAAATCTTGGAACAAAGGAATAAGGCAAGTGAATACTTTGAGACAAGAAATAATGAAACTCAAAGTCAATCACTTTAGCAAGAAAGTCTCAACAATCATCTCTCCAATGCAAATGAGGAAATCATGAACCTGAGATCTGAAAATGAAAGCTTAAGGAATGATTTAATCACTGAAGGCTAAGTCAATGAAAGATTGAAAGCTGATCTAATTTCTAAAAAATAACTCAATGAAAGGATGATGAAATTTGAAGCAGACATGGATCAATTGAATCAAGAAAGTGAGCAGAATCTTCATAGGTAAAAAGGTCAAGCAGGACTTGGATAAAAATAAGAAGGTGAATCTTCCAAGAAAGGTGCCCAAAGGAATCAAATACCTACTTGAAATCACTATGGTAAGTTAGGTCATACATCAAATAAATTTTGGAGCAATGGAAAGGAAAAATTCAACAAAAAATGCTACAATTGTAGTCAACATGATCATAAAGCTAATCAATGCAAGGAGAAACCAAAATTTGAAGGAAAATGTCACAAATGAAAGAAACAAGGTCACAAGGCATCTAAATGTAGATCCAAATCATTCAATCTAGCTGAACAACTTGTCAAGGTAAAATTTGGTTGGGACTACAATACCCGGTGTAGATGCCACTGTTGTGGAGAATATGAACACATTAGCATAAACTGTGTAAGACATCATTTGAGAAAGAAGGATACAATAGTAAGATGTTATACATGCACTGAACTTGGTCATATAGCTAAGAACTGCATGAACATAGGAAAGGTTAAAGATGAAAATAAAGCTAAAGCTAATAATATCAAGAAGTAAATGAGACAATAGTGGATTCCCAAATCTATTGAGCAAGCTAGTTCAAATAATGGCCATGTCACTCAAGAAGTGGGTGACTCTACCATTTCTAATTAGATTCTTATAGGAGGAACTAGAACTATGTCTTCACATTATATCTTGAGCAATTCCAAATGAAATAAAGTAGAAGATCTAAATCAGCATTTAATATATAGAAGGATCACAAGAAATCAAGTCATACCAAGCAAGTTTTGTCACAGACTCAACTAAGCTAGGTCAGGAGTAATAAAATTTTGTTTATTTTCGAAATCACAAGCTTCTACTGAGCATAGTGTGTGGATGATAGTCTATCACGCACTACATCATTATGGTACCAAGAATTAATAGAGAAATTTTCATCAAAAAGGGTAGAATTTAACTTCATTTTTTCATCAAAACCTTAGAATACACAGAGCAGAGCAATTCCAAGTGCATCCAAGCATTTTCGAGTGAATTTGTAGCAAAGAATTTGTTCAAAATTTTTCTCTCATTTACTAAGTAGCCATGGCATCCAAAAGGACTAGTAGTAGCAAGGCAAAAAGAGGACCTGAGATGTTGGTAAAAGGTGTGGAATGGAAAGCTCCATACTTCAAGATAGTACCAGTAGTTATAGAGTCACTTGACCCTAATGGAGCTCAATCTCAAATTCCTCCCAAGGTACTCCTAATTAATGACATTCACACTCATCTTAAGTGTTCTATTCAAGAAATTGGAAACCTAGAGATGGATAATACCCTAGGAGAAATGTGTGTTGATGGTTATCTAAAACCCAAGCATAAGCATCTAGAAACCAAAGGATTAACCCATATCCTGCATATGCCAAGGAGCTTTTAAATTAAGTGGATTAGGTATATTCTTAGTTGTATGCATAATGGTCAATTGTGGTTAGAATAGCCCGTGTTGATCACCAAAAAAATGATTCTTAAGATTACAGGTCTCCCTATGTTGAGAAATGCCAAAACTACCAAAACCCTAGGTCGAGAAGAGCTTCAAAAGAAAACCCTAACCGAGTGGGATGGTAGAGGTTTGAAGATTAGCACTATATCTAACATTGAATTGAGGTTCAATATTCACATTATTTCTCACAAGATTTATAGCTTGAGTCATTTGAATAGTGTGTCATGTGAGGTAGTGAATTTGGCATATAAGGTTGTAAAGAAGAATCTAAATTTTGATCTATGAGAATTATTGTTGAAACAATTGAATAAAAAAATGGACAGCATTAGGACTTCAAACAACAACCCCTACAAATTTGGTTCTCTATTAACATGTCTTTTCTATTATGTTCAAAAGTTTTTTCTATCAAAAGTTTCAATAGTATGGAAGAAAGATACTCCAATTCTATATTAGATTAATGATTTCATTACTAAAATGGGTATACATTTTGATAGCATTATAGACAATTACTTTGAAGATTTCAATGAGAAGATGAAAAACAGGTTTAGAATTCCTCCTAAGCTTGTTGAGGACTACAAAGGTGATGTATGTTTTATGGTTGATTGTGATAGAGTGTATATCCAAGCAATTAGTCCTAGAATTGCATGGGTGAAACCTCTTACATATGATGTTAATATTGATGAAACCAAAGATATCATTAAAGCACTAGTGAATGAGCCAGTAGATCCTAAGCAACCTATTTTTGGAACCTATGAAGAGGGAAAAAGCTAGAATTGAGCTTGAAATCAAGCTACCCTAGGCAATTAGAAAAGGCAAGAGGAAGGTTGTCAAGTTAAAAACTACAAGTGCCCCTCTCATGCTTAGTGAGGGAAAAGGAGAGGATGTAGAAGAGTCAAAAGAAGAAGAAGAGTAGGAATTTGAGAAGGAGAAAGAGCCAGTGAAAAAGAAAGGTAGGGTAATCATTATCAAGCCACCCAAAGCCTCCATAGCTATATTTACCAAAAGATCTAAAAGGAAAGGAGATAGTGAAGTTTTGATTGTTAAGCCTCCTCCCACATTTCAAGAGAGACTCAATGAATTGAGAGTAGGTGCTGGAATGAATAACTTCAAAGCACTCAAGTATGAATCTAGAACTCCAGTAGAACAAAAGGAAGTTGAAGATCTAATCATGGACAAGCTAGGAAGATGAAAATTCTCTACTGATCAATTTGCAGCACAAATCCCTATAGTCTTATTAGAAAAAGTCAAAGTTAGGTGGAAATTAGCTGAATAGATAGCTAGAGACATATTTGAGCAATCCTTGAGCAAACTGCTACCAAATCTTTCAAATGTTGAGGTTAAGGAAGCTATGAAAAAGAATGAAGAGAAAATGATGATGAGAATTCATACTTGTCTAATTTTGATAAAGGAAATTGAGCACATAGTCAAGGATGCCACATCTATGTGGGAAAACATCTATAATTTGAACAAGCCCAGTGAAGATCTAGTAGAGATCAAGGATGATGATGATGATAGTGACAATGAAGAAGAAGATAACACTCTATGTGTCACTTTTGATGTTGAATATTGTCAAGCATTAAAGAATGATGATGAAGAGAAAGAGGAAGAAGCTCAAGAGGAAGATAAGGAAGGAGATGAAGAAAGTGATCCAATGAGAATAGTAGCACAAGTCATAGCCTCCCTTCCTCATTCTCCACCTAAGATTGCTACATCATTAGGGTTGGAGTCAACCTTAACAAGTATGATTGCAACCACCTTAGATATATCATCTACTCAATCATTATTTGCTACCTCATAGCTCCAGGTATCTGTGATGGAAGTGTCTACCACTTCATCTACTAAGCTGCAGCCCTCTTCATTAGCTTCTAAGTCATATGTGAAGCAACTAGTTCTACAATTGTGCCAACTTGAATTGTACCATGTATAGTAAGTTTACTATCATGTTCTACAGTTTTGACCACTACAACTTTGATAGCACCAACTTTTGTTCCAGTTAGTTATTTTATTGTAAGCACTCCAGTTTGTGCTTTACCTATTGTTACTTCAATTTTGGGTAGCACATCAATTTTGGATTTAGTTAGCACTTCTTTCATTTTTACTTTAGTTGGACCCATTGAAGCTTTTACCACAAGTCCAACTATTTCTACAATTGTTTCTATTCCTAAGTCCAAGACAGTAAGGTCAGAAGTAGAACCAAAGACACCACTGAAACTTCTACTTATTGGTAAGGAAATTGATGAAGACATTGATTCAGAAAAGGAAATTGTAATTCTTAAGTTGGATTTGGATACTACTACAGTTGATGAAATGAGACTTGTTAGTCAGCTTTTGGAGCAGAAGGCAAGGCAGAAACAACTTAGAGCTAAAAGAGAGAGAATTTATAATAATTGAGAATGCTAAGAATATAATAATAGAAGCTATAGGTTTTGATGTGGATTCATCACAAAACATTTTTCTACAATTAGAAGAAGTAGTTAATAAGTTCAATGAGGATACATTTGGCCAAGAAAAGCTTATTGAAAAGGCAGAGAAAGAGTTTGAGAATAATGTGCTTGAGCACATTGCTATAAACTAGGTTGAACTATGTTCAATTTTGAGCAATCTTGAACATTCTTTTTCCAATGTGACATCACTTTTTTCCAAGCTTTGTGATGTTACCAAATATACCAAGGAGATCAAAGAGAAATTGAATAAGATTAATATAGGTATGAAGGCTAGTGCTCAAAGGCTATAGCTTGACCTTATTTCAAGCTCATCTCATCACATCAAGGTGAGATTTTTTTCATATGTGTAGGTAGAATTTCTAAGAGAGGAGGCCAAGATCAGGTCCACATTGATAGATATACAAAACATGATCCTTCTAGTTATGGACTTAATGCAAAAACATGTTGTATATTCAAAAACATTAGTCCAAGATAACAATTTTTCCATAGCAGATCATATGATTGAACTTTTTGAAAAGTTCAAGTGGCGCTCTCCACCTACAAAATTTTGCAAGACAATTGGGATAAGACATTAGCTCTTATTCTCAAGGTACACTCCAAATTTCTCTCACATTTTGGTGTCTCTATTTGAATATATTTCATAATTCTTTGGCATTATTGTCAAAAAGGGGGAGTAAGAGATCATAGGAGACTTGTGGAAACAATAAGGGAGAAAATAGATTGATATATTTACAGAGAGACTATGTATATATTATGTCATATGTATGGGGGAGATATGTGAAAATGTATATACAACAACTTTACAAAGATAAATTTTCAAAAATAAAAAATTAGTATGTTAGTATACATAAGGCTTATAAGTGTTTTTGTCACTAATACCAAAGGGGGAGATTGTTGGCCTTATGTTCATTTGTCATTAGTGACAACACTTCTTCAATTTTGTATGGTTATCAAGCTTATCACTCAACCTATAGTTTGTACTAAGCATTCAGTGGTTGCCAAGTAAGATCATAAGTTAAGCAGTTCACACTGAGCATTCCTAAAGCTACCAAGTGAGTGTCTAGTCCAGTAGTGTTTATCAAGCCTACAGTGTTCACCAAGTAGATAGTGGTCACCAAGTTTCACAGTGTCTACCGAGTCATTAGTTTGTGTGATGAGAATTCAATGTCTACTGAGTGATGGATGTGTAGTTTTTACGGAGTGAAAGCAAGGTAAAGGAAGGATTCAGTATCTACCTAGTAACATTATATCTACCGAGTCTCCAATGATTAAAAAGTTTGAAGCTACGTTGTGTGATTAGTATGGACCAAGCTTCTACTTCTACCGAGTGCATGATGATGCCGAGTAATGTAGTGGACACCGAGAATCAGAAGTTCACCAAGTAAGCTTACAAAACTTGAGTTTCTACAATTTGGCTAACTTAATAATATTTTGTTCACTTATTTTTTAGCTAGCCTTGTATTTGTAAATATTGGAATGGTATATATGTAATGTATTATATCATTTTCAATATATGGATGACTATATCAAGGAATGGATATGTAATGCTTTGAGAAGAGTGAATGTGAATCAGCAATAGAGTACAGTATTCAACAAGGTCTACAAGGAGCAGTAAAGTGATATCAATCACAAGAGGTGATCTATACTTCAAGGATCTATTCAGCAACTAGGTTGTAAGTCAAATCCACTATTTCATCCTAATAGGTGAATCCGATTTCTAAATCCTTTAATAGGGTAGACTTGACAATCTTTTTTTAAACCTCTTAACAGAGTGAATACTTCATTATATGTTTGTAAAACCTCTAACAAGGTGGATCTAGCAGTTCAAATTTCTCTTAACATGGAAAATCATTAGAAGTGGTCAATGTAAGCCCTAACAGGCCAATTTTATAATACAGTAGTGAAGTTTTATGGGTATTATCCACACCCCAGTTTTACTTTCTATTTGGAAGGTTTTCTGGTTCACCAAAATACTATGTTCATGTGTTATGAATGTTTATCTTTCTCATGCATGTAGTAGATTAGATGAATGAATGATGAATAGATTAAGTGCTGAATTAATTTAAACTTTTTGAGGTTACTGATTCACCCCTCCCCTCCCAATAACCTAGCTAGTCTTGATTATTTCCAACACAATGATTTGAAAATTGCAGTATGTAGTGTATACAAGGCCTAATATTGCATTAGCAATTGGTATGGTGGAAATATCCTCAACAAATCCTAAATAAAATCATATGATGAAAATCAAAAGAATCATGAGGTATCTAAAGGGTATTAAAGACTATGGATTATGGTATGGAAGAAAGGAGGCAATTTTGATTTAAAGGCCTTCATAGATGCTGATTGGGAAAGAAGTGTTGATGATAGGAAGAGAGCTAGCAGCGGAGAATTATTTGTTGGTAAAAGATTAGTGTCATGGATAAGTAAGAAGCAAAATTGCATTTCTTAGTCTACAATATAAGCATAGTATGTTGCAACAACAATTAATTATTCTAATGTTGTTTGGTTCAAACAACTATTGACATGTATGAAGGTAGAAATCAAGGATCTAGTGGTTATCTTTTGTGATAACACTAGTGTAATTAATATATCAAAGAATGATATGATGTATATCAAGACCGAACACATTACAATAAAATATCATTTTTTGAGAAAATTGGTGCAAGATAAAGAGGTAAGATAGGAATATGTGAATACTAAAGAACAAATTGTAGACATATTCACAAAGCCATTACCTAATGATTCATTTTTGTATCTAAGAGGTAAGCTAGGGAATATTCCCTTATTTCAAGCTCACTAAATAAAGTTTAGTGATGCATCAACTAGAGCATGTTGAAGATCAATTAGTTGATGTAGTAATGATAGAACAAATTGCATATGAATCAATACATGAGGTACACTGTAATTCATTAAATATTGTATTTGGCATAAGAAGTCAAAGAGGGAGAGTTTTCTGTCATACCATACAAATTTTTCTTGAAGATGTCAAAGAGGGATAATGAAGTTGGTCTAATATCAAAGAAGCAAAGTTTTCTATTTGAAGAAGATGTTGAAGATAGAGTTTGTTGATAGAGGGAGACAATAAAAGTAGAGGAAGTTCACACTATTAGAGGGATTTTTCATGGATAAGAATCAAAATGAAACTAAGGATATTTTTGTTACTTTATTTTTCTCTAAAATTTCATTTTATTATGACTGTGTTTGTTATTGATGACAACATAGTAATGAGTTTGTAAAGACTGACAGAGAAGTAGACTATGATCTTTGTATTAAGGACAATAAATTATGTATTTTCTTATGTATAATTACCAACACCTACTATAGTATGTATTTGACACATGGGAAAGTGCACAAAACCTAAATCAACAGTGTACAAAAGATATTAATGATATATAGAGAACTGCATGGAAACAAAGCATTAGGAAAACAATCCTTATTGTATGATCAATATAGTGCATTGTATTGGAAATGAAGGGTTGTGTAGTTAGCTAGAGGTAGTACACTCACCACTAATGGTGTTAACAAGTGTTTAGGTATGGAAGTCACACGTGTAAAAATTTGCGTACAATTGTAAGCTGACAACATTAATTACATGTGTATTTCATTTAATTAACGTATGGTAAAATGTGAAGCTGACTCAAGGATTTAATATTGAGTGTGGTATAAAGGAAATATGTTTTTTTAGTTTTAGACATCATGATTGAGATCAATGAGTAGAGAAAAGTTGTGAATTTTTAAGTAGCAGAGTAGAGTGATTTGCTAATGTGTGTAAGTGACCGTAAGGGTTACTATTGATGGTTACAGAGTTCTAGATCTGATTGCATGATCCGAAGGTGAAGAAGTCTGATGTAATGGACAGAGAAAGAAGCAAAATATTGTTACACATCTATTATTCTAAAAGGAATAGCACTGAGATCAATTAGACAATGGGTTCATTGATATGATCTTGAAGTTGTTTGGACAGTAGGTTCAACTGCCTTCTATAACTCCTAAAAAGGTTGGAATCTCCTAACAGGGATTCAAAGTCTTCTAATAGGGACTCTTTGTACTAAATGTTTTAATAGAATCCTAATAGGGTCCATCCTCTAACAAGGAATATTTATATTAGTACATCATCTTGTGGGAATTATTGCCACCAAGGTTTTCCCTCTGATCAAGGATTTCCCTAGTCAAGATATCTAGTGTAATTGTGTATGTGCATCTCTTTAAAAATGTTGTTTACTTTATTTGAATGGTTGAGATTGTTTAAGAAGATAAATGTTTTAGATTGTTATATAATTGATCCACCCCCCCCCCCCCCCCCCCCCCCCCCCTCTTAGTTATATTGGTGAACTAATATTTCTCAAAATTGATATCAGAGCATCAAGTCCTTGAAGAAAAAGTTTAACAACTTTGGGAGATCCATGGCCAATATATTCACAAAGGAAAGTCTAAGATTTGATGGCACTCATTATGATAGTTGGAAGGATGAGATGAAAACTCATCTTTTGTGCATGGGTCTAGGATATTGGATTGTAACCAAGGCATCTAAGAATATTGCAGAAGAAGACAATCATTAAATTTGTACCAAGGAACAGAGAGAAGTATTTATGTGTAACATAAGGGCAAGAGAAGCAATATTGTCATCTCTACCTAAAAGTGAGTATAGTTAGGTAAAACTACTCAAAACATCTCATGAAATTTGAAAAACTTTAGAAGCTAATTATGAAGGTGATACACATGTAAAAAGAGTTAGATTACATAATTTGCATTGTGCATTGCAAGAAGCTAGAATGATGGAAGATGAATTTGTAAGAAGCTATATTGGTAGAATATTTGAGATTTTTGTAGGAATCATATCTCATGGTGGAAAGAAATCTGATGATGAAATAATATGGAAGATCTTGAAAATCCTAACACCACCTTTCAAGACTATAACATAGACAAAATTTTGTGCATTAACCATTAAACCTAGTCTAGAATTATGAATTAGGATTCATAGCTATAAAGGAGGATGCTCTTGATAGAGAAATTAGAGAAGAAAGTGTGCTGATTTCACAAGTTGAAAAGAAAGATTGGATCATTGATAGTGGTTGTTCACAACACATGACTAGTGATATGAGAAAATTTGTCAAATTTAGAAGCCATGATGGAGGAATTGTCAAAGTAGGGAACAATGCAACCTATCATATCATAGGAATTAGATCTATCACACTTGATGGTAAAACAAATATTGATGATGTTTATTTTGTTGATGGACTAAAACATATTTTTTTGAGTGTTGGACAACTTATGGACAAAGGTTACCAATTACAATTTGGTAATGACACATCTATCATCAAAGACAAGGGAAATCAATTGGTATTGGCATAAGAACTAGAGGTAATGTATTTCAATTGAAAACTACTAAAATAACATGTTTAGTAGCTAAAGTTGACAATAGTTGGTTATGGCACAGAAGATTTTGTTACATAAACTTTGATGACATTGTGAAAGCTAGTTATACATTCATTGTTAGAGATCTACCTAAAATCACTAAGCCCATTGACATTTTCTATAAGGAATGTATCATGGCTAAGTAGGAGAAAGTCTCATTTCCTAGCAAGCAGTTTGGTAGTACATAGAAGCTAGAATTGATCCACACTTATTTGAGTGGTCCTTCAAGAACAAAAGGATTCTATGGAGAAATGTATTTTATGATTTTCTTTGATGATTTTACTAGAATGATGTGGGTAGTTTTTCTTAAAGAAAAATTAGAAGCATTTAAGAAATTTAAAATATTCAAGAACAAAGTAGAGAATGAATCTGGAGTTAAAATTAAAAGCCTAAGATTTTATAGAGGGGGAGAATTCACTTCTAGAGAGTTTAATATCTACTGTAAAGAGCATGGAATTAGAAGACAACTATCTTCACCCCATACACCTGAGAAGAATGGGATTCTTGAAAGAAGAAATAGATCAATTGTTGAAACAGTAAGAACTATGCTATTTGAAAATGATGTACCAAAGACATTTTGGAGAGAAGCAATCAATACAATAGTATACACTCTAAACAAAGTTTAGATCAGAAAAGATATAGAGAAAACACCTTATGAGGTATGGTTTGGATGCTCACCATTAGTCAAATATTTTAGAATATTTGAAAGAAAATGTTACATCAAAAGAGATGATGATGTCAGTAAGTTTGACCCAAGGAGCGATGAAAAGTAAAGCTTACAAATCTTTCAACTATAGAACAAAAACTATAGTAGAATGTGTGAATGAGAGAATAGATGAAAAGTTTGGCACCAAGGAGAAAGTCATGGATTATCAATCTGATGGAGATTATTATTCTAGGATGAAAAACAAATGTAATGAATTATTTCTCAAAACTAACAATGACTTGCAGAATAATGTGCAAAATGAATAAGTTAGAGAAGAATAGAATGCAGTACTAGAAATAAGAATTGAAGCAGTAACTTCTACTCTAAATAAGAATATGATAAAGAATCAACTTGTTGATTAGATAATAGGAAGTAAAGAAAAAGGAGTGATGACAAGGAGCGGAATCAATGAAGAACTATGCCTAATATCTCAAGTAGAACCAAAGAGCATAGATGAAGCATTCAAGGATGGCCATTGAATAAAAAAAATGGAAGAAGAACTTCAATAGATAATTAAGAATGACACATGCAAACTAGTACCTAGACCTAAGGACAAAAATGTGATTGGTAGAAAATGGATATTTAGAAACAAAATGAATGAACAAGGAGAAGTAATAAGAAACAAAGCAAGACTAGTATGCAAAGGCTAGTCTCAGCAAGAAGGAATTGACTATGAGGAAACATATGTATCTGTAGCAAGAATGGGAGTAATTAGAATGTTCTTAGCATATGAAAAAAATAAAAAATTCAAAGTATATTAGATGGATGTTAAGTCAGCATTCTTGAATGGAGAAATTGAAGAAGAAGTTTATATTGAGTAGCTAGAAGGTTTTCCTTTGATAGAAGAGAAGGAAATCATATTGTAATAAATTAACACTAAGGAATAGATTGTAGAAATTTTCACAAAGGCATTTCCAAAGGATACATTTGAGTACCTGAGAGGTATGCTTGGGGTTATGCCCCTGCCTAGTTCAAAATAGATGATGCAAAAGTGCGTCAGTCCAGGGTATACAACACAATTGTTAGACTAGACTGAATGTTGATGCTTCCTCAATGGCAGAGTATTTGTTATGAATAGAATCAGTCAAGGACTCTTGGAAATAGGTAGTTGGTATGCAACAGTGTCTTTAGAAACTTTAATTGTTTATGGAGATATATGCAAAAGTTGTAAAGAAATAGACCGACTTGTGGTCGTGCTAATAGATTATTGGATGTTCAAACAATTGAACCATTTATGTACTATCTTTGACATTGATGTCAATGGGGGAGAGAGTGACATGAAAAACATTGAAGAGAGTTTGTACTATGGGGGAGAAGTGTTGAATTAAAGGATTTACATGAAGCAAGATCTGATTGATGAAGAGATTTATTGGTATTCTTGGAACTAGATGTTTTTCATCTATGTTGCCATCAAGGACAAAGTGGGAGATTGTTAGCATGAATGCTGATGCTATGGGGGAGCATTGTAGAACATTATTATGACTATGTTTGTCATTGATGACAACATAGTAATGAGTTTGTAAAGATTGACAGAGCAGTAGACTATGATCTTTGTATTAAAGAAAATATATTACATATCTACTTATGCACAGTTATCGAAACCTACTATAGTATGTATTGGACACATGGGCAAGTGCGCAAAATGTGAATCAATAGCATACAAAAGATATTAATGATATACAAAGAACCAAATGGAAATAGAGCATTAGGAAAATAGTCCTTATTGTATGATCAATAAAATGCATTGTATTTGAAATGAAGGGTTGTGCAGTTAATTAGAGGTAGTACACTAACCACTGATAACATCAACGAGTGCGTAGGTATGGTAGGTGGACGTGTGAAAGTTTGGGTACAACTATGAGCTAACAAAATTAATTAAATGTATATTTCATTTAATTAATGTATGATAAAATATGATGTTGACTCAAGGATTTAATATTGAGTGTGGTATAAAGGAAAGATATTTTTTGAGTTTTACACATCATGATTGAGATCGATGAGTAGAGTAGAGTTGCGAATTGTGAAGTAGTAGTGTAGAGTAATTTGCTAATGCATGTAAGTGACCTTAAGGGTTACTATTGATGGTTACATAGGTCTAGATCTGATTGCATGATCTAAATGTGAAGAATTCTAACATACTGGACATAGGAAGAAGAAAAATATTGTCACACATCTATTATTCTAAAAGGAATAGTACTGAGACCAATTGGATAGTGGGTTTAGCTACCTTAAACAACTCCTAATAGGGTTGCCACAACTCCTAACAAGGTTGAATCTCCTAATAGGGATTCAAAGTCTCCTAATAGGGACTCTTTGTACTAAATGTTGTAATAGACTCCTAATAGGGTTCATCCTCTAACAAGGAATATTTATATTAGTACATCATCATGTGGGCATCATTCCCACCGTGGTTTTCCCTCTGATAAAGGGTTTCCCTACTCAACATATCTGGTGTAATTGTCTATGTACATCTCTTTATGACTATTTTTTACTTTGATTGAATGGTTGAGATTGTTTTAGATAAATGTTTCAAATTGCTATATAATTGATTCACACCGCACCCCCCCCCACTCTCAGTTATATTAGTGAACTATTATTTCTAATAGAGGGATATTGTTGAAAAAAATTGGTTAATTGTATTATTGTCTTTGATGTTACACAAAATGTCATATCTTTACTAGACAATGTATGCCGAGATCACTTGAGAAATGAAGATAATTTCCTGTGTCTACCAAAAATTCTAGTGTTTGCCAAGTTCAAAAGGTAGTGACTACCGAGTTCACTTAGGCATCGAAGAAAACTTCACATAAGTTGACTATTAATTGAGATCGCTTGGGTAATAAAGAAAATGTTGGATGGAACCAATGGTAACTGAGATCAATCAGTTACTAAAGGAACTCCGTGAAGATGCAGTGTTAATGATGAAGGGTGTTCCCCTTAAAACCATAAGCACATAACATAAACAAAGAAACAACAACAAATGGGAGAACAAAATATCGACTTCTTATTTGCACCACAAATGTGGAATTATAGAATTCACAAGTACAATATGCTAACCCTCATGGGCACCTTCATTACAATAATTTGCAAGACAAGCTATGAACTATCACCCAGAGCTGTCTTAGATAATATTCAAACCTTTCTTAAATAGGTAGTTGTATGTCACCCAGGAAGGTTCTAGATGCTTAAACTTAATACCTAGGACTAGCAGACTGACCTTAACAATACATATAGAGTTAGCTAAATGCATCTTTGACAAATTATTTTAGAAATTTTAGTAGTTCGACTTTAGAAGGCCATAAATCTCAAACCATTGCTCTGATTGGCTATTATAACCACTTTTCAAAAATGCCAGCTCCTAATATATAGGCTTAGAATGGCACAAGCACCCTTCCATTGAGTTTTTAGACCTCATCCAGGCACTTTAAGGCCTCCAATGGTGAGCTTAAAGATTTTTTTGCAAATTTTTCCACCAAAAATTCACAATAACTTCTCCAATACTTAAGATAGAGCAATGAGATTTTTATGGTAGCCTTATAACTCTAAAGTGAATCTTCCTGTAGAAAATGAGAACATTCCAAGCTTGTATGAAAAACTTACTAAAAATAGCAAGTTACCATAAATAGTAACCACCCTATCTACTAGTCCTTATTAAAATAGAAAAGAATGAAAATAAAATATTTTTGGGTGATGCAAGATTTCTCTTACACCTAGGATGCTACTGCATCAAACACCTAAGGTAATTTGAGAAGTGACCCTATCACATCTTAGGTGTTCAGAGGAAAACCAAGATAATTGACCTCCTCCTCTATTAGCCATGATGAATCCTCTATTGGCCTCCCTTTCCATTTCACCAAATATTCCTCATAAGTTCTATTCCTGGTACTTTTTCCAACACTACTAGATCAAGTATCTCCTCAATCTCCTCTATAGCCAAACTAGCTACTAGAATACTCCACTATTCTTTTACAACTTCATCTCCATCACCTCCTTCATAATACTTTGTCAAATTTGAAATATTAAACATTGGTGAAATATTCAATTCAATAGGAAACTCCACTTCATAATCATTTCCAGAATCATACCTTTCCAATATCTTGCACGGTCCAAACTTCTTCATCTTTAGCTTATTATATGTGCCCACTAGAAAATGTTCCTTTCTCAAATGAACTATGACTTCATCTCCTCTAAAATTCCTTATACCTTCTTTTCACATCTTCCTTAGCCTTATACTACATATTCATCTTATGATGTGTTTCCTCACCTCCTCATGGATGTTCTTCAAATGTTCAGAAATATTCTACTTTAGCACTACTTATCACTTCTTTATCCAACTTCCTCAATTCATAAGCATTTCTGGGACTACTTCCATATACAATCTAGAATGATGATTTACTAGTACTCCTATTGACAAAATTATTATATGAAAATTCTATCTATGGTAAAATCATATCCCATCCTTTTGGCTTGTCTCCAACCAAATATCTTAGCAAGTTTTGTAAACTACAATTCACAACTTCTATTTGTCCATTAGTCTATTGATGATGTGATGAACTAAATTTCAAATACGTCTTCAACTTTTGCCACAATGTACACCATAAATACCCAAAAAATTTGGTATGTTGATCTAAAACTATACTCTTTGGCAAACCATGTAATCTTTTATCACTTCTTTGAAAAATAACTCTGCCAGATGAACAACATCACTAGTCTTCTTGCAAGGAATAAAATGTTTCATCTTTGAAAACTTGTTAACCACCACAAAAGTAGAATCATGCCCACATTGTGTCCTCAATAATTAAAGAACAAAATCCATGTTGACATCCTCCCACGGCTTCTATAGTATAGGTAATGTTTGATATAACCCTGTATTCTACTTCACTCCTTTCACCATCTGACATACTCTACAACTTTGTTCAAACTTCTTCAAATCTTGTTGCAATTGTGGCCAATAATAATTCTCAGCAACCAAAGCAATGGTCTTATCTCTGCCAAAATGTCTAGCCAATCCTCCACTATGCTTCTCCTTGATGAGATTCTCCCTCATTGAACTTCTTCAAATGCATCATTGATTTCCTTTGAAAAACATACTATCTTGGATCATGAAATCCAACCACTTTTTCCTATCAAGTGTAACAAGTTCTGTACAAGCCTTCCATGCTTTAGCAAAATCAAGATCATCTAGATACAAAGTATTGAGTTCCTTGAGCCTAACCACCTCTATCTTCATTTCTATCAGAAAAAATTGTCTTCTACTAAGAGCATCTACAACTTTGTTAGACTTCCCACTTCTATGTTTCAAAAAAAATGTATAACTCTGCAAAAACTCAACCCACTTCAAATGCATTCAATTTTCCTTAACTATTCAAATATTGCAAAACTTGATGACCAATATACAAAACAAACTCTTGAGGAATAAGATAGTGTCTCCACTTCTTCAATTCTTGAACTATAGCATAAAATTCTTGATCATAAAAATAATATTTTCTTTTGGCATCATTCAATTTCTCACTAAAGTAAACAACAGGTCTACCTTCTTGGCTCATAACAGCTCTATTGTAATACCACTAGCATCACAATCTACTTGAAACACCTTCTTAAAATAAGGAAATGATAAAATAGGTTTCTTAGTAACTTTCTATTTCAACAGATTAAAACTCTTATCTACTCCTATAGTCCATTTAAACTATTTTCTATCCCCTCTCATTGTTTTAGTCAAGGGTCCACAAATACTACTAAAACCTCTTATGAACTTTTTGTAAAAACCAGCTAGTCCATGAAAAGATCTTACCTCTATCGCACTCCTTAGAATAGGCCATTCAAGGATAGCCTTCAATTTTTCATGGTCCATTTTTAGACCTTCTACTAAGACTACAAATTTTAGGTACACCGACTCCTTTACAAAATTGCACTTCTTCAAGTTTACTAACAACTTTTCTTCCCTTAACTTGTCAAACACCTTGCAAATATGGATCAAATGTTCCTCCAAATTCTTACTAAAGATCAAAATATTATCTAGGTAAAAAATAAAAAACTAGAAACTCCTTCAGTACCTCATTCATGAGCCACATGAAAGTGCTTGATGAATTGGTTAGCCCAAAAGTCATGACTAACCAATTGTATAGTCCTTATTTGATCTTGAAAGAAGTATTCCATTAATCACCTTCTTTGATATGAATTTGATGGTACCCACTCTTTAGATCTATCTTTATGAAATACTTAGCTCCACTCAAGCAGTCCATAATATCATCCATCCCTAGCAATGGAAATACTTGATTGTGACCTTGTTGATAGCATGAGAATCTGTGCACATCCCCCTTTCTCCATTCTTTTTTGGTGCTAATACGGTTGGTACAAAATGTGGACTTAGAATCTCTCAAATCAACCCCTTCTACAACAACTCATGAACTTGTCTATTCAACTCTTCATTTTTTGTTGGTGCCATTCTGTATGTTGCTTTATTTGGAAAACTAGCACCTAGAACCAAATCCATCTGGTGACTGATCTTGATCAAGCTCATAATCCAGAGGAATGAATTGTTGCTTTAGTTTAGCTTTTATCTGATCCCATCAGGTGGTTTTATCCTTTCCCTTTCTATTTTACTCCAATTGAACCTCCTGCCACCAAATCTTCACATGTGTCTTTAGTTTTGCCTTCACAAAATTGAGCCTATTAGGATCCTCAATAGCTTCATACTCAAAGTACTCCTCCAGTTCATCGATTTAATCAATCAGCTCCTCTAGGTTAATATTTCCTAAAAATGTGGGAACCTCAAACTTAGGTCCCTAAAAAGCCTCTCTTCCTCTAGGTTTAGAACTGCCTGTACTTTAGTATTTTTTTCTACTTCATCCTCATCCTCACTTTCATCTCTTATAGGAAGATTTATTCCTTTATGAATTTATTCTTCAAATTCTTGCATTCATCTTTGGAGGGCAATAAAACCCTCAAGTGTAACACCTACAACTCTTCCACCATGCTCTCTTCGTGGAGGCATTTTTGCGCTTCCACTAGAACCCTAGTGCAATCTACCTCACAATTGGTGATCTATCAACATGCTCAGCTCAAACCATAGTCCTAGTGTGAATGGCCTCATAGTCAACAATTTGTTCACACACTCAAGAACTCTAGCTCTGATACCACTTGATGAAGGGTGGTCACCTTAAAACCATAAAATTATAACCGAAACAAAGAAACAACAACAAATGCAAGAATAAAAAATGGACTTCTTATTTGCACTATAAATACAGAATCATAGAATTCAAAAGTATAATATGCTAACTCTCATGGGCACCATCATTACAATAATTTACAAGATAAGCTACAAAATATCACCCAAAGTTGTCTTAGACAATGTTTGGGCCTTTCTTAAATAGGCAGTTTTATGCTGTTTGGGAAGGTTCTAGATGCTCAAACTTAATACCTAGGACTGATAGACCCTAATAATACATATAATGTTAGCTAAATATATCTTTGACAAATTAGTTTAGAAATTTTGGTAGCCCAACCTCTGTAGGCCATAACTCTCAAACTGTTGCTTTGATTTGCTATTATAACCACTTTTTGGAAATGCTAGCCCCTAATCTACAGGCTCAAATTGGTGCAATTGCCCTTCCTTTGAGTTTTTGGACCTCATTCAAGCACTCTAAGGCCTCCAATGGTGAGCCAAAAGATTTTTCTACAAATTTTTTCGATCAAAAATCTACAATAACTTGTTTGATACTTAAGCTGAAGCAATGCAATTTCTATGGTAGCCTTCTATGTCTAAAATGAAACTTCCTGTAGAAAATGAGAACATTCCAAGCTTGTATGAAAAATTTACTAAAAATACCAAGTTTTCATAAATAGTAACCATCATGTCTACTAGTCCTTATTAAAATAGAAAATACTGAAAATAAAATATTTTTCGGTGATGCAAGATTGCTCTTATACCTAGCATGCTCCTGCATCAATTAACTAAGTTCAATTGGTTAATACAGGAGAATCATTTTTGAGTTAGTGTCTACCGAGCAAGGTTGACTAACAAAGGATTTTATTGTTTTGGCATATTGAGTTCAATGGATTTGTTTGTTGGTTCTAGTTGACTACAAAGATGAATATTTATTATTCTAAGTTATATTTAAGTTGACTTGACAATGGATAAGATATAAATATAAGATCAAGTTGAGGATTGAATGTGTGTAAGTGTATGAAGGAATAAGAGATGCTTAGAGGAAGAAAATCAGAAGGATAAGAAGAATATCTATTTGGACTTGAAAAGATACATCTGATCAGGAAGGATCAAGTATTTGAGCTAGAATTGAGATCTTTAATCAATAATTTAGTTGTATCAAAAATTAGGTCATCTCAGTATTACTCTCTAAACATTGTAGTAGTGATCTAACTCTCTTAATAGATTTGGCTTAACAACTATTTTTAAATCCTCTAACCAGGTGGAATTTCTTGATTGAAGTATCTAAAGACCTCTAACAAGGCCAATCCTAATAGGGTGATTAAATCCTCTAATAGGGTCACATCGAATAGTTTGTTTTGTAACCTTTAATAGGGCTGGCTTCTAATAGGGCTCACTTCAAAAGAGTGAAAAATATTAACTAGTTGCAATTAGTGTTTTTCCCAAATTGGGTTTCCATATTAAATCTTGGTGTCAGTTGTGTTCATGCTATTTCTTTCATGTGTATGCAACAAAGTTAATTAAGGTTAATCATAGATAATATCTTAAGATTTTTATGTTAAGAACTTTTTGAGTTACAAGTGTTATTTCAATGGTTATCGAGTTACAACATTGTATAAATATTAATCGAGCGCCTGTGTGTTTGCCGAGCAATAGTATTTTTAGTAGTGTTTATGTTTGGTGCTGACATCTAAGCGATCTAGGATTTATTTTAGTGGTAACTAATTCACCCCTCCCCTCTCAGTTACTCCTCTTATATTTCGAACAACACTTTCACTATAGAAGCCTCAATATATGTTAACATATGTCAAGGTAAAAGCACAAACTTGTGTCAGCCTTTTATAAAGGAAAAGGCTAACAAAAGTCTAATTGTTCACCTTCAATGAGATAAAATTGGTATTATTATTTTGAATTTGAAAATAAAGTAAACTAATGAAATGTGTAGAAATGGATGAATTTTAGAATTATAATTTTTAACAATTATTTGGAATAAGAATTGATATCTTTTCCTATTTTTTAAAGATAATTTTTTAGCTACTAAAAAAAGCTGAAAATTAGGGTCTAGTTCCCACCACAAAACTATATGAAAATAAACTTATTCCACTTTGATCTTAGACTATATTATAGATAAGATATATAGCTAGAACAATCAAAATTAAAAATCATCCTTAGAACTATATTTTCAGTTTTATAATTATTCAAATTTTAACTTACCTGAAATCGATAGTTTTCATCTCCCACCACATTTTTCAAAAAAAATCTATTTTAGCTAAGAGAAAAATTATACATTCTAGAAGAGAAATCTCTCCTCTAGAACGTCATATAATTTTGAATTTTTTTTATATGATTTGCTTTTTTTTTTCTTTCTCAAAATTGACATCTTTTCGACTATTAAAATGTGGGCTTGCGGAATTTTTTAATTACAATATACTATATCTAATTAAAACACTATAAACTCTATATGAGAATATTCTTGACTCTAAGCTCTATAAAATGGTGTTTATATGTTATGAAGAAAATATCATAAAAAATAATAAGAGTTAATGAAACACCACTTTTTTGAAATAATTTTATTTTTTTAGTAATTGGATACAAACTAGTATAAAAAATGCATTTAATAGACATTTCTAATTGAAAAAGTGTGAGACCATATATAACTTAGCTAGAATGAATTTATCTAGATCATATGTTTGAACAAAATTGATTGTTAGATAGAAATACTCAAATTCAGTCATTTTGATAAGTCAGCCTGAAAGGTGACACAACTTTGTACTTTTACTTCTCAACCTCTTGAAAATAATCATTTTCTCCATTTAATATATATGAATGGTAACTATCATGCAATAATATTCTCCCTCTTTGTATTCATCCTTGTATAGTAACACACTTGTACACTTTTTTCTCTTACTCATGCATTGTAATCTCTTAAAATGATCAATACTTTATGGCAACTCAGTATTAGGGTAAGTGTGCCAAGTTGTGGTGCAAAAACCATGACACACAAAACAAATCTTTTAAATTCTAAAAGTGTGCACACACCTTGGCTTGGGCTCCACAAGGCTTAGGCTTATGGAGCCCAAGTCAAATCATGTGCACGGTATAGCATGTGCATGCTTTTTAAAATCCCAACTTTTTATATATGGGCTATAGACCCACTACCCATTTCATTTGTTTTTGTTGCTGCATTATTTCTTCTCAACAACACACATGTGGGTTGCAAATCTTGAAGAATTTTCTCACCTGTCTCCTCAAAATGCCTCATTGTCACTAAAGATCAAGATTGAGATCATGTAGTATGTTTTCTACTCTTGTTTTTGTATTGTTTTATATATTTTTGCATTGTTTTCTAAGTTTTTACATTATTTCATAGGTTTTTTATAGTTTTGCTTTAATTTTATTTATTTATTTAGAATACAATTGGTTTCTTATCAAGAAATGTCAATACACTAGTACATTTGGACCCAATTTTTGACCAACGTTCGTCGCTATTTTTCTCATCAAAATTTTGACGAAATTTTAGGTTGGTAAAAATTTCAATGAATACATTTGTTGAAATTTTGACCAACCTAAAATTTATTCATCAAAAATTTGATGAGAAAAAAAAATGATGAACTTTGGTCAAAATTTGACCAAAATTGGTGAAAAATTGGGTCCAATTTTACTAGTGATAATGAACCACAAATCTCTAGCCTGATTAATAAAATCAAAATGAAAACCATCCACAAAATCCAAATGAAAACCCTCCACAAGATGAAAATCAAAACTCTCCACAAGAAGAGTAAGAAATTCTGCAACCTCTACCAATTGAAAGACCTCCTCCTAGCACGCAAGACAACATATTGAATGAAATAGAAATAGGGAAAAATGAATTAGAAGCACTTATTGGTAGTTTCAAAGCTTGTGGAAAAATCAATCCTATGAGAGCACAATTAGCATCCTCCCTTGTGTCCATTATGACCCATGTAGCTTTTGTTAGTGGTTAGTTGGATATTTGGCATTTTAAGAGGGATGAACAAAGAAGATATTATTAAAAAAAATTATCCTATAAAGATATAAGAAAAAAAGAAATAGAAAAAGGTAGCATTTGTGCATTATTTAAGAATCTTGGAAAATAAGACACTATTAAACATACAACTAAAAGGTTCCCCATCCATTGGTGCATACATGACGATATTAGAAATAAATTTTGGGATAGATAGTTGATGGTCTTTAATGCCCTTCCTTGTAATAATCACAAGGTTCCAATGTATTTCTTAAAGAAATTGTATTGTGAATTTGTCCTTGGGAAGATCTCCAATTATTTTGATATGTTAGAATCTTAGGGTAGAGGTGGGGGGTCAGAATTTGAGAGGCTGGGGGCATGTCATGACCCTAATGTAGTTAAGGTGCCTATTTTCAAGCCACATGGTGAGCATGTTATTATTCTTTCAATTGTGAAGGAACATGTAGAGAATAGTACTCTAGGGACTCCCAATTCTTTGACATAGACCCTCATTTATTATGTCAGTCCATTAGTTGAGGAGGAGTCTTCTGTGCATCATGGTCACATGTGCACATCATGCGGATCCTTATGCACATTTGGCAGTCATATTGGAGTTAATATAGATGATGGTCTAGTCAATGATGATTTCTTAAGTGACGAATTTGGCATTGACACATAAGTAAATTACAATTATAATAAACTAATTTGATCACATTTCAGATGTATAGTTTATGACTAATTAATTTTCATGTATTGACATTGTTCAAAATTCAGGGTAAGAGTGTTGATGGCCCTAGTACAGATTCCTTGACTGCATTTTATGTCTCATTGAGAGATATGTATTTATTTAATAATTCAAATTAATACATATATTTATTAAGTAATCATATGAAGGATTGAAAAATTGTTTTATCCATGTGCATCGGTTCTCTACTAGACCATCGACATCACAAGGGACTCTAAGCCTAGGCAAGATATGAGCTTCATAGAGGAACATTTATTTCATCTTAATTTAATTCATTTGATTATATTTGTTTCATGTTTCATGTTACATATAAATTGTATTAAATGACATGAAGTTGTTGACATCTGAGACTCCTCCTCATCTTCACTAGTCCATTGATCATGGAGTTACTGCAGCGATGGCTAGTCCAGAGGCATTTACTGAGGTATGAAAGAATTTTCTTAGTTTTAGTTGTTGCTTATAAGAGTTAGTATTCAAATTTCAAATATTATTTATAAATGATTATATTGATTGAATTTTTGTAGGGCCTTATTTCTCCTAATCGTCTATGAGCCTTTGAGGTGGACGTATAGAGTAACTATTTGATGGTGGTAAGAAAATAATTAATTTTGTGTGTACATATATTTGATTTCAATGTATAATAATTATTGATTCATATATACTTTGTTTTTATTAGCTCCAGTTAGAGAAGAGTCTAAACAAGAGGATGAGTGAGCATGTGAGGAAGACCTTATCATCCCCATCATCTTTCTCCACACAATGACTGAAGACTTTTGGGGATTTGTTTCCTTCCCCTCATTGGAAGGAGAATATATAGGGATATGTTGTGATGTCGAACCTAATTAGACTCCGAGGTTTATTTGATGCTTTTTTTTCCCATATCATTTCTACAGGGGTTTGGGGGTAGCACCCCATGATGGGGTCAAGGGGCAGTGCTCGTGAAGCCAAAAATGCCCTTATATTGTTAGGGATTTCATAATATAAAGGCTTAGGGTTAGGGATTTCATAATATAAATATGCTCGTGAAGTGAAAGCTTGTATAAAAAGGCCTAGGGTTAGGGATTTCATAATATAAAGATGATATTGTAGCTTCTTGTGGAAGTATTGAGTTGTAAGGGATTATATATTGTAATTAGGTTGTAATCATTGGATAATAATGATATTGGACTTTTTGTTGGTGGATGTAGCCTAGGATTTGGGTGAACCACATTAAATCTTGGTTTCTAGTGTTCTATTTTATGTGATCTACTATTTTCTAGTATTAGCTATATTTGCATGTAACTATTATTTCTATCTAAGGTTAATCCTAACAAGTGGTATCAAAGCCTAATAATTGTCATTTTTTTTTTGCCAAACTGTCGCTATTATTTTTTTAGCAATCCTCTACAAGAAGGTTTTATGGTTGAGTGGGATCGAAGGTAGATGTGTTAGTTTGTGGTGACTAATTAGGGAAGCACTATACATACTATACTATTCATTGATTCACCACTAAATTTTGGGATAATATTCACCAATTTATGGCTGACATGTTGTAACCATAAAGCAAAAAAAATACTTGTATAAAAGGGCTTAGGGTTAGCGATTATTTCATTTTGAGTGATGTGAAAATTGGTTCTTGCAGTGGTATTGAGCTATAAGGGATTATGGATAGTAATTAGGTTGTAATCATTAGATTTTAATAATATCAAACTTTTTGTTTGGTGGATGTAGCCCTGGGATTGGGTGAACCATGTTAAATCTTGGTGTCTTGTGTTCTTTTCTATGTGATCTATTATTTTCTTATATTACTTATATTTGCATGTAATTTGTAATTCTATTTGAAGTTTAATCCTAACAAGTGGTATCACAATGAGGTTGTTTTTTTAGTTAGCTTATGTAGGAAAGTCTCACAGTTGAGTGAGAGCAATGGCAGATGAGGGTAAGCTGAGGGTTGACAAGTTTAATGGGTAGAGCTTTCAGTTATGGAAGATGCAAATGGAAGACTATCTTTATTAGAAGGACTTATGGAAGCCATTGGAAGGAAAATCCAAGAAACAAGGAACGATGTTAGATGAGAACTGGGAGATTTTAGACAAAAAGACACTTGGAAGCATCAATGACATTTAACATTACCACAACAAAGATGACAGAAGAGTTGATTGAAACCCTAACAAAACTATATGAAAAGCCCTTTGCTTCAAACAAGGTATTTCTCATGAAGCATTTATTTAATATGAAAATGATAGAAGGTGGACCTATTGTAGATTATTTAAATGAGTTTAATATTATTACTAGTTAGTTATCTTCTATGGGTATTAATTTTGATGAATAAATTAGGGTTCTCTTGATTTTGTGTTCTTTGCCTGAAAGTTTGAATAGCTTGGTAATGGTTGTGAGTAATTATATTCCTGGATCTAGTACACTATAATATGATGATTTGATCGGTGTTATTTTGAGTGAGGAAACTCATAGGAAATCCTAAGGTGGATCTACATCTGGAAGTGCTTTGAATGCACAAAGTCAAGGTAGAATTACTGAGAGAAGAAGTAATTCTAGAAATTATGAGAAATCAAGAGGAAAGTCAAAAGGGAGGAAGTCTCAATCAAGAGGATTGAATAACTACTGGTACTATGGAAAACTAGGGCATAAAAAGAAAGATTGTTGGACTGAAAAAAATGGAGATAAACTAGATGGAGACAAGGAGACAAATGTGGTCAGTAAAAAACTAAAGAGGATGTTTTACTTCTATCTTTAGAAAGTTTTCATGATTCATGGGTTTTAGATTCTTGTGCTTCATTTCATGCTACACCTCGTAGAGGTTATTTCATTGATTATGTCTGATGGGATTTTGGGCTTATTTATTTGGGGGATAATGAACCCTATTAGATTGTTGGAAAGGGAAAAGTTAAGATTAAGTTGCAGAATGAGAATCATTGGCTACTACATGAGGTAAGACATGTTCCAAGGCTGAGTAAAAAATTAGTTTTAGCAGGGCACCTCAGTGATGAGGGTTATGTAGTTACTTTTAATGATAAAAATTGGAAGGTTTCAAAAGGTTCCCTTGTAGTAGCCAAAGGTGTGAAAGTAGGTACCTTATGTCTTTATACAGGTCATATTGTTAGTTTAATTGTTTCATAGAAACATGAATGTTCAGGAACAATTGCTACATTTGAGTAGGAAGAACAAGTAGTTGATGTAGATTTTGATAGAGCACTGTGGCACAACAGACTTGGGCACATGAGTGAGAAAGGTATTATAAAAGTACTTCATCCAAAGAAAGTTTTACTAGGTCTAAAATGTGTTAATATGGATTTCTTTGAAAGTTATGTGTATGGAAAACAAAAAAGAGTGAGTTTTGTGAAGACTAGACAGGAAAATAAAAGGGAGAAATTAGAGCTTGTGCATACAAATGTCTGGGGACTGCCTCAGGTATCTTCCCTTGATGGTTCTCATTATTATGTTATATTTATTGATGATGCAACTAGAAAAGTATGGATTTATTTCCTTAGATAGAAATCTGATGTTTTTCAAACTTTTAAGAAATGGAAACGCTTGATTGAAAATGAGATTGGCAAGAAATTAAAATGTCTCAAATATGATAATAGTGGTGAGTATTGTAGTCATGAATTTGAAGATTATTGCTCCACTAATATTATTTGTTTACATAAAACTATTCCATGGACTCCACAAGAAAATGGAGTATTTGAATGCATGAACTAAACTATAATGTTGTGTGCAAGGAGCATGAGGTTGCATGATGGGTTTCCCTTACACATGTGGGCAGAGGCTATCAATACTGCTATATATTTGATTAATAGAGGGCCCTCTACTCCTTTGGGTTGTGGTATTCCAGAGGAAGCATGGATTGGTAAGAAAGTGAGTTATTCTTTTCTCAAAACCTTTGATTATAAAGCATTTTCTCATATAGATTCTGAAAATAGAAACAAGCTGGAAGCTAAGTCAAAGAAATGTGTATTTTTTGGATATTGCATTGATGAATTTGATCATAGGCTTTGGGATTTTGAAAATCATAAAATTGTAAGAAGCAGGGATGTCATATTCAATGATAAAGTGTTGTACAAAGATTTGTTGTAGCAACATGGGAAGAAAGAAGATGATTATGTAGTGCTAGATGATATCCAAAAGATGATGTTCTAGAAATACCTCATGATGTGCATGATGGGGACACAACCCAAGAACAAAATGGACACAATAGAAAAGGGAGAATTATATTAACTGAGAAAATAAGCTAGTACAATAGTACAGGAAAACAAACTTCAAAACATGCCCTAAGGGCTTACAATAGCATAAATCTAGAGATAATTTCTCCTTACAATACCTCCTCTCAAACTCCACTCCGAACTACCTTTTACAATGCCAGAAATATCCTTAAATAGACCCCAAAGGGTTAAGGACTAGGAGTACATTCTATAAAGTGATAGTAGGCATCCACCGACCAAATAGAAGGTTCCGGAAGCTACAGTAGAAGTTGGCACAAATCTAGAAGAATCTAGAAACGGTAACTGAACTTCCGGGAGGCATAACTTTTGAACCGTAGCTCCGATTGACGAACCGTTTACATTTTTGGAAAGCTCTCGAAGCGCTCTATAGCCCTATGTACAATCTTTTCTTGTACCCCTTTTTTTGCCCCTTTTTGAGGTCATTTAATGCCCCTAACTTGACTTTGAAGCATTCTTAGGAGGTCTCCAAAACCCAAAAAACTGTCATAACTTTCAAACCGTGGGGCCTTTTGACCTGATTCTTTTTTTGGAATGCTCTAATTCACAATTACATTCATTTGGCCAATTCACACCTTCTAGGTCACCAAAATGATGGCCAAATTGCATGCTCCTATTTTTTTGGGATTTTCTAGCACACTGATAGTTGAACTGTGAGAGTTGGAACCTTTATTTGACCCAAACAAGTATCCAAAAATGTAAAGAGATGAAACAAAAACTAAGTCTAAGTACATTTTTTTGGGTGACACAGGATTGCCCTTATACATCTGGATGCTCCTGCATCAGACACCCAGGGTAGATTGAAAAGTGACCCTCTCACTTTATGGATGGTAGAGGAAATCCCAAATGGGAAACCTCAGCTGCTGAAATCCAAGTTGAGTCCTCGATTGGCTGTCCTTTGCATTTGACCAAATACTCTTGATACTTCCTGTTTCTGGTACTCCTACCCACATGATGATCTAGAATGTCTTCTATCTCCTCCTTCTTAGAAGCAAGAATTGGACATGGCTCTAACACCAGCTCCTCATTTGCACCATCATCATGATACTTTGTTAAATCTGCAATGTTGAAAATGGGAGAAATGTGAATACCATCTGGAAGCTCCACCTCATATGCATTTCCTGAGTCATGTTTCTTCAAAATTCTGCATGGACCAAATTTCTTAATTTTCAGCTTGTTGTAAGTATCAGTTGGAAATCTTTCTTTTCGTAAGTGCACCATGACTAAATCTCCTACTTGGAATTCCTTATGTCTTCTCCTTTGATCAGCCCTAGCTTTATACTCTTGATTCATCTTGGTTATGTGGGTTTGAACCTCCTCATGTAGACGCTTGATATGTTCAGCAAATTCCTCAGCTTCAACACTCATCCTCTCCCCATGTTCTATCTTCCTCAGCTCTGGTGCAGTCCTTGGGCTATTCCCATATACAATTTGGAATGGTGATTTTCTAGTACTCCTATTTATAGAGTTATTATAAGCAAACTCTGCCTATGGTAGAATCAAATCCCATCCCTTGGGCTTATCCTCAACTAAACATCTCAGCAAATTGCCCAGACTTCTGTTTACCACTTCTGTTTGGCAGTCAGTTTGTGGGTGATGCGTGGAACTGAATTTCAAGTCTGTTCTCAACTTTTTCCATAATGTCCTCCAGAAATACCCCACAAATTTAGTGTCTCTTTCAAAAACTATACTCCTTGGAAGACCATGTAGTCTTACCACCTCTTTGAAAAACAAGTCTGGAATATGGACAACATCATGAGTTTTGTGGCATGGAATGAAATGTGCCATTTTGGAGAACCTATCAACCACCATGAATACTGAGTCATTACCCCTTTGTGTCCTTGGCAATCCAAGAACAAAATCCATACTTATGTCCTCCCATGGCCTTGATGGAACAGGCAATGGCTGATATAGGCTAGTATTGTGACTAAACCCCTTGGCAACTTGACAAACCTGGCAACTCTGTTCAAACTTCTTCACATCCTGTGTAATTTGAGGCCAAAAATAATGTTCTCTAAGAATGGAAATGGTCTTATCTCAACCAAAATCTCCTGCCATCCCTCCACTGTGTTTCTCCTTAATTAGATTTTCCCTCATGGAACTCCTTGGAATGCACAATTGACTACCTTTGAACAACATGCCATCCTGAATCAAATAGTCTAACCACTTGGTTCTATCTATAGCAACAGGTTCTTTACAAGCTTTTCATGCTTCAGCAAAATTAGGATCCTCGGGGTACAAATTCTTGAGTTCATCAAACCCAACTACTTCAACCTGCATTACTGTAAGCAACAGCTGTCTCCTACTTAGTGCATCTGCAACCCTATTAGATTTTCCACTTTTATGCTTCAACACAAATGTATAGCTCTGCAAGAACTCTACCCACTTCATATGCCTCTGATTCAATTTACCTTGGCTATTTAGGTACTGTAATGCCTGATGATCAGTATACAAAACAAATTCTTTTGGCAATAAATAATACCTCCATTTCTTTAAGGCTTGAACTATTGCATAGAACTCTTGATCATAAACAGAATACTTCTTCTTTGCATCATTCAATTTTTCACTAAAATATGCAATAGGCTTAACTTCTTGGCTTAATACAACCCCAATAGCGCTGCCACTGGCATCACAATCTACTTGGAAAACCTTTCTAAAATTTGGAAGTGCCAACACAGGCTATTTTGTTACCTTCTTCTTCAGTAATTCAAAACTTCTCATAGCTGTTGCAGTCCATTTGAACTCTTTTCTATCTCCTCTTATTGTATCAGTTATGGGTGCACATATGCCACTGAAATTCTTAATAAACTTCTTGTAAAAACTAACCAGACCATGAAATGATCTTACCTCAGTAGCAGACCTTGGAGTAGGCCATTCCAAGATGGCTTTTACCTTCTCTGGATCCATTTTGAGACCTTCAGATGATATAAGAAACCCCAAATAGACTAACTCCTTTTTTGTGAAGTTACACTTCTTCAGTTTAATTAACAATTTCTCTTCCCTTAGCCTTTCAAGGACACTACGAATCTGCAATAAATTTTCTTCCAAAGTCTTGCTGAAAATTAAAATATCATTGAAATAGACAATAACAAATTTTCCCAAGAACTTCTTAAGTACCTCATTCATGAGCCGCATGAAGGTTCTTGGGGCGTTCGTCAGTCCAAAGGGCATGACTAACCACTCATAAAGACCCTCCTTGGTCTTGAAGGCTATTTTCCACTCATCTCCTTCTTGAATCCATATCTGGTGATAACCACTCTTTAGATCTATCTTTGTGAAGTATTGAGCTCCACTCAAGCAATCCATAATATCATCCATCCTTGGCAAAGGAAATCGGTACTTGATGGTGATCCTATTTATAGCTCAAGAATCTGTACACATCCTCCACTCTCCATCCTTCTTTGGTGCGAGTACTACAGGTACTGCACATGGACTCATGCTCTCTCAAATCAAGCCCTTCCTCAAAAGCTCCTAAACTTGTCTATTTAGCTCCTCTATTTCAGTAGGAGTCATCCTGTGAGTAGCCTTGTTAGGCAAACTAGCTCCTAGAATCAGATCTATCTGATGACTGATTTGCCTTACTAGTAGCAATCCATCTGGAACATTATCAGAGATAATATCTCTAAACTCCCCTAGTAAATCTAAAACTTCAACTGGTATTTCACTACTACCTTCTTTATCTTTCCTAGGAATCAAAGCATAGCACATATGCTAATGTTTCATGCCATCTAAAAACTTCCTTTCATCAACAAGACAAATCCTAACACTGCTACATACCTTTTCACCTTCCTTTTTCATGGGCTTCAATTTGTGGCAAACTCCATCCTTTGTCAAAGAGTATGTGTTTGCATGCCCATCATGTACTGCATGTCTATCAGACTGCCATGGTCTACCCAACAATAGATGGCAAACATCCATTGAAATAACATAATAGAGAACCTCATCATGGTAACTCCCAATTTTGAATTTTACTAAACATTGTTCACTTACCAAGACCTTATGATCATCTTTTACCCAAGCAATTCGATAGGGCTGGGGATGTTTCTCCCTCTTGAGCTTCAACTTAGAGACTATCTCTTCTGATACCAAGTTGTTAGTGCTACCACCATCAACGATCACGTCACAACATTTATCCTCACACTTGCATCTGGTACGGAACAAACTCCTCCATTGTCCTGGTTCAATCTCACCATTTAGTAGGACTCTTTCATTTACCAAGGCCTCTCCTCTTTCTGCATCCTCTAAATGTGATGATTATGCATCCTCATCCACATGAGCAACCCTAGCTTGGCCCTCAGCTCTCCTATCTGTCCTTCCTTGTCATTGAGGGCATTCAAAGGAACGATGACCTTCTTCATTGCAATGGAAACAGGTACCATAGAAGCCTCCTCTTCCTTGTCCATGTCCTCTATCTCTTCCTCTCTGATTTCCAAAGTCTTGGTCATGGGAGCTGTTGAAACCCTCATTCCTTTGGTTCCTGCTAGTACCCTCATCTTCATTTTTCTTTTAGGTTTCATTGTGGCCTTCAGATGACCAACCACTTCCCCTTCCTCCTTGACCATGCCCTCTTTGTCTTCCTTCAAACCTTTTATTCAGCTTCTCTTCAACTCGTAGGGCAAACTGGTATGCCTCTTCAATGCTGGTCATTCTTACCAGACTTAATTCCTCCTAGATGCTAGGTCACAACCCACCAATATAACAAGAACCCTTCTCCTTATTTGCTTCTACATGTCCTGCTCTAATCAAGAGTCAGTAAAATTCCTCTTTATATTCTTGGACTGATCTTCCTGCTTGCTTTAACCCATGCATCTTCTTAAACAAATCAAGCTCATAGTCCACAGGAATGAACTGCTTCTTCAATTTGTCCACCATGCGATCCCATCTTGTGATCTTCTCCTTTCCTCTTCTATTTATTTCCAATTGGACCTCTTGCCACCAGATTTTGGCATGGCCTTTCAGTTTGGCCTTTGCAAACTTAACCCTATCTGGGTCCCTGATATCCTCATACTCAAAGTATTCTTCCAGTTCATTGATCCAATCGATCAACTCATCTGGTTTCAGATTTCCTGAAAATACACCCACTTCAATTGTGGGTCTTTTCCCAAACTTAGTGATAGCCCTAAAAAGGCTTTCCTCTGCATGACTCAGAACTTCCCCATCAAATTCCCCTTTTGGTCCAATTACTTCTTCTTCATTGTCATCCTCACTGTCATCACCTGCGACAACATTTGCTCCTCTATAGAGCTCCTCTTGCAATGCCTGTACCTACCTTTGGAGGGCTCTAACCTCCTCAAAATTAATAGCTCTGGCCCTTCTGCCACACTCTATTTATGGAGGAATCTTCTAACTCAAACCCACGACCACACAGTCCTGGTGCAAACTACCTCATAGTCGACGCTCTGTCTACACACTCAGGAAAACCAGCTTTGATACCACTTGATGTGGACACAACCCAAGAACAAAATGGACACAATAGAAAAGGGAAAATTATATTAATTGAGAAAATAAGCTAGTACAACAGTGCAGGAAAACAAACTTCAAAACATGCCCTAAGGGCTTACAATAGCATAAATTTGGAGATAATTTCTCCTTACAGTACCTCCTCTCAAACTCCACTTCGAACTGCCTTTTACAATGCCAGAAATCTCCTTAAATAGACCCCAATGGGTTAAGGACTAGGAGTACATTCTAGAAAGTGCTAGTAGGCATCCACCAACCATATAGAAGGTTTTGGAAGCTGCGGTAGAAGTGGGCGCAAATCTAGAAGAATCTAGAAACAATAACCGAACTTTCGGGAGGCATAACTTTTGAACCGTAGCTCCAATTGATGAATCATTTACATTTCTGGAAAGCTCTCAAAGTGCTCTATAGCCCTATGAACAAGATTTTTTTGTCCCCCATTTTTTGGCCCTTTTCAAGGTCATTTAATGCCCCTAACCTGACTTTGAAGCATTCTTAGGAGGTCTCCAAAACCCAAAAAATTGCAATAACTTTCAAACTGTGGGGCATTTTGACCTGATTATTTTTTTGGAATTCTCTAATTCACAATTACATTCATCTGGCCAATTCACACCTTTTAGGTCACCAAAATGATGGCCAAATTGCATGCTCCTATTTTTTCAGGATTTTCTAGCACACTGATAGTTGAACTGTGAGAGTTGGAACCTTTATTTGACCCAAACAGGTATCCAAAAATTTAAAGACATGAAACAGAAACTAAGTCTAAGTACATTTTTTTGTGTGACATAGGATTTCCCTTATACCTCTGGATGCTCCTGCATCAGTGCGATAACCACAACAACAAATACCACCCACAACCTAGTGAATGTTAGATGGTCAACAAGGCTAATTAGACCTCTAGAAAGATTTTCTCCTACCTTGTAGTCTATTTGACTCACTAATGCTGGTGAACTTAAATGTTATGATGAAGCTATGTAGGTGGATACAAAGATTCAATGGGAGTCTCAAATGAAAGAAGAAATGAACTCTTTATTGAAAATTAAGATATGGGATTTATGCAAATTGCCTGTAGATAAAAAGGCTTTATAGAATAAATGGGTTTATAGGTTGAAATAAGAGGATGGAGGTAAGAAAATATTTAAAGCTAAGTTAGTTATAAAAAAATTTACATAGAAAAAGGACATTGATTTTGATGAGATATTTTCTCGTATTGTTAAAATGATTTCTATTTGTACTATTTTAAGTATTGTGGCTACTGAAGATTTTCATTTGGAGTAGCTTGATGTTAAAATATCCTTCCTTAATGGTGATTTGGATGAAGAGATATATATGGCACAACCACAAGGATTTGAGGTTAAAGGTAACAAGAACTTAGTGTGCAGATTAAAGAAAAATTTATAAGGCTTGAAGCAAGCACCTCAACAATGGTATCTGAAATTTGATAGTTTTATGCATGAGCATAGACATTAGTGGACATATATGTTGGATTTTATGTTAGTGGAGATATTCTATATATATTTGATGTATATGTGACATTTTATATTTGATGTATGATATTATTAGACTTATGACATTATTGGTTAATATATGATATATTTGTTCATGTATAACATTATTGGTTATCATAATATATTATATGTTTGTTAATCTATGACATTATTGGTTATCATAATATATTATATTTTTGTTCATGTATGACATTATTGGTTATCATAATATATATCTTGTTTACATTTTGAGTACATTTTATGTATTTCATTTTAATGTAATTTGCATCCAAAATGATGCAGAGTGCTCACATGAAAAGCTAGTGGATTCCCAACAAGAACACTTTTAAGGCAAACTACCTTTCCCACCTTCCTATGTGTCTTCAAGGACTCTTTCCAACTTGGTTATAACATTGAAAAAACTTCTACCCAACTTCACAAAACTACTTGATCACTTTCCCTATTCAAGACTTGGGAAGCAATAAGGGAAAAATGAGCAAATTTGAGAAATGGATCATAATCAACTTCTTGCTTCAAACTAACACCTTAGACACTTCAAGAAACACTTAATAACTATCTCCCAAACTTTAGTCTATCATCTATTCCATCCTTCCAAGAGATTCTTCAATATCCTACGAGTGAAAACAATCTTTCAACATCTTATGACTATATTTTCTTTGCAACATGTAATTTGCTGATTTTCGGTCAACTCTTCACAAAGGGAAGTGATTATGTTTCAAACCCATGAAATGGCTATTAGGAAAACCAAGAAGATCCTTAACATCTTCTACTAACTCTATTTACTGATAATATGCAGCTAAAGTGGTGTTTCATTCTGACAAAGTAAGGGTTTGCTGTTTTAAATAGGAAGTAATGATATTTGACAATAACTCAATGATCCTATATACAAGTTTAACATCAGAAGTGATTCCTTGCCATATAAAAAGAACTTAATAATCACCAACACCTTATGCCTCCTCTAAATTCATAGAGGTTATTTTCATCATTTGACATCCATTACAGTTAATTACTAGTTGGTTTGATTGATTACAAGGTTAATTTCAATGTTTTCCAAAAAAAAATGCTAAAATTGCCAAAAAAGTTGTTAGCAACTTTTATTGCAAAAGGCAATTTTTGCACTAACTCTTCCTAGAAATTAACCAAGTGGTTTCATAACACATAGGACCTATATAAGGTATAATGACTCTCAAAACACTTATTTAGTCAACTTATTAACAAAATCAACAAAAAAATAAAAATCCTTATGACTAAGGCAACTTGGGTTTATAGGTCACCTCAAGTTCCTTGACCTTACAAAAAAGGATTACCTTATTACCATAAAAAAAAATATTCAAAATGAGGTGCATGATCACCCTTTTGCCTTATATCATGAGTCTTCATCATTGGATGAGATGACATATCCAGTTGCCACCTAGGTGCTTTGCACCAGAAGTTTAAGCATTACCTGAGATGGGGCCACAAAATCTACCTAGAATCAGATCTCAAAAAAGTGAGAGAGTTTATTGTAGGTATCTGAAACATGGTCTTCTAGCATCTAGAATTGAATCCATACCTCACATGAACTTCAATATATGCCCCTTCAAAGATCATTTCCCTGTGGCATTTAGTGACTCATAAGGTTGATTTGGTTTGGTGTGCATGAGAATGTTTGATTACTCAAAAATATGGGAGGAGCTTGGGGCTAGGGTTTACCCAACCACTTGGAGCTAATAGAATAGATAGTTCAATCTCAAGATGAATGGTGAGAGAGATTCGATAGTTTCAGCATCACCCGAGATGAGGTCACAAAATCTAAATAGAATTAGGTCACCAAAAGGAAAGGGAGATTATTATAGTTTTCCATAACACGATCTTGTAGCACCTATAATCACATCCATACCTCACAAAATCTTTGAGAAATACCTCATTAAAGATCATTGCCATATGGAATTTAGTGACTCTCAGGGATGACTTGATTCGACGTGCTTGAGAATTTCAAGCGCTTAATTAGGTAGGAAGAGCTTGGGGCTAGGGTATACCATCCACCTATAGCTAATAGAATAGATAGTTCAATCGCACGATGAATGGTGAGAGAGATTTGATAGTTGGAAACTTTGTACTGGCCAACACTACAAGTTTCAACATCTCCTGAGATGGGGCCACAAAATCTAAATGGAATCAAATCTTCAAAGAGAGAGAGAGGTTATTGTAGGTCTCTACAACATGGTTATTGTAGGAATCATAATATATATATATATATATATATCCTTCAATGATGTTGCTTTTCTTTATTAGATGCACTTACTGTAGATTCTCAGAATGATTGTTTATTACCTATTGGAGGGTTGTATCTCTTTGGCATCTCATCAAGAGTAGTGTCTCTTCCATGCATCCCCCCCTTCTCTCTCTCCCTATTCAATCTAATGAACTAACTAGATATGCTCTACATTTTAATTTCTCAAGTATTTCCTTGTGGTCTAACTCACGAACTTTCCAAAGAGTCTTATTATTTGGTTTTCCACCATATTTTATCAAGTGGACATTTGATGCAACAGCAAGGTTCAAATAATGAAGAATCTTCCTCTTTGTTTGCCAATCCTTGAATAACCACATGTTAGGGTTCTTCATAGAATATCACCTAAGCCATGTGTCAGTTATGACCACCACATTGATATGGTACTCCAAACCTTCACCATCTATAACTAAGTGATCCAATTTTTGTTTGGCTTGGACACAATGACACAAATAATAATCTATACCTTCTTCATTGTATTTAGGTGTAATAATAGCAAAAACATGGCCTGTAGTGATAAATGTACAAAATATAGTCATTAATTTAGAAAATACTTAGGTAAAAGTTATAAAGTTACATATTGAAATTACAAAGAATATATATATATATATATATATATATATATATATATATATATATATATATATATATATATATACATATATATTAATATATACCAAGTTGCACTAGATTAGATAAGTGGTCAAAGTCAATGGAAAAATCCATCTCTACCATTCTAGTACTTATGGAGGACGATAGCTATCAGTTGGGTCTAAAACTCGTATATCCCATTTGTCCACCCATTTAGTCCACTCACACTCATCCCAATTTTCCTTTGCAGATGATGAACAATAGCATGCCATTTTTTGTGTGTGGATACTCTATGAATCTACATCAAAGCTTCTAAAAGAGTGCAACTCACTTGATCCTATTAGTGTGCAACAATCCTCATATGGTGCAATGTTAGTATTATCTATCAACCAAAAAAATTTATGAATCTTAGACTCACCTTCCTTACCTGGACCCATTGTAGTGTTATACCACTAGATGATAGATTTTGCATCTGTCAATATTGCTTCATCTTTTTACTTTAGTTCTTCATGACCTAAGGCTCTTTTGATGCATGTGAATGCACCATTGTATTCTCCCTTTCCATAACTAGCTTCTATGAAATTTCACTTATGTTGAATTCTAGACAACCTGTGCATCCTGCTCAACCGATAGAACATCTATGGATTCTTGAATTGAGATGTACAATTATTTTACCAAATAATGTGATGATGATATCGTATGCCCCTATTAGCCAAATCTCCATAACATAGTTGAAAACAACCATGTATAAACTCCATAGAATGTGATCGATCATTACTAAATTAAAAATGGTATTCCCTCAAAATCTTCCTATCATCCTCTATACTTGTAGGTGAATGCATGAATGTTATGTGAACAAATATGGAAACTTGTTGAGAAGTATAATACTTTTCTTGCACCTCATTTTGTGGTTATAGCGTGTAGTTCTCTGTGAGGTCTACAACTGAAACAATGGTATCTAGTGGAAATGTATACTTGCACAACTTGAATTGCAAATCCAACCATCGAGCTCTATGTGTATGGCTTACATACTTTAAATAATCTTTTCATGAAAAATATTCATGAACCCATATACTAGAATCTTTTCAATGACTAAATCACATATTTTACCCTGTTTTCCATCTTTTACAACATATGTCACTGTCTTATATTTTTTGTAATCTGCTATTTCATTTTCAATTGCATGTGTACTATCCATATGTTCACAAGTTGATAAAAGTTGCAAAGAACCACAAAATAAGCATGTACCATCCAAGCATGATTTCTTGTAAAATTGTTGGTTGTACCCTATTTCACATAAAATGTTGGATATGGATTCTCTTGAAGATCTAGGTGGCTCATTCATGTCATAATCCTACAAAATAAACTTAGAATGCAAAAACACACATATATGCCTAAAAACATCAAAATGGTTATAAAATACACTATGTATCCTACAACAAAAATTTGTGCATGTGTGATTTATCTTCACATAAAAAGGTTAACCTATCTCAAAAAATTTTGACTTATTCAAATTTGAGGATACATACCAATAAATTTTGCAAAAGATTGTGTCTGAGTTGAGTCCAAATAATGTTTTGCATGTGGGTCATGATTTTTTCTACCAATCCTCCTTCTTACAACATCTCTTTGATTCGGGGAGACATGTGTGTTATTTGTCCAAAAATCTTCAATCAATGATTTCAAAGCTTCACTAATTTCTTTATCCTTTCATAGTAGTTTATCGCTAAATGTCCACAACTTATTTTTTATTGGATCTTCCAATCTCTCACACCTTAGCATGACTCTCCTTAGAGTACCTCTACCAATTTTCAATGTTTTGCTTATCTTTCTCATGAGTCAAGCTTTCTTCATTTGGGTGCTTACTATTGTCGATGTAAGTACTCATCTTGTGATATTACTATATTTGGTGCATGATTTAGAACCCATTTTTTCATAAGCACTTATTAGATTGTTTACAATGTTTTTTTTTCATTTGAATCATCCATCGTTCTTAGCCCAAGAATCTTCATGATAGGCCTAAATTTCAAATTCCTCATCATTTCAACAAATAATTTATATTGATCTATAATATTTAATTCTTCAAAGAATAATCTCCACATATGATTAAATTTTTTTTGACAACTACACTTGCTAATCTTGTTAGCCATTGACTTCAACATGTAAGTATCAATATCAATCAAATATTTGGGTCTTCTAAAAAAAATTCTAGAAGGTGTTATAATCTCTTTCATTCCCTCAACATTTTGAACATCAACATAAGGTTGAGTGTTTTTCATACCTTGAATTGAAGATGATGTGCCTTGGAAATAAGATACAAAAGATGGAATATCACCTACTTGATATGTTAATGTTGTACCTTCAACATGACATGATAGAGTGTGTACATCATTGGATGTACAAATTAGCATCTCTTCAACATGAGATGATGATATGAATCCAACATTAGAAGATGGTGTAGCTTCACAATTCAATTATCTTCTTAAGCATAATAGTCTCATTCGTTCTCTTTGTCTTTCCAATTCTTCCTCTTTGTTTTTTTGTATCGGTATTTCTTGTTCCTCTTGGAACAACAATTCTTCATTATTACTTTGCGATTTTCTTTGTTCACGTAGTAGTTTTATTTTCTCTTTTAATTGCCAAATCTCTCTCCCTCTCTTCCATTGTTTGAGTTTTTGGTTTCTTCCTTGGCATAATGATGATTTTTATATCTCAAATTATTCAAACATTTGAATTACTTACAATTTGTAAATTACAAATAATTCAAATACATATACAAATTATAATTATTTCAATGAATACACAATATATATTAAACAACTTGTCAAATTATAATCAAATTTGTCTCTATATAGCAACAATAAAAAATATTTAAAAAGGACTGCACTAACCTTTTCTATAGAAAGAATATTCAAAAAGTCTTCAAATAGTGTATCCAATGATTGAATTTGGTGTTTCCTAGCTTCAAATAGAATGAAAGAATGTTCAAAAAGCTTTCACATAGTGTATCCAATGATTGAATATGATGTTTGCTAACTTCCAACAGCATGAAACCCATGTTTTCTATGAAAACAATAGAACACATGACAGACAAAAAATAGAATATGGATCCGTAGGGACCCAAACTTTCATTATAACCATTTTTTGGTGTTTTCATATAGTGCATATGCACTATAGCACATACACCCTCTAAAGTGCATGTGCACTATAGTGTGTACGCACTATGTGAAAAATCTATCTCTCCCTATCCCACCCTCTCCCATCCCCTACTCTCTCTCTCTCCCTCTCCAAGCCCCTACTCTCTCTCTCTCACACACACACACACACTCCCATCCCTCTCTCTCTCTCTCTCACTCACACACACACACTCTCTCTCTTGCATTCCTTGCTCTCTCTCTCACACACACTCTCTCATCCCCTACTCTCTCTCTCTCACTCTCTCTTGCTCTCCCTCTCCCACTGCCTACTCTCTCTCTCTCTCTCATCCCCTACTCTCTCTCTCACACGCTCCCATCCCCCTCTCTATCTCGCTCTCCCTATCCCACTCCTTCTCCCAATGCCTACACACTCTCTCTCTCCCATCGCCCTACTCTCTCACACTCAATCTCTTTCATCTCCCATCCCTTACTCTCTCTCTCCCATCTGCCACTCTTTCTCTCACTCTGCCTCTTCCACTCCCTCTTCCACCACCTACTCTCTCTCTCACTCACTCTCTCCCATCCCCTACTCTCTCTCTCTCTCTCTCTCTCTCTCTCTCTCACTCTCACTCTCCTATCCCCTACTCTCTCTCTATCTTTCTCTCTCTCTCCCCCACCCCTACTCTCTCTCACTCTCACACACTCTCTCTCTCTTTCCCCCTCTCAACTATCTCTCTTTCCCTCCCTCCCATCCCCTACTCTCACTTTCTCTCTCTCCCATCCCCTACTCTCTCTCTGCCATGCCCTACTCTCTCTCTCACACACACACAATCTCTCTCTCCCATCCCCTACTATCTCTCTCTCTCACACACACTCCCATCCCTCTCTCTCTCACACCCCCTACTCTCTCTCCCTCTCTCCCTATCCTCTCTCTCACTCCCTCTATCTCTTCTCTCCAATTCCCTACTCTCTCTCTCTCTCAGGCTGCTCACTCTCCTCTCCCATCCCCTACTCTCTCTCACACACATACACACTCCCATCCCTCTCTCCCTCTCTCTCCCCCTCCCTCTCCCCATCCCTCTCCCACCACCTACTCTCTCTCCCATCCCCTACTCTCTCTTTAAGGCTACTCTCTCCTCTCCCATCCCCTACATTCTTTCTCTCTCTCTCTCTCTCACACACACACACACACACACTCCCATCCCCCCTCTCTCTCTTCCACTCCCTCTCCCACCATGTACTCTCTTTCTCTCACTCTCTCCCCTATCCCCTACTCACTCTCTCTCATTCTCCCACCCCCTACTCTCTCTCTCTCACTCTCTCTCAGATCTCCTACTCTCTCTCATTCTCCCTCTCCCACTACCTACTCTCTCTCTCTCTCTCTCTCTCTCTCTCCCCCCGCCCCCATCCCCTACTCTCTCTCATCTTCCCATCCTCTACCCTCTGACACACACAAACCCCCATCTCTCTCTCTCTCTCACACACACATGCACACACACACATACACTCCCATCCCCCTCACTCTGTCGCTATCTTTATCTCCCTCCCTCTCTCTCTTGCTCTCTCACTCCCACTTCCTCTCCCACTACCTATTCTCTCTCTCACTCACACACACTCTCTCCCATCCCTTGCTCTCTCTATCACGCACACATCCCCTATACACACACACTCTCTCCCTTATCTCTCCCACTCTCTCTCCTCTCCCATCTCCTACTCTCTCTCTTACACACACTCCCATCCCCCCTCTCTCCCTCTCACTCTCCTTCTCTCACTCCCTCTCCTACCACCTACACTCTATCTCTCTCTCTCTCTCTCTCTCATATATACTGCCATTACCCCTCTCTCTCACTCTCCCTCTCCCACTCCCTCTCCCACCACCTACTCTCTCTCACTTTCTCTCTCTCTCTCTCCCATCCCCTACTATCTCTCTCTCTCATTCTCCCACCCCCTACTCTCTCTCCCATCCCCTACTCTCTCTCTCCCTCTCTACCACTCCCTACTCCCTCTCTCTCTCTCACACACGCACCCATCCCCCCCCCTCTCTCTCTCTCTCCCTATATCCCTCTCTCTCTATCTCACTCTCCCTCTCCTACTCCCTCTCTAACCACCTACTCTCTCCCTCTCTATGTTTCTCCCACCCCCTACTCTCTCTCACTCTCTCTCTCACATCCCCTACTCTCTTTGTCTTTGTCTCTCTATCTCTCTCTCAGGCTCCTCTCTCTCCTCTCCCATCCCCTACTCTCTTTATCATACACACACACACACACTCCCATCCCCCAACCTCTCTCTCTATCTCACTCACTCTCTCCTTCTCCTACTCCTTCTCCCACTACCTTCTCTCTCTCTCTCTCTCTCTCTCTCTCTCTCTCTCTCTCTCTCTCTCTCTCTCTCCCATCTCCTACTCTCTCTCTCTCTCTCTCTCTCTCTCTCTCATTCTCCCACCCCCTACTCTCTCTCACTCTCTCTCTCCCATCCCCTACTCTCTCTCCCACCCCTAGTCTCACTCCCACCTCTACTCTCTCTCTCTCTCACTCTCCCTCTCCCACTCCCTCTCCCATCACCTACTCTCTCTCTCACTCTCTCTCCCATCCCCTTATCTCTCTCTCTCTCTTTTCCTCCCCCATCCCCTCCTCTCTCTCTCTCTCTCTCACGGACTCTCTCTCTCTCTCTCCCTCCCTCCCCCCTCTCTCTCTCCCTACTCTCACTCTCTCTCTCCCATCCCCTACTCTCTCTCACACACACAAACACTCCAATCCATCTCTCTCTCACTCCCTAAACTCTCTCTCTTAGTCTCTCTCTCTCTCTCTCTCTCTCTCTCTCTCTCTCTCTCTCTCTCCCCCCCCCCGCCCCCCCCTCCCTCCCTCCCTCCCTCCCTCACTCCTATCCCCTACTCTTTGTCTTTGTCCCTCTCTCCCTATCCCACCTTCTCTAATTCCCTACTCTCTCTCTCTCTCTCTCACCTCCTACTCCCTCCCCATCTTCTAATCTCTCTCATTCTCTACCCTCTCTCCCTCTCTCCTTCCCTCTCTATTGAAATTTTGGCTTTAAGAGTGTATGCACTAAAAAGCCTAAATTTAAAAATGCTTTAAGTAGTGTGCGCATGCTATTGAGCACACACATTATTTAAAGTTTTGGATTTTACCAAGTCTAAGGCTTGGTTTTTCCTTGGGGATCCAACCCAAAGGTTTGGAGTCTCTAAACTTGTCTAAGACTTTTTTTGCTGCAAACATACAAAAAATGATCAATTTTTCTTGTGTTCTCTCCTTCGAGTTTCTTGGTGGTTGAGCATCGATAAAATTAGGTTACCTAAAATTGTAGGTCTCTATGTTAGCTATATAACCATATAATTTATATTTTATTTGAACTATTTCAAGTCTTTCAACTATAATTTCTTTTGAATGTATGTCCATTTTTTATCAAAAATCAACGTGTACTAATTAGGCTATAGATTTTAGCTTGTTCATCAAATTTCTCAACAACTTAGTTTTTTAGAAACTAGACTCCATTCTACACACTTTGAAAAAAAGAAGTATTGATTTTAGATTAGTTTTCAATCATTTCAAGGGGGAGCACACAGATACTTCACATTTTTGGGATGTCTCTAATTAAAAATTCATTAAAAAAATACACATTATGAAATTACCCAAAAATCCTAGGATAAACTACACAGTGCTAGGTAACTTTTGACTAGAGTGATTAACAAATTTCTCAAAAAAAAAGTTTAAATTTTAGGGGGCCCACTCTTTACACTATGTTATGTTTTTTATAAATAAATAGTACCACTTTTAGTGGCCCCCTTTTTTGAGAACCTAAAACTAAACCATTTTGAAAAAAAAATAGTAGTTTAGAAACTAGATTCAAAGGACTACTACTTTTTTTTTTGTCATATCTTAAAATTTTGAGTGTAACTATCTTCAAATTATTGTCAAAGTTCAGAAATTGTTGATTTCAAAAAAAATGTGGCCACTTATACCCCCCTTTTGGTGCCACAACTTGGTGCACTTACCCATTAATCTCCCTCTTTGACTACAATGAAAATGACATTTACCCATACACATAATCATGAAACTAATTTGATTGATATAGAAATATTAGACCTCAACATTAAATCCTTCTAGACAAAGAATTTAATCTCTACAAACACTGACATTTCAAACTCCCATTTCATTTGATCAGAAAATAATGTGCTTAATGAATCCATTCCTCCAAATATGACATCATGAACAAAAAATTCAGCTAGCAATATCTTTTTTTTAGCTTCACTTTTTAGATACAAATTGTTATCTTCATTAGTTCTTGCAAAACTAATATTCACCAAATAATTGTGTAACCTTTCAAACGATGCTTTAGGGGCTTTATTTAAACCATATAAAGCTTTGTGTAACTTACATACCACAATACTTTTTTTTGGGTCAACAAATCATTCAGGTTGTTCAATGTAGGCTTCTTCCTCCATGATTCCATTCAAAAATGTATATTTTACATCCATTTTATACACTTTGAATCCTTTGTATGAAGAATATGCAAGAACTATCCTCACTCCTTCCAACCTTGCAACTTGGGCAAAAGTTTCATGATAGTCAACCGCTTCCTCTTGTGCACATCCTTTACAAACCAATCTTTCTTTGTTTCTTGTGAATTCACCTTTTTCATTCAGCTTGCTTCTGAACACCCACTTAGTACCAATCACATTTTTTCTCTTTTGGTCTGGGTACCAATATCCATATTTTGTTCTTCTCAATTTGTTCATTCATTTCTTTGATCCAATCTCCATTCTCTAAAGCATCTTTGACTAATTTAGGTTCAGACTCACATAATAAACATGTATCATTCTTTAGTCTTCTTCTTTTCACGACTGTTGAATATTTATCTCTAATAATTTTATCTTGTGCATGATGTCTTCTCATGTACATTGTCGAGAAAGTGCACAAAGATGAGTCTCAATTCTATGGAAGTTTGTGGATTGAGATCATGCTCTTCTAGAAACAGGCGCCCATTTTTTCTAAAATGGGCACTCATATTGGGCTCAAGTACCTAATCTAAATTTAAAAAAGGGGCACCCTTTTTCTTAAAAATTGGGTGCCCATTTTTGAGAATTTAAAAAAAAATATTTTTTAAAAAAATGAGCTCCTGTTAAAAAAAATTAAAAAATAGGTACTTGTTTTTCAAAAATCAGGTACCTATTTTTTATTTTTTTAAAATGGGTTCCCATTTTTAAAAAATTCAAATTTTAAAATTTTTTAGGATTTAAAATATGTTTTAAACATTGAAAATACTTTTTAAAATGAGCACCCATTTTTTGAATTTCAAAAAATTGGTGCCCATTTCTTATGACATGGTGCAGGATTTTTTTCTCCCACCTTAGACTTCAGTCCGGGATAGGCTTGGTGAGACCAAGCCTATGCCTTGACATCTCAAGATTTGGCTAAGGCATTGAACTGACAAATTTAGGCCTTACCATAAGTTTTATAGGGTCTTCCTGATCAAATTTTTTTACAAAACAAAAACTCATTAGAGTTCTCATTGTCTTGATTTTATAACTATAAATTTTATAGTATTATGATTTTATTTACTATTTTAAATTTTTTTAAAAATCAAAGGTGGTACCTAAATGTAAAATAGCAAGGTTCACTAAAAATTTAATAACTTTATTTTATTTTATGGTTTTTTTAAATTAATTTATATGTCATCAATCTAATACAATTCTTTTAAAGTTTTTTTATTGAAAAAACTAAAATTTTGATCAAATTATGGTCTCTATACACAAGAGGTTTTAAAATTTACCATTATAGCCAATCAAAAATTAATAATAATAAAATTATTCAACTAAAAATTAAGGAAAAATATATTCATCAATATTTGGTGTGTTAGGTAACTTTTTTTAAAGGGATTTACAAAAAAATCATTTATTTGTGTCAAATTATGGTTTCTGTACATGAGTGTGGTATGGTCCTCAAACATGCATTTTGAAAAAGTAATTTTTAAAGATTCATACCAAAATAAAAATCTATCATATGGGTACACAAATAAATTACATATTCAAAAAGTAGATTTTGAGCACTACAATCTTTAGTTGTGAAGTATTTTTATATTCAATCTCTAAATGCCTCAAATTTTGACATCAATTGACAAGAAATTTTAGAAATAGGAAAAACACTTCCACTTTAGTGAGACCCAAATTTTTACACTTACCCTCCCAATACATGTTTACGTTTGGGTTCTTCTTTTTTTTGTTCACTAGATTCTACATGTTCAACATCTCATGTTTTATTTGGTTGCAACTTGACTTCCTTTGTCTTCTAGTAGGTCATCATAGTCTATGACTTGACTCTTGTAGCCTAATGCTTGATAGACTATTGATGCTTGACAAAATTCTAATATTGAACCTCAATAGTGTCTAGCTACTCATGCTTGATAGCCATCTTTTCTTATTTAGGAAAGGTGCTAGATTCACCTTCATAGATTTAGATAGACTTTCTATAATTGCCAAGTTCTTTCTTGCATTCTTCTTCATTTTTCTCTACAAATTCATCAACTCTAACATTTGTACTTTCCACAATTTTTTTAGTGCTAGAATTCATACACATATAAGAATTTCTCTTACTATAATAACCTAAGAATATAACTTCATGACTTTTGTATCAATTTTTCCTTTCCTTGCATTTTTCAATATGTAACATTGGTGTATATCCACCATACTAGTGTTCAAAAGGAGTTTTTTTTGTTCCTTCCTTCACTTGAAATCATTTCAAAGTGTAGACTATAGTGGTAACTAACTCTATCCATTACTTCTATGAAAATTTCTTCTCCATCATTAGTCTTCTTGCATAATCCACAACTCATTAATTCCTTCTCTCAACTATACCATTCTATAATGATGTCCTTGGTGCACCCATTTTTCTATTTATTCCTTTGTCATAGCAAAATATGTTGAAATCATCTAAAATAAGTTCACCACCTCTTTATAATCACAAACATTTTAAACTCTTACTTGTTTCTTTCTCAACTCTAGTCAGATACAACTTAAATATTTGAAATGCTTCATATTTTTCTTTAAGCATCATCACAGTCATCATTCTAGAAAAGTCATCAACAAACAAAATAAATTATTTATCACCATAATAGCTTTCTATTCCAATAGGACCACATAATTCCATATGAACCAAATCCAAAATATCATTAGAAGAATAGGTCCTACTCTTGAAACTAGAGTTTGTCATTTTACCAATTTGGCATTATTTGCACATCAGTTTATTAGGTTTTCTTAGTCTTGGTAACTCTCCAACTCTTTTCATTTTACTAATGCTTACCATGTTGTGAAAGTTCAATTGACAGAGCCTCTTATGTCATAACCAAACATCTTCACATTGTGCAAATAGACAAGTGTCTTTAGATATGTCTAGATAGATCAAGTTACCTCTTGTTTGTTCTCCACTTATAACTAGTTCACCAGTAGCACCATTGATCTTCGCCTTCTTGTTCTAGAAATCAACTCTATAACCTGAACTTATCAACTCTACTACACTCAACAAGTTATATTTCTAATCATCAAGCCAATATGCATTGTCACACTTGATCTTATCATTTAGTTTAATTTATCCTTTACCCTTCACATAACATGTTGCATCATTACCAAACTTAACACTACTTCCATTATAATGTTCTAGCTTATCAAACTTACTTGTATCACCAATTATATGATGTGAGTAACCACTATCAACTATCCATCTCTCATTCTTACTCACATGTGAGATTAATGTAGATTCTTATCTTCATTAGAATCATGTTTCATTGCAACATAAAAAAATTCTTCATCGTGATCATTGGAATTACTCTCAAAACCATCTTCTTCAATAATATAGAAAGATTTCTTACCTTCGTCTTTGTAGTCTCTTTTATCTCTGTTGCTTCTATCATTTATTCTTCCTTTGTACTTGAAATCTTTCCTTTCCTCTTTCCCATCTCTGCCAAGGCATCGAGTAGAAATATGACCAACTTTGTTACATGTAAAATAGATAATAGGAAGTTTATTTTTTTATTTTCCTTTTTCCTCTAGGAATTATTTTTGCGAAGAATGCTTCAAGTTCATCAAGTTCATCATCATATCCACTGTTACTTTCTACATACTTTCCTTTCTTATTTTTCTTAGATCTATCAAGAGTTAGTTGTGCTTTGAGATTCAACATTAGTAGGGGACTAATTATAAAAAATTGATAATTCAAATGTAGTAAGTCTACCAATTAGACTATCCAAGGTCAAATCATTACAAGGTGTACACCTCAATTCTTGAATTATAGATACTCTAATTTCATAGATAGAAAGTAAAGTTCTCAATACCTTACTTATCACAGCCTCATGTCCTATAGATCCTCTAATAACATTCACCACTTCTTTGATTCGACCACAATACTGTGCAATATTCTCACCTTCTTGCATTCTCATGACATCAAAATTTCCTCTCAAGTTCTCTATCTTAGCTCTCAATGCATTCTTGTATCCATCATGAAATTTTGCCAACTTGGTTCATGGTTTCTTAGCAGCAGTGCATTCCTTCATATCATCAAATTCTTGATAACTGAGGGCTATTGAAAGTTCAATCATCATTTGGTTGTTCTCTTGCTTCTCTTTAATTTTTTCAATTATCACAGGTCTAGGCACCTCAATGTATTTATTGTCTAGGTAGTAGGATGTCGAATCTCCAATATTAGATAAGTGCAATCTCATCTGCCTTTGCCACACTAGGAATTTTTCACTATTCAACTTACATACCTCTCTCTTGTACATATTGATCTTTTTCTTGACTCCCTCAAACTTTCCTAATAAGTACCAAACCTATGATACCAATTATTATAAAGATTTAGAATAACTAAGAGAGAGAGAGGGGGGGTGGTTGGGGTTGAATCCATTATCCGTAGGTCTAGATGTTCCAATGCAAATTTTAATCACTTCAAATAAATTAATCAATCTCATATACCCAATCATTCTTTATAGTATATCATCAATAATTTAACATTTCATGCATTTAATTAACTCTTTGTATCTATCATTGTTGACTATTAGTAAATAAAGTACTATACAATATAGCATGCAAAACAATAACATCCACACACGAAAACAATATTTTGACACCTAGATTCCACATGGAAATCCAATTTGGTAAAATCCACCAACTAACATGCTACCAATTTTTCAATCTTATGAAGTGAGCTCGGTTAAGATCCAACCTTATTAAATGTTTTACGACACATTTTTAAATGTGATCCTATTAAAGGATTTAATCTCCATATTAGGAGTGGCCTTGTTAGAGGAATTTGGATCATTGCATTAGACTGTCACCTTGATTAAAGGATATACAAAATGACTATCAGGTCAACCTTGATTAAAGGATTATGGACTGATATAATGGTTAGAATGTAAAAATAGGTTTGATTTCTAAATTATAACTCACTTTGGAAATTTATATCTCCATTCTCTCATTTGTTGATTCAATGACTAAACTTCATTAAGATCTCCATCATTGATATTCTTGGCATCTCCTCAAGAAATCACCCCTCACAAATTCTTCACACTTCACCTCTTCTATTCTCATCTTCACAACTTCTTAAAATAATAAATCAAGAATAAACCAACCTTAAAATTCATTACTTATGCCTCCTTAAATAAGTGATTTCAATATTATTTTTCTTAAACATCACTATTGAACTCAGGGTTAGCTCACATACATTGAATTGTTCCATCTTTTTGTTCTCCTTCTTCTAGAAACTTTTGATAAAATCCTTTCCTATGATCATGGAACAAACCTTCCTTGTGCATTAAATATGCTAGCTCATCAATTCTTATCTTCCACATGCTTTGACTAATTCAAAATTATATCTTTGTCAGCCTCAAAATCAAAATTTTCCATCACTTGAAAATCAATGTGTTCTTCAGCTTGGTCTTCATTGTGTAGCTCAATCATAACTATGTATTTCAGTCATTACTATACTTTTTTTACTCAAAATAAATATGCTTTCTTGACCATATCCATGTTGCATCACTACTACATGTCTTCATATATTTTCTTGGCAATAACTAACACTCAACTTGAACTATTTTTCTCGGCTTCTACTTAAGTTCCTTAATCTTTTGCTTTAGCCCCTACATTGAATGTGCATTATTGATGCTATGTGAAGATTATCCTTTGAACTTATTTCCACTCTTAGCTTCAGCCAAATTTCTTCTTCACTTCATTTATCAATTGAGAAACACATTGTCCTATCAAGGACTAACTTATCAAGTGCCCATTATGTTTCCATGATACTTAACATATGTCAACTCAAGCTTTCACTAGGTCATCTCGTGATCTCTTCTTTTCAAATCCTCTTCATCAATAAAATGATAGGACACTCTACACTATTATTGAAATATCTCTCCAGTAGGTTTTACATTCTTCCTTACCAATAGGTTTGACATCAGTGACAACATAACAATTTCTCCAATTGCAATTTCCAAAAAGTATATGTTTTTTTTTTGTATATTTTTTGTATTGTGTTTATATATGAATTTATAAGGAGTTTATATAATACAACAAATAAAAGAATTTTGAAAGATAGGACATACCAAGGAAGTGTATGGGTGAGTGCATTAGGTTGGTGTACAAAAAAGTGGGCAACCAACAAAATAAAAGTAAAAAATCTCAATAACCTAATTGGGTTATTTAAAAGTGAAATATGGGCTAGGCTTGGTATCCAAGCCTAACCATTATAATTTAAAAAACTAGACCAAATTCTACAAAACTTGATCAGGTTTTAAAATTTATCTTATCTAAAAACCCAATTGGGTTTTTCTTTTTTTACATTATGTTTCTTAACATTAGATCAAGTTTCTTAAAATCTAATTGAGTTTTAAGAAATATAAATTTTTTTTTTTTCCCATGTTTGAGGGAATTTCTATACCCTTAAATGACAACAACAACATGGATTGGAAAGGAAAAAGACAAAACCCGATCAGGTTTATAAGGAAAAGAGGTTGTTTCTTGCATTTTCATCCATGGTGCCCCACAAATGAGGTATGTCTTCATTCTTTTCATCATTTATGTATTTTCCATCATAGTTTGTAATGTAGCTTTGTAATTTGTAAGTTTTTTTTCTTTTTTCTTTTTCATAATTTGTAATTTTTTTAAAATTTATTTTAATATAGATGCATTAATGAGTCCAAGAAAATGAGAGAGAGGCACAAGACCAACACCATAGTGACACAACCACAAAATACTCCACCCATAGTGACACAACCACAAAACCCTCCACTCAATGTTCCTATTCAATAACCACCACTGGCTATAAACCCTCCACGCATACCATTACATCATTTAACCACTACATAAGAGGACCTTATAAACCACCTTACACAAAATAGTGCTAACATTACCCAAATGGTCTTGATAGGTTGCAAACATTTACACTTTTTCACCACTCAACCCTAGTGAATACACTTGAACAAATGGCCCAAAATACGAATGAGATGTCTAGGGAGGTTACAAAATAGGGTACATGGAGGTATAAGTTTCATGCATTTTATGTTAATGGGTTATCATATCAACAAGTGAAAGATAAGGATATAAAGAAAGGTATTATATGCTCTCTTTTCACCAACCTTATATCTAGCAACTCCCTATTACACACAACCAAAACTTTTCTTATTAATTTGTGTACTCAATATAGGATGAAATCATGTTTTTGGGATAGGTTGTATATGATATTTGACCTACCACCATGTAATAATTATGAGGAACCTCTATGTTTTTTTAGAAAGCTATATTGTGATTTCATCCTTGGAGAGAAGCCAAATTACTTTGACATCTATGAGTTCCAAGGTAAAGTGAGAGGATTTTCCTAGGATAGAGCTATGACTTGTAAGATAGTACCACAACATGAGAGGAGATGTAAAACATGAAAAACCATGCCTCATGTTGTGCTCCCATCAATTGTAAATGAGTCTATTGATTTATAGACTCTTCATGTCTTTCCATCATTGATAGATGTTATCATTGAGCTTGGATCACAATTAGGTGGTTTTCATTCACCTACGACACCTTGACCAACTCCCTCAAGTAATGATACTTGATTGCAATGTGCTTAGTATTTGTGTGCATTATAGGGTTCTTTGATATGTTTATAGCACTTTTATTATCACAATAAAGTACCATAGGTTCAGTGATTTCCTCCTTCATACCTTTGAGTAGTTGTTTGATTCATACCACATTTGTACAATTTTCTACAGCAGCTAGATATTCAGCTTCAGTAGTAGATTGAGATATACAATTTTGTTTCTTACTGGTCCAGGTGACCAATCTCTTTCCTAAGAAAAATTATCTAGTACTTGTACTCTTTCCATCATCAATGTTCTAGAACCCAATCAACTTGTATAGGCTCTTAACTCAAATTTTTCATTTTTCTTATAGTATAAACCATAGTCTTTTGTTTATTTTAGATATCTCACAATTCTCTTAACAACCATCAAATGATTCTCCTTGGGATATGGAGAAAATCTTACAACAATTCCAATAGCTAATGCAATGTCAAGTTTTTATATGTACTACATATTGCAACTTGTCAATCATGGAGAAGTACAATGTTTGATTCACATCGGCAAAATCATCATTCTTTGACAATTTGTGTCCAGTCGTCATAGGAGTGCTAACTAGTTTTGAATCCTCTAAACTAAAAATTTTCAATATTTCTTTCACATACTTAGACTAAGTGATGTATATACCATATTTCATCTAATATACTTGTAAACCAACAAAGATCATGATCTCTCCAAACATAGACATCTCAATTTCTTTCTTCATTTTATTTGCAAATACCTTATATAATACATCTTGACTTCCAAATATGATATTATCAACAAAATTTTTAGCTAGTGAAATACCTTTACCTCCTTCCATTGTCGAGTACAAATTGTTGTTATCATTAGTGTTCTCAAAAATAATCTTCATAAGGTAATTGTGAAACCTTTCATACCATGCTCTTGTGTCTTGCTTTAGAAAGGTACTATATGTTCTCTTATCATTGGTCCTATATCTGACAAATCTTAATTACACACAACCAAAAAAAATTATATTCATTGGTGGACTCATACTAGGATGAGATCATGTTTTTGGGATAGGGGGTATATGGTATTTGACCTACCACCATATAATAATTATAAGGCACCTCTATATTAATTGAGAAATCTATATTGTGTTTTCATCCTTGGTGAGAAGCCAAATTAATTTGACATTCATGAGTTCCCATAATAGAGGGAGAGAATCTATGTAGGATAGATTTGGGGCTTGTAGGGTTTTACAAAAACATGAGAGGAGATGTACAACATGAAAAACCTTGCCTCATTTTGTACTCTCATCAATTTTAAAGGAGTTTATTGATTTATAGAGTCCTCATGTAGTTGCATCATTGACATATGTTATCATTGAGAATGGTTCATAGATAGGTGGGTTTCCTTCACCTACCTCACCTTGACCATCATTAGGTGAACCTTTAGGGTCATCACAAACTGTGATAGTTCTATCATCATCACCTATGGAACCTCAGTCATCATAGCCTATAGAAGCTCCATGAACATCACATGCACAACTAGTGTCATCCCTTCTTGTATACCTACACTGCTAGTGTCATCCTCTCTTGTGCCATCTACATCATCATAATATGCATCATTATAGTATTTAGGGCCAAATCAACATTTTTGTTTTAGTTTTTAGTCCATGTGTGATGTGATGGATATATCAAGATGGATTGTCATCTCATCCATGTATACATTGCGGGCATACTTGTTATTCATATGGAGGTGGGGATTTCATCCTCACAGATGATTTGATGATGATGTTATTCGGTGGATAAAAGATGCAAGTTTTTTTGTTTGAGTTTTGACATTATATTATTTAATCATCTAAATATCATAAAAGTAAAATTAAATTAAATTATAGAGCTGTATAGATTGACATATGAACAATATGCAATACAGGGTGCAAAAAGTAGTATGAGAACACTATAGAGTATGTGTTCTACTAGAGGTGAGAGGCTAGGAGAAAGAACACACAAGGTAAAGTTTCTTAAATATTCTTAAAAATAAAACTATACAATGGCTTTGAAATACTATTTCTTAATTGGTATGACACTAACAATATTAAATTTCATAAATATTGTTTGTTAATTATTTTACAACAAACACCCAACCTCTAAGAAGTCTTACAAGGAAGCCTATTGAATATCCATGTCGAAGTTAAGTTGATGAGGAAATCTTATCTAATTACATCATGTAATTTTTTTAGTCCACTGAAACCTTTCCATCCCCCGCGCTCATCATTCCTCTCCCATGTCTCATAACTATCATCCATCTTTCATCTAACCTACTTATAGAGCCTCCTCCATTTCATACCATTATTTAAACCCCTCTTATAAATCCTCTTCCATCTACTACCATCATTGAAACCCTCCAATTCATCAAATCCATCCAATTCCTATCCACATCTCTTGCTCCTAGAATTAAACCAAAACCCCATCTAATAAACCTCATGATTTTTGACATGATATTATTTAATCACCTAAATATCATAAAAGTAAATATTTATTATTTTATAGAGCATTCTAGATTTATATGTGAATAATATGGAACGTAGGGTGCAACAAGCAGTATAAGAATACCACATATATTACTCATTCTACCAGAGGTGTAAGGCTAGGAGAAAGAACACCTAAGGTAAAGTATTTAAATATTCTCAAAAGTACAATAATACATTGGCTTTGAAATATTGTTTCTTAAATGATATGACACCAACAACACAAAGTTACCTAAATGTTATTTCTTAATTATTTTACAATGAACACCTTGCCTCTAAGAAGTCTTAGAAGGAAACCAATAGAATATCCATGTCCAAGTTAAGTTGACGAGGACATCTCATCTAATTACATCATGCAAAGTTGCTAGCACACTGGAACCTTTCTATCTCCTACACTCATCATTCCTCCTCCATGTCCCATAACTATCATCCCTCTTTCATCCAACCTACTTATATATCCTCCTCCATTTCCTACCATTATTTAAACCCTTTTTATAAATCCTCTTCCATCTCCTACCATCATTAAAATCCTCCCAAATTCATAAAATCCATCCAATTACCATCCGCATATCTTTCTCCTTCCATACTCAAACTCCATCTAATGAACCTCATGAGTTCATCCTCTAGATACCCATCCACATCATAGAACCTCCATATCACATAGGATAGCTTGAAGGAGTGTGGAGTTCATGAATCTCCACTTGTATTTCTTGATAAGGTGCCAAAATTTTATTTGCATCTCTCTTTTCCTTCCTGGTCTCTTTGTTTTCAACTTCGGCCTTGTATCCTTTTTGATCCCCAGATTTTACTATCTTTCAACTATCCTTCCAATCTCATCCTTCAAGTCTTTCTTGTGTCTTATTTCCCTCCTATGAACTTCTTGTTGTGATTGTTCCTTCATTCCATTTATAACATTATCTCATATTTATAACAATACCTTTTACTATTTTATAGGGCTTGTCGGCGCCTAAAATTTCTAAAGTTGATGATACCACACTTTTTGTTATTAACTTTGGCCTTGAAAGCTATGTGATATCATAGCTTGCACACCTATCAAGTTTATGATTTGAGTTCACCTCATGATGTGTCTTATTTATTCCTCTTATGTTATATTTTCTTCTTCTTTAGGGTACTCCACATGGGTCAAGGTCTAGAGGAAAGGGAAGGAAATCAACAAGAACATTGAAACAAAAAAATGGTATTAAATACTAGTCACATTTATATTTTCAAATTTATTATCAATGAATGTATATACATATACTCAATATTGTTGAATATATGCTGACTTGATTGTTTAATATATGTAGAAATAATTGAGTTTTTTAGAGTTGATGAATGCACCTAAGACTATTTATGTTGAGGCAATGGAAGAGGTAAAGTTTCATATTTTCCTTATAAATTTTAGGTTATAGTATGTATTTTTTCTATAAACATATTAAATAGTTGCATTTGCAAACATGAGTACATGTCATATTTTCAGTTTTATAGTAATTATCAACAATTTGACTTATTAACATGTGTTATTTATCTTTTACCTATTACAACACTCTTTGAGACTTTGTTCAAATCCTTTCCCATTTTATTTTTTTAGGAGTCTCGAGTGTCAAAGATGGGGTCAAACACAACATAGGCTAGAGGTATGTATGTAGAATCTTAGTTGAAGCCCTATTGTGATCTTAATTTGGATTTATTGTATGTGTGATAGAAATCCTTAAAACCTAATTTAAAATTCTAACATTTTATCACTTACCATACATGCTCTACCTCATACCAGCATTGATTCATTAGTGCGTGTGCCTCCTACTAGCATGAGAGATCCACCTAAAGGTTTAGTATGTTTTTGTTTTTTTATTGTATTTGGAATCCCTAATTCCACTTTATAATGTTAACATTTTATCACTTATCATACAAGTTGTGCCTCATACTAGCATTGATTCATTAGTTGTTATACCTCCTTCTAGCATGGGAGATCTAGCTTAGGCTGCAATACATTTTTAGTTTCTCTCTATCCCTAATGCCACCCTATAATTCTAACATTATATCACTTACCATACAAGTTGCGCCTCATATTGACATTGATTCATTGGTGGTTGTGACTCCCATGAGCATTGATTCATTGGTAGTTGTGTCTCTCATCATCACTCTACCTCATAATTTTTTTAGGAGTCCCACCCATTGACAAAGGAGCCTAGTATTGTTATCATTTAGTTTAACTATGGGATAAAGGTATGATGTAATGAAAAAATCAATTATCGACAATTCAAAACCCAATTTCTAGCTATTTTCATATTACTTATAGATAATATATTTGATATAGTATTTTAATTTTTCTTCTATAGACACTTGGTGAGCCACACACTACATCAAAGAGGCTCAATTTTGATGATCCTGCACACTGATATATATTGATAGTGATATACATATGTAGTTGTGGTCATTACATGACATTGATATATATTCAACTTTTTTATTGTATATATTTAACATTGTATTGTGCACATTCAATATTTCTATTGTACACATTTGACATTTGTTGGGTGTTTAAATTTTGTATTGTAGTGATAAGAAAAATATGACACAATATATTGTTCATTTTGATATATAGTAAACTTGAATCTCCATCCAATTTGTTCAGTGTGTGCATACAAACTTGTATTTCATTTTACTTTCTTGCAATTAATCAAACACATGAACATTCATTATTTTATATAGAAAGTATAACATGTTTATCAAATTCATTATAATATATAATAAAACTCATATGTCACTTATTTTCATCTAATAAGACATGAAAAGTAAAAATATGTCATGATTTTTGTATTTGTGTAAAAGATCGCAACCCAATAGTGCTTAGAGACACTTAGGGACATTGAACTAACTGTTAGAGGGATGGTGTAGCTGAAATGAGGTTGGTCCTACCCTAAAAGTGACCAACTAGAGCTAATGGAGCAAACAGTTTGATCCAAGGACCAATGGTTTCAAATATACACAACCTTTCTCATTTGAACTAAGTTAAGCAACATTGCAACTTTTGGCATTAGGCAAGATAAGGATGCCAAATCCAAAAAAAACAAATCTCAAAAAATTGAGATAGGTTGTTATAGGCCTAGAAAGCATGACCCTATAGCACAAGACAGTTTCTCAATACCTTGCATGAGATAGGAGAGATGTCGAATCAAATATCATAGCTCGATGGTAGTTAGAGACCCTAAGGGATGCTTTTATTTAGTGTGGTCGATAGAATCCTAGGGACATTGTGGCTAAAATTAGGTTGATCCTAGCCTAAATCCAACCAACCGGTGCTAATAGAGTAGCCGATTGACTCCTAGGACATACAATTTGAAATATACATAACCTTGCTCATTTGAATTGAGCAACATTGCAACTTTTGGCATCAGGAAAGATAGGGATGCCAAATCCAAACAAAGTCAAATATCTAAAATCTTAGATAGGTTGTAGCCCTATACAATGTGATCATCTAGCACTCAAAAATTCATTAATACCTCACAAAATCTCATAGAAATGCTAGGTCAAATATCACATCTCGATGGTGCTTAGAGACCCCTAGGGAGCAAGTGGTGATCATTTTATGGTTGGTAATGTAAAAAAGAACAAAGATAATTTAAACCTACTAAATCTATGATTTTGGCACCTAAGTAGATATTCTACAAAGTTTGGAGCTCACGGGTTAAGGGTAAAGAGTGTGATAGGGAAGTTAGATGAATCATTCACTAATTCATGCTCAGTCTTCTTGTAAGGCTCTTAGGGTGTCTCTTCTTCACCAATTTTCCACCTATAGGACCTTAAGTATCTTAGGGTCCACTGGTTTCTCTAGACAACCTAAGTACCAAGAAAGATTATGCTATCAAGTCAAAACTTGATGCTTTCACACTTCATTCACTCTAGCCTTTAATTCAATATCAAGGCTCTAAACCTCCAAATCCTAAACCAAACCTTGTAGAGGTTTAGATGTTTCATCAAACACTTTAACTCAAATAATTAGGTAAGTTAGAAGTCCCATAAATTCCATCTTTCCACCTAGTTTCTTCTTTTCTTCACAATTAGGCTTAAAAGGCTAGTAACTCCAATTAGGTCTCCTATAGCGAGAAAATAGGGTTTTTCTCTTATGCGTTCCAAAGGAACCCAAAAATTTCCTTTTGGTTTCTTGTTTCATTTTGTTGATAATAGATTGAAAAGAGATTGTTAAAGAGGGATATTATATGTTTCAATCATAGTTTTGTCATTGATGTCAAACCTATTATTTTTTGGTAAGACAACTGCTTATATGATTTGAGTACTATCACTTATTTGATTGATGAAGAGGATTTGATCAAAAGATGTAACAATAGCACCTAGAGGAAGGGTTGAGTTATGATTATTGAAAGGGGTACAAGAATCAGTTAAGATAGGGATAACATGATGTATTGATAATCTACTTAAGGTTACAAAGGCTGGTTACACTAAGAAAGTTTAGAAGAACAAGTTACACAAATTTTGTCTGCCAAGCTTGACCGAGTGGATAGTAGGTTCCAAGAAAAGTTAGTGCAAGCCAAGCAAAAAATTAGTTGGAGCTAAGTAAAAGTATATTCTAGTGTATGTTGAATAGAATAGTGGATACCAAGTAAAGTTTAGTTGATGCAAAGCACTAGTAAACTTTATTTCATGATGAGTAATTTCATAGAGGATGTCAAGCAACATAATATGTGCTAAGCATCAGAAACTAGATAATGCCGAGTGGCTACATTATTTGAAAGATCATGAATTTGATGTATCTAAGCCAACAAGTTTTTTTTCTTGGATTATGTGAACTAGGTGGAAGATAAGGTTGCTGAGCTGGTGGCACACAACTCAAGGTAAATTTATTTTAGGTGAATTCAAAGAGGATTCAAGGAGAAGTTTCTAGAAAACATATGGAATATGGGGTAGATTCATTGTATCCTAGCTAATCCGTTCTAACCATAAATTGGATGGTGGAAAATGAGTGGAAAAGTATCTTAATTTCCTATTTATATGAATGGATAGTTAAAAGAAAAGGTTTTTATGTGTGAGAACCTAAGGAAAATAAGGAGTCAGGGATTTTTCTTCATCAAGTGAACTAAGAGAAGAGACTACATTGGCATGTTAAGCGAGAAGGCTTAAGGGTGTGAATGCTTGAAGGGTGAACGAGCTATTAGAGTTGCAATGAGTGAAGGCCAAGAAAAATGGATGATTGAAATAGTGATTTTTAATCTAAAAATGAAGTTGTAAGCTATTATCAGATCAAGTCTTACTATTACTCTCCAAAAATTGTATTAGTCTAGGGTAAATCCTTTGGATTAAGGTTGACCTAATAGTCATTTGTAAATCCTTTAACTAGGTGACATTCCAAGTGAATGGTCTAAAGTCTTCTAACAAGGCTCACTCCTAATAGGGTGATTGAAATCCTTTAACAAGGTCACATTTAACAATATGTATTGTAACCTTTAATAGCGTTGGTCTTTCATAGGGCATCACTTCAAAAGAGTGAAAAATAGTAGCATATTGCTGGTGGTTTTTCCCAAATTGTATTTCCACATAAATCATTATGTCAAGTGTGTTGATGAATCTATTATGTTTCATATTTACATTTCTACAGGTTGATTTTATAGTAACCTACAAGTTTTTAATTTATTGCATGATCTTATGGATCCATGCAAGATGATAAATGTTTTATGGGTTCACTAAGTTGTGAAAAGTTTTATTTATACATTTGGACCTTCGATAACTAATTCACACCCCTCCTCCTCAGCTATTCTAAAGTATTCCAACACATTTTCCATCGCCTTATATTTTTGGGGTCTAGGGTCATACCCTTCCATCCATTACCCTAGGTGAATATAGGTCTTTGTAGGCTTCACTAGCTACTTCAGCAAACAAGATTGTTTTTGGATTTTTCTTGGATTGTTATGAACCTCTCCTCTTCAAGTAATTATGGTAAGACTTCCTTATCCCATGTACAAAATTAATTTGGACTCTATGTTTTCTCCTCTGCAAGATATGTTGGTTTCTATATGGTTTTCCCTAGCAGGACTCACCATAGGCTCACCGAGGCAAAGACCTTAAAAATAGTTTCTTTGCATTTGAGTTCCCTAGATTCTACACATATTATGTACATGGAGTCTATTTATTATTAATAAGCTGCCATATATATCAAACAATTGGAATGTGAGTTAGAGCTTCATCTTCAAGAACTGCCTGGAGAAAACTAGTGACAATGTGGAACCAAAGTTATTTCAAAAAAGGTAATTAAAAAAATAAATATTCTTATCTACCAACACATAGATTCAATCAAACATTAAAACCAAAAGTAACACAAGTGACAGTACATATATTTAATTCCTAACTACCTACAGTCATTCAAAACAAAGAAATTGCTCACAAAATGCTTCGAGATGTTAATTGCATAAACACACAATTCATAAAATGGAATTCCAACCCTACTCAAAGCTCTTCTCATGCATTATATAGGGTGGTTGGGTGGTTACTCAACTTCAGGAATACTCTTCAATGCTCTACAACTTTCTTGCCAAAAGTTGCTCAAGCAACTTTTCACCAATTTGGTCAAATGACCTTCCTATGTTCTCAAACTTGACCACAAACCTTACCTATGGTAAAAATCTCACCCTAACTCTTCCTAGACCTTATTTACCTCATGATGAAATCATAATTATTCCTTGTTCTAATTAGAGGGCTTTACAACTTACTAGCCCATAACTACACCTAGTGAAAGGCCCTGAGAACCTATGAAAAATTCTCCATTGCACTTCTACTATGGTGAATATTACCTTATATCAATTAAATCAAAAATTCCTGAAGGCTCACACTTACACAAGAAAAACTAAATATTTAGATTACCTAGGTAGTCCTTAGGTGCTCTTGCAAAGAAACTACTCTGGTGCAAGAGAAGTCTATGTAAAAGTAGTTGGTGCAACAACTCCCTAATCACCATGAGTGCTCTGTCTATGCATGAAAAAATTTCTCTTCACTCATAAAATATTTAGGGTTTTCCCTTCTTAAAATGACTTAGGTGACCTAAGGTTCAGTTGGAATCAATTACAGTGATTCACCCTTTTTTCCACTTAATTCATCCCTTTATTTGATTGGTTGCATGTACTTCATAGGGATTCCCAATATAGATTCATTCTTATTATCTAGAATCACAAAATATTCCTTAAGTCGGCCCAAAAATATTTTACACGGGAGTTTGTGCCATTACAGACAACTATGTCCAAAACTATTTATTCAACACTTGAAGCCTTTGATGCTTGACATCCACTATATCTTCAATGTTGTAACATGACCTCTGAATGACTTGGCATCCATTATTCACTCAAGATCTATATCACTTAGCATGTATCAAATTTCTCATAACTAGAGTGACTTGATACTAACTATCCACTTGACACATATTGGTGCTCAACATATACTATATATTTTTCTCAGCATGCATTATTTGACAACTTATGCTTGGCATACACTAAGAAGTGTTAAGTAATGACTTCAAGTGTGTTCTCACTCATATGTGAAAGCCACAATGAAATCAACAATCTCCCCCTTTGACATGAGTGGAAAAAACACTTGGTCATGGATATATAACCTTAAATTATGAGTATAACTCATATTTTATATTCTTTACTTGGCTCACATACAAGATTTCAAAATATCAAAGTTTTCTAAACCTAATGACTTATCAGTCGTACATCAAAACCTCATAACTCCTCATAAGTTGGTTGTTCTATGTTGTATCTAAATCTGATACTCCTGTTGAGTAAATTTTGCTTGAAATTTTGGCTTACTCTAATTCTACAATTACTCCCCTTTGTGTAATCTCTCCTTTGCTTCAATATTCCCCTTTTCTTCAAGATCCCCCTTTTTTGACACTTATGTCATGGGTGGTACATGAATTGTGTGTTTGTCCAAAAAAAATTTATGGACCTCCATTAAAATCTTAAATGTTGTGTCTCAATTATTGCATGCTACCTCTAGAGATTGAATTTGAACATCTAGTTTGGCAACAAGGTCTACTACACCCTTATGAGTAGAAATATGAGAATCGATTTTCATCAATGTTTCTACAAAGGCTAGTTCCTTGGGCAACAACTCCATGTGTGAGGTCAACATGGCTTGAATATTTATCAAGGTAGACCTAATATATTCATCTTGTGCATGTAATGCAACTAGCTGACATTGAGTAGCTAAAAATATTTGAAAATGACTTTGGCTTTGACTAGGAGATAACTTTAGAATATTACCTATTGTCTTTAAATCTCCCTATACTTAATAAATAGCCCTCTATGTTTCTTGTGTGAATAGATTCACATAAAAAATGTTTTTGTACAAATAAAATATATTCTCTAACACTTTTTTCACATCTTCCATCTTGGTTGCTAAGTCAACCTATCTTAGTGCAATGGAACTAGAAATATTTTCATCAACCTCTATTTGAAATCTTTTCTCATCCCATTCTAGAATTTTAGTATTTGTGTTCAAGTTTCCATCACTAATCTTATCAACTATATTCACTAGTTTCTCAATAATAAATTTATCCTCATTAGGTACAGGGAGGTTGAATGCATCAAGAAATATTTCTTTGATGTCATGTAGAACTTGTCTTATCTTGTGATCCCTTCTAAGTAACTCTTGGTGCTTCTACCTTCCTAAAGCCTCCTACAATATGTTCATTTCCTCTATGGTGATTGTTGCAAGATCAAGCTTTGGAAGTTCAATCACCTCATTTAAGTGGACATATGCATAAAATGTGCATTATACAACCTTAAATGTATTAGGAATAGGCCTTGACAATTGCAATGGTGTAGCATCTACACTCAACCTATGAAGAGTTTGACTAGGAATAGGAGATGTAGAGATTGGTAGAGTAACCAATGTCTAAATTGTGATCTATTCCTCTAGTTTCATAGTCAAAATTGACTCTTCAATACTATCCTTCTTCTTCTTTGTGTTTTCTTCTTTACCTTGTATTTGTGAGATAGGCATAGGACTAACTTCTTGACCTATATGGATTTGCGTCCCATCCTAATCAACTATCAAAATTGCTTGCACTAAATAATTTGACACTAATTTGTTGTCATTTGATGTCACTGATTCCTTTCTTTGATATACCACAATGGGCATTGAAACATGTGTGTTAGTGGTGACACCCTATAGTGCTTCTATACTTCTTGTCTTTGTAGATGAAAGGGGTACACTAGTTGTGTCAATTGTCTTCTCCTCTACTGATACCTTGTTAATCTTAGTTGTGATGATTATTATAGGATTAGTTCATTATTTAGTAGCTAAATTAGAATCATGTAATATCCTTTTCAAATAATCATCTATCAAAGAATTGGTTTTCTACACTATATTATCATAAAAATCCTTTATCTTGATTTTATCTTGTTGATTTTCTTGGTCCACATTAGGAGGACTAGCACTCGACATATGTATCTTAGGTACATTCTAATCTTGCTAGTACTCTTCTTGAGTTGTAGCATCTATATATATTTCCTTCTCTATGCCTCCTTCATGTCCATATTTGACAAATCCATTCTTGGTAATCTCTATTTCCTCTTGATCATCTTTATCCTCACCTACCTCCTTAGGTGCTTGTTCAATTCCCTTTTCTATTTGCAACCCATAGATAACTTTCCATATCTGGGTTCTCTATTCGACAACCTCCTCAATATTTTTTTGCAAAATGTTAAAGGCTCTATATTTGGGAGAAAATATCCCCTTGTATTTATTTATGGCATTAGTCATTGATGACTTGTCCAAATCTAGCATTACTCTTGCTAGAGTAGTCTCTTTTATATTCCTTTCAATTGTTAAACTATATTGCCACCTTTGCTCAACTCTATCATATAGAGTTTTGGGTAAAGATTTGGAAAGCTCAATAGGTGTGTTCTTTAATTTGGCCATCATATTATATACACAATACTCCACCTTATTCATTTCTACCATTCCAATTTTGTCAAAGTCAACATGTGTGAACCCCGACAAGTATGCATTATTCTTAATATTGTCACACAAGTTGTCTAGATCAGAAGAGGGGCTATGGCTTACCACTTGGAATTGACTTTTGTCATCTGATTTAATCCTCTCATCATTTGATTTTTCTAGAGCTACATACTTTATCCTCTTTTCTTTATCTAGCTGAACTTTCTCTGTAATTACAATAGTTCTTTTGGCTTTGAGTTTGTCAGCTTCTTGTGTCTTCTTTGTAGTTGTCATTATGCTAGCCCTAGTAAATAGTACTAATGGTTGCTATTGTGTTGGCTTCACAGCCTTCTTTGGTTTCCTCACTACAACCTCCTTAGCTTTCCTCTTTTTATTTTCTATTGTTTTAAGTGCTTCGTTGGCTTCTTCTTCCTTGACACTTTCAACATGCCCTACTTCTTCTTCTTCTTGGTCCTCTCCTTGACCTTGTGTTAGTGTAAGTGGGTCTTTGGATGGTTGATCTTCTTCATCATCCTCATCATATTCTTCTTTTTCTTCTTCTCCCCTTCACCAAGTCTTTCTTTAAGCTTCTTCACAATCTTTTTTTTCTTTCTCACCATAGAAGCTACCTTAAAATCTATTATGATTCTTGATTTGGCTTCCTCATAATTGCCCAATTAGGTTGCACTCTTGTATAATTCCTCTACAAGTAAATATGTGATGGCTACATATGCCTCATCATTATAATATTTCTCCACTAGTGACATTGGTATCTTGAATTTCTATTTCATTTTCTTTTTAAATTCCTCAAAATATCTTGTCATTGTTTATTCAAATTTGTCCCCAAGTTTCTCTATGAACTCTCCAATTTGAACAACAATAGACCTATTGGTCTTCCAAGCAACTTTTCCAAATGAAGGAAATGTATTTTGCACATAAAAGAATATGAAAACTAGTAGTGAATGAAATTTACATTGTTCACTATTTGTCTTTCTTATGGATCCCAAGTTTTCTAATAATTTTTGGAGTGGTAACTCAACAAGGTCATAAGAGTGATCCTTCTTCACTATCTTGTAGCCTAAATCCATAGCCATATAAGATGAACTATGCAATCTACTAGATTGAAAGAACTTGTGAGCAATTATTCTCACTACAAATGCAATTAGGGGATCTGAGATTGTGTCTATAGACATCCCTCTTTTGTTCCATACAACCCTTGTATTCTTCTCAATTACCTCCTTAGCATCACTTTGCATATATTAGGTCTATCAAGGGTAGGGTACCTTGTTACTCATTGAATGATCCTTTTAGTGATCTCAGTAGACCTATTTTCCAACCATACAAAGTGATCATATATTCTGTTAAGCACTATCTTAATTCATTCTATTTTGAATACATTTGGAAAATCTAGGGTACGAGTTAACCCTTTTCTCTGTACAATTTTATTTTCCTCCTTCAAAATTCCATCTATACATAGTTTTCTATACAAATCTCTAATTTCCATGTCTCCAATACTTCCAACCTTAAAAGGGTAGCAACATCTTACATCTTGTATCATCAAAACTTATGGTGGTATCATCAATAACATGCTAGTAGGAACCACAAATTGACCGAAATGAAAATAGGCTGTTCCTAGAAATAGGAATTTATGTATGGGAAATCTACGATAAATTAAACTCAATAAAATTTAAAGCCTAAAAACCCAAAATCATAGAAATTTCCTTAACAACTTTTGCAACAATACGAATATCTAAATGCACAGACACAATTACAAGTCTAATCACATAATGAAAATGAGTTTGGATTTGATAATCATCGAAAGGTTTAATTTAAATAATTAATTAAGGAAACACCAACCATACAGGGATGACATTGGCAAAATTTGAATAACTGAATCACCAACTCCATGTAACACTACCAAGGATATAAATCCTTGTATGATATCTCTAGAATAGCTTGGAAGGGTGGTTGTTTAATCTCATTTCTTATTAATTTAACATTCAAAACCACTTTTCCTTCCTTCATAATAGTAGTAGAAGAACTAGATGCCATATCAAATAACTAGGGTTTGTGATAATTTAGACAATGTAGATTGACACATGAGAAATAACTTATGAATATGATGATTGGTGACAACTAGAAGTTGAATCTAGCTCACAAAAGCTTGAATCCTTTTCCTCAATTTTCCTTATGCCTTTGATTCTCTCTTTGATCTCAAATGAATATGAATGAGTTGAAAATTGACCATATAACCTTGAAAACTTAGCTATCATAGCAATTGTAAGCTTAGCTATCATAGCAATTTCAACTTACTTGGAATACACATGATTTCCTCTATGCTCAACAACCACAATGATCTTGGCCAATACTATCACCCTTAATAGCTTGGCATCAACTAAAATTTCATTTTCACTTGGCAACAACTTGTGAAACTTTTCATGCTTGGCAACAACATGAAAACTAACAAAACTTATAGATTTCTTCCAATTTATGACCAAAACATTGCATCTTTATTCATGTATATATAATCTTTTCATAACTTATATTCTTGGAACTAATGTAAAATATAGCATTAAAATATTAGTCACACATACCTTTTGATTGCCCAGTTGGGGGTGATGTGATCACTTGATCCATTGGATGAAGTGATCTCATCTGAACTTGATGTGCTACAATCTTCATTTTTTTTCCATGTTTGGTTCATCTATACTTTGACTTTCTCAACATCAACCTTCTTTTTTCCTTTGTTGAAATCACTATTAGGTGCCTTTGACCTTGTTGGACAGTTCCTATTGATATGACTAGTCTTCAAGTAGCTAAAGCATGTAGTTTGACTCAACCATCTACTATAATCACTTCTAAAATGTGTTCTTATGTAATTCTCAACAAAATGTCCATAATCTTGATAATAGTGACAACTATACCTTGTATTATAATACCAATTTTAGGATTTTCCATTTTTTTGTCCCTTTGTCTACTTGTTAGATGTCCACTTGGCATTAGATCTATACTCATATGCTTTATTTCTATACTTCTGACAAATGTGGCAATATGATTCAAATTAATTTTCATTGTTGCTCCTACAAACATTTGTTGTATGACCTAGCTTTCCACAATTATGACAAGTGGGTTTGTAGTTCTTACCTTTGTTGCTTCTTTCTTCACCATGTTTAGATGATTCTCCTTCCTTTAGTATTCGTGTATCCCAATTCAGTAGTATCATTGTTAGATCTAGGAGATCTAATCAATTTCACAAAGTACTTGAAAGTTTCATTGGGTTTGTTGAAATTTTTAGCAATTTCTTTTTCTCTTTTAAGATTATTTCTTGGTTGTTCATTCTGTAACTTCAGTGTTGTGATCTCAATGTCCTTACCATTCAATTCATTATTGAAAATCATCACTTGATTCATTATTTCTAGTTGCATGTTAGCAATCCTTTGTATCTCTGATTTCTTCTATTCCAATTTTTTGGTCAGTATCCTTTTGTCATCTTCAATCATGACTTTGTCTTCCTCAACTTTTTTTTCCTACTTGGTCACCTCATATAGAAATAGTGATTGGACTTCTTGTTCTATCTTAAGATTTATGACCTCTTCACTTAGGGCACCATTCCTTTCCATTAGATCTATAACTGTTGCATAATACTCACTTGAGTTTCCATCTGCAAACAATTTAGTAGTGTCTTACTCTTCGTAATGTGTCTCAATCTCCTCAATATATATCTCTTTCCTTCTCTTTAATGAATACTTGAATTCATCTCTTTCTTTATTTAGATAATGTAGGGAAATCATTTCAATCTTCTAGTTCTCAATAGTCTTTCCCAACTTGTAGACATCCATCATCAAGATCTTTCCGTAGAGCTACAAAGCTTTCCTTTCTAGAGAACAAGTCTCTAATACCAATTTTTGGAAATATAATAGGGAAAGTAAACTCTGAGAGGAGGGGGTGTGAACCAACACTTCAAAACTTAAGCCATTAAAATATTTATGACATGTCCATCTCACAATTTGCATGTAAATTTAAATACTAAACTAAACATATTCATCCATAGCATAAAAGAAAATAAACATACATGACACAAGATATTTTGTTACCCAAAAACCCTCCAATGAGAAGGTAAAATTGGGGCGGGGATGATTCCCACAAATCTTTACTACTACAATTGTAAAGTATATCCAATGAAGATTACAATGTTTGATCATAAGCTATGATCTACCTTATGAAAGGTCTGCCCTATTAAAGCCTTACAAAGACTAATAGGTCTTACCCTATTAGAAGTTTTTCTGGTTATATGACTTCAACTTACAATAAAGTAAGCACCTTGTTAAAAGATTTACAAAAGCTTGCTAGTAATACTTGGTTAAGAGATTTTTATTGATTCACTTGTGAGAATGTTTCATCTTTGATCCTTTGGTTAGCACCTCTCTCTTAGATATTTGATCCTTTTGATCAAATGTATCACTTTTGTCCTCTCTCTACTTTTCTCTATTCTCTCTAACTGATTCTCCAATTCAATCCTTTCACAACTCCTTAGTCACCATTAATGCTTTATTTGTGCATGAAAACTTTTCTCTTCACTCATAAAATCTTTAAGGTTTTCCCTTCTTAAAAAGACTTAGGTGACCTAATGTTAGGTAGGAATCAATGAGTATGACTCACCCATTTTTCTTCTTAATTCATCCCTTTATCTGATTGGTTGCATGTACTACATAGGGATTCTCAATATAGATTCATTCTTATCATCTAGAATCAAAAAACAATCCTTAAGTCTGCCCAAAAATAGTTTACATAGGAGTTTGTGTCATTACAAAAGCCTATGTCCAAAACTGTTTACTCAACACTTAAAGCCTCTAATGCTCGACATCCACTATATATTCAATGTTGTAACATGACCTCTGAATGACTCAACATCCACTATTCACTTGGCATCTAAATCACTCAATATGGATTAACTTGCTCATCACTAGAGTGACTTGGCACTAATTGTCTCTGCAGCACACACCAGTGCTCAACATATGCTACATATTTTACTCGACATGCATTATATGACAACGTATGCTCGGCATACACTAAGAACTATTAAGTAATGAATTTAAGTGTTTTTTCACTCATATGTCAAAACTAAAATGAGATCAACATATATGAATCAATTGGATGCAAAGGTCTACAAGACCATTGGTCAACCCAATCTTTTGATTCACATTCATCCCATAAATGATGTATACAAGAAGAGAAAAAACATGCACACTTTCTAGTATGAATAGCTAGTGACATTGCATTTGAACTTTGACATGAATGCATTTCACTTGATTCTATAAGTCTACAACAATCTTACAAATTTTCAATCATAGGTTCACATATCAAGAAAAAATATATAGAAACCATAGACTTACCTATATTACTTGGTCCCATCATAGAATTGCACCATTGGACAATTATTTCAGCATTTTATAATATTCACTACCTTCGTACTTTAATTCCTCTCTATTAAGGGCTTTTTTCACACATGATCCAACACCATCATGCTCTCCCTTTCCATGTCCTACCTTAGTGAAATTCCAAAAATGTTGCACTCCACTTGACACATGCATCCTACTCAACCAATACAACATCCTTGAATTCTTCAATTGTGTGGTGCAATTGTCTAGCCATATGATGTATTGATTATATCTTACATCTTTTTCCCTCAAATTATCATAGAAAACTCTAAACCATCCTTGCACAAACTTTGATGAATAATTTCAATCATCACTAATATAGAAGTAATACTCTCTTAATACCTTTCTGTCCTCCTTTGTGATATCCTGCACATGAATAAATGCTATGTGTAAAAAAATTGACACTTTTATAGAGTTGTAATACATTGATTGCACTTCACACAATCATACCCAAGGGAAAAGTTTCCTTACACAAGTTGAATTTCTCATCTAACCATCTAGCTATATATGTATGACCTATGTACTCATAAACTATTTTCTCTTGAAACAATTTGATAAAATCAGCTACACATACATCACTTTTCACTAATTAACAACTCTTTCATTTTTTTCATCTTTAACACTATATATATATATATATATATATATATATATATATATATATATATATATATATATATATATATATATATATATATATATATATATATATACATATATATATATAAAACTGATTTGTACTTTCCAAGAGAAACTAGTGTCTTACCGATTTCATATGTTTTATCTAGATGTATAAATCTATGCAACTTTTTAAAACTACCACATTGAGGGAAAAAATATTTCAAACACATGGTCTTATAATATATGCATTCATCATCTCATTTAAATAGTACACTTACAATAAATTCCAATTAGTGACTAAGAAGGTAATTGTAGACCACATTCCTACAATATTTTATTAGTATGTAAAGTAATACATATACAATGATAAACATCATAATGCATAGAAAACTCAAGATGAACCCTATAACAACATGTAGTATGTGTATGATTCAGCTTAACATAGAATGGTTTTGTAATCTAAAAACCCTTTGGTTGATTTTATTTTGAGGAAATCTTTGAATAAACATTTCATAAAAATGTGTTTGAGTCATATCCAAAAAATGTTTTGCATGTGGCTCATGTTTTGTCTTTCCAATTCATCTTTTGGGAACATCTTTTTGGTATGGTGAACCCCTTGTATTGTGACACCAAAATTCTTCTATTAATGTTCTTCATGCATCAACAATAACTTTATCCTTACATGTGACTCTACCTTGGAATGACCAAAAATAATTCTTGTTAGAATTCTCAATTTTCTCTCACCTCACTAATGCTTTGACTAATGTTGTTCTACTTATCCTTAATAATTGACTTGTTTTTTCTTACCATACGAGTTTTTTCCATTTCCTTTCCCATTAAGGTTGATGTGATGACCCATTGACTTGTATTAGCATCTTTAATACATGCTTTTGAACCAATGGATTGGTATGCATCCAAAATATTTCTAACAATACTTCTTTCACTACAATTTTTACATGTTCTTAACCAAAAAATTCTCACTGTCTCTCTAAATTTCAGATTTTTAACCATTTCAACAACAAGTTGGGATCTTCCACTTATCTTTAAATTTTCAAAATAGTTATTCCAAATCTTTTGAACAATTATCCTACAATTTAATTCTAACATTTTATCATTCATGGGCTTCAAAATATTTTCATCAACACCAATTAGAAAATTTGGTTTTCTACAAATTATTCTAGGAGATGTTGATGTATTTGCATTCTCTATATTTTCATTACTTACATTATGTGCATTCATCATTTCAATGTGAGATTTTGCATTAGGGGCATTAGGTGGCACAAGTGTATTTGTCACAATCATTTCAATTGGGGTATGTTGAACATTTTTGTTTGCCAAATTAGGTGCACTTGTGACATCAATATCAATAGGTAAATTTTCATCACCTACATTAGAGGCATTTGATGATGTACCTTCATGTAATCTCCTCATCTGGTCCCTTGTTTTTTCCTTTTATGCCTCTCATTTTTCAATCGTTCCTCTCTTGTACATTCCCATGATTGTGTATGCAAATTACCCTACAAACAATATAATGAATAAAATATAGCATAAAGTACAAAAATAAACAAATTTGCTTGATTATTTTATTCTCAATCACAAGATTCTAACATAAAATAATGTGTTGGCACATGAAAAATATCAAATTTAGAATTTGCAAGCATAAAAAAACCTTATACTTGCATTCATGGTATAGAAATACATGTTAAACAATATAATTACCATTGAAATTGTTGGTGTAAATAAGTATTTACTATTTACACTTTACTTAAGTTTACTTAGGTTAATGCATTATTTTATTATTTATTTAGGTGAGACACTTAGGAATTTGCGTACTCTCATGAGTTGTCATGTTGACAATATAGAAGTATGCAACTCTATTTTAGCACATGGTGTCTACAACATTGGAGTTTTCATCTTTCTTTGAATTTTCATGTAGACAACACAGTTATTCACACTCCTAATTTAGCACATGTTGTCTACACCACTAATTTGTGTGCTACACCATTGTAGGCTTATCCTCACATCATCACACTTACTCTAGTGCTTAATGGAGGATAACCCATATCTAGTGGACATGTGCCTAGTTGTATGACTTATCATGATGCTAACTTCTATGTATTCTAGAAGCTCTCCAGAGGCCTTTATATACATGCACTCCTAGTATACTTGCATATGGCATATTGAATGAATATATTGTCATTCTGATCATACTCTCTCTTTGGTCTATAGTTGTGCTTGTGTTTAAGTTCTTAGTTCTTGGGTGAATTCTGGCCTAAGAGAAATTCTTACATGGTGTCAGAGCTTGGGGAGATTCTCATCACTAGTCATTCGAGACCATTGTTTCTTTAGCACCTTCGATCTAAAGATTCATAGAATTTACAGAAATTGGGAGCATCTAGAGCCAAAGCGGAGCTCACCTCTGCATCTAGTGCTTCAATTCAATGAATTGACTATAAATTCACCTATGTTGGGCAATAGTCAAAATTGAGGCAATTTTTTTTTTGCAAACTGGCAACCCAAAGGCCTAATTTGTGAAATTGGTATGATCATTTCAGAAATGTACATTTAATTTTTAGATCTACATTTTTTTTCATCTGCATCTCTGCAATTTTTTTTGGATTTGCATTATTTTTTCTGAAAAAATTGGCCATTAGGCCTATAGGAGAGATATTTTACAGGTGAAGATTGAAGCCTATTGGTGCAAATTAAATATTTGTGTCATATTTAGAAGGTCAAAAAACCCCCAAATTAGATTTTGTTTCATCCAAATAAAAAATCTAAGGCAAAATCTGGAGCCTTTTTATTTTTCGAGGTGCAACAATAATTCAGGAAAAATAATAACAACATCAATTTTCAAATAGCGATATCTTCCTCATATGGACTCCTTTTTGCGAGCAATATTTTTTTGTTTTAGGGTAGAATTTTGTGATCTACATGTTGATATAGGTGGTTTGAGATCTCTGTTCTTGATTTTTTCTACAAGTCACAAATCCCAATTTTTACCACTTCAAATGCTTAGTACGGCTCATCTAAACTCCAAAATAGGGTCTATTTTTTTTGAAAGTGCATATTTTTTTGTCTACTTTCCAGATTTGCAATCAAATTATAGGTTCTATGGATAGATATTCTACTTTTAGAAATAGACCCTAAATTGGCATGTGGATATTGCACTAAGTGCCAAATCATACATTAGGCAGGGTTGATTGATTATTTCTATATTTTGGGGGGTGCATACATTCATTGATCTCATGGAGGCTTGTCACATATGTCATTCTAGTATAAGATCGAAGTTGACATAGAGGAACTATCAGAAATGGAATAAATTAATCATTGCTCATCTAAGATAACATCAAGAAGTGATTCCTTCTCTTTGTTCAAAAATACCACCTTCGTTCAAATATCTTTCTAAACTTCTTGGCTCCTTTGCTCCTCTTCTTATGGAAATTTTTCCTCATGATGTTTGGATGGCTCTTTGGAAAGAATATGGAGATCCATGTGTTCCTCCGTTTCTAGAGGATATTCTACATCTAGTCACTCCAATTGAGATCTCACCTCCTAATTCTCCTATTTATTCTACTAATTCAGTTCTAGCCATAGATGCTTTGGATCCAATGCAACAAGACCCTTCATGTCTTCCTACTTTACCTTCATGTGACAACTTCCTTCCTACCCTTACGTGCCTAGTTGTGGAGTCTCACATTGAAGATGTGGGAGACACTATTGATGATATTCATCTTCTCTTTGAGGTGAATTCCTCATCTATTTTCATAGTGACATATTCATGTACTTCAACACAACAGGGTACACTATGTCTTCTAGTTCTAGCCTCACATGATGACTTCTTGATTAACACTTCAAGTTTGTTCATCAAGTCACACACAATAGATTTGAAGGACTTATTTGATGATATTCAACTTCTCTTTGATGAGGATGATCCTTCTATAGTTGTTTCAAGGGCTCACTATGACCCTCATGTTCATTATCTACATGATCAATCATTATAGGTTGAAGTGATTGTGGATACTTATTATCAGCAGTTGCAGTAGGGTTCTTCATTAGTTGCAGAGACAAACAGTTCTTTGAGATAGGTTCTTTAGCCAATTGAGCAAGTTTTAGAGACATCACTTATCCATGGGATTCTTTCCACACACAGTGGAAGCATCTCATTCGTACCCTTAGCATTGTTTCTTCCTAAGGGGAGGAACACCATTCTACGGTCTTGGATAAGCTTCTTCATCAGAGCAGACACTAGTAAACATTCTTCTTCTTTTTTGGGGTGGGGGGGGGGGGGGGAGCCTATCTTGTCTCTCTTCCTCTTCTCATCATTCTCTTATGTATATACTAGATGTATGTCATAATGGGGGGTCTTGATTACGCCATCCATCCATACATCATTTCATCTCTCTTTTTGGGGGAGGGGTTTTTCCCATGAGGTTTTCCCTCTTTCTCCACTTTATGAGAGATTGTGTTTCATTAAGTAAATGGGTACCTAACATGGCCTAGTAACCAGGACCAATTATGCGCTTCATCCTAGATTTTGTAAGCTTAAGGGTATTCCCCTAAGTTGCACTTAAGGGGGGGTGTTGGTGTAAATAAGTATTTACTATTTACACTTTACTTAAGTTTACTTAGGTTAATGCATTATTTTATTATTTATTTAGGTGAGAGACTTATAAGTTTGTGTACTCTCATGAGTTTTCATGTTGACAACATAGAAGTATGCAACTCTATTTCAACACATGGTGTCTACAACACTAGAGTTTGCATCATTCACTGAGTTGTCATGTAGACAACATAGTTATTCACACTCCTAATTTAGCACATGTTGTCTACACCATTGATTTGTGTGCTACATCATTATAGGCTTATCCTCACATCATTGCACTTACTTTCATGCTTAATGAAGGATAACCCATATCTAGTGGACATGTGCCTAGTTGTATGACTTATCATGATGCTAACTTCTATGCATTCTAGAAGCTCTCTAGAGGCCTTTATATATAGGGACTCCTAGTGTACTTGCATATGGCATATTGAATGAAAATATAGTCATTCCAATCATACTCTCTCTTTGGTCTACAATTTTCCCTATTTTTGCATTCTTAGTTCTTGGGTGAATTCTGGCCTAAGCCAAATTCTTACAGAAATGCTATTTTATTTATAGTTTTTAATAACCTGATTGGGTTATGTATTACTACTACACTAAGATAGATTGAAGGAGGGAGGGACTGATGGAAAGACTATGAGAGAGAGAGAGAGAGAGAGAGAGAGAGAGAGAGAGAGAGAGAGAGAGAGAGAGAGAGAGAGAGAGAGAGAGAGAGAGATTTATTTATAGTTTTTAATAACCTGATTGGGTTATGTATTACTACTACACTAAGGTAGATTGAAGGAGGGAGGGACTGATGGAAAGACTATGAGAGAGAGAGAGAGAGAGAGAGAGAGAGAGAGAGAGAGAGAGAGAGAGAGAGAGAGAGAGAGAGAGAGAGAGAGAGAGAGAGAGAGATGTTGGAATTACAATTGGAAAGGTAAAAATTCTACGAAGGGGAGGACGCGTGGTTGAATCAGTACTTTAAACTTTGACCAATAAAATATTCACCACACATTTATATCACATATTCAATAAGTAAACTTAAATATCATGTAAAGCATGTACACCTAAAACATGTAAACAAATAAGCATTCACACATATAACACAAGATATGATTACCCAGAAACTCTCCAATGAGAAGGTAAAACTAGGGTGTGGATGACACCCATAAATCTTCACTACTATAGTAATAAAGTGTATCCATTGAAGGTTACAATGTTTGATCATGAACCATGATCTAACCTATAAAAGGTGTACCCCATTAAAGGCTTACAAAGACTATTAGGTGCTACCTTGTTAAAGGATTTCAGCACCCTATTAAAATTGTGCCTTGTTAAAGGACTTCAACTCACAATTAAGTAAGCACCTTGTTAGAGGATTTCAATACAACCTGTTAGGACTACTCTATTAAGAGATTCAACTGATTGACTTGTTAGAATGTCTTAGCATTGATCCTATGATTAACACTCTTAATCTATCTTATTGTGTACTTAATCCTTCTTGATCAGATGTCTCTTTGTTGTTCACTATTTCCTTCCTCTATTCTCCTTTAACTGATTCTACAATACAATTCAGATCAAAATACCTTAGTCACCATGAATGTCCTAGTTTGCACATACAAAACTCTCCTTGATCATTCATACATTCCCTTTTTTGCTCTCATAGAAAGTTTAGGATTTATCCTCTTTCAGAAGACCTAGATGACTTGGGGTTAGGTGTGAATCAACGATTGTGATTCACCCATTTCGCCAATTAAACCTTCCTTTTACCTCATTGGATGCATGTAATACAAAGAGATTACAACTTAAGATTAATCCTTATCACCAAAATATCATAATTCAATCTATGAGCCAGCTCAAAAATGGTTTACATAGTAGTTTGTGCCAATACAAACAACTATGACAAAACTGTGTTACTTGACAATTGAAGTCCCTTATGCTTGGCATATACTAATTTCAATACTATGGCTTAGTATCTAAATGACTTGGCATCCACTATTTTCTTAGCTTCTAAATGACTTAGAATATATTGTCTACTCAGTATATGAGTGACTTTGCACATGAGTGACTCGACACTCACTAACCATGCTCTAACTTATACATGTGCTTGGTATATGCTACTTATTCGATATGAACTAAGTAAATGAATTAAGTGTATAGACACTCACTTGTCAAAACCAATTTGAGATAAAAAAAAATCTCCCCCTTTGACATGAGTGTCAAAAACACTTGATCATGCATTAATACTTTTATTCTTATGAGCATAACGTAACATAACTAGTTTGCTTCTGTATAAAATTTAGAATTTCAAAAATTTGCAATAATGTATACCTCAAAAAATCTTATAACTCCCCTTAAGTTGTTTGATGTATTCTATTTTTTATTCCGAAACAAAATTTATCCTATTGAGTAGATTTTCTTCAACTAATACTCTTTCACTTGCTTGTTTTTCTTACTCCCCCTTTACTCTTTCTCTCCCATGCTTTCTCTTACTCCCCCTTTTTGACACTAATATCAATGGGTTATACACTAATGGTGTGTTTGTTAAAGAAATATTTATGAACCTAAAGAATAATCTTAAGAGTGACATCCTAATTGTCACAAGCTACCTCCAAAGACTTGATTTGGATGGCCAACTTGACAGTAAGGTGTACTAGGCCATTTAATGTAGAAAGATTGGGGTCTTTCTTCATAAGAGTTTCTGCATTGCCTAACTCCTCATATAGAATCTCCATGTGAGGAGTCAATGTAGCCTAGATGCTTATCAATTTAGCCCTTATGTTGGCTTCATTTGTAGATAGTGTAACTAACTCTAGGTTTGCAATAGGGTCCTAAAGTGTTTCTCACTTTGAGCTGAAGTCATGGGAAATTTGGTCCTGGATGACTACATTTGACTTTCTAGCCTTGAGATGTGATTCTTTATTTCTTGTATGAAGAGTGTAGGATTACACAATTTGGTGTACAAAGAGAAAATGTTCTCTAGTACCTTCTTCACACTTTCTATCTTAATTGCCAATGCAACTTGTGTAAGTGCTATCTCACTAGATACCTTCTCATTCACTTTACTTTGAAACTTTTTTTAAACTATTCTGATAATTTTACATTTGTATCTAGGTCTATATCACTTACTCTTTCCATTATGTTGGTTAATTGTTTAATAATTGGCTTGGTTTCATCTAAAGTAGGTAGATTGAATGCATCTAACAAGATGTCTTTAAAATCAAGCAAAGCTTGCTTCTACCTATGCTCCCTTATGAGAAGTTCTTGATGTTTCTTTCTTGCTAGGGCTTCTTGAAGTATACCCACATACTCAATCGTTATTGTTGCATAATCATATTTTGGCTAAGAAACTTCTTCTTTTGATGAACTAGGACTTGGCACTAAGAATTGTAAAGGTGTTGCATCTGTGCTTAGCCTCTAAAGAGTTTGAATTTATTCTATCTCCTTTGGCTTGGTTATCAAATTTAGTTGTTTAGGCTTGTCCTTTTCTACCTTGTTGACTTCAGCTGTACCTGGATCTTGTGTTGTAGGCACAAGTACATCTACCTAACCTATCTGACCCTATGTCTCCACCTTATCTACTCCAATTGTCTCAACCTTATCTATTGCATCCTCTATTACATTTTCTAAGATTGGAGTGGCACCTATGTGTGTACTGACACTAGTGACTTGAGGAGTGATTATTGTTGGTTCTTGTGTTTTCACCTCCTCCCTTGTAGTCATAGTCACTAATTTTTGAATTTCATCTACACTCACCAATACAAGATTATCAAATAATTTTACCTATAGTGTAGATTGGTCAAGTATCTTTTTCAAGTCTTCTAAGGGATTTATGTTCTAAGAAATAGAATTAGAAACATCCTTGGCTATAATAGTTTTAATAGTTACACTTATTACCTATGGAGGGTTGATACTTGGCATTTTTGTAACTTGTACACTCTATTCTTGTTGCTAATCTATCTCAACTATTACCTAATCATCTATGTGCATATTAGTGCCTCCCTGAACTGTACTTCCTTCATTTTAATTGTCTTCATCATCTTTAACATTAATAAGTTCTTATTCACCTTCTTTCACTGTGACTAGTCCATATGTGATCTTCCACATCTATTTGAAATTTTGTACAACATCCTTAGTGTTGTTCTGTAGTATGATAAATGCTCTATATTTAGGAATAAATCCGATAGCATATTTCTTTCTGGCTTGGGATATTTGTGGCTTGCTAAGTTTTGGCATGACCTGGGTAAGGGATGTCTCCCTAATTTTCCTTTCTAAGTTCAAACAATAATGCCATTTTTTCTCAACTTTTTCATATAAAATTTTAGGTATGGAGTTGGCAATTTCTAGAGGAGCCTGCTCAAAAGTATTCATCATGGCATACATTGCCTCATCCACTTGATTCTTCTCAACTTTTCCAAGATTTTCAAAATCAATGTAAGTGAAACTTGATAAGTCAACATTGTTTCTAATATTCTCACATAAGTTATCCATATCTAAAGATGGATTATGACTCACCACTTGGAATTGACTAATTTCATTAGATTTAATCCTTTCCTCATTAGATTCAACACAAGAAACATATTTTCTTCTGGGTCTTTTCTATGCTCTACCTTCCTACTCTATAGGCTTGGCTTTTTCTTTAGCTTTTTGTGCAATGACATGCGTACTATCCATTCATGTGGTGGTTGTTGTAGGTTTTGGTTGGCTTGATTTAGCAACCTTCTTAGGTCTTGCCACTACTTGTTCCTTGGCCTTTCTCTTCTTCTGATAAGTGGGAATAGGTACTTCCTTAGCTTCTTCTTTTTCGGCAACTTTTGTAGTCTATGTTTCTTCCTCCGTGCTTGAATTTGAGTGTCTTCTTTATCTTCTTCTTTCTCCTCAAAACCTTCACCAAATTTTTCTTTTAGTTTCTTTACCAATTTATTCTTCCTTTTGATGATAGAGGTAGTCTTCAAATCCATAGTAATTTTTGAATTGGCCAACTTATAGTTACCAAAAGCCTAGGCATTTTTGTCCACTTCTTCTACAAGTAATGCAGTGACTACTACAAAGACCTCATCAACATTAATCTCACAACCTAACAGCCTTAGCCATCTCACTCAAGGAATACCCACTTGAACAAATGCATGGTTAGCATCAACTAGAAAAAAACATCGTTATGGTGTTTTTCAACTAAAGACACTAGAATCCTTAATGTCTTCTTCATGGATTGTTTGAAATCCTCAAAGTAACTAGTCATAACTGACTCAAAATTTTCACCTAATTGTTCAAAGAACTCTCCTATTTGAACTGTAATAGACCTATTTTTCTTCCATGCAGTAGTACCAAATGTAGGAAATGTGTTCTAAACATAAAAGAAGATACATATGAAAATAGCTTTGAATTTACACTAGGAGCTCTTTGTTTCCCTTATTGCTCCTAGATTTTCAATCAATTGTTGTAGCTGGAGCTTGGCAAGATCATATGTATGATCCTTCTTCACAATCTTGTATCCCATATCTACTGTAATGCAGGGTACAGTGTTCAATCTACTTGATTGATAAAACTTATGTGAAATTACCCTTATTGCAAAAGCTATCAAAGGAGATGTGATAGTATCTATGGTCATTCTTCTCTCATTCCACATAGCCCTTGTGTTCTTTTCAATAACTTCTTTGGAATCACTTCTCATAGTCTTTGGTTGATCTAGGGTTGGATGCCCTATTACCCTATGGATTATCCTCTTTGTAATTTTAATTGGTTCATTGTCTAACCATACTGAGCTATCATGAATTCTACTCAAAAAAATCATGATCCGCTTAGTTTTGAAAACATTAGGGAAATCTAGGGCATGAGTTAACCCTTTATTTTCTACTATATTGAACTCTTCCCTTAACAAAACATTTTCACATATTTTTCCATATGCTACTTTGATTTCCATATCAACAATACTACCAATCTTACAATTATAACACCTTTTGACATCTTGAATCATTAAAACCTTTAGTTGTATCATAGATAATGCACCTGAGCGATCTTGTTTGTATGTTATGTCTAGAATGTCCTTGAAAATAGGTTGTTTTACCTCATTGCTAACTAGCTGAACATTTAGAACCTTTTTTTCCTTTATATCTTTTTATTTTCAAGAACTAGTTGCCATTTTATAAATCTAGGGTTTATGAAATTCAAAATAGTGTAGCTCGACACACAATAAATACCTTATAAATCTTGATGAAATGATGTCACATACTTACTCAAATTTCCTACAAATACTTCAGATGAATTTTCCAAATCACCTCTAGCTCTTCTTGCTCTCTCTCAAATTCAGATGATGTTAAATCAGCAAAAATTGATCAAATACCCTTTTAGAGTGTTGTAATTAATGCTAAGTTCTTACATAGTTGTAAGCTCAGCATCAACTAATTTCTAGCTCACTCGACATCCACTTGTCTTTCCATTTATTTGACAACCATTATGAGCTCGACATCAACTAGCCAGTCTGCTAGCTTGGCATTCACTACAATTTCACTTGACAACCATAGGAAACTTTTCATGCTCGACAGTAACATAAAAGTTTGACAAAACTTAAAGATTTTTCTTTTATTCTTAATAAAACTTTGCATCTTTATTCATGCTTATGTAATCCTTTTAGAAAAAAATCATTTGGAACTAATGTATGGTATAACTTTTGAATATTAGTTCCACATACCTCTTGATTGCTTAGTTTGATGAGGTGTGATCACCCAACCCATTGGGTGAAGTGATCCCTTCTCCACTTGATGTGCTAAAATTCTCCCTTCTCTTCCATGCCTTGTTGTTTCATTTCTAACATTTTCAATATTTGTCTTGCCTTTTCTTTTATTGAACTCACAACTAAGTGCCTTTGACCTTGTTGGACAATATCAGTTGATGTGACTAGTCTACAAATAGCTAAAACATGTGGTTTGACTCAACCACCTTTTGTAGTCACTCCTAAAGTGTGTTCTAATGCAATTTTTATGTCCATACTCTTGATAGTAGTGACAACTATACCTTGTTTTATAGTCCCAATTATAAATGTTGTCATTGTTCTTTACCTTTGCTTGCTTTTTTGATGACCATATTGGGTTGGATCTAGACTCAAGAGATCTATGTCCATACTTCTGATAGTTGTAACAATATCCTTCAAATCTTTGAGTGTGCATGGTCTTTGTTTTGCATTCATGTACCTAATGGCCTTGTTTGTTTCACTTATGGCAGTGACACATGTTCTTTTTCTTATCATTCTAATTTACAATCTTGCTCCTACACATGTTGGCAGTATGTCCTTTCTTACAACAATTATGACAAGTAGGTTTGGAATTCTTACTTTTGTTACTTATTTCTTCAACACTTTTGGATGATTCTCCTTCTTTAGTACTTGTGTATCCAAGTCCAGATATATCATTGTTAGATGTAGTGAATCTCATTAATTGTTTAAAGTACTTGATGGCTTAACTAGGTTTATTGAAACTTTCAAAAAATTCCTTTTCTCTTCATCGGTCATTGTTCAACTATTCATTCTACAACTTTAGTGTTGTTATCTCAATATTCTTGGAATTTAGTTCATTGGTTGGAATTCATCAACTGACCCAAAGTTTCTAAATGAATGTTAGCAATCCTAGTTACCTTTGATGATCTATCTTCCAATCTGCTAGTCAAAACTATTTTAGACATCTTCAATCATGGCTTTGTCTTACACTTCTTTCTTTTTATGTTTGGTCACCTCACATAATAATATGGCTTGTGATTCTTGTTATATCAAGAGATTTTTGATTTCTTTAGTTTGGGTTCTATTCTTTTCCATTAGATCTACAATTGCTACATCAAATTCATTGGAGTCTCCATTTAGAAATAGCTTAGTAGTGTCCATCTCTTTGTATTGTGCATCATTCTCCTCAATGGAAATTACTTCCTTCTCTTCAATTATTTCTTTAGATCATCTCCGATTGCTTCATTCAACTGATTTAGAATAAGTTGTATTTCAATTTCCTGATTCTCAATGATCTTTCCCAACTTGTAGAATTCCATTTCCAATATCTTTCCTCAAAGTTTCAAAGCATCTCTTTTTAGAGAATCAGCTCTGATATAAATTGTTGGAATTACAATAGGAAAGGTAAACTTTTGAGAGGGGAGGGGGGTGAATCAGTGCTTCAAACTTTGACCCATAAAATATTCACTACACATCCATCTCACATATTCAATAAGTAAACTAAAATATCATGTAAAGCATGTTCATCTAAAACATGTAAACAAATAAGCATTCACACATATAACAGAAGATTTGATTACCCAGAAACCCTCCAATGATAAGTTAAAACTAGGGTGGGGATGACACCCATAAATATTCACTACTACAATAATAAAGTGTATCCAATGAAGGTTATAATGTTTGACCATGAACCATAATCTACCATGTGAAAGGTCTACCTTGTTAAAGGCTTACAAATATTATGGGGTCTTACCTTGTCAAAGGATTTCAACACCCTGTTAAAAGTGTGCCTTGTTAAAGGACTATAACCCACAATTAAGTAAGCACCTTATTAGAGGATTTCAATATAGCCTATTAGAACTACTTTTTTAAGAGATTCAATTGAATCACCTGTTAGAATGTCTCAACATTGATCCTATTATTAGCACTCTTAGGCTTGATGAATGATCACCTCTATCCTACTATGTACTTAATCTTTCTTGATCAGATGTCTCTCTGTTGTCCATTATCTCATTCCTCTATTCTCCTTTAACTAATTCTACAAAAGAATTCAGATCAAAAGACCTTCATCACCATGAATGTCTTGGTTTGCACATGCAAAAATCTCCTTGATCATTGATACAATCCCTTTTTTTTTTTCATAGGAAGTCTAGGGTTTGTCCTCTTTAAGAAGACCTAGGTGACTTAGGGTTAGGTGAGAATCAATGGCTATGATTCACCCACCACATAAACCTTTATTTTACCTGATTGGATGCATGAAATACATAGATATTCCAAATTAAGATTCATCCTTATCACCAAAATATTGTAATTCAATCTGTAAGTTGGCTCAAAAATAGTTTGCATAGTAGTTTTTGCCAATACAAACAACTATGATAAAATTGTGTTACTTGATAATTGAATTCCTTGATGCTCGACATATATTGATTTGAATACTGTGATGACATCTGAATGACTTGGCATCTACTATTTACTCAGCTTTTGAATCAGCCAACATATACTGTTTACTCAGGACATGAGTGACTCAACACATGAGTGACTTTGCACTCACTATTCACTCGACATGCTCTAACTTATATATGTTGTGCTTGACATATGCTACTTATTCAACATGAAATAAGTAAATGAATTAAGTGTATAGAAACTCACTTGCCAAAATTAATCTAAGATAAACAAGAGAGGGTGGGGATAGGATAAAGAGAGATAAGGGGATACAAATAGGGAGAGGGGGGAGAGAGAGAGAGAGAGAGAGAGAGAGAGAGAGAGAGAGAGAGAGAGAGAGAGAGAGAGAGAGAGAGAGAATTAGGGGATATGATAGAAAGAGTGAGAAAGAAAAGGGGATAGGAGAAAGAGAGGTGGATAGGATAAAGAGAAAGAATGGGAGGGAGAGAGAGAGAGAGAGAGAGAGATGATCTACCCTAGTGTGGTAGTTATAGATATCCTAGGTTGATTATTTAAATCCATAAAACCTGATCAAATTCTAGCTTGATGATAGCCTAGGGAAATGATCCAAAGGCTTGGGAGACTATTTTCCCTCCATTTTTTTCCCTTTAGATATTTTTTTATCTACTAAGATCAATTGACGTCTTCATCTTCATCATGTATGCCAATGGAGAAGTAGGTATCTGTATAATCACCACCATTATCTTACACATCTTCTTAGCTTTCTAACTATGTAGTTTTTTCTATTTTTTGATAGCATGAATATTGTAAACTTTAATTACTTTTACCGATGCCTTGACATTTCTCAATAACAGATGTCTACCATCTTTTTAGTAAATGTTGATATACTTAACCAAATTCAAAATAAATTACAAATTATTGCTCTACACATACTATGCACATTTTAAAAAAAAATTCCATCTTCAATTATTTTGATGCAAGTTATGCTCAATACAGAAATAGGTACCAAAATTTAAGGATGTAGTATGTTCAATAATTTATTAAAAAAATACTCATCATAAAATTAGTAAAACATACACAACTTCTAAATATGACTCTTAACTATTATCCTACCAAAGGGATATGAATAATACTAAATATAACTATTTCTTTTGTGTTCCACACGAAAACAACTATGTTATGTTTTCTAAAAAAATCAGGAACTATTTTTCTTGTGCATATGGTTTGACCTACCTAATCTTATCCATTTTGTAAAGACTCTAGTAGTTTATAAAGTAGATTCAGAGTACTACAATTTATATGTTTTACACATCTTGTCATATTTAGTAGATGACCCTCAAATGTCTTCTCCAAGTTCAAGTTTCTCTGATTTCAAAGAAAAGGTGTCCACTTATACCCCCCCCCTTTTGTACACCATCTTGGTGCACTCACCTATATGCTTAGGGGAGTTGTATGGATTTTTATTTATTTTTGCACACTATTTTTTTGCCACTAATGTTGAAGGGAGTGAATATTATTCCCATATATAGTCTTATTTCCAATTAGTGTCAAAAATTCAAGTGAAAGTAGCATGATAAACGAGTTCATATACTTCTCGAGAAATGAAGGAGGAGATGAATGAGTTTTATAGTTATACCCAAGCCCAATACATACTGAGATATTCTTCATACACCAATAAGATGACATCAACGAGCTAGATAGAGTATACTAAGAAAACAAACTACTATGATATGTAGTTATAACTGAGTAGAGTCTACACCAATTGACAATACAAGGAAAAAGGTATTTAACAAGTGAAACATAAGATAGGGGTATGTGCAGGATCATGGTCAACCAAACTATGCTCTTAAGTGGCAATAAAAGAATAGAAAATTAGGGTTATGTCAACTTGATTTCCAATTTTCTACTTGTTATTAACTTTATATCAAAAGTTGAGAGAAAAGAATCTCTAATAAATTGAATTTAGTTTCTAAACTACTAGGAATTATCTCAAAAAAATAAAAACTTGATTGGTCAAAATTTTGAATTTTAATGCAATATTACAAAAATTTCAGAGCAAAAATAAGTAGACTTATGTCTGACCACCTTAATTAGAATCAAATGATAAATTTTTTTAATAATATTCTAGATATAAGTAGTAGACTCATGCCTAGATGTGACACATATTTTTGGGAATTTTTATTCTTAATAAATAATAAATAATTAATTTTTGACTTTAGTATTTTTGGAATTAAAAAAATCTCTTGTCTAACCACCTTAACTAATTCAAAACTCTACAAAATTCAATTTTCCATTTATTTTTCCTTATAGTAGAAGAAACATAGAATGTAATGCATCTTTTGGATTTAAAAAATGTTGTACCATTTGAAAGTTATAGTTGGTTTTCAAGTAGTGTGTCAGTCAGCACTTTATATGTAACTTCATTAGAAAATAAGTAATAATTACTTACTAAACTCGTAATTTGACAAAACTTACATTTATGGAAATATAAGAATATTCTTAAGAAACCCTTTTCATTTCATCAAATTTTGGTTAAAAAAAGTTGTCAATTACATGTTTGAAGTAAAAATCACATAAAAATAGGCCAAAAGCACATTTTTAGAATTTTTTTAAGTTGACTATATAGGTTTGGTATCAAAAGATATAGTAGACCTTATAAATATATTAATTGTTTTCATTTAGTATCAGGGTGGGTGGGAAAAAAGTTGGAATAGATTTTGAAATGGTTTGAGATATTTTAGAACTACTGGTTTTTCAAATTGCCACTTTTTGGCACACCATGATCCTACACATACCCATAGATACAAGTTTGAATTGGCACAAAATCTTATGAGACATGATCATACTGAGTGGGAAAATGGTTTATATAGTTTAAGATAAAGATTTGAAAATATTTCTTGAAGAATGTGAATTTATTATTTGATAATTGAAAGGCAAGAATAGCCAATGAAAATAAGAATAGGGAAGGAATGAAATAATAGATTATTTTGGATGGTTAATTTTGACAAATGATGGAATCTAGAATCCTCCTAAATCCTAAATTTAGGTCATAGATTGATAAGACAAAATAAAATTCTAAATAGAATAAACAAGAATAATTTTAAAGGTTTTTGTTTTTTGTTGTTCGCAGTGCAAGAAGTATTGAAGTCGGAAAGGAGATCAGAGGACAAAGTAGAGTATAGAGGATATCATAGGTTATAGGTTAGAGAGTCGAGTAGAATTGAGAAGGAATCACATATCAATCACATAAGTTAATATATTGATAGGAAGAGGAGGGGTTTAATCAAGCAATGTAGGTTGTTATTACAATGATCATCTACTACTTTCTAATCACTATAGTAGTACTAAATCCTTGAAAAAGGTTGACCTGACTATATTTTATGTAATGGGCAAGGGCCTACAACAAAAAGATAAATTGTGAAACTCTTATCTGGGAGGCCTTGGGTTCGAATCTTCTTGAGTTAAATAAATAAATAATAATAATTAATTAAAACAAATAATAAATAATCTTGGCTTCAACCTCTTACCAATAAAAAATAAAATATTATAGTATTTTATGTAAATCTCTTAACTGAGTACACACGTAGAAGAGTGTTGTTAAATCAAGTTAAGAAAGGTAGATCCTAGGAGATATAAATGTATACTCCTAATAGAATAGGACACCAGAAGTGACAAAACATTGTAGCCCTAAAAATGCACCCTCTTACTATAATGGTGATGAAGTTTTGGGTACCATCCCCATTATAGTTTTCCCTCTAACCAAGGTTTTTTGCGTGACCAAATGATTATGTTAAATGTGTTATGATTTTATGGTTGATAAATGTTCAATTAGTTAAGTTACATTCATTAACAATTAATGTGGTAAAATTTTAGTGATTATCGAGTAATAGAGGAATCAAGGAGAACACTAACTTTTTTTAAGGTTAAAAGCTTTTGAGGATACTAATTCACAAACCCAAAAACTCTCTCAACATCCTACCTTTCCAATATTTCGACAATATTCATTTATCCAAGTATATGGTTAAGTGCTTCAAAATATATAGTTCAAACAAATGTGTTGATGCTATATTATCCATTTCTAAAAATTGGCATTAAAGCTTAGTTACTTAGTGGAAGTTTAACAATTTGAGAATGATCCCAATGAGTAAAGTATATTTTCAAAGAAACTATGAAGAAACACATGAGAAATTGGAGTATGTAAATGATGAAATGGGGAGAGTAAAAAACAAACTCAAAGATGTATGAGATTACATTAAGAAGATCAAGGATTAGATTGATGTAGCTTCAATGATTAAGAGTAAAGCACTAGTTGAGTAGATCAAGGAATTAGTTTTGGTTGCAAAACTCAAGAAAGAAGCACTTAAGTTGGTCAATATATCAGATGACATAAAAGAGAAAGAAAAACTTGACACAAACCTGAATGGTAAAACAAATGAATGAAAGGATTTAAACACTCAAATTACAAAGGTAAAATATGAGGTTCATGATTTAAAGCTCAAGTACAAAGAACATGAAAAGTATACTAATATTGTGAAAGGTGAGCCTATGGAAACAAAGTTACATTTCAATAAGTTATGTTCAGGTATAGATAAAATTGATGAATAAATCATGCTATAGAATCCAAAGGGAGATCTCATAGGGATTATATATATAGAAGGAGAGTATTGTAAGCAATCTAAAAGATCAACTAAAGAAAAACGTTAGCAAGATTAGACATTAGATCAAATTGAGGAACCTAAAGAACAAATGAAATCATCAAATGAAGATTGTTTCTTTTCAAAACATATGGGCACATGAAGCTACATGCACAAAGATGGAGGACCAAAAAGGGGGTCTGATTTTTCATTTTTTTTCTAAAATTAGAAAATTTAGAAGTTTGACAAGAAATTGAAGATAGTTGGACTCAATGTTTGATGATATGACAAACAAAGTTGTAATCCTCTTAATGTAGTTCCTAAACTACTAATGTTTTTGTTAAATGGTGGAGTTTAAGTCCCTAAAAAAGTGGGAGCATACAAAGTGGTCCTATTTTTGGAGTAAAAACATAAAATACTACCAGGTGTGCTTCACCTAAAATGTGAACTTTAAGAAACAAATCCCTTTACTAAGAAGGTAGCTAATGCTACATATTTTATCCTAGAATTTTTGTCTTTTTTTTAATGTAAATTTGATTTATTAAGAATGTTGAACATGGAGACATCTCAAAAATGTGATTTTCTTTTTGTTGAACCCCTCAAAATTATTAAAATATAATTGAAAATAAATAAAATTCAAGAGTGTGTAAAAAAGAGTCTAGTATCTTAAAAAGTAACTTGTTACAAGAATTGATGAATGAACCAAAATCTAACCCCACAATAGTACACATTGGTTTTTGACAAAAATGGACATACATTGACAAAAAATTAGAGATAAAAGGCTTAACATAATCTGAATTTAAATTATTATTTTTTGGTGAGATAAGTAACAAATAGATGTATAATATCATGTAACCTAATTTTATTGTTATATAACCATGAGTAAATGTGATGGATGCCACAAAACAAAATATACCTTTTTTGTATACTTGCTAGAACACATATCTCAAACATGTTTTAGACATACAAGCCAAACCAATTCCTTAGGCATGGGAAAATTAAATGACTTACAAAGAGTGCATGCCCTAGAGAGTGTACACATTATACGACATGCCCATTATAGGGCATATAGACTATTAGAACACAAAAAATTATATAAAGGCCTTGTACTAGTGAATAAGGATCACATTTTCTATTTTAGCAAATGATCTTTGCATCATATTTGACATAAAATATCTTTTCATGGTGCTGAAGACCACAAAAGGGAATATTATATCAATTTACACCATTAGTTTACTTATTATTCCACATTGAAGTGCAAAAGTCAACAATTCATCATAAAAAATGATCATTTGAGGTAAGTTTTAAAGTTTTTAAATGGGAAATATGAACAAAGAGTTTTTTCTATCACAACTTTGGCATATTATAATAGATTTTATATAACATAAAATAAAAAATATAATACATGCAATTAACAAAAAATAATGATTAAATACATATTATAATGAAATATCTTCAATTATGATTTTAATTATTTATATTTTTAAATATAAAACATAGAGATGTAATTAAAAATCATAAATAAAGATTAAACCAATATTATAATGAGCAAGACCCTAGGTGAACCAAGCCTGTCCCAACCCCAAAACCAAAGTTGAACCATGTATGGCCAATTCATTTATCCTTTCTACCAAACCAAGTTAAATAGTTTATTAGAACGAGAAATTTAAATAATAGGTCTTTATAGAAGAATTTTTTCACAAAATTCAAATTACAAAAACATAAATTTTACAACTCTTGTCACTCAAGTAAAAGCATATATACGATATCCCATAATATATGCACTCTATTAGATTTGCAAACTCAATTTGTCATCCACAACTCTGCTAGATCTATTGTTTACAAAATATAGATTCAATGTGGCCTCCCATTAATAAAATTTTGATTTATGATAGACTAATGTATCCCCCAACACTCTTTCCTGGTCCTAAATACCCTTCTTGAATGATGGCATTAGTGAGGTGATCAAAACTAGCCCAAAAATTCTTTTTATAAACATTTTTCAACACCAAATTTCTAGAATTTAGTACGTATAAATGGTCTACTTGGCTCACATTGGAAAACAAATATACATTTCTATTCAAATCTTGTATATTTAAGCAGTGTGAGTTCCCATATTTAGACATAGGATCCCATTAATAGGTGAATTTTTTATTGACTACTTGCATGATTGTCTCAATTTAAGTAATGTAGGCTATGGAAGTGTACAATTTTTTATTTCTATTTTTTGAGAATTTTAGTGCAAACCTCCCATTTTAGCTTTGAAACTTATTTTCTTGAGAATTCCTAAATAAGCATAAATTTTTGAATATATGATAGAAGAGATTTCAGCTTGCGAAGTAGCATTGAGATATTCAAATATGATAGAGAAACCTATGACTAGACCTAAAGGTAGCCAAATAGGAAAAAAAATAGGCAATGAGTTTACCACTCAATAAGTTATTTCTTGTGAATTCCAAAAAAAAAAACCATATGAATCAACGTAGGTCACATAACTTGTATGTGATTTTGTAAACTTGGTTGATTAATATTTAAACACTCAAATGTCATCTATAACTAGAGAGAAAGAATCCATGTTTTATTTAAGAAAAATTTTCAGTTGACTTAGAATTTGATGTGCATTTGACATACAATTTTAAGTGGAAGAAATAAGAGAAATAATGTCAAATTCATTGACAGTAAGTTGGATGAAGGGAAAGGCATGAGTGCTTTAATAGGAAAGTTACAAATCAATGTTCCCTAAATTATAATTGTTAGGGGGAAACTCATTCTTAGAGAACATAGACTGCTTGATGGACCTCCAAGCATTTTTCCTTGACTTCCATAGAGGAACCTCATGTAAGGAAACTTGCAACAAAAATATAACCATTTCTACATAACCAATAATAGATCTTAAATCAATATGCAATTATAATCCACATGCAAGAGAATATACAACATACCCAAAAAAATTATGACATGAGATTTACCTTGGGAAACCCTCATTCAGGGAAGAAACCCAACCTCCAAAAGAATCCATTGCCATGTATTATTCAGCAAAAACATCATTGGAATACAACCATGGAAGCCTTCAAAGGCATCACCACAGTCAAGCAATCAATATGAACAAGCATGAATCCACACATCCCATGACATGCTTCCAACCTTCACAAATGCTCCCTTGGCTAACCTATCAAGCCTTGTCTTGCTCAACTTTCCTTTTTTGTCTTTTCTTGGCCTCCCTCTACAACTATTAGTTTGTGGTGATTGATCAAGGAAGTATTATAAATAAAAAATTAGGATGTGGCTGACATGTTGTAACCCTAAAGTAGCAAAAATACTTCTATAAAAGGGCTTATGGTTAGGTATCTTTCATAGTGTGTGATGCAAAAATTGCTTCTTGTGGTAGTATTGAACTATAAGGGATTAAGGATTGTAATCGGTTTGTAAGCATTGGATCATAATAGAATTGGACTTGTTGTTTGGTGAAAATAGCCTAGAGTTTAGGTAAACCATGCTAAATCTTGGTGTCTTGTGTTCTTTTACGCACGATTTATTTTTTCCTGATATTATTTATATTTGCATGTGATTTTTATTTATGTCTGTGGTTTAATGCTAACAACTGGTATTAGAGTGAGGTTGTTTTTTCGCTTATCATCTACAATAAAGTCTCATAGCTAAGTGGAAGTGATGGCAGATGAGGGTAAGCTAAAGGTTGACAAGTTTAATGGGTAGAACTTTCAGTTACGAAAAATGCAAATGGAGGATTATCTTTATTAGAAGGATTTATGGAAACTATTGGAAGGAAAAACAAAGAAACAAGGAACTATGACAAATAAGGACTGAGAGATTTTTAGATAGAAAGGAACTTGGAAGCATTAGGTTATGCCTTGCAGCATTGGTGACATTCAAAATTACAAAAGAGTGTTTATTTAATATGAAGATGGTAGAAGGTGGATCTATTGTAGATCATTTAAATGAGTTTAATACTATTACTATTTAGTTATCTTCTATGGGTATTAATTTTGATGAAGAAATTAGGGCTCTCCTATTTTTTTGTTCTTTGCCTGAAAGATGGAATGGCTTGGTAATGGTTGCGAGTAATTTTATTTCTAGATCTAATACCCTAAAATATGATGATGTAATTGGTGTTATTTTGAGTGAGGAAATTCATAGGAAATCCTTAGGTGGATCTACATTAGAAAGTTCTTTGAACTCACAAAAAAGAGATAGAACTATTGAGAGAGGAAACAATTTTGCAAACCATAGGAAATATAGAGAAAAGTCAAAGGGAAAGATGTCTCAATCCAAAGGACCAAGAGATTGCTGGTATTATGAAAAACCAAGACATAAGAAGAAAGATTGCTAGACTTGGAAGAACAATGAAGGAGACAAACTAGAAGGGAACAAGTAGGAAAACATGGTAAGTAACAAATACAAAGAGGATGATTTACTTATTTCTTTAGAAAGTGTTGATGATTCATGGGGTTCTAAATTTTGGTGCTTCATTTCATGGTACACCTCATCGAGATTATTTTATTGATTATGTCCAAGGGGATTTTGGGCTTGTTTATTTGGGGGATAATGAACCTTGTCAGATTTTTAGAAAGGGAAAAGTTAAGATTAAGTTGTAGAATGGGAATCATTGGCTACTACATGAGGTAAGACATGTTCCAAGGCTTGGTAGGAATTTAATTTCAGCAAGTCAACTAGGTGATGAGGGTTGTGTAGTTGCTTTTAATGATAAAAATTGGAAGGTTTGAAAATTTTCCCTTGTAGTAGAAAAAGGTGTGCAAGTAGGCACCTTATATCTTTGTACAGGTCATACTATTCCTTCTACTTTGATTGTTTCAGAGAAAAATGAATATTTAGGAACAATTGTTGTAGTTGAGCAGGCAGAAAAAATAGTTGCTATAGTGCTTTGGCAAAATAGACTTGGACACATGAGTGAGAGAGGTATGAAATTAATTCATTCAAAGATAGTTTACCAGGTTTGAAATGTGTCAATATGAATTTCTGTGAAAGTTGTGTATGGAAAACAAAAGAGAGTGAGTGTTATGAAGAGTGGGAAGGATAAGAAAAGTGAGATATTAGAGCTTCTACATATACATGTATGGGGACTAGCTCAAGTATCTTCCCTTGGTGGCTCTCACAATTATGTTACATTTATTGATGATGCAACTAGAAAAGTATGGGCTTATTTCCTTGAACAAAAATCTAATGTATTTCAAACTTTTCAAAAATGGAAATGCTTGGTTGAGAATGAGACTAGTAAAATGCTTAAATGTCTTAGATCTAATAATGGCAGTGATTATTGAAGTTATGATTTTGAATATTATTTCTCCACTAATGGTATTTGTAGATAGAAAACTATTCCAAGAACTCCATAGGAAAATGGAGTGACTGAACGCATGAATAAGACTATAATGGAGTGTGCAAGGAGCATGAGGTTGCATGCAGAGTTTCCCTTAAACATGTGGGTGAAGGCTATCAATACTTCTATATATTTGATTGATAGAGGTCGCTCTACTCCTTTGGGTTGTGGTATTTTAGAGGAACCATGGACTAGTAAGAAGGTGAGTTATTCTTTTCTCAAGACCTTCAATTTGAAGCATTTGCTCATATAGATTCTGAAAACAGAACCAAGTTGGAAGCTAAGTCAAAGAAATGTGTACTTGTTGGCTATGGCATTAATGAAATTGGTTATAGGCTTTGGAATTTTGAAAATCGTAAAATTTTAAGAAGTAGGGATGTCATATTCAATGAGAAACTGTTGTAAAAGACCTATTATAGCAACATAAGAAGAAAGAAGATGATTATGTAGTTTTGGATGATACTCCAAAAGATGATATTCAAACAATTCCTCACGATTTTCAACAACAAATACCACACACCCTATTGAATGTTAGATGATCAACAAGGCTAAGTAGACCTCCATAAATATTTTCTCCTTCTTTGTACTCTATTTTACTAACAGATGCTAGTGAATCTAAATGTTATGATGAAGCTATGTAGGTGGATACTTAGATTTAGTGGGAGTCTACAATTGTAGATGAAATAAACTCCTTGCTAAGAAATAAGACTTGGGATTTATGCAAGTTTCTTGTAGGTAAACAAGCTTTATAGAATAAATGGGTTTATAGTTTGAAAGAAGAGGATGGAGGTAAGAAAACATTTAAAGCCAGGTTAGTTGTAAAAGGATTTGCACAAAAAAAGGGTATTGATTTTGATGAGATATTCCCTCCTATTGTAAAAATGACTTCTATTCACACTGTTTTAAGAATTGTTGCTACTAAAGATTTGCATTTGGAGCAGCTTGATGTTAAAACAACCTTCCTTCATGGTGATTTGGATGAAGAGATATATATGGCACAACTATAGGGATTTATGGTCAAAGGTAAGAAGAACTTAGTGTATAGACTAAAGAAAAGTTCATATGGCTTGAAGCAAGCATCTCGACAGTGGTATCTAAAATTTGATAGTTTTATGCATGAGCATGGATATAGTAGGTGTCATTCAGACCATTGTGTTTATTTCAAGAGGTTGGATGATGATAGTTACATTATTTTATGTTTATCTGTTGATGATATGGTTGTAGCTATGTCTAACATGAATCAAAATGCCAGTTAGTACATGCATTTTCTATGAAGGATTTGGGGGCAGCAAAAGAAATACTTTGTATGAAGATTTGTAGAGATAGGAAGAACAAGAGATTAACATTATCTCAAGCTTATTATATGGTGAAGGTGTTGCAATATTTCTCTATGGAGAATGCTAAAGCTATTAAAACACCTTTACCTGGTCATTTGAAGTTGAGCAAGGAGATGTGTCCAAAGACATAAGAAGAGGAGCCTAGAGGATAAGATGTCCAAAGGTACCTTATGTTTCAATTATATGAAGCTTTATGTATGCTATTGTATGTATGGGACCAGATATTGTACATGCAGTGGAAGCCATTAGGAAGTATATGAGTCATCTAGGGCTTGAGCATTAGAATGCTATGATATTTGAGAAGAATATCCAATAAGTGTCTACATTTCGGGTTCTCTACTACTAATTTATAGGGATATGTTGACTCAGATTTGGAAAGGGATATTGATACCAAGTGGAGTACTACATGTTATGTATTTAATGTTGGTGGGGCAATAGTGAGCTAGGTTTCAAGGTTGCATAAGGTGAACAATTTATCCACTAAAGAGGCAGAGTATGTTGTTGCTACAAAGGAAACCAAAGAGATGATATGGTTTCAGTTCTTCTTGGAAGAATTGGGAGACCCTCAAAAGGATAATTATTTGTCTATAGATAGTCAATGTGTCATTCATCTTGCGAAGAATTCTACTCTGCATTTAAAGACAAAAAACATATAGTTTTGGTACCATTTCATTCGGTCAATTTTGGATGACTAACAGTTAAAGTTGGCCAAGATACATGTAGATGTTAATCTAGTAGATATGTTTACAAAGGTAGTGACAAGGGAGAGGTTGAACTCCTCCTCAGCTTCTGTTAGTCTTCTAGACTAAATATAATAAAAGAATAGTTGAGTCTAGGGTGGTTTGATCTAGTGGGAGCCTCATGGAGTAGCAGTATAGCTATAAGATCAGCCTCCAAGTGGGAGATTTTTGTTTAGTGTGGAGCTTGACCAGTCCCCAACTAGGAGATTGTTAGTTTGTGGTGACTGATCAGGGAAGTACTATGAATTTGTTTTGGGATGTGGCCAATGTATGACCACCATATGACCAACATGTTGTAACCCTAAAGAAAAAAAAATACTTGTATAAAAGGGCATATGGTTAGGTATCTTTCATAGTGTGTGATGCAAAAATTTATTCTTGTGGCAGTATTGAGTTGTAAGGGATTACAAATTGTAATCAAGTTATAATCATTGCATCGTAATAATATTGGACTTTCCATTTGGTGGACATAGCCCAAGGTTTGAGTGAATGCTAAATCTTGGTGTCTTGTGTTGTTTTCTATGCAATTTACTATTTTCTGATATTGTTTATATTTGATTGTAATTGTTATTTTTGTTCGTGGTTTAATCCTAACAACAAATACCCTTGTGTCTTCTTATATAGTAGAAAGTCCCACAAAACCACCAAGTGGTATTGCATAAACCATGTGCTACCTAACCTATTGACCTCACATTTAATATTGGACATTTAAATCTTTTCCCCAATATTAAATAATTACATCAAACATTATCACAATGTTATAATACAACTCATCAAGTATATCCCATGGGAATCTTTCCATGTTGCATGCCCATCTAGGTGATTCTAGGTACAATATTACATAATGAAATACAATAATAAAATAAAACAATATTATGCAAATTGTGCAACATACATAATCTCAACACCTCTTGTGTGATTATAATAAACCTACATTTTTTTCAAAAAATATGTTGCCCACTTTCCTCATAATTTCAAAAAGCAAGCCTTATTTGAATTCTAATGAACATGGGAAACTTTTAAACAAAATAAAATTTCACAAGATTTTCCTTGTTCGTCATAAATCTTTGTCAAAATTTAGGTTCAAATATATTAGTGTATATTGAATTTTTAGGTTATGATAGCCTTATGAAAACCCACTTTTAGGCTAAGGGAGCTTATACAAAGCACTTGGATCACTATTTTAGTTAAGGAAACATTGAAAACCCTATTTTTATTGCATGAGTCTTTGGTCTTTAGTGTTGTGTTCTACTGAGAAACTAGAGCTTAGTATGATTTTTGGTTTTAGGTTGTTGTTTGTTTTCTAGTTTTGGGCTGTTGAATTATATAGGTTTATCTCTTTCTTAAGTATTTTTTGTATTCAGGTTGAAGACCCTCCTCAAAATTTTCTTATAAATGGTTTTTGGGTCTAGTCAAAGCTAGGTTTTCCCCTAACAAAAAAAAAGGGTAGTTATTGTCATTAATAACAACTTTAAAATCACAATGATTGCTTCAATGTGACAACATTTTATCAACAAATACTATCGCAAGTATTGAAACATGATCAAGTACTTGTTCTTTTCCACTAGCTATGTTGTGATCCTTTTCATTTACAAGATTGCAAGTCATGTTGCAACAACACAAGTTCCATTCCATGTTATAAGTGAATGTCTACAATTTAACTTGAGGTAGCTTCTACACCATCACTTTCTTACTCAACATATTCCACAATAAGTTACCTCAAAAATAGTATGTTGTAGGGTAGGAAAATAATTTAAAACATGCAGAAAAAATTGAAATTGAACATTAACATTAAATATGAATGAGAACACTAAACAAAAGGGAGACATTTAAAACTAGGCCCCATACCGGTCACTAACTCTCTCAACATTGAGAGTGTGTTGATTAAGACCACCATTTTGATATATTTCTTCTAAACTATGTGTGTGTGTGTGTATTATATATATATATATATATATATATATATATATATATATATATATATATATATATATATATATATATATATATATATATGAATGGATGTATGTATATGTATGTGTATGTATGTACACACACACACATATATAAACCTTATCTTTTCTTAATATATTGAACTTATCAATAATAGATTTAAAATTGTATCTCTCCTTTTTAAATATTGTTTTTCCTCTTTCCTTTAAACAAATTCATTGTTTTCAAAATTCAGTTTGTGTTGTTATCAAAATATGTTGTTTCTATTGAAGTAGTTTTAAAAACTGTTAATTCAATTGAAAATATATGATTAACTATAGTAAAACATAGTATTCAATCATATCACATTGAAAATCTAATTTTTTAGTAGAATATAATAATTTAATATAATTTAATCATATAATAGCTTTATAAATGATTTAAAATAAATATACTACACTTATACTATCTCTCTAATTTTAAAAATTGGCACTTGTCTTATCCTATACACCTATATATACACCTATATGCAAGTAGCAGCAACTATCATCCAAACACATCTTTCCTCCCTCTCTCTCAATATATATTTCAAATATGAACAGGGCAGGTATCTTTGACACGTTTTATCATCCAAACACATCTTTCCTCCCTCTCTCTCTATATATATATTTCAAACATGAACAGGGCAGGTATCTTTGACACGTTTTATTGATGTCGATCTGATAATTTATTTGAAGAATAGAAATGTTCAATTTGAACAGATGCCTTATCTCTAAAAAACATTATTTCAGAAAGAAAACCATTTGTCGTATATTATTTTCTTGTTTTTAATGATTTTTAGTTGTGTTCATCATATGTAAGAGTCCTGTTGCCATATAAGATGAATAGGAATCATGGTAAAGAGGTGGGGCTGCAGAACGTAAGATGCCATACGGCAGAATGAGCAGATCGTCGAAATTGGGGAGGCCTGCTGTGAAAAATCAAACTATTGCAATCACTGATTATTAATCTCCTATCACAAATGATTATTAAACTGCTGAAAATAAATTCCCAGCTAATATCGAAAAATAACACAACTGCAACTTCACTTATAAAATACGGAAAGAAATGCGCAACAGAATCAACACAATATTTTCGGACAAATTGTCCCTGGAAAAACCCCTAAGGGAAAACTAGTTCTATAGATGAGAAATTATATTAAACTTCAGCAAATCAAGAGATACAAAATTCCTTGCCTCACACTGGTAGAACTCCGACAACCTCCTAATTTCTCCCACTGATATTTCTCACTGCTATCCCTGCGCTAACACTGCGCCCTTGCTAACACTGCAAGACTGTTTGCTAACACTGCAAACTCCTTCTCCAAAACGCTTCTTCCCTGTGCCCTTGCTGACACTGCAAGACTGTTTGCTAACACTGCAAACTGCTTCACAAAAGCTTCTTCACATCCAAAGCTTCCTGCAAAACTGTTTGCTAACACTGCAAACTGCTTCTCCAAAGCTTCCTTGCTAGCACTGCAAGACTGTTTGCTAACACTGCAAACTGCTTCTCCAAAAGCTTCCTTGCTAACCCTGCAAAGCTTACTGTCCAAATGACCCAATGACCCCTTTCTATACTACTCCTGTTGGTAAACCAACGACCGAGATTAAATCTAACCAATGGCTGAGATTAAGACAACTCAACAGCCAATAATAGAATTGGTTGCAAGGTGTCCAAAAGGGAATCTCTAAAATTAGTAAATAATAACCATTTACTAATTTTTGGCAAGTGGACAAACAGCTGTCCAAACCACCCATAAATACAACCGCTATTCATAGATAAGGACGAACAGCTGTCCAAGCTACCCATAAATAGTGCTGCTATTTTCGGGTCAAAAATAACAGCTGTCCAACTAACAATAATTAACACTCCCTCTTAGCGAGGAAGTTGTTCTGCATGACACCCATCTTATCTCTGAATAAGATAAATTTGGCCTTTCCCAAAGCCTTCGTCAGAATTACCTGCTCATCTGTAGGTATGTATTGTAGTCAAACAACTCCCCTTTGTACACAATCTCTGATGAAGTGATATCTGATATCTATATGTTTAGACCTATCATGAAACACTGGATTCTCAGACAACTTGATGCAACTCTGATTGTCACAATGTATCATAGTAGTCTCAACCTTCTGACCAAACAAGGCTACTAACAACTTCCGAAGCCATATAGCTTCACATGTCGCCATGCTAGCTGCTATGTATTCTGCTTCTGCTGAACTTAGAGCCACAGACTTCTGCTTCCTGCTGAACCAAGATACAACTCCTGATCCCAAGCTGAAACAACACTCTGAAGTGCTCCTTTTGTCTGTTGTACTTCCTGCCCAATCTGCGTCAGTATAGCCTATCAACCTGATACCTTCACCTTGAACATATCTGATCCCATACTCGACTGTACCATGCAAGTAACATAGCACATGCTTAGCCGCTATCCAATGCATTCTCTTTGGTTCAACCATGAACTGACTAAGAGAGTTTACTGCAAATGCTATATCTGGTCTAGTGTTGACCAAATACATAAGCGAACCAATCAACTATCTATATAAAGTGGGATCTACATCTTTCTCCTTAGATGTATCGTCATGCTCTGTGCTCACCTCCGGAACACCTGTCACGGTCTCACGAAGCAATCTAAGTGCTCCATGATGAATATGGCCCATCCTCCTATGCCATAGCTCTCCAAGATCTCTAGGATTATTGTTGCTCATAAGTACCTTAGGAGTATCAAACTGCAATCTATAAAGGCGACCACTCCTAACTCCAATAGTTATGGGTGATTTCCAATCCTTGTGCTTAATCAACACATGTGTCCCTCTAAAGAGTACATTATACCCCCTATCCTGAAGAACAGATACAGAAATCAAATTCATACCTAAGCCCGGCACATATAACACATCATGAAGAGGAATTATCTTTCCATTCTCCCTCTGAAACTGAACAGTCCCTTTCCCAACAGGGTTGAGTTTGTACAAGTTTCCCATAGAAATCTGGATGTTGGTGTCCTCCTCCTTGTAACTGGAGAAGTACTCTCTAACTCCTGTCATATGAAATGACGCCCCACTATCTATATACCAAACACACTGTGAGGTTGAGCTAACCATACAAGCTATGAGTGCAAACTCATCTTCCATTCTGCTGGAGAGTTCTTTTGCACTTGCTGAAGCTGCCACCTGCTTCTTACCCTTTTTCTTCTTTGGGCAATCACTGACATAGTGGCCAAACTCGTGACATCCAAAGCACTTGACCTTAGAAAGGTCCTTCTTCTTCTTTTCACTTTGTGAATTTGATCCTTTGCTAGATCCCTTCTTTGCTTTCCCTTTACCCACTAGGGCAACGTTCTCTTGTTCCACCTCATTTTTCTGACTCTTGTTGGCCCCATTGACAAGACTTAGTCTAAACTCCTCCTAAGTGAAATCAGTCCATAGTCGATCCCAACTCGGTAAAGTATCTCATCCACTGACAACTTGAACAAAGACACTCCATTGTTTAGTAAACCCATTTAGGGCTATTCTTACTAGCTCATCATCACTAAGGCTATCTCCAACAGCTGCTAACTCATCCTTGATAAGTCTGAGCCTGGTGAGGTAACTTGTGACGTCTTCTCCCTGATTCATCCGGGTATTCTTTAGCTTCTCTCTGAGAATCAACTTCCTGTTAGTGGTAGCATTCTGGTACAGATTTAGAATGGCGTCCCACATCTCTTTTGCTGTATCTAGCTCCGAGATATGTGGAACAATATGATCCTTGACACCATCAAGGATAATCCTCCTCGCTTTGGCATCGTCCTTCCTATATGCTGCAAGCTGTGTTGCATCCGTTGGTACAGGTACACCACTGGTAGCATAATCCTTGATACCATTCTCTTCCAACAATAAAGAAATTTTGGCCTTCCAGACACCAAAATTTGAGGCACCATCCAATCTATCCTGATCTCTCAAACCAGCTGAAGCCATCTCAAGGGTCTAAAGAGATCAAAATTTCTTTCTTAGGGCAAAACTCTTCTACCCTTAACAATGCTCTGATACCATGTGAAAAATCAAACTATTGCAGTCACTGATTATTAATCTCCTATCACAAATGATTATTAAACTGCTAAAAATAAATTCCTAGCTAATATCGAAAAATAACACAACTGCAACTTCACTTATAAAATACGGAAAGAAATGCGCAATAGAAACAACACAATATTTTTGGACAAATTGTCCTTGGAAAAACCCCTAAGGGAAAACCAGTTCTACAGATGAGAAATTATATTAAACTTCAGCAAATCAAGAGATACAAAATTCCTTGCCTCACACTGGTAGAACTCTGACAACCTCCTAATTTCTCCCGCTGATATTTCTCACTGCTATCCCTGCGCTAACACTGCGCCCTTGCTAACACTGCAAGACTGTTTGCTAACACTGCAAACTCCTTCTCCAAAACGCTTCTTCCATGTGCCCTTGCTAACACTGCAAGACTGTTTGCTAACACTGCAAACTGCTTCACAAAAGCTTCTTCACATCCAAAGCTTCCTGCAAGACTGTTTGCTAACACTGCAAACTGCTTCTCCAAAGCTTCCTTGCTAGCACTGCAAGACTGTTTGCTAACACTGCAAACTGCTTCTCCAAAAGCTTCCTTGCTAACCCTGCAAAGCTTACTGTCCAAATGACCCAATGACCCTTTTCTATACTACTCCTATTGGTAAACCAACGACCGAGATTAAATCTAACCAACGGCTGAGATTAAGACAACTCAACAGCCAATAATAGAATTGGTTGCAAGGTGTCCAAAAGGGAATCTCTAAAATTAGTAAATAATAACCATTTACTAATTTTTGGCAAGTGGACAAACAGCTGTCCAAACCACCCATAAATACAACCGCTATTCATAGATAAGGACGAACAGCTGTCCAAGCTACCCATAAATAGTGCTGCTATTTTCGGGTCAGAAATAACAGCTGTCCAACTAACAATAATTAACACCTGCCACAGCAATGGATTATATTATATATACATACACACATCCCTCCCATGAAAATTGAAGTAGTAATCTGCGCGACAATGGATCTCAATATGAATTTTTCTGCAGTAGCCACTGGAATCTTATTACTTGCTTTGTTTTTCTTCCTTGTATTGAGACTGGGGAGAAAGAACAACGGGAGATTGGCACGTTTGCCAGGGCCATTCCCGCTGCCAATCATAGGAAATCTCCATCAGTTGGGAGGTCTTCCCCACCGTGGTCTGCAGCGGCTGGCTGAGAAATATGGCCCGATAATGTCTGTGAAGTTTGGGTCTGAAAATGTTGTGGTTGTCTCTTCTTCTGAGGCGGCGAAGCAGTTTCTGAAAACCCACGACTTGAACTTTGCAAACAGGCCGCTTATTGGCGCTGCCAAACACTTGTTTTACAATGGGAGGGACATTGCGTTTGCTCCGCACGGTGCTCATTGGCTAGATATGAGAAAAATATGCACGTTGGAGCTACTGAGTGGGAAGAGAATCGAGTCCTTCGGGAAAGTGATGGAGGAAGAGGCGGTGGCGATGGTGAAATCGATGTGGGAGAAGAGCGAAGGGGGAAAAGTGAGTGTGGATGTGAGCGAGAGCGTTGCCTGCTACACCTCCGACTTGACATGGAGAATGTTGACGGGCAGGACAAATGAAGACCGCGTGTCAGGGGGTGCAGCGTTTGAGGAGTTGATTAAGGAGGCTGCTGAGTTATCAGGAGTGGTTAACATTGGAGACCTCGTTCCTTGGTTGGAGTGGCTGGACTTGCAGGGGCTGAGGCGACGCATGATGAATCTCCACGACCGCTTCGACGCCGCAATGGAGAAGATAATAGAAGAACATGCGGAGCGCAAGGGGAGGCGCACCGCGGAGGAGGAAGGGGGGCGGCACAAGGACTTCGTTGACGTGCTCCTCGACACCGATGTCACATTAGATGATAAGAAGGCTATCCTCATGGTAAGTTAATTTGAAATCGTAATTGTTTTTATAATATATTTATTAAGGGAAACGATTAGTTCGTTGAGCATTTATTAATATTTAATTGAGGCTAACTATCAATGATCAAGTGTTGTGCTTTATGAATTTTTGATTATTAATTACTAGTTGAATGTTTTTTGAATGGGTTTGCAAGCAAAGTGGGCTTATTATTGGAAGGAACTTTGTGGTTAAACACACTTCAAATATAGAGTAGTAATGGGTTGGGTAAGCTCTTAGGAACTGTTGGTGTTTCACTTCTACATGCATCACCTAGATGCAATGTGTGCTTAGAGATCCATTCATTTTCATGAGAGTATTAGTTCTTCTGAACTACTTCTCATATGAAACACAAGTCAATGAGTTTGATTGAAGCTACATACTTGAATCTTGATAGTAATGTCATGATCATATTTGATGATGTGGTTCTCAAACTTTAGCTAAAAGTGGGGGACTTACAAAGTAGGATACTCTAAAATTTTGAGAGTGATTTCAAATTTCCACTTAAATTTTCAGATAGGAAGTTAGGGTGCTTAACTACAAGGTCCTATCATTAGTATAGTTCATCTAAATTACATTTTGCTATTATAATTTTCTTTTATAAAATTACATTCTCTATTTATGAAAAGCAATCAAGAATTTCTATTAAATAATCTAGCTTAGTTGTCACATTGTATTCTATTTATTATACACATATCTTTATTTTGATTAATATATCCATATGTTTATAGGTAATGTTCATTGCTAGAATCGATACGACAGCAACTACATTGGAATGGGCTATGAGTGAATTATTAAGAAACCCAAGTGTGATGAAAAATTTGCAAGAAGAAATTAATTCTATTGTAAAACAAGATGAGAAAATAATGAGTTATGATATTTTAAGAATGGAATACTTGCACTGTGTGGTAAAAGAGACATTAAGGTTGTATCCATCGGCTCCTTTACTCCTTCCTCATGAATCTATAGAAGCTTGTATTATCAAAGGAGCTAATCATGAATATTTGATACCAAAGAAAAGAAGGATTATAGTTAATGCTTGGGCTATAGGAAGAGATCCAAGAGTATGGAAAGAACCTTTGGAATTTAGACCTGAAAGATTTGCTGATAAAAAGTTTGATATGGTCAAAGATCTAGAGTTAAGAATGATTCCTTTTGGCTCAGGAGGAAGAGGTTGTGTCGGTGCTTCCTTAGGAATTGTTGTTGTTGAGGTCGCATTAGCACATCTCTTTCACTACTTCGATTGGAGAAGTGAAGATGAGATAGATATGACTGAATCTTTTGGAGGAACCATTCCTAGAAACAAACATCTATTAGGTATCCCCACTCAGAGTAAAGTCTAAATACATTTTCATCCTTTAAGATATAATCATTAGAGAAAGTTGTTGAATACCTTTTCACTCAAATTATGTAATCAATTAAATTCATAAATGAATTTTTATCTTACTGCAAAATGAGATTAAAAACAATATTGTAATGCATTGATCCATATTATGAATTAAACTATTGCAAATAAGTTTGTTTATTTTGAATTAAGTTTAGCTAAATTGTTATGATTCAACACATAGTATATTTTCTTTTATAACATGTATATAAATAAAATTTATTTATTTGTTCTTTTATATGAGAACTTATGTTCTTTTGAATATAATGTTTAGTGGGTCCATAAAGAGACAAGGTAAATATGTCAAATAACATTAATTTAATAGGTTTTTTGATAGTCGATATCTATTTTTTTTTAAACTTAATTTAAAACTTTTATATAATATGTATTATCTATTGGTTTAATTATATTGAATTATTAAAATCTAATTTAGTTTATTTACACCCTAACTATTATTATTATAATGTTCTTAGTTAAGTTCATTTGAGATAGAGAAGTACTACAATGAGTGACCTCATAGGAAGTCTTAGTGCTTCACCTTTGTAAGAGTCACCTAGATGCAAGAAGTCTTAAGTGTTCCATTTATTTCCATTAGAGATGGGTACTTGTGAACCACTAAGTTCATGAAACTTGGATCAATAAGTTTCACTCAAAAATTACAAAGTTGAATAGCAATATTAGAGATACAAAACTTAGTTTTATAATTTCTTCCCCTCTTATTAGAAATCTACCTTAAATTATATTGAACTAACTTGTAATATATTTTAATGAAATGTTTTGAGTGTTAAAGTACGTTAGTAGATATTATTGTTGTTAACCATTTTTGCACAAGATTCAACTGGTATTATTTATTAAAATTTTCGTTATCATCTTGAGTTAAACATTTGATTCTCTACACCAAACGAAGCGTAGAGCTTAAGGAGAAAACACATAATAAAAGCAAAAGCATATATATCCGTTGCAAGTAGTCGCATATCATCACGATAGTAAAGACAAAAAGGTAGTAAACAATAGCATTCACAATGGAAGGCACCGCAAATGATCCATTCTATCCTTCCATTTTTGTTTTAAGGAAGTGTTTATCATGGTGGGTTCACAATGTCACAAGGATAGAGGAGCAACGATGTATCAGAGAAATCAAGGTATTTAGCCACGCGAATAGTGAAATGAATTCATTCAGAAAGTTATATTATTATTCCTATAAAAAGAAAATTCATTCAGAAAGTTAAATTATTATTCCTATAAAAAGAAAATAACAATCGTTGAACTCCAAGAAATGTCATTTATACTACTTTGATAATCAAGGTTATGTGTGCAAGAAATAAAGGAGGAATCGTCCTAATACAAAGACAATGCAAGGGCATGTATATCTCGAGAATCCAAATGCATGTATATTTCATGTTTAGTATTCTTTGAACAAGTGTTTTAGCAATGAAAAGGTATATTAGGATTGTTAATCAGAAGATAAAATGTAATCAATGAACAATAATGGGAGTAGAATCTTGAGTGAGCTTAATGTTGGGTTAATTTACAAATATTTTAGTCTATTAGCTTATTGTGTCTTTAGCTTCCGTCAGTTGTTTGATTTCAGTGCTGGTTTTGGTCTCTGTTATATAGGAAGGATTCATATGTTGATGCAAGAGTGAGATAATATAATGACAGTCGCACTTACAAGAAAGGACATAAAGAGTCTATATGAAGCTATACCATTCAAGCTACTCTGCTAAGTGTATTGGAAGTGACAAAATTAATACAACAGATATAATAATAGAATGAGTAGAACGACAATCAACATGTATGAACCGATTATTCTGATGCTTAAAAAACAAATAGATACGCATAGAAGATACATTTCTAAATGATTTTACGACTATCACGGTCCCATAGATGGTAATATAGAATAGAAAAATTTGGTGACAAAGGATTTGTAAGCCACATTGAAGAGGCGAAGTGCAAGTGCCTTTGTGACGTAAGACAATAAGAATAAGTGCCACGATAATGAACATGTGCATAGGAGGAAGAGTAAACTGTGAGGGCTTCAAGAGAGAAGGAAGAACGATACATAGAAACCCATTTCATATGCCATAGTTGTTGGTCCAATTCACCGTTTAGAAAAGGTTTTAAGTCTTACTGGAGATCAAACAAGGGTTTGAGAAACACCATATGAGTAGAGTCAAGATCACAGACAAAAAAATCCACTCCTCCAGTAAATGAGAAATATATCATCCCAACTTCAGAAAAACAGCTCTAGCGCATACAATGAAGACATATTTATGGATATGCACTAAGGGTTCGTACATACACTACAGAAGGAAATGAAACCATGAGCATGGCTATCAAAGAAAGCATATTTCTTATAGAAGTAAACCATGAAAGGAAAGCATGGCATGATACATAAATTAAGCTTGATTAAAAGACAAGGGGATCCTTAAAACTTTTCCATAGCTTTAACAATTTCAAACCCCTTCTACTCATCAAAGGAAGAGAGTTAGGAATCACATACGAAAAGTCATGCATTAAGTCGCCGAAATCCAAACACGAGTAGCATTTTTTGTCTAGGGTTTGGATAACCCTATTTGCCACGGGATGCAAATTCTTCCCATCTCCCATATTTAAATGCTCTTTAAGTCTAACATGGGGAATCAATATGTTAGGACATAGCTATCCTCCCTACAAATTGCACTATTGACTAAATTTCTAAAAAATGAAAATAAAATGGATTTTTTTTTTTGAAATTTTTATCATTTGATCTTCATGATCTGTATATTTTGTGATCGAAAACAATAATTTTCTCCTAAAAAGTTCGTTGTTTTCATGAATTTGAAAAAGAATCATGTTTGATTTTTTTGTCTTTGGTACATTTTGTCTAGAGATTTGTAAGCGCCAATATGTTATGGGTCAAGTTTTTACTTCCCAATTTTTCAAGTGCTTGATGTATTAACATTTGATGAATTAACATGTGTCTATTAGAATTATCACCTTAATGCAATATTATTCATTGCATGATCCCCATTTTAGCACCCAATAAATATTATTGTCATAAAATGCTAAGTCTAGAAAATGGGTTTATTTTTCTATCATTGCATGGGTATGGGGAAGTGATGTTGTTATTATAGAAAATGGGCTTATTTTTTTTATCATTGCATAGGTATGGGGAAGTAATGTGGTTATTATTGTCAGTTAGGGGAAGTTTGACTCTACTTTTTCCTCCACTTCCTATATTCTCAAGATGCTCTGGGTATGTATCAAATTGACTATCTAATAGGTATTCCATGAAGAAATCTTCTTCTTGTCTTCCTTTACTCTTTCTTCTTGTAGAAAATTCCAGCATGTAAGGGCTACTCCTTTCATCCTAGACTTAGCTAACTTGACTTGGTGTGATTCTGAAATATTCTCACTTTCAAAGTGATTCTTTGAAGCTTCAATCCATTCCAAAACCAATTCAACATCCATCTTTCTTGTAAACATTGGTAACTCATTGGATTTTCCTCCCAAAGCCTTTAAATTGTTAATGGATGGCCTCTTAGCTTCAAATATCTCATCCTCTTTATCATCTAAGACTTATTCCTCTTCTTCTTCTTTCATTTCTTTCTTCTTAGCCACATTTTTCATGTGTTCCAACTTATTTACTAATTCTGTTAACATCCCCTTCACTTCTCTATTCTCTTTTTGATAGAACTCTTCTTGTTCCTCAACCTCTTAAGCTAGTTCTACATTGGTCACTATCTTGTTTGACCCTACTAAGAAATCTTGATTAGGTATACATAGCATCTAACTCTACACAATCTGAGGACTCTTGCTTTGATACAAAAAATGATGCAGAGCCTCACCTTGGAAAACTTATGAGGAAATAAATTTCTCAACTAAGTCTACATCAAAAGGTTTGTGCACCTTAAAGATCGATAGTTCTACTTAACTCAAATTGACATCTATCTTCATACTAGTTAATGTGTAGATATGCAATAGGAACTCATTTGACTTCCTATAGCAACATTGACTCTCCTGCATAGACTCAACTTAAATCGACCAAATTCTTCTTTATTGAAATTGAAATACATGGAGAACATTAATCAACTTTGAATACAAATTGACGACCAAGCAACATTAATCCATGTCTGAAATATACACCACCTTTCTACATGCATGGTTTAAGAACATGATTACAAACTGATTGTTGATCATGGCATTCCTATTTATTAACAAAAATTGCAACTTCATGGTTTGAACAAACCTTTACTACCATCACATATCAATTATATGATTTCAACATGTTAGTGAATGCATGAAGATATTCACTATATTCACAAATTGTCTTCCACGTGGATACAAACATAATATACATAAATCCTCCATTATCCCATAAAATAGATCATAGAGAGTTTAAAACACTCCCATCTACTATCACGACCCTGAAAACAATAGAAATTTACATTCAACAACTTAGAAAATTGATTTTCCCATAGCAAATTTCAAATCAGAAAACTTTTGTTGGATTTGAAACTAGACAACTATTTTGTTAACTATGAATATGTCATGTGCTAACTCTCAAATTAAGTGTTTCAATTTAGAAAGTCAAATAAGGAAAAGCTCACATTACAATAGAAGATCCACAAAATTGGAAAACTCAAGAAAACTCTTTCTATTCTTTTTCTACTGTGTTCGATTATTTTTCTATTACAAAAGTCTGTCTTTTCAATACTTTCTCATCTCTTCATTTGGGAAGATGAAACATCAACACTAAAAACAAGAAAGCCAAAACCATTTTCAAATCATGAAGGATCAGTTAGCATCAGAATTTGCCACCAACTTTTCCTATTGTTTGAAGTTTCTTGTAGCCATCAATTTTCTAATTGGCTTACTTATTTCAAACGCACACAAACACTTAGAAAAAAAATGACTCAAAACTAAAGTGAAATTAAATTTGTTCTAAGTGGTTATAATTGAAGAGCTTATAGAATCGTTATTCAATTTATGCCACCACATCATAGGACTTTATTACAAACATCAAAATTTTAAAACACACTAAAACATGACATCAACTTCTGTTATAATTTCTGCACTTCCTATAACATCCTCTTTGTTATATGTTCCTCTAGCATAATTTTGAAGTATTGTTTCATCTTTGTTTGTTCTTGTAGCATATTTCACCATGTCAATTCTGTAGTATAATCTGTCTGATCTGCTCCTACAGCATATTTAAGTCTATAGTCTATATTTTCCAATGTGATCACGACACCACATTCCCAATTGAACCGATATTTATTGATGTCATTTTATGATAAAAAATATTTTAAGAGTAGAAATGGTCAAATCTGAAAAAGATGCGTATCACTTAGAAAAATAAAAAATCTAAGAGATAACCATTTCTCTTATATTATTTTTTGGTTTTTTAAAAATTCAGTAGTCTTCAACATACGTAAGACTTCACCTGCCACAAAAGACGACCCAGAATTGTGGGAAAGAGATGAAGTTGCAGAACACGTAAGATTACATGCGGCACAATGGACTAGTTGTCGGAAACTGGCGAGGCTAGCAATGGATCTGGCAATGGATATGCACACATTCCTCCCGAGAAAAGTGAGCTAGCAATGGATCTCAATCTGAGTGGTTCTGCAATAGCCACTGGAACAATTATAATTTAAATATTTAGTGGCATTGTTTTTGTTTTGTTAATATGTAACTTTAATATTATAATTAATAGAAAAGTGACTAGTTTTAAAAAGTTTATAAGGTCCTCTTTTATAGTATAATCTATTTAATTGGATTTGGTTACTCTAAGTTTGTTTTATAAACTTATAATCTCTATTTATAAAAATAATTTAATAATTTTTGTTATATAATCTAATTTAGTTGTGACATTTTTTTCTATTGATTAAACACATATATTTATTTCAAATAATACATTCACATGTTTATATGTAATGTTTGTTGGTGGAATTGACACATCATCAACTACATTGGAATAGGCAATAAGTGAATTATTGAGAAACCCAAATGTGATGAAGAAACTACAAGAAGAAATCAGCTCTATAGTCAAACAAGATGACAAAATAAAAAATTATGATATTTTAAGAATGGAGTACTTGCATTGTGTGTTAAAAGAGACATAATGTTACATCCACCAGCCCCTTTCCTTCTTCCTCATGAATCTATAGAAGCTTGTATTCTCAAAAGACCTGACCATGAATACTTGATACCAGAGAAAACACAACTTATGGTAAATGCTTCGGCTATTGGAAGAGAAACATTAGTATAGAAAGAACCACTGGAATTTAAATCTGAGAGATTTGTGAATAAAATTTTTGATATGATCATGATCTAGAGCTAAGCATGATTCTTTTTGGGGCTAGATGGAGAGGTTAGCTAGTGCTTCCTTGGGTATTGCCATTAGTGATGTTGCACTAGCACATTTCTTTCACTACTTTGATTGAAGAAGTGAAGGCAAGATAGTAATGAATGAATCTTTTGGTGGTACTAATTGTAGAAACAAACATCTATTTGGTATTCCTACTTGGAGATAAGTCTAAATGCACTTTCATCTCTCAAGAAATAACTCCTAGAGATTTCAGACAAATTATGTAATTGATTAAATTTATAAAATAATACCATCTTATTGAATTAAATTAATGAAATATAAGATTACAATGTACTTGATACATGTTATGAATTAAACTTTTTCAAATATATTAGTTCATTTAATAAGAATTTTAGCTAAATTCTTATGGTTCAATATATAATAACTTTTCTTGCATAACTTGTTCATAAATAAAAATTATTTATTTTTCCTTTTATGTGAGAACTTAAATGATCTTAAATATAATTTTTAACAAGTCCATCAACTGATAGAATATTATTATACATCAAATAATAAAGTTTGATTTATATTTAAAAATTAGACACCTCTTTATTTTGTATGTTAACTTAGATCTTTTATTACAAGAATGTGTATTGTTTCAATTATATTTATAAATAAATATTCATGAAATAGTAACTCAACTCTAAGTAATTAAAATAATCAACAAAAATCATGTTCGATATTAAGATACTAAAAATATCACTACATATATAACATAAGAATCCACAAACATATTGTATTTTAATTAGAAGATTCAAATTAGTGTTATAATTTTATATGCTCTTATATGGAACTCTAGGTCCCTATAACACTTAATTTACCTTTAAAAAAATGTATATTATGAATTTAACTACCAATAAAGTATTGTATCATTATACCTATTAAATATATAATGTTTTATAATTCAAACACATAATAATTAATAAAATGAAGAATACACTTCTATATTGTATGTAATAAAATTAGTAGGTAATGAGAGAAGTCATATAAAACAAATCACTCATGACAGATTTATGAAATTGCTATAGACATGTGAAACAATATCATTGTTTATTTTAGAAATCAAAATTATTTAAGGCTCCTATAATGCTAGCTTTCATTCTACGAAACAACAAGTAATTTGGTGTAAAACTATAAGTCTATTAATTAATAATCTTTGTTCAAATTTCTAGTGATGGGTATGTGTAGGATCATGGTGTACCAAACTATGGCCTTAAGTGGCAGTGAAAAATCAGCAAATCAGGGTTATGTAAACTTGACACATAATTTTAAAGTGGTTATAGACTTTATATCAAAAATTTGTAAGAAAATAATTTTAAGGAAATTGAATTTCATTTATAAACTACTAGGCCTTATCTGGAGAAAAAAATAATTGATTGGTCAAAAGTTTGGATTTTAATGCAGTACTACAAAACTTTCAGGGCGAAAATAAAAGGTAGGTGTATGTCTGACCACCTTAATCAAAATAAAATGATAATTATTTTTTAATATAATTATAGATATAAAAAGTAGACTCGTGCCCAAATGTGACGCATATTTTTGGGTATTTTTATTCCAAATAAATAATTAAATATGAATTTTCTGATAAAACTTTTTCAGAATAAAAAAACTCTTGTGTCTGACCACCTTAACTAATAGAAAATTTTACCATTTTAAAAAAAAAAAAAAAATTCTTATACTAGGCGAAGCATAAAATGTGACGCAACTATTGGATTTCAAAAATGTTATATCGTTTGAAAGTTATAGGTTTTTTTCAATCAGTATGTCAATCGACACTTTACAATAATCTTCATTGAAAATTAACTAATAAATACTTATTGAACTCAAAATTTGAGAGAAATTATATTGATGGAATCTTGAGGGTGATATTAAAAAACCCTTTTCATTTCATTCAATTTTGATCAAAATAACATTGTCAGATGACTACTTGAAGTCTAAGTGTCACTGAAACCCTTCTCAACCACATTTTTTGGCTTGACCGAATAGGCTTTGTAAATACCAGGCTTGATCAGATATCCGATTTGAAATCAGATATCAAATTTCAAATTAGATATCCGATCAGGCCTAGTAATTTTACACACCAACTTGGAGGGAAATTTGAGAGGGGGGATTTTTTAAATTTTAAATTTGGAGAGAGAGAAATTTAAGAGGAAATAAATTTAAGAGGGAAACTTTAGAATGTTTTAGTGGGAAATTTATTTTAGGAAAGTGTGGACATTATTATTATTATTATATATTATTATTATTATTATATATTATTATAATTATTATTACATTATAGTAATATGTTTGATTATTATTATTAAATATAATATAGTTATAAATATAATAATAATAATTATAAATAAATATAATATAGTGATATATATGATATATATTACTATTATTATTAAATATATATAGTAGTATTATATGACTAAATTATTAAACTTAATAATATATATGGTTATTATTATTTTTATTAAATATATAATCTAGTAACATATATGATTATTATTGTTATATGATCTAATAATATATTATTATTATATTAAAATATATAATATTATATAATTATTAAAAACAATATTGTCATAAAATGCCTCATTTCGACGCATTTCATGACAACATATGTCCCTAAGGCCCCTAATGACCCCTTTCGACGCATTCCCAATGGGTCCCTAGGGGTCCCAAGGATATACATTGTCATGGAATGTGTCAAAAGGGGTCATAGGTCATCCTATGACCCCCTTCAACCCACATGAACATCATCGAATGTGACAAAGGGGGTCATAGGTCATCCTATGTTCCCCTTTGACCCATATGAATGATTCTAATATGTCCCTAGGGGTCCTAGCACCCTTAGGGATACATGTCATCATGGAATGTGTTGAAGGGGGTCATAGGGTTACGACCCATATGAATGATTCTAATATGTTCCTAAGGGTCCTAGGACCCCTAGGGAAACATGTCATCATGGAATAGGTCGAAAGGGGTCATAGGTCACCCTGTGACCCCCTTCAACCCATATGAAAAATTCTAATATTTCCCTAGTGGTCATAGGAACCCTAGGGACACATGCCATCATGGAATATGTTGAAAAGGGTCATAGGTCACCCTATGATGCCCTTTGACCCATATGAATGATTCTAATATGTCTCTAGGGGTCCTAGGAACCCTAGGGACACATGTCATCATGGAATGTGTTAGACCTATAACCTCATTTGAACCATATGAATATTTCTAATATGTCCCTAGGGGTCATAGGTCATCCTATGACCCCCTTTGACCCATATGAGTGATACTAATATGTTCCTAGCGGTCCTAGGACCACTAAGGACACATTTCATCATGAAATGTGTCGAAGGCGGTCATAGAACACCCTGTGACCCCCCTTCAACCCATATGAAAGATTCTAATATGTACCTAGGGGTTCTAGGACCCCTAGGGACACATGTCATCATGGAATGGGCTGAATGGGGTCATAGGTCACCCTATGACCCCCTTCGACCCATATGAATAATTCTAATATGTCCTTAGGGGTCCTAGGACCCCTAGGGACACATGTCATCATGGAATGGGCCAAAGGGGGTCATAGGTCACCCCCTTCAACCCCTATGAATGATTCTAATATGTCTCTAGGGGTCTTAGGACCCCTGGGGACATATGTCATCATGGAATGTGTCGAAGGGGCTCATAGGTCACCCTATGACCCCCTTCAACATATATGAACTATTCTAATATGTCCCTAGGGGTACTAGGACCACTAGAGACACATGTCATCATGAAATGTGTCGAAGGGGGTCATAGGTCATCCTATGGCCCCATTTGACCCATATGAATGATTTTAACTAGGAACTCTAAGGACACATGTCATCATGGAATGTGTTGAAGGGGGTCATAGGTCACCCTATGACTCACTTTGACACATATGAACGATTCTAATATGTCCCTAGGGGTCCTAGGATCTCTAGGGACACATGTCATTATGGAATGTGTCGAAGGTGGTCATAAGTCACCCTATGATCTCGTTCGACCTATATAAACGATTCTCACATCATGTGATGGGTCGAAGGGGGTCATAGGTCACCCTATGACCCCCTTCGACCTATATGAACAATTCTAATATGTCCCTAAGGTTCCTAAGACCCCTAGGGACACATGTCATCATGTAATGGGTCGAAAGGGGTCATAGGTCATCCTATGACCCCCTTCGACCCATATGAATGATTCTAATATGTCCTTAGGGGTCCTAGGACCCCTAGGGACATATGTTGTCATGGAATGTATCAAAAGGGGTCACAAGTAATCCTATGACCCCCTTCGACCCATATAAATGAGTCTAATATGTCTTTAGGGGTCCCAAGACCCCTAAGGACATATGTCATCATGGAATGCATCGAAAGCAGTCATAGGTCATCTTGTGACCCCCTTCGACCCAAATAAATAAGTCTAATATGTCCTTAGGCATCCTAGGACCCCTATGGACATATTTCGTCATTGAATGCATTGAAAGGGGTCATATGATGACCTATGATCCATTTTAACCCATACAAATGATTCTAATATGTCCTTAGGGGTCCTAGGACCCCTAGGGACATATGTCATCATTAAATGTGTTGAAAGGTTTCATAAGTCATCCTATGACCCCCTTCAATCCATATTAATGATTGTAATATGTCCCTAGGGGTCTTAGGACCCCTAGGGACATATGTCATCATGGAATATGTCAAAAGACCTATGACCCCCTTCGACCTATATAAACGATTGTAATATGTCCCCAAGGGTCATAGGACCCCTTGGGACATCTGTCATCATGGAATGCATCAAAAGGGATCATAGGTCATCCTATGACCCCCTTTGATCCATATAAATGATTGTAATATGTCTCGAGGGGTCCTTGGACCCCTAAGGACATACGTCATCATGGAATGCATCGAAAGGGGTCATAAGTCATCCTATTACCCCCTTTCACCCATATAAATGATTCTAATATGTCCTTAGGGGTCCTAGAATCCCTAGGGACATATGTCATCACGAAATGTGTCGAAAGGGGTCATAGGTCATCTTGTGACCCCCTTTGACCCATATAAATGATTCTAAAATGTTTGTATGGGTCCTAGGACCCCTATGGACATATGTCATCACAGAATGTATTGAAAGGGGTCATAGGATTAATTATGACCCCCTTCGATCCATATAATCTATTTTAATGTCCCTAGGGGTTGTAGGACCCCTAGGGACATATGCCATCATAGAATGTGCTGAAAGGGGTCATAGGTCATCCTATGACCCCCTTTGACCCATTTAAATGATCTAATATGTCCCTAGGGGTCCTAAGACCTCTATGAACATATGTTGTCATGGAATGTGTCAAAAGGGGTCATCATATGACCCCTTTTGACCCATATAAATGATTCTAATATGTCCCTAGGGCTCCTAGGACCCCTAGGGACATATGTTATTATGAAATATTTCAAAAGGGGTCATAGGTCATCCTATGACCTCTTTCAACCCATATAAATGATTCTAATATGTCCTAGGGGTTCTGGGACCGCTAGGGACATATGTCATCATGGAATGTGTTGAAAGACATCATAGGTCATCCTATGACCCCCTTCGACCCATATAAATGATTCTAATATGTTCCTAGGGGTCCTAGGACTCCTAGGGACATATGCCATCATGGAATGTGTTGAAAGGGGTCATAGGTCATCCTATGATCCCCTTCGACCCATCTAAATGATTTTAATATGTCATTAAGGGTTGTAGTACCCTTAGGGACACATGTCATCATGGAATGTGTCAAAAGGGGTCATAGGTCATCTTATGACCCTCTTTGACCCATATAAACAATTCTAATACGTCCTTAGCGGTCCTAGGACTCTTATGGACATATGTCATCATGAAATTTGTCAAAAGGGGTCATATGTCATCCTCTGACCCATTTCAACCCATATAAATGATTCTAATATGTTCCTAGGGGTCCTAGGACTGCTAAGGACATATGTCAGCATGTTATGTGTTGAAAGGGGTCATAGCTCATCTTATGACCCCCTTTGACATATATAAAAGATTCTAATATGTCCCTAGGGACATATTAGAATTGTTTATATGGGTTGAAAGGCGTCCTAGGGACATATGTCATCATGGAATGTGTCGAAAGGGGTCATAGGTCATACCCCCTTCAACCCATATAAACGATTATAATATGTCCCTAGGGGTCCTAGGACCCCTAGAGACATATGTTGTTATGGAATGTGTCAAAAGGAGTCATAGGTCGTCCTGTGACCCCCTTTGACCCATATAAACGATTCTAATAGAAATAATATAGTAAAAATAATAATATAGTGTAATAATTATATATATATTATATTTATAGATTATAATAATAATAACATAATATATTATTATATATTAATAACATAGGTCATAATAATAATACATTATAAATTATAATTTATAGATGATAATCATAATAATATATATTATATTTATAGATTATAATAATAATAATAACATAATATATTATTATATATTAATAGATTATATATTAAATCTTTACGTTGCGTTATTATATATATATATATATATATATAGATTATATATTATATTATGTATAATAGTTACATTATTATATTATATATTTATAGATTATATATTATATCTTTACATATTTCATAACTCAAATTAGTCATATAACTCACAAATTCGTTTTTCCCTCCAATTTTTTTGCCACTAGTATTGGATATCCGATAAGTCTTGGGGCTTACTTTCTAGGTTTGGTACCTGGATAGGTGAAAAAAAGTTAGAGTGGGTTTTGAAGTGCTTTTAGATGTCGTCAAACTCTATTTTTTTCACATTGCCACTTTTTGGCACACCATGATCCTACACATACCTTGATAATTCCTGTCCATAAATCATCATACAATTAAAATGTTGTTCCTTGGACAACATTGCCCAAATCCAAGAAACCTATATCCAACACTATATTGAATGATTCAATCCACTTTTCTATACAAGAAATCCAAATTCAAAGAAAATGACTAAACTGAACTTGAAATTTGTGTATTCAATTGCACAAAACAACTCCATACAACTCCCAACCCTTGGGATGTGTTTGATTGATGATTTTATAGGTTTCCAAAGAGATTTTAGGTGATTGGATTAACCATAAAGCTCCTCCTTTTTTCTGGCTTTTCTGCCAAAAAATTATCAAGCAACTTTTCAAAAAGTTGCACAATCTTGACAACTTTTGGCATCCTTGAGAAACTTTTCTCTCCTTCAATTGGGAACCTCCAAACCTATCTAGTTTTATCCATAGATGATTTCTAGACATAATTTATTTCCTAGAACAAAAATATGCATGATTTAGGCCATTTTTTTCCTTCTTGACAACTTTTCCCAGTTGTTGCCGAGTTTGACATCTTTTGACATCTATTCTCTTTCCAACTCCCAAATGACATGTTAGGAATCCTAATACATGAAAGAGGATTAAATAATATTATAGAGGAAAAGGTAGGTTAAAATCACACCTTCAAAATTCTTATGGTCTTAGACCTATGCTCCCTAATACAAGCTACACTCATAAACACACACCAAAAACATCTACCTAGCAACTTCTACATCCCAAAAAGATGAAACAAAAAGAAGTTAATCCATGCTTAGAATGGCTAGGATTGGATCCATGCCCAATATTTTAAATTTTGACTCCCTAATCCAAGTGGCATCAACATTATCCTTTCCCAACCATTGGATAAGATGCTCCAAGTAGGCCTTGGTGCTAGTATGTTTGTAGAATCTAGAATCCAATATCCTATCTTCTTGCAGAAGTGGAGGATAGTTTAGTTGGAGGCTTAGTAGATCCTATGTGACCTCTTGGAGACTCTAATCAACATCTAGGATATGTCCTTTGTAGGGAACAAAATCTACAACATTGAAGAGTTGTGGCAAACCTAGGTCTCTAGGAAGCTCAACCTTATATGCATTTTCCCTCTATTTGTCAAGTATTTTGCAAGGATGTACCCTCCTCATGTGGAGTTTGTGTGGTACCCCCTTTGAAAATCTTTGTTTTTTTAGATGTACCATCACAATATCTCATATTTGAAATTGCAACTCTCTCTTTGAGGCATCCATCTTTTATTTTAATTTGTCATCATTTTAAGTCAATGTCTTCCTTACACTTTTATGGACTTCCCTAATTGATTGGAAAAATTCCTTAGCATAGATACTACTTGGGACCCCATCTTTCAAGGATCTCAACTCAAAAGCTACTCTAGGATGAAAACCATAAACTACCTCAAAGGGACTCGTACTTGTTGATCTATTCATTGTATCATTATAAGCATATTTAGCTTGCCCAATGAGTTGATCCCAATACTTCTCATACTCCTTTGTGAGGAACCTCAAGAGGTTACCAAGACTCCTATTAGTGAAATTTGTTTGGCCATCAATCTATGGGTGGTAGGGAGATCCAAAAGACAAGTTGGTTTCAAGTCTTCTCCACAGATTTTTCCAAAAGTGGCTCATGAATTTGGTGTCCCTATTTGAAACAATACTAATAGGTAGCCAATGGATCCTAACCACCTCTTTGAAAAAAAAAATTAGCTATCTGACAAGCATCATGGATACTCTTGTAATGCACAAAGTGAGCCATCTTATTGAAACTATCCATAATCACATAGATTCTATCATACCCCTTCCTTGCTTTGGGAAGGCCGACTACAAAAAAAATCCATACTTATACATTTCCATGGTCTAATAGGGATTTGAAGTGGTTGGTAAAGACTAGAATTTGAAGATGTCCCCTTGAATTTTTGGCACACTATGCAACTCTCAACATATTGTTTAATGTCTCTAGTCATCCTAGGCCAAAAATGGAACCTAGTGACTAACTCTTGAGTCTTATTGACTCCAAAATAACCACTAAGTGCTCCATTATGATTTTCTTGGATCAAATTCTCCCTTATTGACCCTCTAGGAACTCAAATTTGATTGCCTCGAAGCAATAAATCATTCTGCAATGTATAATCAGAAAACTCACCATGAAAGTTATTTTTAAAACTCCTTGCATACCTTGTAAATTTGAGAAAAATATTCATCATCAACATATAGGTCTTTGAAGTTGTCTATACCTATGCTTTGTAGTTGAATATCTTGTAGTATGAGGAATCTTTTACTCAAAGCATTAGCTACTTTGTTCTACACTACCTTCTTGTTCTTGATTGTAAATATGCAAGCTTGCAAATATTTTACCTACTTCATATGCTTGTTGCTTAGTTTATCTTGAGAATCAAGGAAGTTTAGGACTTGGTTTTCTAAATACACAACAAATTTCTTTGGGAGAAAATAGTTCCTCCACTTCATTAGAGCTTGGACTAGAGCATACAACTCTAGGTCATAAGAGAAGTAATATCTCTTGGGATCATTGAGTTTCGCACTGTGAAAGGCCACTAGTCTCCCTTCTTGGCTTAGGATAGCTCCAAAGGCTACATTGATAGAATCACATTCCACTTGTAAAAGTTTGTCAAGACTAGGTAGTACTGGTGTAGACATCTCTGTTATTATGCTTATGCTATAGGAAAGTAAAATGCAAGTAAAAGAACCTCCACTATTGCTGTAGGAAACTGACATGCTTAACTCTTTACTAAAACAAATAGTAGAAATGCAATAAAATGCTAACATATATTCCAACTTAATTCATTTACTATAACTGTTCTCACAGATGTTGCAGGAACATTCACAAAGTATGATGCTATAGGAAGGAACTTACAACTTCTACTTGCAATACTAGAAATTCTTGGAAATAAATCTATACTATTCTAATCTAATCCACCTCCCAAGTGGGACCCCTTGGTTGGCTTCAACTAAACTACTAACACAGGATAGAAGCCAAAAACTATTTCATTACATTTCAGAAATTCATTATATGGGAACAATACATAGAACTGTAAAAATAATTCACTGCAAAAATTAACAGTTTGTTTTCATAAACTTTCTCCTTCTGACTAAACTAACACACTTGGTCTGATCCCTATATATAGAAGATCGAAGCTTATTCCAAAATAGAAAATTAAGCAACCTAGCTATAAATCCGTAGGAGAGAAAGAAGGAAAATAAAAACTCAAGGTAGGAAGAAAAGATAATGGCTCAAGGTGGGAATAATAAAGTCTAAACAACTGCTTGACATAATAATAAATGCAGAGAATGTGGTAAGTTTTCACAGCTCCTCCATATTTGCAACCGCTTCGTTTGGTACTATTATGATTTTTTTCCATCATGGCTAAACTTCATCATTCTTTTCTCCTTGAATGCTATTGGCTATCTTCAATGTTCATCTTTGAATTCTTCTAATCATCTTCAATGTCATTGCTAACAAGTTAGTTCTAATGTAGAGATATTTTCAAATAAGCATTATCAAATTAAATTCAAATGTAAGAACACACATTCTGATAATTATATGAAATACTGCATCATATATATAATATTGGCAAAAGATGGCTTACTATCTACCCATAGGTTAACCATTGGTTTAGGTAAACATAAGTTCACAAATGTGGTGATGAAAATGAAATAGAGTATTGAAAAAGTGTTTAAAACTATCATGAAATAGAGACAATAATTAGCCTCATCATTTGCCCCATGGTAAATTGATGCTTGTCCTCAAGCATGTCATTTCCTAGCTAGTAACTTGAATTCCCCCACTTTTATCTTTCCTTTCCTATTGCTGTTGAAGGTATAATAGAATCCTTGTGTTCTTTCTTGAACCTCCCTTCTATTGTCCTCCTACAACTTGTCAAATCTATTAGCATTAATGTCATGTAAATGCCACATGAACATTGGAGGTTTCATAGTGAGTGGGCACCATAGTTTTGGTCTAGCGTATTTCCCTAATTCTAGATACTTTGGAGCTTGGTGAAGGGTAGCCTCCAAGTTGATGGGACTATGTGGCTCTAACGTTTTAAGTGACTCATGTAATCTAGCCCATCTACTTCTAGCACCGACCATAGCTCTCTAGAAGGAAAAGTAGGGTAAGTTCTCATAATCAACATAGGCCTTAGTTCTGGTAGCGAAGATTGTATCCCTTAATCCCTTGTTATTATCTACATAAGTTAATCTAAACCAGTCCTTAAGAACTTCTTCTGGTTTATTGCTCTCAACTCTTAATGGCAAGGGCTCTATTCTTTCTTTGTCTCTATAATTATTCAGTTACCTATCATAGTTTTCTTCATTAGACATCCAAGACATCAAAGCCCCTAAATGTATATCCCCTAAATAGATTAAAAGATTCCATTGGGTTTCTGAAGGGATAATAAAATTATGCACATATAATTCACAGAGAAAATTTTGCTACCAGGATGGTAGAGTCTAATATAAACCATAAAATTCCTAGGCCAATTTAAATTTAGCATTTATATTCTTAAGGGTTAGCATAAATTGGAATAAAAGAAATTGTTCTTTTAAATAGAGAGCATAAATCCATGGCATCAATCTACAGGCAAGTGCTTGATTAGCCAATTCGAGGGCATGATCCATCCTTTATTTTTTATTTGCTAATTGATCCTTCAAATTTGTGATTTCTTCACCTTGGGATGCTAGGACTTCCCTCATATTTTTCCTCTCTTCATCCCACAAGGCCTCAACAAACATATGTTGTCCAAACAATTGGAAAAGGAGTTTCTACGGGGTAATAGAATCATTGTCTTCTTCATGGTTTCTTTTCCTCTTTCTTTGTTCCCTCCATAAATGCTCTACAACATCAATAAGCCATGTTGATTTATAGGGAACTAGGGTAGTGCTTGGATAAACTTGCTCAGGAATTGTTTCATCTATACAGCTTGAAGTACCTAGTTGGCCTGCTAGGGTATCATTTGAATTTTCATTGAATTCAACCCTACATTCCTCATTAAGATTTTCAAGAATATTTGTAGTTTCATGATGAGGAGGAGAGTGATCAAGAATAATTTTTACAGGGGATTTTTTAGTAGATAGCTTGGATGAGGGGGATTCTTTAGAAATTTGTCCTCTCATTCTAGGACTTCTTCTTACAGGGGTTTCTTCTAGTATCATAGCCTTTTTCTTACCTCTTCCTTTTGGTGTCTTTGCTACAAGAGTAACTAATATAGGATCCTTCTTAGTTCTCTTTTGCCTCATGAATATAGAGTTTGGATCTTATTTTACTAGAATAGAGATTTCTTCTTGCAATTTTCATTTTCTCTTTACTCAGCTAGAGGTAGGTTTCTGGGTTTCTTGAATAGGTAAAGGCATAGTCTCTTGCACATTTTCTTATACATTTTCTTGTACACTGCCTTTTACATTTTCAGCTTCAAAATCTTGAGTGCTTTGCTTAGTATGTTCATTACTGGGAACTACATTCTCCTCACTAAGCTATTCATGAAGGGCAGCCTAGGGTTGTAAGGTTTTAGCTTAGAAAAATTCAACCCATGACATGGGATAAACATCCCTAAGTGATATTTTTATGAGTAATTTAATCAGGGCATGATGGATGACATAATTGTCCTTTCCCTTTTGGGTTTCTTTAGCACTAATACACAACATATTGTACAAGAAATTAGGAATATTTACTAGATGATTATGCCTTATACAATTGAGCAATTTAAAATGATGTGCATGTAAATATGAAAATCTTCCTTCACATGTGAGGTACTTGATAATGTGCATGGCCAACTCATTGTATGGCGGCATAAGAGATGTTCTTTTGCAACCTTACTTGGTAATATCCATCTAAGGATCAGTTGGTATGACAAATTGAGCCTTGGCTGATCTTGTATCATGAGTATTGGGATAATGTTCTCCTATTTTTGGTAACCCAGTTACTTTTGCTATATTCTCTTCTATAGCGACCACTGTTAAGCCCCATATAGAAGCTTCTCTTTCATCAAATGTCCTTGTGAATTATGTGGCTTCTTCTTCATCAAATGTAGTCAAACTTAAGAAATACCCTAACCAGCCACACATATTAAATCTCCTCACTACCTCTACATATGAGAGCAAAATGGTATGCACCACTGGTTCTCACCACTACAATTGTCCACCCATTTTTGCTTAACACTTTCACTCTTTGCACTGCTTGCACTATTTCCCCCTTACAAATTCAAGCTTCTTTTGTTGTTTTACAAACCCATTTTCAAATTTCATTTGATAGGTAATTAATGGGTCAGTGCAAGAAGTTGGGTCTCACTTTTGGCCAAAAAGTGGAAGTGTTTTTCCTGTTTTTGAAATATTTTGTCAATTGATGCAAAAATTTGATCCATTTAGAGATTAAATATAAAAAAACTTCAGAAATAAAAATTGTAGTCCTTGGAATCTTCTTTTTGAATATGTAATTTATTTGTATACCCATATGATAGATTATTTTTTTGGTATGGATCTTTAAAAACCACTTTTTCAAAATGTCTGTTTCAGGACCATACCGCGCTCATGTACGGACAAAATAATTTGACACAAATGAATGAATTTTTGTGAATCCTTTTAAATGGAGTTACCTAACACACCAAAGATTGATGAGAATATTTTTCTTGAATTTTTTAATGAATATATTTTTTTTTATTAATTTTTAATTGGCTATAAAAGAAAATTTTTAAACCTCTCATGTACGGACACCATAATTTGATCAAAATTTCACTTTTTTCAAAAAGAAATTTCTTTAACTTCAAAAGAATTTAATGTATATTGATGACATATAAATTAATTTAAGAAAAAATATAAAATAAAAAAGTTATTAAAGTTTTAGTGAACGTTGCTATTTTACATTTAGGTACCACCTTTGATTAGAAAAAAAAAAAAAATAGTAAATAAAAACATAACTTTATAAAATTTATATTTTTGAAATTAGGATAGTGAGAGCTCTAATGGGTTTTTGTTTCGTAAAAAAATTTGATCGGGAAGACCCTCTAAAAATAATGGCAAGGCATGAATTTGTCAGTTCAATGCCTTAGCCAAATCTTGAGAGGCCAAGGCATAGGCTTGGTCTCACCAACCCTGTCCCAAACCAAAATCTGAGGCAGGAAAAAAAAATCCTGCCTCATGTTGTAAGAAACGGGCACCCGTTATTTGAATTTTAAAAAATAAGTACCCGTTTTGAAAAGCTAAAATTGGCATGTAAAATCCGTCGAAAACTTAAAAAAATGAATTTTTAAGAAATGGGTACCTATTTTTGACTTATAAAAAATGGTTACTCGATTTTTAGAAAACGGGTACCCATTTTTTATTTTTAAAAAATGGGTGCCCGTTTCTTAAAAATTTAATTTAATTTTTTTTTAGAAAAAGGTACCCTTTTTTGAAAATAAAAAAAGGGTACCCAATTTTTAAAAATAACGGGTGCCCATTTTTTAAATTTAGGGTTGGGCACCCGAACCAAAAATGGGTGCCTATTTTTTAAAATCGAGTACCCGTTTCTAAGAAGTTTCATTTTGTGGATTTAACTTCCGCGGAATTGTGACCCAACTTTGTGCATTCACCCTAATGTCATACGATTTGTTATGAGAAATAATATGGATTTAATGAGAGTAAATCATGGATGTGTGTGAAAATCATCCAAAAACAAGATTCAATTCACTTCAAATTTAAATACAAGTCACATCATAGCCTGACAATTAAATCATTCAAAAATAAGGGGTACGACACCTAGACACTTGTGTACTTAAGGAAATATAATGATTTGGAAAAATCTTTACGAATAAATAGGAATGTCATTGGATTTTAGTAACCTTCCCTCCCCCTATGAAATATGTATAAGTGTCCACACTTGTCAAACTTAGTATGGGTTATGGAATTGGCATAACACTGCCATAATATAAAGAATGCAATATTAAATATAATCAACAAAATTTGCATACTATAAAAGAATAATAATTTGAAAATATTATACTTATTAATTGATTGTCGCACATACCAAAAGGTGGTAGAAGTTGCATCAACAATTATAGCATCCATCAGTAAACTTGTAGTGTTTATTGTAAGCATTAAAAAATGATGATGTGGAAAGTGGGTGGAAGATAAAGAAATGAGATGAGGCAGATGGGTGGAAGGTAAATAAATGATATGTAATGAGAAAGTGAACAGAGAAATTTGCAACTTTATGTGGGCATAAAGTTTTATTATGAGCATGCACAAAGAAATTAGTGTTTAAGAGCAGCAGGCAGAAGATTAACACCTTTGGCTACAAGAAGAGTTAGTTGGTGTGTATTTGAATTTGGCCATTGGAACTACTGTAGGAAGTCCTCTTTTGTTTGGGGTCATTTATATAACTTGAGTATGTGACCATTGACTAATAATTTAAAAGGCATTGTATCAGTGGTAGTTAATTGGACAACTCCATTGTCAAAGACATGATTAATTTCATATGGACCCAACCATCTTGTCTGTAGCTTGCCTAGCATATCTTTAAATCTAGAATCATATAGTAGTGCCCAGTCACCAACTTGAAATTGTTTATTGATAATATGGGAGTCATGCCATTTTTTTTCTTTTTTTCTGTATAATTTTAGTATGTTCCAAAGAAGCTTTGCACATTTCATCCAAAGAGCTAATATGGAGACGACATTCTCTTTGTGCTACAGGAAGTTCAATGTCTAACTCTAGTGCAGTTCTTAAAGTTTTATGTTCAAATTCAGTGGGAAGCATTGCTACTTTCCCACATAGGAGAGAGAATGGTGTGAATCCTGTAGTAGTCTTCCATGTTGTTCTATAGGTACAGATAACTTCTTGTAATCTACTGGTCCAATCCCTATAGTGTAAATAAACTATTTTTGTTAGGATGTTCTCTAGCTCATGATTTGTGACCTCTACTTTCCCATTAGCTTGAGGGTGATAAGGACTTGATTTCTAGTGCCTAATGTTATATTGTTTCATTAGTTCTAAGATTATATTAGAGGTATATTACACACCTTGGTTAGTGGCTAGCTCTTTGGGTACACCATAGTGAGTAAGAATTTCTTCATATACAAATTCTGCAACTTTTTCATCATGAGCATACTTCATGGCTTTGACTTAAATCCATTTTGTCAGGTAATCAATGCACAGAAGGATATAGGATTTCCTATTGGATGGAGGATCAATTGGACCAATGAAGTTCATGCCCCATTTGTCAAATTGTGTTAATTTCATCTATTGGTTAAGAGGCATTTCATCTATTCTTGTTGGTCAGCCCATCCTTTGACACTTATCACACTTCTGTGTATAGTTGGTTGCATCTTTGTGAAATGTAGGCCAATAATAACTAGTTGTCAAGATTTTCAAGGCTATTCTTTTTTTTGAAAAGTGTCCTCCACATGGTTCATTATGACATGCAAGTAGAATTTCATATGTCTCATCCTCTCTCACACATCTTCTCATAACTTGATCAGGTCTAGTGTAAAACAAGAGATTGTCTATCCAAGAGAAATGAAAACTTTTCTCTATAAGAAGCTTCTTTTCTTTGTAAGGAAAATGTTCTGGTATTTTATTAGCTACAATGTGATTAGAAATGTCTACATAGCATGGAGTTTGAACAACAATATGAAATAAATGTTCATCTAGAAATGTATCATCTACCAAAGTAGTGTTATTATCATCATGATGGATTCTTGACAAATAATCAGCTACAACATTGGCTCTTCTAGGCTTATCAATAATAGTTATATCAAATTCTTGCAACAATAGTAACCATCTTGCTAACCTACCTATTATAGTAGGTTTGGTCATGAGATATTTAATTGCTGCATGATCAGTATGAACAAATATGGGATAACTAGTTATGTAATATTGGAATTTGTTCAAGGCATAAACTACTGCTAGCAGATCTTTTTAGTCACTGTGTACTTTAATTCTAGTCCATGAAGGCTCTTGCTAATATAATATATTGCATTTTAAAGATTTTGAGATTTTTGTGCTAGAACTACACCTATGGCATAGTTAGAAGCATCTGTATATATATGAAAGGGTAAATTCCAATCAAGGCCTTGTAAAACTAGGGTTGTAGTGAGAAGTTTCTTAAGCTATAAGAAGGCTTCATTACATTTGAATGTCCAACTAAATTCAACTTCCTTTGTGAGTAATTTATACAAGGGACTAGCTATTTTGCTGAAGTCTCTTATAAAACATCTATAATATCTAGCATGACCTAGAAAAGATCTTACATCTTTTGATTTTGTAGGTATGGGCAATGTTTGAATTACTTCTATCTTAGCTAGATCCACTTGTATTCCTACAGCTGATATGAAATGGCCAAGTACCCTTCCTTCTTGCATGAGCATGAAATATTTTTCACTATTAAGTGTCAAATTATGTTCTTGACACCTTACCAAAACCTTTTCAAGATTCATCATTGCTTCCTCAAAAGTGACTCCAAATGTTATGAAATCATCCATATATATTTCCATACAATCATGTGATGCATTAGCAAAGATACTAATAATAGGTTGTGAACATTGTAGGGGCATTACATAGACCAAATGGTAAAAGAGAGTATGCAGAAGTACCCCATGGGCATGTAAATGTGGTTTGTCTTGATCTTCAGGAGTAATGCTGATTTGATTATAACCACTATACCTATCTAGAAAAGAGAAATATTTCTTTCCAGCTAGAGTGTCTAGAACTTTGTCTATAAATGCTAAATGAAAGTAATCCTTTTTGGTCACCTTGTTCAACTCTTTGTAATCTACACAAATTCTCCATTTTCCTCCCTTTTTGTGTACAATGACCAGAGGTGACACCCATCTACTATCAAATATAGGATAAATAAAACCAACATCAAGAAATTTTTGCAATTCAGTTTTAACTATTTCTCTAAAGCTTGGATTTATCCTTCTCTAGGATTGACGGAGTGGTAGAAACCCTTCATTGATGTATATCCTATGGGTGCACAATGTAGGACTCAACCCTTTCATATCACCATAGTCCCATGCAAAGGCCTTTTCATGCCTTTGAAGCAACTCTATTAACTGTTCCATCTATGTGGGTGTTAATTTGGGATTAACATGGAGATTATGACCTTTAGAAAATTCAATAGTAGTGGTAGACTCTATCATAGTAACTTTAGAGATTGGACTTGCTTCTAATTCACATGATAAGAGTGGATGAAGAATGTCAGGTTCTTTGTGCAAAGTACAATTCTCATCATATTCCTCATATGTGATTAATTCCAACACAGAACTTTTAGATACATCTTTTTCTACCACACAACTATTAGTAAGAATAATTTGAAGTACTAAATCTTCCTCCTATAGCTTTAGAAAGGATTCTCTATGTAACATCATGAGCTGCACTATAGAATTTAACTCTTCTTCATCCCCTAAATCTAGCTAGATAGATGTTCTCAAATCTAGTAATGGTTATGCTAGAGGATATAAATAAAATTTCTTTGTTTCTTGGCCATTGGATATAGTCATATTCCCTGATCTACAACTTATATTTGCATTAGCTGTGCCTAACCATGGTTGACCTAGGATGAAAGGATAACTAGATAGATTAACTTTGGGGGATATAATCATGAAGTCTGCAAGATACTCTAGAGAATTTAAGGTTACAACTATATTTTCTATCATCCCATTAGGGGTGATAGTAGGACTATCTACAAGTTGCATAATTGTTGGAGTAGCCCTTAATCCTTCTATTTTCAACTTTTTCATAGTGTCTTTGGTCATGACATTTATAACAGCACCAAGATCTATTAAAGTATTTTTAACAATCTGCCTGTTTATACTCACATTCACTACTAGACCACTTGGATCAAAATATTTTGGTGTGATCAATTTTCCTAACATAATGTTAGCCAATTCTTCCACAACATGGACTGTGGTGGGGTCCTTTTTCCTCCTTCTAGGCTTCTTCAGGTAGGCATCTCTAATGGATTTTCCATAGATTGGAACATCATTAATGGCTTAGAATAGGGGTATTTAGACATGTATGTTCTTCAACCAATCGACAATATCAAAAGGTTGTTCCTCTTTTTGTATAGGTTTACTTTGTATAAACATTTTTGGAAGAGGAGGTTCCACCATTGGTTGATCTTGGATTAAAATGGTGACATTGGTTGGGTCAATCGCTTTAGTGACTAAGGGTTCTAATGTTGTAGGAGTATCTGGCATTTCTATTATAAGAGGTAGCTTAGGCACTGGTAAAGTTGTACCAGATCTCATATATATATCTGCAACACTTAGAGAATAAGCATGATATTATTGAGCATCAACACTATACATGGGTTGTTGTGGCTATTGGCTATTTGGATTTGGCTAAGGTTGTGTAGGTAATTGAGTCTACTTTTGAGGTCTAGAATTTGTAGGTGGTGGCATTAGAGTAGGTTGTTGAACTAGAGGTGGTAATTGTGGAGTACTGTTATTTTGGTTAGGCCACTATTGAGATCCCCTTCATTGGTTCATAGACTACCAATTCCCTTGGGGTGGTTGCCAATGGTTCTACTAGTTTTACGAGTAGTTCTGTTGGTTCTTCCATTGGTTATTCTATTGGTTGGGCCAGGATGGTTGGGAATTCTGAGGCCATTAGGGTTGTTTCTGATTGTTTTGCCTAGCATTATTCCAATTAGGTTGATACTTGGAGGACCTTGGGGATTGCAGTTTTGCCATTGATTACCATATGAATTTGAATTTTTCAAAGGGTCTTGAGGCATACCTTGATGTTGGGCCCATCACTTGCATTGAGTAACAAAAAATACTTTCTCATCATCTCCATCTATCTTGAGGTAATTAGTTGGAAGATGTTGGTTCTCCATGCTTGCAACCAATTTACATTGGCAATCCTTCTTTTTCTTCTGGCAATGTGGGTAGTATTCAGCTAGTTGTAACTCAGCTTCTCCATACTTCTTCTTTGTAGTCATCATGTCAATATGTGTAGTGACATCATTGATGATGCCCTTCTTGAAATCTGACAAGAGGTTTGATATCTCAAGATTTGAAATCCCTTGGTTGATTCCTTTAGTGATTGTGGAATGAGGTCCTCAACCTTTGTTCATGGTTGACCTAAAATAGTTTTGATAGATCTTCTTGAGGTAATCCCAAGAAGCTTGATAAAGACCACCACCAACCATCAGTTCTAGTGCTTCTAGATAGTTATCATTCACACCTCTCAGAAAGACTAGCTTTTGTGAATCCTTAGACAACACATGCTAAGGGTTCTTCTATAATGTATACAAGAAATGTGAAACATAGTCTTCCAATATTTCTTCCTCATTCTATGATATCTTAAAGACATCATCTCCTCTTGAACTAGATGTGCAATACTCTTTATATTTATCCACAAAAAGAATTTTCATTTCATCCAAAGTTCCTACTACATTAGCTCCTAAGCCCATGAACCATCATAGAGCTTATTCTTTCAATGTCACTAGACATAATTTAAGCTTATGGGCATCAATGTTGTAGTCAAAACTATGACAACGTATGTCAAATTCAAACAAAAAAGTATTAGGATCTTCGGTTGCAAGGCCATAGAACTTTGGAAGGGCAATTAAAGGTATATTCTTGAGATTATCAATATTTATGAGGCTTGGGAGAGTAAATGGAAATGTAGGTTGTGACATTACTGGAGGTATTAGATTATGAGGTTGGTACTAAAAAGGAACATTAGGTACTAGATTATTAACAACTTGTGAATTTAAAGCAGTATTATCAAGGAAACTAGCCAAAATTTCAGTAAAAGGTTGAAGACCACTTGTATCTATAGGTTTTTCTCTTGAAGATGATTCAATAGGAAAAATAGGGCTTGCATCTTCAAAAGGAAACTCAAATTCTTCTTCTTCAATTTTTTAGTTCAAATTAACAAACTCGCATAGAAGAAATCTGCCATATTCATCTTGTTGTCTTCCTCTTGAATGCATGCAATTGAAATCTTCACACTGGTGAAATAATCTTTAAAACTAGAAATTTCTAAAAAAACTTTATCTAAGAACTATGACTCAAGAATGCTCCTAGCTTGACACCATCCTCAGCAATGATGCCAAAAATTATCTACCTCACAATAGGTGTATAATAATCATGCTCTAGGCCATGCTTAGGAATAATGTATTCAATCTAGAGACTATTTTTCCCACTATGAGGTGCATTTAATCTTGTCAACCCAGGGACAATTAGAAATGCTTTAGAATAATTGAGAGGTGGGGGTGAATTAGTTATTCAAGGTCCAAATGTCCTATTCAAACTTTTTCACTAAGTGTAGTGAGCCCATTCAACCATACATTCATCCAATCTTTAATATTCCTATTCAACAAGTTACTGTAAATCAACATGCAAGCATAACACATAAAAGATCAACACATAACATAGTGATTTATGTGGAAACCCAATTTGAGAAAAACCACCAGTAATATGCTACTCAACTTTCACTCTTCTAAAGTGATGCCCTATGAAAGGACTTCCCTATTAAAGGCTACAAAACATTGTTAAATGTGACTTTTTTAGAGGATTTATCCACCCTATTAGAAGTGGGCCTCGTTAGAGGACTTTAGAACATTCACTTGGAATGCTACCCTATCAAAGAATTTACAAGTGGTTATTAGGCCAACCTAAGTCCATAGGATTTTCATATCTAATACAATTTCTAGAGAGTATTATAAAGTCTTTGACCTTATTACAACATAGAACTTAACTTGTAGATCTCATATCACTCTTTAGCTCTTCACATTGCATGGCCTTCAATCTTTGCAACTCTTGATAGCTTGCCCTCCTTTCAAGCTTAGTATTCTTGAGTCTCTATGCTCATTGGACTAGTGCAATCATCCTTTTTTACCCACTTGTAGAAGTAGAGCCTCTATGCTCTTTCTTCACCTAGATGCCTTCTCCTTGACACCCTTCTAACCACTTTTCAATTTTGGAACTCCAGCAGTAGTAGCATCAACAACATTTTCTTCCTAGTCTATGACTCCTTAAATAGAAGTCCTAGAATTCCTTTTCTCGCTCAATTCTTCCTTCCTTTGATTTTAATTCATATGGATTAGGTAGGATTTATTGTATCTAACCCATATTATGTTTCCTCTAGAAACTTCTTGAATAATCCTTTTGAATTCACCCAGAAATGGTTTACATAGAATTCTGTGCCACCTGCACATCATCCTTATCTTCCAACTGGTTCACAAAATTCAAGATAACAAGTATGTCGGCTTAAATTTGGTGAATCTTTGTCATTTAAAATAATGTAGCAACTCAATAATATTGAAATCTTGATGCTCGATATGTACTATGTTACTCGGCATCAACTATGTTTTTACTAATGCTCGGCACTTGAAGTTCACTCAGCATCTGAATATCACTCGGCACACACTAGATTTTCCTTTTTCTTGACTCCAACTAAGAATTTTCTCAGCTTCAACTAGCTAGCTTAGCACCCACTAATGAACTTAGTTTAAGCTATGTAATCAACCTTGTTAGAACTTATTCCTCCAATGTTTCTAAGTGTGACCAACCTCTATATCTTTAAGCATGTTATCAATAGATTATTTAACCATTGTCCTGACTGATCCTTGCACTTCATTACAGTATCATAACTCAACCTTTCCCCACTAATACATTTCGTACCAAATTGCAACGGTAGTGTCGTTGCAATTTTTCCATCACAACCTTGTCGTCATCGCAATTGTGACGGTAGACCATCGCAATTGCAACGACGACAAGGTTGTGATGGAAAAACTGCAACAGCACTGCCGTTGCAATTTGGTACCAAATGTATTAGTGCCCTTAGGTACTCTTGTTACATCTTGTTGATTAAATCTTCTTCATCAATCAACTAAGTGATAGTACTTGGATCTTATAAGCAATTGTCATTTCTACAAATAGCAAGTTCGACATCAATGAAAAACAATGATTGAAAACATTTTTTTCAACCAATCTCCCTCTTTGATCTTCAACAATGCACTTTTTAATCAAATTTCCAACAATCTCCCTCTTTGACATTGATGGAAAACCAAACTGATCAACCATCAGACTAAACTATTCAACCATATGCTAATTGGGTTAGAATAGTAAGTCAAATGCTAAAAAGTAATTGTATTACCATCACCATCAGTTTTCACATCTCCCTCTACTATCCCGATTGCTTCATTTCTACTTCTTTCTCTTAGCTATTGTATCCTTTTCTTTTCTTCTCTCTCTCTATGTGCATTGCTCATCTTTTGTTTTCTCTATTCTGATTAGCTTCTTCATCATCTCCCTCAATTTTCATTTGATCAGTTTCTTTGCTCATCTCCCTCTTTGACAACAATGCCAAAGAAATATTAGCATCTTATTACATAGGTGTAGCATTTGCAATTTCATTCAATTTCTCCCTCTATCACCTTACTTGTGACTGATTTGTAACTTTTTCTCTTTGATTACTTTAGGCATGAATCCTAAAGTAAACATCCTATGCATCAATGTGTAATATCTCAATAATCAACTCATTTGATGTAGGCCAGTCTTTCTTTTGCTTCAAGTAGCCTTGGTAACTTACCTCTAAGATACTCAAAAAAATCTTTAGGTAGTGCTTTTGTGAAGATGTCAGTAATGTATTCCTTTGAGATAACATATTCCATCTTCACTTGTTTATCTTTCACCAATTCTCTTACATAGTGATACTTGATTGTAGTATGCTTGGTTTTGGCATGCATTATAGGGTTCTTTGTTATGTTGATAACACTTGTATTATGACAATAAAGTATCATAGGCTCATTTACTTATTCCTTCATACCTTGCATCAAATTTTTGATCCTTATAATATTGGTGCAATTGATAGTAGCTACAACATATTCAACTTTTGCAGTGGACTATGAGGTACAACTTTGCTTTTTGCTGGTCCATGTAATCAATCTTTTTTCCAAGAAAAGTGCTCCTCCACTGGTGCTTTTCCTATCATCAATTTTACCTCCCCAATTTGCATCAATGTAGGCTCTTAGTCCAAACTTTTGACTTCTCTTGTAATACAAACCAAAGTCACCAATTTCTTTTAGGTACCTCAGTATTCTCTTTACTATCATCAAGTGATTTTCTCTTGGATTTTCAGAAAATCTTGCCACTATTCTAATAGCTAATGCAATGTTTGGTCTACTATGTACAATATACTATAGCTTTCCAATCATTGATCTATAAAATGTCTAATTCACTTCAGCTAACTCATCATTATTGGATAGCTTATGTCTAGTTTCCATTGGTGTACTGACTAGTTTTGAGTCTTCTAATCCAAATGTTTTGAGTATCTCCTTGATGTATTTTGATTGGGTCACAAATATGCCATGCTTCAATTGAGGTACTTGCAATCCAACAAAGAATTTTATTTCTCCAAACATTGACTTTTGAAACTCATGCTTCATAGAACTTCATTTCCTCCAAATATTATATCATCAACAAAGATTTGTGATATCAAAATGTCTTTACCTTTTTCAGCCTTGATGTACAAGTTTTTGTTGTCATCTATTCTCTCAAATCCTATCTTCACAAGATATTTGTGTAGTCTCTCATACCATGCTCTAGGTGCTTGCTTTAAACCATAAAGTTCTTTGTGCAATTTGCAAACCATATCCTTGTTCTTGTCATCAACAAATCTCTCAAGTTGTTCTATGTAGACTTCTTCTTCTAGTATATCATTTAGAAAAGAAAACTTGACATCCATCTAATAAACTTTGAAACCTTTTTAAGCAACATATGCAAGTAATATTCTTACTCCTTCCATTTTTGCAACAGGGGAAAATGTTTCCCCATAATCTAGTCCTTATTCTTATGGATAGCCTTTGCAAACTAATCAAGCTTTATTTCTCATTATCTCACTATTCTCATCAAGTTTGTTTCTAAACACCTGTTTGGTACCAATTACATTCTTATCAGCTAGTCTAGGAACTAGGGTCTAAGTTTTGTTCTTCTCAATCTTATCTATCTCATCTTCCATAGCTTTATACCAGTCATCATCTTGTAGTGCATCCTTCATTGTTCTGGGCTCAACCTTGCCTAAAAAACATGATTTATTCCTTAGTCTAGTTCTTGTCATTGGTCTTGCATCTTTGTCACTAGTGGTTTGATCTATAGGGTGATGTCTTCTTTCATACTTGGCTAATCTTGGTTCTGTCCTTCTTTCCATGTTTGATCCTTCAATTTTAGAGTCATTTTGTTCTTCTTCATCTAGTATTTCATCATCTCTTTTATGTATACTATTTTTAGAATCAGAATGTGCATTTTCTACATTCTGCAACTCAACTTTTGAATGCAGCTTGGCATTCGTTGGCTATGACTTGGCTGATACTAAAAATTTTTGTTGATTCCCAACTTGAATAGCAACATTGTCTTCAACATTCATTCTTTCATAGAAGTATACAAAGGATCTATAATCCTCTGACTTCTTAGTTCCATCAACCTAAACTTCTGCATGCTCATCAAAATTTACATTTTCATTCTCCACAATCTTGTTAGTGTTAGTATTCAAACTCTTATATGCTTTTCTTCTAGTGGAGTAGCCAAGGAATTTGCCTTCATCACTCATTGCATCAAACTTTCCATTTCTAATGTCTTTAAGAATATAGCATTTGCAACTAAAGACTTTGAAATGTTTTACATTAGGTGAGTGACCATACCACAACTCAAAAGGTGTTGCATTTGTACCTTTCTTGACTTGGACTCTATTTAGGGTGTAAACAGTATTGCTTATAGCTTCTCTTTAGTACTTTAGTGCAACATTTTTCTCCATCATCAAGGTTCTTGCATAGTCTATCACTGACCTATTCCTTCTTTTAGCAATACCATTCTGAGGTGGAGTTCTTGGTCTCGATGTTTTCCTTTTGATACCTTTAATGTTGCAAAATATTTCAAATTCTTTTGATATAGATTCACCTCCTCTATCTAGCCTTAGGCATTTCAGATTCTTCCCTATTTCTTTCTCAACTCTGGCCAAATACCACTTAAATATTTGAAATGCATCAAATTTTTGCTTCAAGAACATAGCAGTCATCATCCTTAAATAGTCATCTACCAATAGCATTATGCATCTATCTCGTAGATAACTTTACACTTCTATTGGACCACATAAATCTATATGGACTAACTCTAGTACTTCTTTGGAAGTGTATGTTTTTCTTTTGAAGCTAGAGTTGGTCATCTTCCCTAGTTGACATTGTTTGCACATTGTGTTTTTAGGTTTCTTTAGTTTAGGAAACCCTCTGACCCTCTTCTTTTTGCTAATACTAATCAACTTATCAAAACTAACATGACACAATCTTTTATGCCACAACCACACATCATCAAGTCTAACAAAAAGGCAGGTTGAATCTTCCATATCTAGGTAAAACAAGTTACTCCTAGTTTGTTCACCTTTTCCTATCAGATTTCCATCAGTATCATAGATCTTGGCAGTTTTGGTTCCAAATTATACTTTGCAACCTACATTGACTAACTATGATACACTCAACAAGTTATAGTTCAATCCTTCAACATAGTATGCATTATCACATAAAATTTTCTCTTTAAGTTAAATGGAACCTTTTCCTTTGATTTGACATGGAGCATTATTACCAAATCTAACACTATTTCCATCATATTGAGTAAAGGTAATGAACTTACTTTTATCTCCTATCATGTGATGTGAGCATCCACTGTCTATGATCCACTTGTCATTCTTGTTCACACAGGTAACCAATGTTGTTGCTTCATCTTCATCTTTATCTGATTCATCCTTCATGGCCACATAGACTACTTCATCATCATTCTCATCAGAATCTTCTGCACTAATGTAGCATCTTTTGTCTTTGTCCTTGTAATCTATGTTATCATCTTCTCTCTTGTTCTTGTACTTGTTTCCTTCTTTGCATTTCTTCTTTTGTGTACACCTTGCACCAATATGACCTACTTCATTACAATTAAAACATATGATAGGGAGCTTACCTTTGAATTTTCCTTCACCTTTATGGAATCTCCTAGCCAGTAATGCTTCTAACTATTCCACATCTTCCTCATCTATGTTGTGATCACTAGATGCATGTTTTCCTGTTCTTCTCTTCTTATTTGATGTTTCCTCCTCAGTGTCTTTTATTGTCATCTTGGCCTTGAAAGAAGATTCAAGGTTCTAAGGTCTATAATATCAAACTTGGACAATTCAAATGCAGTAAGTCTTCCCACTATACCTTCAAATGTTAGAGTGTTTCCTTGTACAGATCTTAGCTCTTGGATGGCTGAAACTCTAATAGCATAGATAGGGAGTAGAGTTCTCAAGTATTTTCTATTGACAGTTTCTTCTTCCAATTGACCACCTAGACTTCTTATTACACTTACCACTTCTTTCATTCTAGTAGCATATTAAGCAACATTTTCTCCTTCCTCCATTTTCATGTCATCAAATTTTCCTCTGAGGCTTTCTCTCTTTTCTCTCTGGACATTTTGATCTCCTCCATAGATATCTATTAGGGCTTTCCACATCTTGAATGCATTGTCATAATCTTTGATGTCATCATATTCTGCATAGCTAAATGCAGAGGCAATCTCTAGCATTGTTTGATTGTGCTCCTTCCTTTTGCTCAAATCATCTGTAGTAAGACGTCCAGCTAGATTTACATGTTCTATTCCAATTGAGTTTTGTGCATAGACACCTATTTATCCAAGGTGCAATTTCATTAGACTCTTCCATTTAGAAAAGTTATCTTTGTTGAGCTTGGGAACTTCTCTCTTGGACATTTTGATCTTCCTACTTTTAGTACCCTAAAACTAAATCAATAGATGGATCTAATACCAATAGTTAGAAATTATTTAGAATAACTAAGAGTGCGGGGGGGGGGGGAGGTGGTGAATCAGTTATTCAAGGTCCAAATGTCCTATCCAAACTTTTTCACTAAGTGTAGTGAGCCCATTCAACCATACATTCATCCAAGCTTTAATATTCCTATTTAACAAGTTACTATAAATCAACATGCAAGCATAACACATGAAATATCAACACATAACATAGTGATTTATGTGAAAATCAAATTTGGGAAAAACTACCAGTAACAAGCTACTCAATTTTCACTCTTCTAAAGTGATGCCCTATGAAAGGCCTGCCTTGTTAAAGGCTACAACATGTTGTGAAAGGCCATCCCTGTTAAAAGCTACGATTCATCTATTTTTCTTCTTAAACCTTCACTTTACCTAATTGGGTGCATTTAATACATAGGGATTGCCACTTAAGATTTGTACTTATCACCAAAATATCATAATTCAATCCTTATGTTGGCCTAAAAACTATCTACATAGTAGTTTGTGCCAATACAAACAATTATGAGAAGACTATGTTACTTGGCATTTGAAGTCCTTGATGCTCAACACATATGATGAAATCAATGTTGTCACTTGGCACATGAATGACATGGTATACACTACTTGCTTGGCTCCTAAATGACTCAACACATTCTGTTTTCCTGGTAGTTGAGTGACTCTATATTCATTTTTACTTGGCATGCTCTAACTTGCATGTTGTACTGAGCATATGTTACTTGTTTGACATGAACTAAGTAAATGACTTAAGTGTATAGACACTCACTAGTAAAAACCAATATGAGATTAACAAATTGATTATCAGAGCCCTATCCATGGGTATATAGATTCTATCGAGCAAAAATTTGACCTAATTAATTATCTTACAATTAATTTTATTAGTAGTTACCCCTAAATTTCATTCTTATAAATATTCATCCCATATGCCTAGAAACCCTATTGATTTAATAAAATCATATACTTAACTCTTTGAATCAAAAGTAATAAATCAAAATACATGCAACCCATCCAAGTTGCATTAAAATGAAAGAAACTTATTCATTTTCAAAGTTATAGACACATCGAAATGCAAACAAAATTCAATGATAAAGATATTGCAGAACATTTCTATTGTATTAATCTTCCCTGAAAATCATACAATACTAGTATAATACTCAAACATAACCCTGGACGTGACAATCTATCATTCACTATTTACTTGTATTCTCTAATTTTGTAAAATCAATACATCATATAAAATTGACACAAATGCTAACTGGACCCATTGCAAAATAACATAAGTGATGCAATGAAGGATAGGAAAAACTAGGGCCAATAGCACACCTAGCTCTCTGAACCACCCTGCAAGAGTTAACACAATGGAAGAAAACATAAAGAACAACAACCAAAGCAGAAAGAAGAGTAAAACACTTTCATTGATTCTTCAAATATTCAACATGCATGCCTAGCTGTAAGGCCTTCTAGGTTACAACCAAATGCAAATACATTCACATTCAAAGATCCAACAACAAATTCCAACTTTTCAGTTATGATCTACAATCCTCTTCTAAAATTGCCTCTCCCAAAACTCTAAGCCTAAACACTCTATATACTTTCCAAAATGGCTTACAGATCATTCTAGAACATTACATAAGAGAAAGGTCAACCCAACAACCATTTGGACATATCCCAAGAAAAGATCTTAACATAAGTATCGTGATCAAAATAAATCCTACAAGTTGGCTCGTAGAAATCACATCCAAATGCTGATGCTCAACATAAATAGGAAAACTTGGCACATGAAGGGTCACTTAGCATACATTGGGTAACTCAACACATGAAGAGTCACTTGGCATACACCGGGTAACTTGACACATGAAGGAACACATGGTCAACACTGGATTGCTACAGATACTTGGCACCAAATGCTACAATAACTTGACACCAAGTGCTACAATAACTTGACACCAAGTGCTATAGTCACCTGGCACCATCTAAGTGCTACAGTAACTTGGTACCAACTAGAGCTATAGTAACTTGGCATTTTTCATGCATAATGAACAAAATGAGTAGGATAACAAGGCAACCCATGATTCTCTTGCATCAGACAACTAGGGTTGAAAGAAATGATTCTCCTAAATCATTAAGATGTCACAATCTAAGTTGAATCCAACTCAGATTAAGAAATCCATGAAGCACCTTCAATAGGTCTATTCTTCCACTTCACCAAATATTCGGAGTAATCTTTTTCTCTTGTGCTCTTTCCAACTCTCTGATCCAATTGTAGGATTTGAGAAAAAATGCATAACAAATCCACGAAGTCTAAGAAAATCTGCATGCAAAAAACCTATCATGGACAAGAAAAAGACAAGAAGAGGCAAGGGTTTGATTTGAAAAGTTCAAACAAAGAAATATATTATTCAATAGATTCAATGAAATAGAAAGAGATCAATCCTTATAAAGGAGATGGAAACCCAAAAAAGGGTAACCTAAAGCCTAAAAAAGCTAGGGTTGCACATTATAATTAATAAAATATTAATTATATCCACCTAAAAGATAACTTAAGAAAACTAGAGTAATAGGCAACTTATTTAATTAAATCAAAGTGATTTAATTAATAAGTGCGAACAAATAATTACTCTAACACCCCCCTTAAGAGAAGCTCAGGAGGTAAGCTAACCTAGCACAGCTATGAAAGCAAAGAGATGGGTCTTGTCAACAAGGCTTGATTAGTTACCCAATCACAACAAAATCTCTATGAAATGGAGAAATAGAGAAAACCACATGGGAAAAACCCTACTCCAAAAAGAGAAAGAAAAGAATGTTCCAGAAGAAGGAACAAAGAGAGATCATGAAGAGAACTACTAAAGCATGAAAAGTCACAAAACTCTATAAAAAAGAGTTGATCTATAGAACCTTTACAAAAATAGAAGGCATGAACCGAGCATGTCTATATGGTAGATGATCCATCTCACTGAAATGCATAGGTAGCCAGCCACTATAATCACGTACTATGTAGGATCAAATACTAAATACATAGCTCACAGTAAGAAACCATCAAACCAAGGAAGCATTAGAAGCAACAATATAACCCCCCCTTAATGTAGACGGGGTGAGGTGATAGGCAACTAAAAAGGTGGGCCAAAAATCTCCTACAACACACCAAACACATCAAGAGTGAGGTACAAACACCTATAAAGGCATGTGTCATCAACACTACATGAGGAAAAAAGAGGAAGAGGGCACATAAGTGGAAAAAAACCATCCCCCCCCATGGCACCTTATAAAATAGTGTGAGTACAATGAATCACAATGATGAAAAGGATCCTGAAATGCAAGAGTCGCACTTTATCTCAGTGTGTTTGCATAAAGATTCTTAGAAATGATATCAACAATGATTAGAAAAAGCATACGACTAGTACAATAGAAAGTACAAGCCAAACTGAAGCAATTGAAGCAACAAAATTGATCCCTGAACTTGAAACAACTAGAATATCCACTAGAATGCAAAAAACCATAAGACTGAATAAAAAGTTCCTAGAAAAAATCTAGAACAACAACTAGCATCACCAAAAATAGCATAGAAAAAACTTTCCAACGATATAAAGAAGTCCAAAATTGGAGATCGGATGCTCAAGATATGCCTCTCAGAGTGCAAAATAGAACATCCAACTTTGACTACCAAAATAGGCAACCAAACTACACCAAAACTCAAAAACATCTACATAAATGTCTCTATCTCAAAACCAACTTTCTAATGCATTTTTTAGATTGAAAAAATACATCCGTATGCTCAAGTTACGGAAAAAAAACCTCTAGGGCCTCTGGAATTCAATAAATTTTTTTTTTAATAAAAAATAAAATTAAATAAAAAAACAAATAAAAAAATGCTGGCCACCGCAAGCTATGGTGGAGTGGCAATTTGGTGTCCGCTACAATGGAGCCCCATGGTGTCACTATAGAACCATAGGTAGAGCCACTAATGGTGACCGCTAAGCAGGCTGCCGGTGGTGACCACTGCGGTAGCCGCAGTGGAGCCACTAGCGGTTTCCTAACTGCGGCAGCTCAAAATGCCATTTTTTTTTTTTTTGGTGATTTTTGATATTTTTGTACCTCAAAGTGCATGCCAAAGGTCGTATGGCCCTGTTGGAAAATTCTTTTTGCCTCGCAAATCAACATTGTCCAAATCGAACAAATTTTATATCAAAACAAGGGTTTTGATGCCTTTTGAATCCATCCGTGAGGTCTATTTTGCCTGAAACTGCTCTAAAAATTAGTGACCCCCCTATTTTCTTAGAAAAACATGTAAAAACACCAGATCTAATCCACCAAATCCTTGTTCTCCTTTTTTCTTGAAACATCAAACAAGCTATAGTAGATCTAGCTCTGATACCATGTAGGATTTGAGAAAAAATACATAACAAATCCATGAAGCTTAAGAAAACCTACATCTAGAAAACCTATCATGGAGAAGAAAAAGACAAGAAGATGCAAGGGTTTGATCTAAAAAGCTTAGACAAAGAAAAATATTATTCAACAGATTCAATGAAATATAAAGAGATCAATCCTTATAATGGAGATCAAAACTCAAAAAAGGGTAACCTAAAGCCTAAAAACACTAGGGTTGCACATTATAATTAATAAACTATTAATTATATGCACTTACAACATAGCTTAAGAAAACTAGAGTAATAGGCAACTTATTTAATTAAATCAAAGTGATTTAAATAATAAGTGCAAACAAATAATTTCTCTAACACCAATATCTATTCAACTTCTTCAATCTACTTCTTAGGATAATCTTGTGATGCAACAACTTCATCATCTAACTCATGATACTTATACAAATCAACAATATTGAATATAGGAGATATATCCATGTCATCAAGTAACTCAACTTCATAAGAATTACCACTATTAAACTTCTTCAAGATCTTACAAGGTCCAAATTTCTTCATCTTCATCTTATTGTATGTTCCAACAAGAAATCTTCCTTTCTTTAAATGAACCATTACCTCATCACCAACTTCAAAATAATGATGTCTTCTAGACTTATTAGCATTCTTCTTATACTTCTGATTAGTTTGTTCCAACATCAACTTCACTTCCTTATGCAAAGATATCATAAAATCAATAAATTCTTCTCCTATAGCTCTTCTCTTTTCTTCACTAGCAACATCTCTCAAATCTGATACTCCTCTAGGCTTCATTCCATTAACAATATCAAAAGGTGTCTTCCATGCACTCCTATTCACAAAATTATTATATTCAAATTTAGCTTGTGCCAATACCATCTCCCAATTACTTGGCTTATTCCCAACTAAATATCTCAACAAATCACCAAAGCTTCTATTCACAACCTCTATTTTTCCATCCATCTACGGATGGAATGTAGAACTAAAATCTAATTTAGTACCCATCTTCTTCCACAAAGTCTTCCAAAAATAACCAACAAACTTACTATCTCTATCAAAAATAATACTTCTTGGTAATCCATGCAATCTCACAATCTCTTTAAGAAAAATTTCAACAACATACTCTACATCTTATGTCTTCTTACATGGTATGAAATGAGCCATCTTAAAATTCTATCTACTACAACAAATATGGAATCATACCCCTTCACTATCTTAGGTAATCCAAGAACAAAATCCATACTAATGTCACTCCAAGGTTTCTCAAGAACAGTAATAGGTGTATACAAACTAATATTTTGACTTACTCTTTTTATAATTTGACAAACTACACAACTCTTAAAAATTTTCTAAAAATTCTTATACATTTGTGGCTAATAATACTTCTCTTTCAACAAACTCAATGTCTTATGAATTCTAAAATATCCAGCCAATCCACCACTATGCTTTTCCTTAATCAGATTCAACCTCATAGAACTTCTAGGAATACAAAACTGAATGCCTTTGAAAAAAATACCTTCTTGAATGAAATACTCATCATGCTTATGTATTCTATTAGATTTATTGCTTTGCACTCTCTCCACAACTCAGAAAAATTAGGATTAGCATCATACAAATATTTCATTTAATCAAAACCAAGAACTTCAACCTTCATTTCAGTCAAAAAAGATCATCTTCTACTCAATGCATCAACAACTCTATTAGTAACTTCACTCTTCTACTTAATGAAAAATGTAAAATTCTACAAGTATTGAACCCACTTCATATGTCCCTGATTCAATTTATGTTGACTTCCCAAGTATTGTAAAGTTTTATGATCAATATACAATACAAACTCTTTAGAAATCAAATAATGTCTCCACTTCTTCAAAGCTTGAACAATAGCATAAAATTGTTGATCATACATAGAATACTTCCTTTTGCATCATTCAACTTTTCACTAAAGAAAGAAATGGGTTTATCTTCTTGACTTAATATAGCTCCTATTGCATTACCACTTGCATCACATTCAACTTGAAATAGTTTGTTGAAATCAGACTAATCCAATATATGTAATTCAACAACCTTTTGTTTCAAAGTCTCAAAACTCTTATCAGCTCCATGTGTTCACTTAAATTCCTTTTTATCTCCCCTCATTTTCCTAGTCATAGCATTACAAACAATATTGAAATTCTTTATAAACTTTCTATAAAAACTAGCCAAACCATGAAATGATCTTACATCACCCACATTCTCAAGTGTAGGCCATTCCAAAATTACTTTAACCTTCTCAGAATCCATTTTCAAACCATAATCTAAAATCAAAAATCCCAAATACACAATCTCCTCTTGAATAAAAAGATACTTTTTAAGATTAATTAGCAATTTTTCCTATTTCAACCTCTGCAATACTTGTCTAATATGATCAAGATGTTCTTCCTTACTCTTACTGAATAAAAAAATATCATCCAAGTAGACAATCACAAACTCACCCAAAAATCTTTTTAGAACTTCATTCATCAGCTTCATGAAAGTACTAGGTGCATTAGTCAAATCGAAAGGCAAAACCAACCATTCATAAAAACCATTTTTTGTCTTGAAAGTAGTCTTTCATTCATCACCTTCTCTAATTCTAATTTGATGATAGCCACTCTTTGAATCAATCTTGATAAAATACTTTTTCCTAGACTCAAAAAATCCATTATGTCATCCATCCTCGGCATAGGAAACATATATTTCACTATTATCTTGTTAATAGCTCTGGAATCAGTACACATTCTTCCTTGTCCATTCTTTTTAGGTGTTAATGCAATAGGTACAACACATGGACTCAAGCTTGCTCTGATCAAAACTTTCTACAACAACTCATGAACTTGTATATTAAGTTCTTCATTCTTTGTAGGTGTCAATTTATATGGTGCTTTGTTCAAAAAACTAGCTCCAAGAACTAGATCCATACAATGACTTATACTTCTCATTGGTGATAAACCATCAACAATATCCTCACTAGCAATATCCTTATACTCATTCAGCAATTCAGCAATTTTTGTTGTCATACCAACTTTTGATACTTGGTCATTACTACCAACTCAATCCTATAGGAACTATAGAAAAACAAATTTGATTCTTCTTTACTTCCTTTTCAAATTGCTTTCCATTAACCATACAAAATTTTATTGTAGTACAAATGACCTCATCTGGACTTTCAATCAAAGGCATCAATGTTTGTTTCTTCCCATTTACCCAAAGAGTATATTGATTCAATCTTCCATCATGTAGAACATATCTATCATATTGCCAAGGTCTAGCCAACAAAATATGACAACAATCTAGGGGCATAGTATTACACAAAACTTCATCAAAGTAATGTCCAATTTTGAACTTCACAAGGCATTGCTCACTTACCAATATCTTATACTCATCTTTGATCCATGGAACATGATAAGGTTTAGGATGCTTCAGCCTCTACAATTGCAGATTTGTAACTAGCTCTTCTAATGCCAAATACTTTCACTATGAATGATCACTTTGTAGCATTTTCCAGCCATCTTACATCTTGTCTTGAAAAGACTTCTGCTTAAAATAGGTTCCTCATCACTTCCCTTATTACATAAGGTTCTTCTTACCATCATATTTTTTGTAGCCTTAGGTCCACTTGGTGAACTCTCAATGTCTTCTTGAATCACAAAATTTCTATTATTCTGCCTACTTTCAAAAGATCTACATTCAAAAGATCTATGTTCCTCTTTACCATATCTAAAACAATTACCATGAAATCCACCTCTAGAATAAGAATTACCTCTTCCTTAGTAAGAATTAGTACCTCCTAGGTAAGAATTACTACTTTTTCATTCAGTCTTTTCTTTTTCATCATTCTTCCATTCATATTTACCTTTATCCTGCACAAAACTTTCAGATCTACCACCTTCACCATAAGATTTACCTCTGCCTCTCTGGAATCTACAATTTCTACCTCTTTGTCTTTTTTCATGCTTCCTTGCTAAGATCTCCTCAACATTCAAGGCATATCGATATGCTTCTTCAACACTTTCCAACATCATTAGACTTATTTCATCTTGGATTCTATATCTTAATCAATTTATGTACCTTGCAATTTTCTCAACATTATCATCCACATGTCTAGATCTAATGTCCAGTCTCTAGGATTCCTTAGTATACTCTTTCATAGTCATGTCCTTTTGTTTCAAATTTTGCATCTTTCTCAACAAGATAACTTGGTAATTAGTAGGAAGGAATTTTTTCTTTACCTTGTTTACTATCTTTGGCCAAGTTCTGGTCTTCTCCTTTCCTCTCCTTTGTTTATCAGTTTGCAAGTGCTCCCACTATAGTGATGCATGACCTTTCAACCTAGTGACTACAATCTTCACCTTTCTATTATTAGGAGTGTTTTCATACTCAAAGAACTTCTCCATATTTGAGAACTAATCTAACACAATTTTCCATCATAAAGAACAACTTCTATGGCAGGCTTTGAATTTTCCCAAGACAACATTCTCAACAACCTTGCTTCATCTTGGTCTTCTTCATGTTCTAGACTAGGGTTTGTTGCTACTGTTTCATCGTCACTTACATCATCTAGATGTGCTCCTGTCCTCTAGGATGTCTCCAAAACATCTAATATTGCAATATATACATTTCATCTATCTTGAACCATCTTTAAAAATTAGATTCCTACAAGATTGTAAGCCTCTAAAGTTATAAGTCAAATCTACAAATCTACCATCCTGCAACCAAATCCAAATCAGGGTTCTACACTATCCATTCTCCACAAGGATGAACCTCAAGCTATGATACCACCTAATGCAAGGAAGGATAGGGAAAACTAGGGCCAATGGCACACCTAGCTCTCCAAACCACCCTGCAAGAGTTAACACAATAGAAGAAAACATAAAGAATAGACACCAAAGGAGGAAGAAGTAAAACACTTTCATTGATTCTTCAAATATTCAACATACATGCCCAACTGTAAGGCCTTCTAGGTTCAACCAAATGCAAATACATTGACATTCAAAGATCCAATAGAAAATTTGCACTTTCCATTTTTGCTCTACAATCCTCTTCTAAAAATTACCTCTCCCAAAACTTTAATCCTAAATGCTATATATATACTTGTCAAAATGGTTTATAGATCATTATAGAACATCACATAATAGGAAGGCTGACCTAACAATGCTCTAGACACATCCCAAGAAAAGATCTTAACATAATTATCATGATTGAAATAAATCATGCAAGTCAGCTCACTAAATCATGTCTAAATGTTGACACTCAACATAAATAGGAAAACTTGGCACATGAAGGGTCACTGGACATACACTAGGTAACTTGGAACATGAAGAGTCACTTGGCATACACTGGGCAACTCAACACATGAAGGAACACATGGTCAACACTAGATTGCTATAGAAACTTGACACCAACTAATTGCTACAGTAACTTGACAGTAAATAAGTGCTATAGTAACTCGACACCAACTAAGTACTACAGTAACTCAACACTAACTAGAGCTACAATAACTTGGCATCCAAGATGTAGAGTGAACAAAATGAGTAGGATAATAAGGCAACCCAAGATGCTCCTGAATCAATAGCACTTAAAATTATATTGATTTTGGATTTCAACTCATCATCTTGGAAATTTCTTTATAGGAAGGAATGTAAAAGGCTTCAAATGGGAGGAAACTTGTCAAAATTCAATTGGGAGACAAATACAAATGTATTTTATCTTTTATTATAGTACAAAATATTTTTTGTACTTGATCAAATTTATGGATGCAGTTGTAAAACTGATAGGTGGCACTCTTAGCAGGTGTCATTAACAAACTTTATTTGTCTTGAAGCTCCCACCATTATCTTTTCCTTTTATATGCTCCTTTTGCCTCTAACTACATCTTAACTCCATCTTTATGCCATACTAGTCATAATCACTAAATGGTAAAGCATTGATATCTTCTATGACCTCCTAGATGAGAATATCTATATCTATATCAAGCCAAGTGGTATCTCTAACTGCATCTAATTCTTCAAGTAACTTGTTCCACTTGGCATCAATTATAGCCTTAATTTTTTCAATTATTTTAGACATCTTTGTTTCTATCTTGTAAAGCATGTCAATTAAATCATATACCACTACTACACTTGCCCCATCATTGTTGACCATTCTACCATGTCTATAACTCTTCCATCACTCTCCAATATTGTAGGCACAAAATTGGGTGTTCCTTTGGAAATTGTCTTCATTTTATTTTGCATCAGTTGTAATTTTCCACCAAAGAAACTATTCATATATTTCACCTTATTTATCATTTTTTTGGTGTTTATGATTGTTATTTTAGATAGATCCTTCTTTTGTGCTAGCACAAGTACCAAAATATAAAAAATTGCAGTATATGGACCCCATGTAGTGAAAAGTCAAGACATTAGGGAACAACCTCTAAACATCTATACTATGCTCTTTGCAATGTAACGTAGTCGCTGTGCACATTTTGTGAGACCAATTTCAAGGCATTTATTTTACAAATCAACAAGTTCTTAATAGTTTTGATTTGAATTTCTTCCCCTAATTCCAAGTCCTCTTCATCAACTTCCATTGCTTGGCTTGATGCTTCCCCTATTTCAAGTACTATTAGCCATTGGTGAATAATAGCCAACCATTGATGAATAGTAGCTCAAAAGAATTTATGAAGTATGTGTGGTACTTCCCTAATCAGTCACCACAAACTAACAATTTGTAAAAATTTTCCTAAGGGAAAAATTCACCCAGAAACTAAGAACTCACAAATGTAGACAAAAAGAGAGAGTATGATTTGAATGATGATATATTCAATATGTCATGATTAGAGTACATTAGGAGTACCTATATATAAAGGCCTTTGAGATACATGTCTAGAATGCCTCGTAATCAGCATCATGATAAGTCATACAACCAGGCACATGTCCACTAGATATGGGTTATCCTCCATTAAACACGAAAGTAAGTGTAGTTATGAGAGGATAAGCCTACAAGGGTGTGACATGCAAATCAATGTTGTAGACACTATGTGCTAAAATAGAGTTGCATTCTCCTATTTTGTCTACATGACAACTTAAAAAGGTGTGCAAACTCCTAAGTGGCTCATGTGCAGGCGAGCGTGGGCCGAGGAGGCACGCACGTGCGAGTGCGAGCCATGACGACACGAAGGTGCACGCATGCGCCATAGTGGCCTAGAGACGTGCGTGAGTCGTGGCAGCATGAAGACGCCTGTGCACAACAGAGGTGTGAACACATGCACATGTGAGTCATGGAGATGTGAATGCATGAGCTGTGGTGGCACAAATGCGTAGGTCGCGGTGGTGCGAATGTGTGCAGTGCAAATGTGTGATTTTTTTTTTTAAATATTATTATTATTATTATTATTATTGAATTTTTTATTTTTTCAATGTTTTGATTTTTTGTATTTTTTTGAATATTGACTCTAAAATCTTAAGGTATAAAAAAACTCTTCTTCTCACGACTCCCGAACTATGAGTCTAGGAGTCGAAAAAAGTACGGGGTCTACATTCCTAGCTAGGAATGGGGCGTGTGTTGTGGAGACCACAACAGCTTTGAACTTGTTTCTATTTTTAGAATCTATATGAGAAAATGCTTCACAACCGAAGGTTTTGAGAAAAGAATAACTCACCTTCTTACCAGACCATGGTTCCTCTAGAATACCACAACCCAAAGGAGTAGAGGGACATCTATTAATCAAATGTATAGTAGTAGTAATGAACTCTTCCCACATGTTTAAGGGCAACTCAACATGCAACCTCATGCTCCTTGCATGCTCCATTATAGTCCTATTATTGTGTTCAGCCACTCCATTTTTTTTGTAGAGTCCTTGGAATAGTTTTTTGTCTACAAATGCCATTAGTGGAGAAATCATTTTCAAATTCATGGCCTCAATACTCATCACCATTATCAGATCTTAGACATTTTAATTTCTTACCAGACTCCTTTTCAACCAAGCATTTCCATTTCTTAAAAGTTTGAAATGCATCAGATTTCTATGTAAGGAAATAAACCCATACTTTTCTAGTTGCATCATCAATAAATGTTACATAATAATGAGAGCCACTGAGGGAAGTACCTAAGCTAGTTCCCATAAATATGTATGCACAAGCTCTAATTTCTCCCTTTTATTTTCCTTCCCAATCTTCACAAAACTCACTCTCTTTTGTTTTCTATACACACAAATTTTACATAAATCCATATTAGAACATTTCATACCTCATAAAACATTCTTTAAATGAAGTAGTTTCATACCTTTATCACTCATGTGCCCAAGTCTGTTGTGCCACAATGTTGTATCGAAATCTACAATAGCTATTTGTTCTCATTTCACAATTGCAATATTTGTTCCTGAACATTCATTTTTCTCTAAAAAAATTCAAATAGAAGGAACAAAATGATTTGTACAAATATATAAAGTGTCTACTTTCTCACCTTTTCTATTACAAGGGAACCTTTTGAAACCTTCCAATTTTTATCATTAAAAGTAATGACATAACCCTCATCACCGAATTAACCTGCTGAAATTAAATTCTTACTCAACCTTGGAACATGTCTTACCTCATGTAGTATGCCCTATTTTACTACAATACTAGCAACCTCTTAGTCTTCTAGATTGAGACCTCTTCCCCTTTAACTTTTCTCTTGATCTCCCATGATTTCTAGAATTATTTCCTCTTTTAGTTGTTCTACCTCTGCTTTGTGCATTCAAAGCACTTCCAGATGTAGATCCGCCTGAGGTTTTTCTATGATTTTCTTCACTCAAAATAACACTAATCACATAATCATATTTTAAGGTATTAGATTAAGAAACAAAATTACTCATAGCCATTATCAAGCCATTCCAGTTTTCATGCCAAGAAGACAAAATCAAGAGAGCCCTAAATTCTTCATCAAAATTAATACCCATAGAAGATAACTAACTAGTAATAGTACTAAAATCATTTAAATGATCCACAATAGATTGAACTTCTTTCATTTTCATATTAAGTAAACTATTCATGAGAAATACCTTGTTTGAAGCAAAGGGCTTTTCATACAATTTCTTTAGGGTTTCCATCAACTCTTCTGTCATCTTCACTTTTGTAATATTAAATGCCACTAATGGTGCCAAGCATAATCAAATTCTTCCAAGTGTCTTTCTATCTAAAATATCACAGACATCATTTGTCATAGATCCTGAATTCTTGGTTTTTCCTTCCAATTGCTTCCATAAATCCTTCTAATAAAGATAGTCTTCCATTTGCATCTTTCATAACTAAAAGTTCTGGCCATTAAAATTTTCAACTCTTAGTTTACCCTAATCTACCATTTCTTCCACTCAACCATGAGAATTTCTTGTAGAGGATAACTTAAAAGACAACCTCACTCTGATACCAGTTATTAGGATTTAACCATGGATAGAAATAACAATTACATGCAAATATAAACCATAATAGAAAATAATAGATTGCATAGAAGAGAGCACAAGACACCAAGATTTAATGTGATTCACCTAATCCCTCGGCTACATTCACCAAACAAGAAGTCCAATATTATTATGATCTAGTGATTACAAACTGATTACAATCTATAATCCCTTACAGCTCAATACTGCTACAAGAACCATTTCTCACATCACACCTTATGAGACAATCCCTAACCCTAAGCCCTTTTATACAAGTATTTTTTTCTATTTTAGGGTTAAAAGTAGTTCTTGTAGAAGGAGGTTTAAAGGTGTTCAAAGATAAAGATGATGATGTGTACAAAAAGCAGGTACCAAAGTTGAACAAAGAGAATTTTCTTACATGGAAAATGTTTATGAGGATACATATAGCTAGTATTGGTAATGTTGCATTGGAGTTTCTAGAGAATGCACATGTGAATATTATAGTTGTCCCTCGTACTGCTCACCAAGTGAAAGAAAAGAAAGAAAACAACTAGGCAATGTTGGAGATTGCTTCAGCCTTAATCTATACTAAGTTTGATGGCATAAAAGGGTGCAAGAATGAAAAATAAATATGGGATAAAATGAAGACCATATATGGAGGAGATAAAAATTTCTTGAGAGCCAAATTAGAGTCTTATAGGTAAGTTTGATGAAATGAGAATGATAGAAGGTGAGACCATAGTTTGGTACTATGCAAGAATAAAAGAGGTTGTCAATGCTATTTGAAGTGCTATAGAAAGATTAAGGATGAAAAAATAATAAGCAAGGTATTGAGAATTCTACTTCTTATATATTCTATTAGGGTTTCTGTAATACAAGAACTAAGATGTTGATGAAACACTTGCCTAGATGGAAAATGTTGATGAGGCTATGTATAGCTAGTATTGGTGATGTTGCATTGGAGTTTTTAGACAATGCATATGTGAATATTACAACTGTTTAGGCTTTGACTACTCAACAACTGAAAGAAAAGAAAGAACACAACCAAACAATGTTGGGGATTTCTTCAGCCCTAAGCTATGTTGAGTTTGATGGCATAAAAGGGTGTAAGAATAAAAAAGAAATGTGTGATAAATTGAAGACCATCTATGGAGGAGATGAAAATGTCATGAGAGCCAAATTAGAAAGCCTGAGAGGTATGTTTGATTAAATGAGAATGATATAATGTGAGAACATAGTTTAGTACTCTACAAGAATCAAAGAGGTTGCTATAGCTATTTGAGGTGCTAAAGGAAAGATTGAGGATACAACAATAATAAGGTATTGAGAAATCTACTTCATATTTATGTTATTAGGGTTTCTAAAATACAAGAACTAAGATGTACACCAGGTAATGACCTAACCCTAGAAGGTCTAATTGGTAGGCTTACTTTTTTTGAGATGTCTAATTTTGATAATTACACTACTACTATTGTTGAATCTTCTTTTAAACCACAACTTATTCTTAGCAAGAAAGGAAAAGGAAAACAAATGAAAAGTGGTAGTGATACTTTTGATGATCAACATGATGAGCAAAAAGCATTGATAGCTAGAAGATTTAGAAGAGGAAAAGGAAAGTATAAAGGTCAACTTCTCTTAATCTATTTTTCATGCAACAAGGTTGGTCATATTTCTCCTATATGATTGATAGAGAAGACAAGGATGAAAGCAAGGAGAGAAAGTAAAAAGGAAGAAGATATGATCAAGAATTCAAGAAGAATGAGGACTACAAAGAAAATGATAACCAATTATGTTATATTTCTAAAGAAGATGCTAATATTGAATCTAAAAGTAATGATGAAGAGGTAGTCTATGTTGCTATGAAACAATATTTTGATGAAGATGATAAAACTTATTTAATCTCTTATCTGAATAAAATTTATAGAAGGATAATTGATAGTGGTTGTTCAAATCATATGACTGGTGATAGAAGTAAAATTGAGGACATTGGACCAAGGGTAGTTGTATTAAATTTGGTAATGATGTTTCATGTCTTATGAAAGGTAAAGGATCAATTCAACTAATTGATAAGATCAAATGTGGCAATGATTATTGGGTTGAAGGACTTAACTATAATCTATTAAGTGTTTTGCAATTAAACAAATTAGGGTACATAGTTGAATTCCATCACCAAAAGACTAGAATATTTGATGCTAATGGTAAATTGATTATCTAGACTTATTTGATGAGACATGTCTATTTTCACAACACAAAGATATTTAGTTATGGCACAAGAGGTTATTTCATGTAAATTTTGACGATTTGGCTAGTATTGGTAAAATGAAAAGAGTAAGAGGTTTTCAAAAATTGAAGAAACATGGTATGTGTAAACAATATCAATTGGAAAAAGTGACAGAGTCTAGTTTCAAGAGAAAACATATTCATTTGATGATATTTTGGAATTGGTTCATACTAACTTATGTGGACATATTGGTGTTCAAAGCTATTATCAAGACAAATATTTCATTCTAATTGTTAATGAATCTTCTAGAATGATAATTGTGATGTTTCTTACCAAAAGAAAATGATTCTTTTAAATTATGTAAGTGGTGTTTGGCTAGAGTTGAAAAAGAGACATGGAACATTTTAAATTACTTGAGATCTAATAGAGGAAGTGAATTAATTTCCAATGAGTTCAACATATTCTACAATGATAGACAAATAAAAAAATAGATGTCAGCACTTAGGACCCCTTGTCAAAATGGAATAGTTAAAGGAAGGAATAGATCAATAATAGATTATGCTAGAATATTGATGATGGAGAAAAATGTGTTACAAAAATACTAGAGAGAAGCTCTAAGTACATATGTTTATACTCTGAATAGAGTACAAGTCAAGAAAGGTAAAAATGCTACACGTTTTGAATTATGGTATGGATATGCACCTAGTGCAAAGTATTTCAAAATCTTTGGAAGAAAATGTTGCATTCTTAAAGATAATAGAAATGAAAAATTGATGCTAAAGCTAATGAAGGTATATTCCTACCATATCCCACTAAGAGAAAAGCTTATAAGTGTTTGAAATCTACCAATAATTTTTTTTTTAGAAAGTGCAAATGTGAAACTTGATGAATATATAGAGAAAAATAAAGTTGAATGCAAGAAAGAACTTGAAGATTACAACTCATTCATATATGTGGATGATAGTGCTCCTAGTACTCCACCTAAATAACAAAAAATATATGCAAATTACCAGTAGACTAGGAATGCTAAGTTGCAATAGCCAGTTGCCAAGAAACACAATATAAGTGTTCAGAAATAGGAAAATGATACTAAGTCACAGAGAAAGGAAGACAAACATGAGGAATGAAATGCTGAGCATGAAAAATATGAACCAAATTTTGATCAAGAGAGAGTAAATGATCTTGAAATCATTTTTCAATATGAAATTGTTGAAGAACAAAGAAGATAAGAACCTGTGTTAGTAAAATATGTGAGAAGACACCTTGCACCTAAAAAAATTATCAGAGATAAAGAATGTGGTGTTGTAAAAAGAAAATGATTCAGAAGTGATACATGCTTACTTTGTGAGTTTGAGCCCAAATTTGTGAAAGATGCTTTATAGAATAAAGATTGGATATAAGAAATGAATGAGGAAATTCAATAGATTGAAAAGAAGAAAACATGAACACTAGTATCCATATCTAAAGACAAAAAAATTATTGGAACCAAGTGGGTATGCAGGAACAAGCTAGATGAAATATGTGAAGTCACAAGGAATTGTTGAAAATATTTGGTTAATTGTAAATTTTCATTGAAGTTACACAAAATGTTGTATCTTTACCAATTAGTGTATGTCAAGCTCACTCAGGAAATGAAGGTAGTTTCCTATGTCTGGTGAGCATTCTAGTGTTTTCCAAGTTTAGAAGATAGTGTCTATCAAGTTCACTTGAGCATCGAAGAGAAGTTCACATAGGTTGAATGTTAATAGAGCTCTCTCAAGTAACAAAGGAAACTTGGATGGAACCAATGTTAAGTGAGTTCACTCAGTTACCAAAGGAAGTTTGTGAAGATGTAGTATTAATGAAGTTTACTTGGTTAATATAGGAAAATAATTTATGAGTTATTGTCTACCAAGCAAGATCAGTTAATGAAGGATTTTATTATTTTGGCATATTGAGTTTAACGGATTTGTTTGTTAGTTCTAGCCACCTAAGGAGATGAATACTAATTATTCTAAGATGTATTCAAGCCAAATTAACAATTTTTATGATATAAGTATAAGGTCAAGTTGAGGATTGATTGTGTGAGTACATGGAAGAATAGAAGATGATTAGAGAAAGTGAATTATAAAGATAAGAAGAATATCCTTGAGGTGCTACAAAGATACATTCAAATAGGAAGGATCAAGTATTTGAGCTAGAATTGAGATCTAAAATCAGCAATATAGTTACAACAAAAATCAAGTCTTCTCATTATTACTCTCTAACCATTGTAGCAGTCATCTAAATCTTTTAACAAAGTTGGCTTAATAGGTATATGTAAATCCTCTAACAAGGTGGCATTTCTAGATTGAAGTCACTAAAGACCTCTAATAAGGCCACTCCTAATAGGGTGATTAAATCCTTTAATAGGGTCACACCTAATAGTGTGTTTTATAACCTTTAATAGGTTTGGATCCTAATAGTACTCACTTCAAAAGAGTGAAAATTAGTAAATAGTTGCAATTGATGGTTTTTCCCAAATTTGGTTTCCACGTTAAATCTTGGTGTCACTTGTGTTCATCCTATTTCTTTCATGTATGCAACTAAGTTAATTAAAGTTAATCATATATAATATCCCAAGATTTGCATGCTAAGAATTTTCTTAGTTATAGTTTTTATTTCAATGGTTCTAGAGTTACATCATATTATAAGTATTAACTGAGTGCCTGTGTGTTTACTCAACTATAATAATTTTGGTAGAGTTTATGTTCCAGTGTTGACATCTAACACATTTGAGATTTATTTAATGGTAAATAATTCACCCCTCCCCTCTCAGTTACTCCTCTTATATTTCCAAAAATTGGTATCAGATCTCTTGGTGCTTGCAGAAAAGGTTTCAAGGACCTAAGCTAAAAGATCAAGATGTCTTACAAAAGAAAGATTCCCAAGCTGAACAAAGATAACTTTGAGGCATGGAAGGAACTAATGAAGTTTCACTAGGAAACCATTAATGATCCAAATTTGAAATATTTGGAAAATTCTTACAAGGCTGATATTAGAACATTGACTATGGAGGAGATTGCTAAAAAGAAAAATCATAAAATTATGATGATTGACATTGCATTAGCTTTTAACTATGCTAAATTTGATGAGCTCAAAGGATGTGCTACTCCTTTGTAAGGCCCACGCTAATACCCTATTATGGATCTTAATGAAATAAAAATGATTAGGAATTAATTAGGTTATGATTGACATTTTTGTTAATAATAATGATTAATGAGATTCTATTAGAAGACTAAAGAATATTTTTGTTAATATAAGTATAATACCTGTTCAATAACATTAGGTTGATAAGATAAGACTGCATGGAAATGAGACTATATATGTTCAAGCTAAGAACCTGGTCATGAGATTCAAGGTATGATCTACAAGGCAATTAGGAAAGATAAATTAACATCCACTCTAGTGAGAACATCAATGAATGTAGGTTATAATGACAACAAGACATATGGTTACTTTTAAAAATTAGTTTTAAATTATTATGACATAATTATGGAAACATTCTAACACTTTGATGAAATTAACCCTAGAAACTCACACGCAAAACCCTTGTCATGTGATAAATGGATATTGCAAGGAATGTCACTATGTTTAAATTGATTGGAAGGATACTCATTAACAAGTCTACATATTGGTGATTTTCACTTAGGAATTTATGCTAAGATCCATTTTATATGTTTTCATGATTTAGTAAAAAGGACCTTAGAGTTTCATTGTTATGTTGGAAAGAGTTGTTATAATATTTAGAATGATAATTGGTTATGCTAAGAAAGATAACTATTGATACACATATTTGATATTTCAATGTTTTGAATATTTTATGGAAATGATTAGATGAAGTTAATTGTATATGTTAATGCAAATTACATGATATTGGATTATTCTGCACTTATCTGTATGCATTACTATATTATTTCATTTGGGCTACTGATGTTTAAGTTGAGTGTGCAGGAAAATTGAACCATGGAAATTATTCAAGGAAACAAGGTTCAAACCTATGTGAACACGGTAAAAGCTAAGGTGAATCTTTGGAAGACTCAAAACCTCGTTGTAATGTTTTTATTTTGTAATGTGATTGTGCATGGGTGTTATAATTTTAAAGATCATGGTTAATTAGTCACATGTCATTGTGATGTTTAAGTATTTAATCTATGTGTATCATTTGACACTTCTGTTGTTTCTGTGAAAATGACATATCATGTAGGATTTTGGGCATCAAGTCACTTAACCTAAATTTAATCCCCATCATGAAATTAAGTTAACACACCTTGGAGAGTGTTAGGATGAGTCACCTTCATGATGGAATTCAAATTATAATTTGATAGGAACTTTAGAGAGCCTAAAAGTGATTTCCTAGTGTTAATTTTGTGAAAATAAGTCACCCACATGGTAATAGTATGGGTTGGGGGTCTAAATATAATCATAAGATGGTCTAGGGGACCTAGGAGACCCTCTAAAATAGTCATTTTCAAGCCAATTCGAAAATCCGAGTATCACATGACTTCTTTCCTCATCCCACCACTTGGTTAAGTGCCTATTGGTAGAAAGGTACAAGGGTGTAAGAGGGGTAGGTGGGGATGGAAGTGGAGGTCCTTTTAGGGAGCTTGTACCAAACTTAGTGGTTGTTCACCCACTCTCTAATTGTAGAGATAGATAGGGTTTTGGAAGAAGAGACTTGGGAGCCAAGGAAGGAACGATCTTCATCACCATTTCATAACCATAACTTGGAAGGAAGTTAGTGCTTCATGCCATGATATATTTCATTTCATGGAAAATGATGATGGAAATTGTAAGAGTGTTTCTAGTAGGATCTAAGTGTTTGTATGTGGTGCATGTTGTAAATGTTTTTGTATGTGAGTGAACATGTTGAATCTATTCGCATTTGGTTTTGTTTTCTTGGATTGTGGTTGTGGATTGAATGTTGTGATGGGTGTGAAGGCTTCACTCACCCTTGGGAGGGAAGAGAAGCCTTGGGGTGAAGGGGTTAGTTGGGTTCAACATTGAAGTTGAGAAATCCTCCTTTGGAGAAGGGACAATTTTCATGGAGTATCGGCTCCATTGAAGCCATATGCCTTTCTATTGTTCTATGGGAGGTATAAGTGAGGATATGTGAAGAGAAGTAAGTGTTGATAGCCTTGCTGATGCATGTGTTATTATTAGCTCTATTGTGGCATGTTTCTTGGAAGGATTATTGAAATACTGCAATTGCAAGTTTTGATGTTTTACAAGGATATGCAATTCTCCTCCTTGAAGAGCCCACCTTCACCCAATGTTTATGATTCCATTTGTGAATCATTGTGCAAGCCTTGGTTGGGGATTGTAAATGTGTTGTTAAATTGTGGCAATAATATTGTTTCTTGTTATTGTGATGTTGTTTGAATGTAACCTAGTTGAGTCTTGTTTTCCCCTGGCATGGGGGTGGCCTAGGTTGGGAGGTGAGCCTCCATGGTTCTTGTTATTTGTTGTGTCATGTTGCAAGTTTGTGCTCAAGGAAGTTATTAAAAGAATGCTTAGGATGACCATCTTGTAGATGTTGCTTGAATGAGAAACTTGTCAATGTTTATCTTACATTAATTGGAAGATCTTTCCCACCTTATTCATGTTGTAGCAATGTATGATAGCGTAGTACCAAGAAAGGGATATGTCATTATGTAAGGCATTGGGAAGGAGAGATCTTTCTACATGTTAGTTAGCATTGTATTTGTAAGGGAAAAGTTATCCATTGCTGTTCTTTCTTTGTAATGTTTTGTAAATGAGGGTCTTCATTTAAGTATATATATTATTGTGAATATGGTTTTGCGGTAGAAATGAAGGACTTGGGATAAAATCATATATATTTGTATTGAAGTTTCATTAGTAGGCAACAAGATGGAATGCAATGTAAATAATTTATGTATCATGATATTCTTAGGTGGGATGTATCAAAATCTCTCTCTCTCTCTATCTCTCTCTCTCTTTAAGGAAAATCTATTTCTTTGAAACTCAAGAAATGAACCATGCATTGTTGGTATCATATTCTTTGGCAATTAAGAAACAATTCATAAGATTGTATTTAAAATAGGTTGCTCATAGTTATGCATTAGAGAAATGATAAATGTCAATCAAGTTTTATCATTGAAAGAATGTAAAATTCAATTAGTTCATGTGTGACCCTCTTCTAGATACATTTCATGGGTTAAATTTATGCCTCAAGTGATTTTGAATGGATTGTTTATTAGACATTTACATTGTAATAATGAAGAAGAAAAATAATAATAATGATACAACCATTACCAAACCAATATCCTCAACCTTATAGTTAGAAAGAAATGAATAGATGAGTCTCCATAAGAAAACATGCATGTACATGCATATTTAGCTTCTAGATTTTGTATGGGAATGCAAAAATTAGTCCTAGGTCTATTATAGATGAATTAAATATTCAAGGAATATCCTTAGAATCCCATGCAAGGAATTAATAGATTAAGTAGACCAAGGAGACAAGACATAAATCTAAATTCACTTCAAGTGCTTAATTAATAATAATATATAAAAAATATACATATATCACATGGCTCTAGGTGCCATCTTCATCAAGGAGGAGGAAAGTTTAGTGTATAAAATTTTAAAAAGAATAGTAAGCCCCACATTTCACCTACCCTCTTTAATGCCTTGGGTGCATGTGAGCAAGGCTACAATGCTTACCTTGGGACAAACCCACTTCCTTAGGCAACCAAATTTTATGGGGTATGAGAAAGGAATGTTGCCACATGATTAGAGGCCCCCATTCTCACCAACCTGGGTGCCAACTTCCCATGCTCTCCAAAGGAAATGTGCATGGAATTTTATAACCATTCTAACCTATGCCAACAGACTTAATAATTTTTTCCCCATTTTCTTTTAAACACATACAACCTAATCTGTTGAGGTGACCCTTGTGTACAGGCGCCTAAAAAGGTGTCAGCCAAGTAAATTCACATGGGTAGTAGGGATGGACTAATTTCACATCATTTGGAGCAAGGGAGAAGGAGGCACATAGGCCTAGGGCCTTGAAAATTCACTTAGGAGAAGGGGAGAAGCAAGTAAATTTGGGTGTGTCTTCCAAGTCATGATATAAAAGATAAGACCTTGCTGCCACATTTCTTTTATTTGGAAAAAGTGCAGCATGTAATTTATGAACATCCATGGGGAGAGGGGGTTAAGTAAATACATGGCCCATGCCTTATGCATTCAAATTTAAAAGGAGGAAGGCTATGAATTAGTAATAAGAAAGGTTAGGGCATGTCTAGTTTAGGTTAGCCTGAATTAATATTGTCTTAGTTAAGGGTAAGTTTAGTGGGGCAGTTAAGGGGGAGTTTAAACATGTGATAACTTATTGATAAAGGTAAAGTGAGTCTGTGGATAGCATATTTAAGTTATTATAGTGATGATGCAGAGTGCTAGTAAATTAGATATGAATTAAGAATTGTTGAGTAAAGCAAGGGTAATAGTGAGTAAGAATGTTTATGTTAGAAGTTATGTTTAGCTAGTATTTTTCTATGTAGTGGTTAGGAGAATGTGTGAAAAATTGAAGATTAGTATAGTAATGTTATAAATCAACATATTAGTGAAAAGGTATGTATTGAAGGTGAGATGGAATGTGTTATAAAAAGGTAGTGTAGAATTATATGTTAGATAATTACATTAATTATTAAATAGTAATAACAATATAGTAATTTTAATTTAAGAATAAATGATAATAATGTTGACAATTTAAAGTAATAGATATATATTTAAGCTTGGTGGGAATAGGTGTTTCAAAAGTAATAATAATAAGAACAACTTAACAATAATATTAATAAAATTTTTATTAATAATTATTATGGGTTATGTGGGAGATTGTATGAACATGCATATCATACAATGGAAATAAAGTAGTTGTGAAAAAATATCAGAGCTATCAAAGAGTAGCACCTATGGAGAATTGACGTATAGATATTTTTTGGATGATTGAAAGCCTAGTCAAAGTCATCAAATTGGTTAGAGATAGTTAGGAATAATCTTAATGCTGAAATGATTAAACCAGAAAAAATAGATAGTATTAAGTTCTTCAAGGGAAATATATTTTTGCAACTAAAAGAAGAAGAATACATAGGGTAGATGTGCATGTAGGTTGTGATAGGGTAACATGTGTTCGAAAAACATTCAAGAAAATCATAAAAGATCTTTGTTACATTATTTACTAGAACCCTTGTCTCAAAATTGGATCTTTACATGTATTGTGAAGTGTCTTAATAGATATTTTTTGGATGATTGAAAGCCTAGTCAAAGTCATCAAATTGGTTAGAGATAGTTAGGAATAATGTTAATGCTGAAATGATTAAACCAGAAAAAATAGATAGTATTAAGTTCTTGAAGGGAAATATATTTTTACAACTAAAAGAAGAAGAATACATAGGGTAGATGTGCATGTAGGTTGTGATAGGGTAACATGTGTTCGAAAAACATTCAAGAAAATCATAAAAGATATTTGTTACATTATTTACTAGAACCCTTGTCTCAAAATTGGATCATTACATGTATTGTGAAGTGTCTTAATCGAGAGTCTTGAGGGTGAATGGCTCATTACCATAACACCATAACAGAGCTTTGCACTCAGTAGCTAGCAGCCAAGTGACCACCCTTAGGGAACTTGGAATCCAGATTCTGAGTAAAAGAAAACTCCGTCCATCATCATACTTCATCACCTCCAAGTTTAAGTATAGGTTATATGTCTTAACTTCGGTTTTCTCTCTTGAACTCTTTTAAAAAAAAAAAAAATAGAGTTTTTTTTTGCCTTGTAGAACTGTGGGCATGACATCCTCATGACATGTGGCCCAAATTAAAGGATATTTATGGAGGTGATGATAATGTGAAAAGAGCTAAAGTAGAAATATTGAGAGGTTCGTTTGATTAGATGAAGATGAGAGAGAATGAAAACATTGTAAAATATGTTGAGAGAATTAAAGCTAGTGTTAGTGAAATCAAAGCCTCTGGAGGGAAAATTGATGATGTGAAAGTGGTAACAAAGGTACTCAAAACCCTTCTTCCTATATTTTTAATTATAGTATCTATTATTTAAGAGATACAATGTGATCCAAATAACAAGATAACTTTGGATGTTCTAGTTGGAAGATTGACACTATTTGAGCTAGATAACTATGATAATTATATTCCTAGTTCTAGGAATCTTAAGTCTGCATTCAAAGCCGAGTTATCACTCAAGAAGAAAATTAAAATTTCTAAAATAAATAAATAAAAAATTGAAGAGGAAGATAGTTGTGATAGTGATCTTGAAGCTATTGAAGCATTACTTGCAAGAAGGTATCCCGAAGGAAAAGTAAAGCACAAAGTTAAAATTCCTTTAATCTCCTTTTCTTGTGAAGAAGTTGGTCACATTACTGCAAGGTGTCCAAACAAAGAAGACAAAGACATGAAAAGAAGCTCATACAAAGAAAAATGTAAGAAGTCTCATTTTATGGCTAAAGATTCAAATAGTAGTGATGATGAGGAAATCATCTATATTTTTGTAAAAGATGAATCTAATGATGAAGAAGATAAAATGTCACTTATCTCTCATGTTCAAAAAAATGATACATGGATTATTGATAGTGGTTGTTCACATAATATGACTAGTGATAAAAAAAAGTTTTCACATTTGGAACATTATGAAGGAGGAAGTGTAAGATTTAGAAACAATGAATCATGTTGCATAAACAGAAATGGTTGTATCTCACTAACTAATGAACTTAGATTTGATAATTCTTATTGGGTTGAAGGACTAAAGGATAATCTACTAAGTGTGGTACAGTTGAATAACATTGGATTCAAGGTAGAATTCATGAATGAGAAGCCAATCTTCTAAATGGAAAAGGAAATCTAGTTGGGTCTGGTAATCAAGCAAAAGGTAATTTATTCTACCTAGATCTTAGTAAAAGTTCATGTTTCATTGCTCAAGTAGGAGAAAGCTAGTTATGGTATAAAAGGTTGTGTCATTTGAACTTTGATAATTTGATCAAGATAAGAAAAGACAAAAGAGTGATAGGTATTCCTAGCTTGAGGAAACCTAATATGGGCCTATGCAAAAATTGTCTAATTGGTAAGATGGGCAAGACAAGTTTCAAAAGCATGAACCATCCTTCTAAAGAAGTCTTAGAGTTTTTCCACACTAAATTATGTGGACCTATTGGAATTGAGAACTATAGTGGAAATAAGTACTTTATTCTTTTTGTTGATGATTATTCTATAATGATGACTGTAATATATCTAAAAGATAAGTTTGAAGCTTTTCAAAAGTTTAAGTGGTATTTGGCTAGAGTGGAAAAGGAAATAGGAAAGAAGTTGAAGTGTTTGAGATCATATAGAGGTAGTGAATTCATTTCCAATGAATTTAATGAATTTTCCTTGAAAGAGGAATCAACAGACAACTATTAGCCCTTGGTACACCACAACAGAATTGTATAGCTTAAAGAAGAAATAGATCCATCTTGGATTGTGCAAGAACTTTGATGATAGAAAATAATGTTGTAGTCAAATACTAGAAGGAAGTAATTAGTACTGCAGTGCATACCTTGAATAGAGTACATCTGAAGAAAGACTCAAATCAAACTCCTTATGAACTATGGCATGGCTACTTGTAAACCTAATGTAAGTTACTTGAAAGTATTTGGTAGAAAATGTTAATTATGAAAGAGACTAGGAAAGGTAAATTTGATGCCAAAGGTGATGAAGGCATATTCCTAGGATACTCTAGCATAAGTAAACCATAAAAATGTTTAACTTTGTCTACTCATAAGATCATAGAAAGTTCACAAGTGAGGATTGATGAGTTTGTAGGAAAAGCGTGAAGAAGAGAGCAGCTAGATAACCTAAGGATTACATAAAGTTTATTTAATTTGAACCTAATACATTGCCAAACCCAATTGGAAGTCAACATACTTCACCTCCTAAGTCCCCAAAATCTCTGTAAGGACTTGAGTTACAACTAGTGAAACTCAAGTCATAGTTTTAAGAAATCAAGTCATAGTTAGAAGCTACCAAGTTACAACCAAAGCAAATTGATTCTAAAGGACACGAGTAAAAAATAGTAGAACCCAAGCTTGATATAGAAGATCATGGCGAGGCTAGTGGAACAAGTTCTAAATCCAATTTACCTATGTTGGCAAGATATGTCAAAAGGCACCATGCACCTAATCAAATCATTGGAGACAAGTCATATGATACAATGACAAGAAACAAATTGAAAGGTACATGTTTTCTTACTGAATTTGAACCTAGATCAGTTAAAGATGCTTTGGATAATGAAAGGTGGAGTGAAGCAATGAATGAAGAGATAGAGTAGATAGAAAGGAATAAGAATTGGACTATTGTTCCTAGACCCAAGGATAAAAATGTAATTGGTACAAAGTGGGTTTTTAGAAATAAGATTAATGAAGATGGAGAAATTTATTGAAATAAAGCAAGGTTAGTATGCAAAGGTTATTCTCAAGAAGAAGGTATTGATTATGGGGAAAAAATTTCCCTTGTTGCAAGATTAGAAGGTGTTAGGACTTTACATTCTTATGGTGCATACAAAGGATTTAAAGTTTATCAAATGGATGTGAAATTCTACATTCCTGAATGGAATTCTTGAAGAGGAAGTTTGCATAAAACATCATGAAGGTTTTGTAGATCTTATAATAAAGTATATGGTTTGTAAACTACACAAAGCATTGTATGGTCTCAAGAAATCTCCTAGAGCTTGGTATGAAAGAATTCATAACTATTTAATGAAGATTAGTTTTCAAAGAACAAAATATAACAACCTATATATCAAAGAATGGGCGGACAAGAAGATTGTGTTGGTAGAAATCTTTGTGGATGAAACATTGTTTTCTAGAAATGATGATTTATGCAAACCTTTTTTAGAGGAAATGAGTAGGGAATTTGAGATGTCCATGTTTTGAGAGATAAAAATCTTTGTTAGATTGCAAGTTCAATAGGAAAAAGATGGTATCTACATTACTCAATTTAAATATAGCAAGGAGATACTAATGAAATTTGGAATGAAGGATTCAAGACTAGTTGGAACACCTATGTCTACTGGACATAAGATTTCCAAGAATGATGATTCCAAAGAAGTAGATCATACCACATATAGATCAATGATTGGAAAAATCCAATATGTAGTGCATCCAAGAATTAATATTGCATTAGCAGATGGTATGGTGGCAAGATTCTCAACAAATCCTAAAGAAAATCATGAGGTATCTAAAGGGTACTGAAGACTATGGATTATGGTACAAGAAACAAGGTACTTTAGATTTGAAAGCCTATAATGATGTTGATTGGGTAGGAAGTGTTGATGACAAGAAGAGTAGCAACATGTGGAGCATTCTTTCTTTGTAAAAGACTAGTGCCTTGGACAAGTAAGAAGTAGAATTTCATTTCTTAATCTACAACAGAAATAGAGTATGTTATTGTAGCAGTTAATTGTTCCAAGGTTGTTTGGTTCAAGAAACTATTGGTAGGAATGAAGGTAGAGATCACAAATCTAGTGGCTATCTTCTATCATAACACCAGTGCAATTAATATATCAAAGAATCCCGTGATGCATACCAGGACCAAGTACATTGCAATAAAATATCATTTTTCGAGAGAATTGGTGCAAGATAAAGAGGTAAGATTGGCATATGTGAATACCAAAGAAAAAATTGTAGACATATTCACTACACCATTACCTAAGTGTGCATTTTTGTATCTAAGAGGTAAGTTTGGTGTGATTTCCCTATCTGAAGCTCACTAAATAAAGTTTAGTGATGCATCAACTAGTGCATGTTGAAGATCAATCAAGTTGATGCAGTAATAAAAGAGAAAAATGCATATGAATCTATACATGAGGTACATTGGAACTCACTATATATTTTCTTTGGCATTAGATGTCAAAGAGGGAGAGTTTTCTATCATATCATACAAATTTTCTATAGAGGGATAATTGTGTGTGTCATATCAAATAGGGACAGTTCAGTCACACATCAGTCAAATATGTCAAATAGAATGAACTTGGTTTGATATCAAAATGGTAGAGTTTGCTAATAGAGGGACAAACTAAAGGAGGAGGGAGTTCACACTGATAGAGGGTGTTTTCATGGATGATAATTAGAATGAACCTAAGGATATTATCCTTACTATTATTATGCTCTAAAATTTCATTGTATTATGACATGTTGTGTTTCCATCAATGCCAAAGGGGGAGATTCTTGAAAAAAATTGGTTAATTGTATATTATCTTTGATGTTACACAAAATATCATATCTTTACCAATCAGTGAATGTCAAGATCACTCAGGAAATTAAGGCAATTTCCTGTATCTACTGAACATCCTAGTATTTACCAAGTTCAGAAGATAGTTTCTATCGAGTTCACTTAGGTGTTGAAGAGAAGTTCATAGAAGTTGAGTGTTAGTTGAGCTCACTTGGGTAACAAAGGAAAGTTGGATGAAACTAGTGTTAATCAAGCTCACTTAGTTACCAAAGGAAGTCTATGAAGATGTGTAGTGTTAACCAAGTTCACTTGGTTAACATAAGAAAATCATTTATGAGTTAGTGTCGATCGAGCAAGGTTCGCTAATGAATAATTTTCTTGTTTTGGCATATTGAGTTTAATTTTGTTTTTTGGTTCTAGCCAACTAAGGAGATGAATATTAATTATTCTAAGATGTATTCAATTTGACTTGAAAATGGGTATGATATAAGTATAAGGTGAAGTTGAGGATTGAATGTGTGAGTACATGGAAGAATAGGAGATATTTAAGCAAATTAGAAGGATATATTCCTGAAGCCAGAATTGAGATCTAAAATAAGCAATGTAGTTGCATTAAAAATCATGTCATCTCATTGTTACTCTCTTACCAATGTAGCGGTGATCTAAATCTCTTAACAAATTTTTCTTAATAGTTATTTGTGAATTCTCTAACAAGGTGGCATTTCTAGATTGAAGTGTCTAAAAACCTCGAACAAGGCTTCTCCTAATCACAGGGTGATTAAATTCTCTAACAGGGTCACACATAATAGTTTTTTTTGTAAACTTTAATAGGGTTGACTCATAACATGGCTTACTTCAGAATAGTGAAAATTAGTAACTAGTTGCAATTGGTGGTTTTCCCAAATTGGGTCTCCATGTTAAATCTTGGTGTCACTTGTGTTCATGCTATTTCATTCATATATGAAAATAAGTTAATTAAAGTTAGTCATGGATAGTATCCTAAGATTTACATGTTAAGAACTTTCCAAGTTACAATCATTATTTTAGTGGTTACCGAGATACAACATATTATCAATATTAACCGAGTGCCTATGTGTTTATTGAACTATGGTATTTTTAGTAGATTTTATGTTTTGTGCTGACATCTAAGGGATCTGGGATTTATTTTAGTGGTAACTAATTCACCCCTACCCTCTCAGTTACTCCTCTTACATTTATAATAGGAACAAGGCTAGATTATACAAAAAGGTTATGTGCAAGAAGAAGGTATTGACTATGGGGAAATTTTTTTTGTTGTAGTAATATTAGAAGGAGTTAGAATATTTCTTGGATATTCTAGTTATAAAGGATTTAAGGTATATCAAATGGATGGAAAATAGGCATTTCTAAATGGGATACTTGAAGAAGATGTATACATACAACATCTCAAGGATTTGTAGGTCCTAGCAAGAAGAACATGGTGTGTAAGCCATACAAAGATTTATATGGTTTGAAACAAGCCCCTAGAGTATGGCACAAAATATTGTATAACTATTTGGAGGAGATTGGTTTAACAAGAACAAATGATAACAACAATATGTATTTCAAGACTAGCAAGAACAATGAGGAATTGATATCTAAATTTTGTGTTGATGATAACATATTTGGAGGCAGAAAGGGAGCATTATGAAAATCATTTGTTGATGAAATTAAGAAGGAATTTGAAATGTCAATGTTTGGTGAGATCAAATTCTTTTTTGGTTTACAAGTGTATCAAATTCAGGAAGGAATCTTCATTACTCAGTCTGAATATATCAAGGAGATACTAATTTTTTTTGGGATGGAAGATTCATGACAAGTGAGTACACCTATATCTATTGAACATAAATTATCTAAGAATGATTATTGTATTGACGTGAACTAGACATAATATAGATCATTGATAAAAAAAAACTACAATATGTTGTTCATAGTAGACATGATATTGCATTGATAGTTGGGATAGTTGCATGATTTTCTATGAAGCCTAAAGAAAACAACATGATGGCAGTGAAAAAGATAGTAAGATATCTAAAAGGAATAAAATACCATGGATTATATTACAAGAATATTGATAATTTTGAACTAAATGTATTCATTAATTCTGATTAGGCAGTAAATATTAATGATAGAAAGAACACAACTGGTGGTGCAGTCTTTGTAGGAAAGAGATTGATTTCATGGATAAGCAAGAAGAAGAACTACATTTTCCAATGAACAGTTGTACCTGAGTATGTGGTAGGACCGGTAAATTTTTAAAATATCTTATGGATGAAGCATTTGTTGAAAGTTATGAAGGAAGAAATTATTGATCCCATGGTTATCTACAGTGATAACACAAGTGTTATTAACATATTAAAGAATCTTGTAATGCACAAAAATAAAAAGCACATTGCTATCAAGTATCATTACTTGAGAGAGATAATTTAGGATAAAGAAGTGAAATTAGAATATGTAAATACTAAAGAAAAAATTGTTGACATATTCACCAAATATTTACCTAAGGACGGTCATGAATAGCTTAGAGATAAACTTGGGGTGATTCCCCTAGAAAAATCAACTTAAGCAAAGATGGTGCTTTGCATAAAATTTGTTGATCAAACTATCTTACACATTGAAGTAGATAGTTATACTTTAGGAGTTGCCTAAGGTAATAGTGAGGAAGAAGAATAGAATGATGGATCATTCATATAAAGATGGAAAATGAAGAATTCAAAACTGACATGAAAGTAGCTACATGAAAAAGATGTATGAGTTAAAAGTGTCTTTGGAATTGTTATCAAATAGGAAGAAGACTAGATATTCTCTAAGTTTCCATGGAAAGGGAGAGATCATCTAGTATGAGGGAGAAGATATAATTCAACTATCATAAAGAGAGAGACATCATGGAAAGGGAGACATTATCAAACAAATTATTAAGAAACAATAGATCAAAATGATGATAGATACATCTATGTAAGAGGGAGTGATTGCTTAGAGGTATTTCATACAATTTACTTGAGGGTGCTACTTGAGAGTGTAGACGCTAAAAAATGGTTCGTGTCTATGGTTTCATCAAAATGAAGCTCTATTTGACATATAGCATATCTTTTGAAAGCAAAAGTCTTCATCTCATTCTAACTAGTCCTCGTCTCATCTCTTAGGTCTTCTTTCATTCATATCTTCATTCACCACCATGATCATGTGTTTTGATACACCAAATCATCTTCATCTTGCATTCCTACATTCCTGCATCATCCTACACTATCTATCAACCTTCTAAGGCTTTCCACCTAGTCCAACCTCAATCTAAAATTTTTCTAACTATATTTGACCAAATCTAACCATTTTTGATTATTTCACTCATGTTATGACATCTTTCCATCATTTTGGGCATGCACACAAAGTTTTGAGTCATTACAAGTCCTGTCAGCCTATTTTTGGCCCCTAGAGCCTTCTAGGGCATAATCTGCACTTTTAGACCACACTTGGGCTTCCCAAGTGTACCATGGGTGCACTCGATACTATCATAGTGCACTTGGGCTTACCAAGTGCACACTAGGACACTTGGGTGCATTTTGGGTGCACTTGGGGCAATAAGATGCCCAGAACTGCTCCCACAGCCCCTATGTTGCACTCTAGAGGGTATAACTTTTGTGTTTCAAATCTGATTTAGGAATTTTCAGTTGCATTGGATTTGTATCTTTGTTTTGAATAAATTCAGCTATCATTTTAATTATTTGGTCACTATCTTGAGTGGTAGCTCTTGAAAATACTTTCAAGTCCCTGAATTGACATCACTTGTTCATACTAATTTATCCCATTTTCTCATTCCACTAACTTTGATCTTTTTGGCCAACCCGATTGTATCTTAATAGTGTCTATCATCATTCATATCCTCTTTCACATTAATTTTCACATCATTTTGGAACCATTTCAACATCATCAGAAACCATTTCAAAACAACTCAAAACCATTTCATATCGTTTTGAAACTATTTCAAATCAACTCGAAATTATTTCAAATCAACTCGAAATCACCCCAAATCAACTTTTAATCACCTAAAATCAACCATAATCATCATGAAACAAATGAAACACCCAAAATCAATCATCATCTTTTCAATCCTAGGCATTGTTGTGACTTTCAGCACCTTGGAAACCTATCAATGTATCAAATCTTATCAATTTGACCTTTGTACTATCATGGCTCTCAGTGCTAGGTCAAACTATCATTCACATCATCTAATCTTTGAAATTTTCAAGTCTCTCAGTGTTAGATCGTGGCATCATCAACCATTTTAATAATATTGATAGCATCCATCAATGTTATTATGATCAACCATATCAATCAATCTCGATCTTGTAGCATTTACGATATTGGTTAAGTGTTACATGTCTTTAATTCATGTCATGTGTCATTGGCATGTTATCAATTTCAATCAATTGGTCAATTTGACCATGTATTTGGTCTATCCATCATTATCCTAATCAATCCACATCATTCTCACATTTTTAGAAAAGGATAATATCGCATTTATTTAATGAAATTGGCTAGTCACTTACTAATTTTCTCTATAGGATTAAATAACCCATAATTTAATCCTATGTCATTACTAATTATTCTTCTTAACTAAAATTCTCAATTAATTGATATTTTATTAATTAATTTGTTTCATCATTCACCAATCATGGAAATTCACAATTCCCTAAGTCATGTTTTCCACCATTAATTCCATTATTCACTAAATTTCTATTTTGTGGAATAAAGGATTTTTAATTCAAATATTGCATAAAATATTCACATCATCATGACATGTAGGCATGACACATCATGGATTCTCCTTTGACACATGGCTAAGATATGTCATTATCGACATATTCCTATTCTCTTATGCACATCCATATTTGGCTTCATTCGTCATAGATTCTTGGCTTTAAGTGGGCTTGAGGTGTCATACGATGCATCATAGATTTTTCAACCATATTTAGCCTTGTTTTACTTCCAAGTGTTATAGAATCCTACACTTGGCATCTTGTGTCATATGTGTCATGGATTCTCAGAGGAATCTTGTGCCAAGTCACATATCGAAGGGTGTCAAATCCAATGCTCTCACTTTATATGTTGATTGTAAAATGAGCATTCTTTCTCTCTTTTCTGGTTCCTAGCTTCTTGTTTTCCACTCTTTTCATTCTCACACTAAAATCACAACTTCAAGTATTCTCATAGCACCATCATTATCATAGACTTTTGCTTCAATATTGTGTGCACTATAGGCAATTTGGAGCTACATCACATGGAGAAGAAAGAAGGACATGTGAGATACAAGCAAAAGATTGAGTTTTAACATTGTGTTTCTTTCTTTGTTCATTTGGCTTTCATGGTAGAGTAGAGGGTGTTAACATATGTTTATTAGGATTTTGATATGCTCATAGTATGTTAGACATTAGCCCATTTTCTGGTCCTACAGAGAGTGTACAACTTTTGGATTATATGGAAACTTGAAGTATTCCTGAAATATTTTAGAGATGTTGTCATCAATGCCACAGAGGGAGATTGTTGGAAACTAAAATTGGAATAATTGTTATGTTTTCATTGATGTCAAACCTATTGGTGAGACAATTTTCTATCTGATATAAATTTCATATCTCTTTGATTGATTTAGAGGATATTAGATGTTGTTCATAACAAAAGAATTGAGAGGATAGGTTGAGTTAGAAAGAGGAAACTACAAATTGACATTTGATTAGTTAGACATTGACAAGATAGATCTTGATTGTTTAAATCATGTTACAATAATAATGCTCATGTCTTGAAGGTGTGATCATAGAGAGATCAAATGCATAGGTTTGACAGAGAAATAAAGTAAAAGATAAAAGTATTTTTTGTGTACATATTGAGTGATGTTAGTGCTAACTAAGCCATGATAAGTGCTAAGAAAAATCAGTATTGACCAAGCATCAACATTGATTGAGTGATAGTGTATGTGCCAAACAAAAAAATTAATATAGACCAAGTAACCTAGTGATGACTAAGTATCTAAACACAGTGTTAGCCAAGGAATAACATTTTAATTGTTAATGACAAATAATAATTTCATTTTGACTAAGTTGATTTCTTAGAATATGGAAAGAGTGTTGAAGATAAGGATCAGTGAGTTGGATCATTTAATACTAGGGGAAGATTACATAAATAGTCTAGGAAACAAATTCCAAGAGAAGTTTTTAGGAAAGAAGAGATAAACAAAATGGCAATCAAATGCATTGTATTTGATGGATCTAATCATAAACCCTAAGATCTGTGGTGTTGTTTAAGTAGAAAATGATTATAATCTTAGATTGAAGGAGGTACAAGGGTGAACTTTTAAAAATGTACAAGGAGTTCTAGAGGAGATGTTCTAGAGAGTTGGTATTATTGCTAATGTTTTTGACTGGTGAATCTAAGTAGAAGGATGAATCAAGTTGAGAAGAAGCAAAGGGTGTTTACTTGAAGGGTTTCCAAGCGAATCAAAGATCGAGATGACAAAGGAGGCAAGACAATGAATCTGTCCATGAATAGAACATAGATTTGTATATGCAAAGTGAGTTGTACTTAATAGATCCAAACTTGCTATTACTTTCTAACAATTGTGAATAGTATTTTCAATCCTTTAATCAAGGTTGACCTAATAGTCATAGTGACTTAACAGTCATATATAGATCCTTTAATAGGGTTATGTTCTAATGGAATGTTCTAAAGTCCTCTAATAATGTCCACTCCTAATAGGGTGATTAAATCATCTAATAAGGTCACATTTAATAGTGTGTTTTGTAACATTTAATAGGGTTGACTCCTGATAGAGCTCACTTCAAAAGGGTAAAAATTAGTGACATGTTATTGGTGGTTTTTTCCAAATTGCGATTTCATATTAAATCCTAGTGTCAAACTTGGGTGGATGTTATTATGGTGTTTTAATGATTAATTTTTACATTCTACAAGTTTGTTATATTTAGAGCAGTGGGCAGGTATTTGGTGTTGCTATTAGTTTATAGTAGTGATCGAGAAATGGAATCATAAGGTCTGAAGATGATTAAGTGTTTGTTTGTTCAATTGGTACATATGAACCTTGGATAACTGATTCATGCCCCATCTCAATTATTCTAAATATTTTAACAATTGGTATTAGAGCATCGGTACTTGTAGGAAGAATTTTGAAGATTCCCAAAGCTAAAGATCATGACATACAAAAAGGAGGTACCAAAGTTGAACAAAGAGAATTTTCTACATCGAAAATGTTAATGATGCTACCTGTAGCTAGTATTAGTAATGTTGCATTGGAGTTTTTGGACAATGCACATGTGAATATTACAACTATCCCTTTAATTGCATACAAGTGAAAGAAAGGAAAGAACACAACTAGACAATGTTGGAGATTGCTTCAGCCCTAAGCTATGTTGAGTTTGATGACATAAAAGGGTACAAGAATGAAAAAAAATTGGGATAAAATTAAGACCATATATGGAGGAAATGAAAATATCTTGAGAGCCAAATAAGAAAGTTTGATAGGTAAGTTTGATGAAATGAGAATGACAGAAGGTGAGAACATGGTTCAGTACTCTACAAGAATAGAAGGGTTTCTAAGAAAATCAGAGATCGAGATGACAAAAGATGTAGGATGCTAAATTTGTTTATGATTAGAACACAGATCTCAACATGTAAAGTGAGTTGTATTTAATAGATCAAAACTTGATATTACCTGTTAACCATTGTGAAGAATATTTGAAATCCTTTAATCAAGGTTAACATAAGAGTCATAGTGACCTAACAGTCATATGTAAATCCTTTAACAAGGTGAAATTCTGATGAAATTTTCTAAAGTCCTCTTACAAAGGCCACTCCTAATAGGGTGATTAAATCCTTTAAAATTGCCACATTTAATAGCTATTTTTGTAACCTTTAACAAGGTTAGCTCCTAACAAAACTCACTTTAGAAGTATGAAAATTCTAGTGACATGTTGCTAGTAGGTCTTCCCAAATTGAGTTTTCATGCTAAATCCTAGAATCAAACATGTGTGGATGTTATTATAGTGTTTTACTAATTAATTTTTACATTATATAAGTCTTTTATTTTTACAACAATGGATAGCTAGTTGATGTTGCTAATAGTTTACAACAGTGACCAAGTAATAGAATGATAAGATTTGACGTTTATTAACTATTTTTTTGTCCAATTAGGACATCTAGACCTTGGGTAACTTATTCACTCTTGCCCCTCTTAGTTATTCTAAGGATTTACAGAGAAACATAAGAGAAAATTAAAGAGGATGAAGAGAGATTTTGAGAGATATAATAAAAAGTTTGGGATGTAGAAGATATACTTTATGAGGAAGAAGAGAGACATAAAGAGGAAGAATATTATTTTGGTGGAAGAAGAAGGAAGTTTGGAAAGGAATTTTGAAAATTTGAAACAAAGCACATCAAAAGGGAAAGAAAGATACTTTTAATATTCTTTATTTATTTTAGATTTAGATTTTATATTTTAGGTGCATGTTGTATGTTAGAATGCATGTTAGATTTTATAATTTTTAGGTGCATGTTATATTTGAGAATGCATGCTATATTTTACATTATAGAAAGCATGTTAGAATTTGTATTTCAATTTATCTTTAAATGTTAGATTTTAGATTTTAAAATGCACTTTAGGCACTTTAGATTTTATAGTGCATGTTAGATGTTACTTTTTTTATTTTTAATTTCAAGTTATCTATACATGTTACATATTGTAGTTAGAATTTGATTGTTATGACTTTAGATGTGTGTGAAAACTTTACTATTTACATAAATATGCATACTACGTTTTGAAGTTATATTTAGATTTCTATTATGACTTTAAATTTCAAATTAGATTTGCATGTTAGGTTTAGTACTTATATTTAGTATAAATGTTACATTTTGTAGTTAAATCTTGATTTAGTTTTTTTAGATTAATGTAATTTTAGGTTCTAAAATTTCATATTCTTATATTAATGTTAGGTTAAATTTTCAACTGAATTTTGATTTAGTTTTTTTTTTTGCTGATATTACTTTAGATTTTGAAATGTAATTTTTTGAGATTAATGTGAGATTAGATTTTCTACAATTACACATGAAGAGAAATGTCTCCATATGAATATTTTTTACATTATTTTTGAGACAAAATTATATATTAACATGTTAGTGTATTTTTATCTTCTTCCTTCATAAACCTATCTTTTTAGGAAGTATATATGAAAAATCTTAAGAAGAAGGGTCTAGAAAGGAAGAAGAATAATTTAGAAAGATTGATTATTTTAAATTAATGTTAGATTACATTTTCTAATTTTATATATGGAAGGCATTCTTTCCATATGAACTATTTTAATATTAGAAATTAACTAGAAGTACTACAAATTGATTCCTTGATTACATTCATATTTTCCATTCCAACTTCAAATTTTTAAATTCAATGCTTATGAGATCAATAAAAAAATTATTTAGTTGTTTTATTTCTTCATACTCATAATGTTTCACTCAATGTAGAGATTATAATATTTTTTGTACAATATACATTAGGGTCTCAAATTAAAATTATAGATCTTTAAACGTTATTCTTTCAAATAGGTGCTAGAATTTGATCTAATAACAAAATTGTGGAACCTTTTCACTTAATCTATTCTATATATTTTCTTTACTTTATACTTTAAAAAGTACTTACATCAAATTTCTCTTCCAAAAAGATTTAAATGGGCATACTGCAAAATAATGAGTTGTATGTTTGCATATCTTAATTTTCTAGCCTTTTAATGGATATAATAAAAATAGGATTAAAATCAGAATAAATTTTCTTGTGAGCTTCCTATCGAAGAGGTCCTAGGTTTGATTCTACTCATGCTAAATAAATAATGGTAATAATTAATCACAATGCAATAATTAATCTTGGCTTCAACCTCTTACCAATAAAAAAAGGAATAAATAAATATTTGGTATTAGAAAAAATAAAATAATAACATATATAAATAAAATAAAATTGATATAATAATTTTTTTGAATACAATTTTTTTAAAAAAAGTTTTTACAAGACCTTTCTTATTTAGGTTTTCTATAAGTTAACTCTAATACATTGTATTACTCTTGAAAAATGTTTCTGTTGTATTCGTTAATTTTAAATGAAGATATTTAGAGTGTTTCTATTGTAATCGTTAATTTCCAATGAAGATATTTTAAAAAGTTTCTATTGAATTCATTAATTTTAAATGAAGATATTTAGAAATAACTATCAAATGAAAAATAGCAATGATTCTTACAAATAGTTACAATTATCCAAGGCACACCAAGGTGTGATTGCTAGTAATCAATGACCTCCAAACCATTCATGAACCACTTGTTTACACTTCCATCGTACTAGCAAATTTGGTCATTGATTCTCCTTGTCTTTTGTGAGACATTTTTACCATATGATTTCACATTAGAGTTGCTTCCTCTTTATTTAAGATGTATAAAGATTAGAACTACAAATAAAACAAGTAGATATTATAAAAGAGGATATTATTGTAGTTTGCAATTATTATTTTTTAAATATTTTTTTCCACAACATTTATATTTGATCCTCTACCATCATTTTAAATACTTCATTGACTTGAACTAAATTTTTATACATGTCAAATTAAAATTATTACTCTCCTACAAATTAAAGGTTGTATTTATCAAGTACAAACTGCTTCGTTTGGGGGCTATTGTTTTATATCATAGTAAATTGAGATCAATTTACATGAAGTCAATTCTCATTTCAAATAGAATATCGTTTTCCGAGTGTAAAAGGAGATTACAGAATCTTTATTCACATGCGTACATCATCCCAACTTGTTTAGAAAATAAACAATTTATGATTTTTACATCCCAAGAGAATTGGGTGTGAGCTCAGCCGAGTTATTACGCCGAGAGGCATTCTATACAATGGCAGCACAAATGCCCAGCACGGGAATATGCCAAGATTCCTTGTCAATAAAAAAGAATTGGGAGCAGTTACAAACTTCCAAATTAAATATTAAAAAAGAATTCCCAAAATAATAGCTGGCCGAAATAATAGGAAGCCAAATGGAGGCCGAAATAATAGGCTCGAAAAAGTAGGGCCCGAAAAAGTAGGACCCGAAAAAATAGGGCCCGAAAAAATAGGGGCGAAATAATTTCAATATGATTTTTTTTTTTTGTTAAATATAATTTTGCATGCACATTCATGCTTTTTTTTTGCGGGGAGTGGGGGAATTTGAAACAAATTCGTGGAATGTGAAGAGACGTCTGTTGGGGGATATGAGGAGCCTCTCAGAAGTTATAAAACCAAGGCTCCTCATTTCATTTTCATTTTATGTTTTTGCAGGAAGGAAGAGGTGGAGGTTATTGGAGGATTAGATTGGAGTTTTTGAATAGGAGTAAATTGAAGTTTTGGAGTAACATTTTTGCAGGTGAGATTTCTATTTTTTATTTACATTTTCATTTAGATTTAGATGTAGAAGTAAATTGAAATTCAAAATTAGTTATAATATTCTACTTTGATTTATATTTCAATTTTAATTAATTTCATTTAGATTTAGAATTCTGTTCATATGACCAAAATTGAGGCCACTGGAGGACCTGTGCAGAGTTTTTCGTGGAGATAAGCATGTGGGTATTGAATCAAGGCACATTAGGCCTCTTGGAGATGTAATTGCGGTGACTTCCATGGCTTTTTGAATCGAATAGGGCAATCTAAACAATCTCAAATCTGAAATTCTTTTTTTCCTTTTCAGCCGAAGACAGAACAAAGATTGCTTGCAAGAAATTTTGCAGAGTTTAAGATTTGATTGCTTATGGCCGACTATTCTTGGTAACTGATATTTCTATTGTGTATTCCCGTGCCCAGCACGGGAAGTTTTAATCTATACAATTTATTTTGTGCATTTAGTGCACAAACTAAAGAATGCATATGCAATCAATTTTTTTATCAATCTTTATGATAGTTTTTTTTTTAAAATAGAAAATAGAAATTATTCTTTTATGTATGTAGAAAAAAATTAGAAAGATTTTATGTATGTAAAAAATTAAAAGAATTCTATATACATCTAGATTTATTGAAAAGAATTCTATTTACATCTAGATATTTTGATTGAAATAACCATAATGTAAAAACAAAATATAAAATAGAAATGTTAATATATGTATGTAGAAAAAATTAGAAAGATTGCATGCATCTAAAAAAATTCTATTTACATCTAGATTTTTTTAGAATGGAAAAAAATGGATAATAGAAATATCAGTTGCATGTTTGTAGAAATAAATTAGAAAAACATGTATCTAGAAATTAAAAAGATTCTATATGTGTCTAATTTTTAGATTTTACTTTATTCTAAACTAATTATTGATGGATATATATTTTTAAAATATTTATGTAGTTTAAAGTTTAAATTTTAATTAATTTGTATGCAAATAGGAAAAAGAATAAATATTTTATATATATGTAGATTAATTTCTATTTTTAAAATTTACAAGTAAATGAGTACTTTATTCATTTAAAGTAAACAAGTTTTTAAGTAATATATTTTTATTTTAGAAATATATTAATCATAATGTTCATTTATTATTACTTATTTAATATACTTACTCTCAAATCTAAGACAATAGAAATGATATTTTATTAACTTTGAAATAGGGAAGTGTTAAGCAAGTTCGTTTACAAAAATACCAAAAATATATTTGGTCTTTGATCAAATTGGAGTTAATATTAGAAATATAAATATGATCATTAACAATTAAGCTAAATTCAGTTCAAAACAATAATGTTATTTAAATTTAAATAATTTTTTTTTAAAAGAATTCTATTTACATCTACATATTTTGATTGAAATAACCATAATGTAAAAACAAAATATAAAATAGAAATGTTAATATATGTATGTAGAAAAAATTAGAAAGATTGCATGCATCTAAAAAAATTCTATTTACATCTAGATTTTTTTAGAATGGAAAAAAATGGATAATAGAAATATCAGTTGCATGTTTGTAGAAATAAATTAGAAAAACATGTATATAGAAATTAAAAAGATTCTATATGTGTCTAATTTTTAGATTACTACTTTATTCTAAACTATTTATTGATGGATATATATTTTAAAAATATTTATGTAGTTTAAAGTTTAGATTTTAATTAATTTGTATGCAAATAGGAAAAAGAATAAATATTTTATATATATGTAGATTAATTTCTAATTTTAAAATTTACAAGTAAATGAGTACTTTATTCATTTAAAGTAAACAAGTTTTTAAGTAATATATTTTTATTTTAGAAATATATTAATCATAATGTTCATTTATTATTACTTATTTAATATACTTACTCTCAAATCTAAGACAATAGAAATGATATTTTATTAACTTTGAAATAGGGAAGTGTTAAGCAAGTTCATTTACAAAAATACCAAAAATATATTTGGTCTTTGATCAAATTGGAGTTAATATTAGAAATATAAATATGATCATTAACAATTAAGCTAAATTCAATTCAAAACAATAATATTATTTAAATTTAAATAAAATAAGTCATGTTTACTTTGAAACATCAAACAACTAATTAACTAATACAATAATTAAAATAAATGAATCTATTATGACATAGAAAAATATTTTCGAATTATAATTTCTTTTTTTTTGAATCAATATGAGTTTTTTTTCTACTTGAAAAGATAAACCATCCTAATTGTCATCCTTAGTTAACCCTAACAAAAACCCCTACCTTAGCCCTAGCCCCAACAATGATGTACAATATAACTATAATCCAACATTAAACTATAATTATAGCACTAAAACATATCCCTATTGATATAACGAAAATCTCAGTCCAAACCATAATCTAAACCAAAAACCTACACACTAATATTGGTTATAGTCCTAACCCTAAAATCTAACCCTTAACCATAATGTAAAAAAAAACTCCAAAATATTGATCAAAATCCTAAACCTACCTATATGGATAACCATGATATTAAACTCTAAATCCAGTCCCAAGGTCCTAACCATGGTGTAAACCTATAACCGAACTCTTAAAAAATTTACTAATCCCTGATCCTAATCACATTCCCAACTTTAAACTTGAACCATAAACCATAGTTGTAACCATAATCATAAACTTAAACAAAACCCTAACCCTAAAGGTACAATCATAAAATTAATCATAGCTTAGACCCTAATCCTAGCAAAAACCACAATCATGACCAAATATAAATCTTCACCTTACCCCTAATCATAATTTCAATGTTAACCCTAACATTAGTTTCAATCCTACCATGATATGAACCCTAATATAGACTTCACCTTGATCCTCACCCTAATCTTAAGTCTAATTAAACCCTGACTAAAACCTAATCTAAATGATATATCTAACTATAATCCTAACTGTAATTATCATACAACCCAATGCTAACCCTCATGTATATTTAATCCCTAATCTTAACTCTAAATATTCTATAAACTCTAGAATTGACCTTGATTCTAACCATAACCCTAAAATCTAAATTGTAACCATAGCACGAAAGGTGGGGACCCCCGCTACATGGCACAATTCTGGGTATTGGAGCCTTGCAAAAGCACTACAGAGTGAGGAAATGTCATAAAGGTGACATGTAGTAGCATGATGCAATTTTGGGCTTTAGAGCATTGCAGAAACAATGCAGCTTAAGGAGGCGCTAGAATGGAGACTCATGGAAAGAAGAGGAAGACATTCATGTCACTGGCAAAAAACTATGAAACGAGATAACATGATGTCTTAACCTCCCACAAAAAATGCAAGGTTGATCCCAAGGGGGAATTTGGTTTCCCCAAAAATGAATGATGGTCATCGATGAAGGTCTTCCTCTCGAAATAGATGGCATAGATGCATCGTGAATCCTCACCAATGAAGGATTAAGTCACAACCGTCGATGTAGATTCTCCCCTCAAAAAGGATGACTGAGATGCAACGAGGAAACTCCTCCCAGTGAAGGATTAAGTCACATTCGTCGATCAAGATTGGCTTTATTTCCAATGGATGACTAAGATGTAGTGAAGAGATTCCTCCCAACAAACGAAGTAGATAGCACAAAAGGTGTGAACCCCCTCCATGTGGCACAATTTTGGGTCTTAAAGACTCATGAAAGCATTGTGGAGTGAGGAAATGTTGGAAAGGCAATGCGTGGTAGCATGATGCAATTTTGGGCTTCAGAGAATTGAAGAAACAATGTAGCATGACGATGCATCAGAATGGAGATGCATGGAAGCATCTTGTGCAATTCTAGGCTTTAGAGTGTTTCAAAGACACTAGCATATAAAGAAACGTTAGAATGGGAATGCATGGCAACATCTTGCACTTTTGGGAAGATGGAAAGATAGCTCGCGAAGAAATAAGAGTTATCGAATCTCGCAGCATGAATCAACCCGACCAAGAAAAAATGATCCAGCGTGGTCAATGAAAAAACTGAGCCAACACAAAATGTTAGCCGCCAACTTTAGCGATGTTAACCCTCTGCAAAGAACCGATCCCATTTAAGGTCTCTCAGATCAGACATCAGTGATGGGTTGAATAGGGGGAAAAAATAGCACACAATGCCCTCCTAAATGAAATTCTAAATGTAACACTAATAACCACAGTCCTACTTCTTTCCCTAACCTTATCCATGAGCGTGGGAATATACATATTATTATATAGGGCACCTTATATAATAATAAATATAATCTAAAATCCCAACCCTTACTCCCCTCCTAACTATAACTGTGACCATAAGAAAACTTCTAAATATAACCCTTCCTCTAACTCTAACCCTAACCCTAACCCTAACTATAATTGTAACCCTATCCCTACCACTAATTGTAACCCTGAATCTAACTCTACCATAATTGGACTTTAACCCTAACTATAACTATAACCCTAAACCTAACTCTAACCTTAACCATAACCATAACCGTAACCCAAAACCTAACCCTAATCGTAGCTAGGATTCTAATACTCTGTCTACCCCTAACTCAAACTATAGCCCTAACTATACCTCAAACTCTAACCGTAACTCATATTCTAACCCTAAACCTAACCCTAACCTTGACCCTAACCCTAAGCCCAAGCCTAAGCCTAACCCTTTGTCTACCCCTATCTCTAACCCTAACCCTAACCCTAACCCTACCCCTAAATCTAACCCTAAATCTAACTCTTTCTATAAATCTAACTCTACCATAATTAGACTCTAACCCTAACCCTAACTTTAATGCTGACTAAAACCCTAACCCTAACCCTAACTCTAACCTTAACCCTGACTCAATCCCCTTACCCTAACCTTAACATTGATATAACTCTCTCTATATATAACCCTAACTCTAAATATAAACCTAACCCTAACCCTAACCCTAACCCTAACCCTAAATCTAATTCTAACCCTAACTGTAAGCGTAACCCTACCCCTACCCATAACTCTAACTGTAAATCTAACTCTACCATAATTGGATTTTAATTTTAACCCTAACCCTAACTCTAACCCTAACCTTGACTCAAAACTCTAACCCTAACCCTAACTCTAACATTAACCCAACTATAAAATTAACTCTATTGGTAACTCAAACCCTAAAACTAACCCTAATTCTAACTCTAACTCTAGCTCTAGCTCTAACCCTAACTCTAACCATAACTCAAACTCAAACCCTAAACCTAACCTTAATCCTAACCCCAATTATAATGCTCTGTCTACCCCTAACTCAAACTATAACCCTAACCCTAACTCAAACTCTAACCCTAACTCATACTCTAACCCTAACCCTGACCCTAGCCCTAACCATAACCTAGAACCTTACCCTAACCCTAACCCTAACCCTATCTATAACCCTAATCCTAACCCTAACTCTAATCCTAATCTTAACCCTAATTCTAATCCTAACACTAACCTTAACCCTACCCCTAACTCTAACCATAAATCTAACTCTACGATAATTAGAATCTAACCCTAACCCTAACCTTAACCCTAGCTGAAACCCTTACCCTAACTTTGTCCCTAACCATATATCTACGTATGACTATAACATTTTACATTACAATATCCAAAAAATAAAATATATATTTTTATCTAAATTAAACTCCTTATATTAAATTTAAAATAATATTTGACTCAAACCTTAACCGTAACCATAACCTTAACCATGAGCATTACTCTAACCCTAACCTTAACCATAAACATAACTCTACACCTAACTCTAACTCTACCATAATTGGACTCTAATCCTATCCCTAACCCTAACTATAAGCATAACTCTAACCCTAGCCTTAACCATGAGCATAACTCTAACGTTAGCCTTACTATAACCCTAACACTAACCCTAATCATAACCATAACCATAACTCTAACCCTAACCTTAACCATGACCATAACATTAACCCTAACCTTAACCATAAACATAACTCTAATCTAAACCATAACCATAACTCTAACAATAACCATAACCATAACTCTATCCCTAACCTTAACCATAGCTCAAACCCTAACCCTAACTCCAACCCTAACTCTAATGCTAACCCTAACCCTAATTCTATTCCTAAGGTTAACATTAACTATAATGGTAACTTTGTCCCTAACCATATATCTATGTATGACTATAACATTTTACATTACAATATCCAAAAAATAAAAAATATATTTTTAATCTATATTAAACTCCTTATATTAAATTTTTAAAAATATTTTGAAGCATAATTTTATACTAACTTCATACAACTCTAATTAAAAATTAATTAACAATTATAGTAACCTTATCAAAATAAAAAATAAAAAGTAAATATTTTTCCTATTGCGCCGCGACTGCCACTAGCTATATATACCTCTATATATATTACGCCGAGAGTAATCGTTCTCGAGGCGCCTATTTTTATTTTCATTAATCTCAACTTCGATTAAAATAACTTTGGGATTAAATAAAAATAGGTGCCTCGAGAACGATTACTCTCGGCGTAATATATATAGAGGTATATATAGCTAGTTATTATTTACTATTCACAACGCGTGCTACTTATGCGGGGCATGTTGATGCCCCTCGGAAAATAGGTCAGCAATTCTACGGGGGCACGTTGGTGGCCAAAAGATCAGGGCACGTGAATTGTACATTACTGTTTATAAATATAATTATATGGTCGAAGCTGTTCTATATATAGACATCCCTCCCCAGTAAAGAAAATCAACTCTCTCTGCCTCTCTGTGTTCCCTCGATAGGATCTCAATTTGAGTGTTTCCTCGATTGGACTTGCAATCTTTTTGTTTACTGTTTTGGTTTCCCTTATCTTGGGAGGGAGGAGAAAAAGCAAGGGGGGCTTGTCAAGTTTGCCAGGGCCATTACCGCTGCCCATCATAGGAAATCTCCACCAGTTGGGAGCTCTTCCTCATCGGAGTCTGCAACGGATGGCTGAGAAACACGGCCCGATAATGTCTGTGAAGTTTGGTTCTGTTGATGTTGTGGTTGCCTCTTCTCTGAGGCGGCCAAGAAGTTTCTGAAAACGTACGACTTGCAGTTTGCCAGCAGGCCGTCTGTTGGCGCTGCCAAATACTTGTTTTACAATGATAAGGAAATTGTGTTTGCACCGTACGGGGAGTATTGGCGAAACATGAGAAAACTATGCACAGTGGAGTTGCTGAATGCCAAAAGAATCGAGTCGTTCAAAGGCGTGAGGGAGGAAGAGGCGCTGGCGATGGTGCGATCGATATGGGAGAAGAGCGAGGAGGGGAGAGTGGGAGTGGATGTGAGCAGGACCGTGGCGTGCTACATCTCCGACTTGATGTGGCGAATACTGACTGGCAGGACTAACGCAGAACGCCAATCTGGTGGGACGGGGTTCCAGGACCTTGTTTGGGAGGGTAATGTTTTGATGGGAGCTGTTAATGTCGGTGATTTCATCCCTTGGTTGGAGTGGCTTGACTTGCAGGGGATCAAGAGACGTATGAAGAATGTCCACATGCGTTTGGATGCCATTTTCGATAAGATAATAGATGAACATGTGGTCCGCAAGGGGAGACACAGCCAAGGGGAGGAGCGGCAGAAAGACTTGTATGATGTGCTTGTCGATTTGGAGACTAGCGATGAAGAAAAGAAGGGTATCATTATGGTGAGTATACTATGTACTTTATTGTTACTAGGGCTTTGTCGTTTGTTAAATTATATATGTGCTTTTAATTGATTTTATATATATTTATGTGGTGTGAGAGAGATTATTGTCTATGTGGATATAGGATATATTTCTTGGTGGAATAGAGTATCGTCGATTGCATTGGAATGGGCAATGAGTGAGTTAGTGAGGAATCTACATGTGAAGAAGAAATTGATTTTATAGTAAAATTTTGTAGACATGGAATACTTGCATTGTGTGGTGAAAGAGGCATTAAGATTATATCCAATAGGCCCTTTGCTCATACCTCATGAATCTACAGAAGCGTGTGTTGTGCAAGGGCCTCATCATGACTACTTCATTCCGGCAAAACAAAGGATTATTGTCAATGCTTGGGCAATAGGAAGAGATCCAAGAGTATGGGAAGATCCTTTGGAATTTAAGCTAGAAAGCTTTATGGGCAAAAATCTTGATATGATTAGAGATCCAAAATTGAGCATGATTCCATTTGGAGCAGGAAGGAGAAGTTGCCTTGGTGCTTCCTTAGCGATTGCTAATATCGAGGTTGCATTAGTACACCTTGTCCATTGCTTTGATTGGAGAAGTAATGGAGAGTTAGACATGAAAGAATCTTTTGGATCCACCATTCCCAGAAAAACACACCTCTTTGCTATTCCATCTTGGAGACTAGGATCAAGTGCACCTTCTTGCCTCAAAATCTAGTTTCTATTGAAATTATCACTACTACTTCATGCAAGTAGTCTATTTGTTACTTTTCTTTTGTCTTGAGTGATAGATGTGGGAGTTGTGAAACCTTTGATTTTCTAAATTAATGATATTCTAATTAAAGATCCATTAAATTTTCGGTTTAGTTTATTTTGATGTATAAAGGAAGCAATATTAAAAGCTCAAAGAGAGGATGGAGTAGTCATGTACAAAATGGAATGTTAGAATTTTTAGTATTTCTTTCACCCCTACTTCTTGCTTGAATTATGAAAAAGTTTAAATTATTTAGAAATAACTATTACTGTAATTATAAGATGAATATAGAATGCATATTTAGTGTGAAATTGATTTCATTATTTCTATTATATTATTTTCTATATCCATTTTATCTAATATGTTAAAATTTGAGTAAAATAGTATCCTATGCACTAAATATGGTCATTTTATTTAACACATTGCGCTTGGTCAATAAATTTGTATGCACCAATCTTATTTCAATTTCTTTGCTCCATTACTCCTTGCACCAATTTTATACATTTTCCCTTGAAGACTAAAAGTCAATATATTTGATGAAGAGAGAATACTATTTCAATCTCTCTAATTAAGCCTCAAACATTATGGTGTCTCACTTGAGAGAGAGTGTCATTTGCATTCTTAATTTGATTTTCTTGAACATCCAATGTCAAGAAGCTTTGATATATAGTATACCTCTGTGGATGGCTTAAACATCACACACTAAGCTTTATTCTAACACTAAAAGTGTTAAATAGTCAAAGTTGACTTATTTTTTCCAAGCTTAATTTTCTCCTTAGTGTGTGATGTTTAAGAGTAGCCATAACTGTAAGGTGTGGAATATATGGTATTTCATAAATGTCAATTTGGGTTCTTGAGTTTAAAAAAATGAATTGATTTATGTAAGTTTACTGTAGATATTTAATGAAACCTTAGTCTTTATGACATATAAAGGAAATTTTTTGAGTTTAGAGATATTGAAATGCTTAAGTTGTAAGATGAACCTCCCAAAATTATATTAAAAAAAATATATTCTTAAGCATTCAAGGTAGTAAAACCAAAAATAAATAAAGAGAAATGAAAGAAACATAAACCGTTAAGTCTATCAAACCAATCTCTTGATGTTATTAATGATCAAACCATTTCTCCTAAATTGGTGAAGTTTAATGGCTCACAAAAAGTGCACCAGGGATCAAGTCTTGATAAGTGTAAGACTCTGACATCATAAGGGTTGAGCCTAGGATCGTGCCCCGATTGGATTTTGACAACATGGATGACCCTCAATCCTTGGATGTACACTGAAGAAGTGCATGTGCTAACTTGTATCAAATTCTTAAACCATTGACCAAAAACAAAACAAAAAAAAATTAACATGACATGTATTGTGTGCCTTGTTTTTTTTAATATTTAGTTGTCTTCATCATACCTACGACTTTGGCTATTTAACACTTTTAGCTTAGGAATTAAGCTTTAGTGTGTGATGTTTTAAGTTGTTTGTAAAGGGACTCCAATTGCCACATAAAATGAATCCAAAGTTAGAAAGAGGTGAGATCGAAGAATCTAAGATTCCATACACCACAACAGATAAACTAATTTATATTTATTCATATCTCAACAATGGATTTCAATATGAGTGTTTTTGCAAAAACCATTGGAATTTCATTTTTTTTTGGGTTTCTTTCCCTCTTATTAAGAATAATATTTTTATTTTTAAGAGGGGTAAACGCTTTGACCTAGAGCTATGAACTAGTGAGGCCACAAACATGGGACCTCATCCCCATTAGATTTGAACCTTGATGGTAAGGATAACAATGCAACAACTTAACCATCACAACATGCCACTATTGGCCCTTATTAAGGGGTGAATGCAAAAAGTTGGGTCGCAATTCCACGGAATGAGACCTCTTAGAAATGAGTACCTGATTTTAAAAAATAGGCACCCATTCTTCAGCTCGGGTGCCCGACCCTAAATTTAAAAAATGGGCACCTATTATTTTTAAAAATCAAGTACTCATTTTTTATTTTCAAAAAATAGGTAGCCGTTTTTAAAAAAATTAAAATTTTGAATTTTTAAGAAATGGGTACCCATTTCTTAAAAATTCAAATTTTAAGTTTTTGACAAATTTTACATGCTGCTTTTAGCTTTTCAAAACGGGTATCCATTTTTTGAAATTCAAATAATGGGTGCCTATTTCTTACAACATGAGGATCTTGGTTTGGGATAGGCTTGTTGAGAACAAGCCTATGCCTTGGCCTCTCAAGATTTGGCTAAGACATTGAACTAACAAATTCATGCCTTGCCATAATTTTTAGAGGGTCTTCCCGATCAAATTTTTTTACGAAACAAAAACCCATTAGAGCTCTCACTCTCCTGATTTTAGAAATATAAATTTTATAGTGTTATGATTTTATTTACTATTTTTGTATTATTTTTTAATCAAAGGTGGTACCTAAATATAAAATAGCAACGTTCACTAAAACTTTAATAACTTTTTTATTTTATAATTTTTCTTAAATTAATTTATATCTCATCAATCTACATTCAATTATTTTGAAGTTTAAAAATAAAATTTGAAAAAAGTGAAATTTTGATCAAATTATGGTGTTTGTACACGAGAGGTTTTAAAATTTTCCTTTATAGCCAATTAAAAATTAATTTAAAAAAATATTTATTAAAAAATTCAAGAAAAATATTCTCATCAATCTTTGGTGTGTCAGGTAACTCTATTTAAAAGGATTCACAAAAATTCATTCATTTGTGTCAAATTATGGTGTTCGTACACGAGCGTGGTATGGTCCTGAAACATGCATTTTGAAAAAGTTGGTTTTGAAGATCCATATCAAAAAAATAATCCATCATATGGGTATAAAAATAAACTACATATTCAAAAAGAAGATTCCAAGCACTACAATTTTTGTTTCTAAATTTTTTTATATTTAATCTCTAAATGGCTCAAATTTTGGTATCAATTAACAAAATATTTTTAAAATAGAAAAAACACTTCCACTTTTTGGCCAAAAGTGAGACCCAACTTCTTGCACTGACCCTAAGAATAATAAGAATTAAAAAAAAATTGGGAGATTATCATGGCCAATTCTATTCCCATAGGGAGGTCTTCCTCACTGGGCTCTGTAGCGACTAGCTAACAAACATGGCCCAATAAATTTTCTAAAGTTGGGTTCTCTTGACATTGTCATCTCATCTTCTTCTATGGTGGTAAAGCAATTTCTGAAAACACATGAGTAGAACTTTGTACATATGCCACTTATTGGCCCTATCAGATACATTGTGTTTTCTCTGCACAAGGCTCACTGGTGAGAGATGAGAAAATGACACTGGCTATGGTGCAATTTATTTATAAATTGATTTGATAAGGTATATGGAATGTAATTTAAATCATACCTATGTATCTAATTTAAATCATTCCTATGTATCTAATTTAAATCATACTGTCTAAACCTTGTACTTGTTAAAGAGATGCGAAATATTGAGTTTTATTATAAAATATTGTTAATTTATTTATCAATCAATTTTTACCTTACCCTATTTGCCTTTCTAAAATATGGATTAGTAGCCACCTAAATAAATGTTAGATGTTACCTAGGATTCCCCTAATCAAATCAATAGCCACCCAAAACATCTAGAACATATTCCCCAGTATTTCAAATCTTGTTCTCTCCTCTCTTTTTCTATGGTACCTCCAAAATTCATCACTAGTTTTTCTCCTTTATAACTAGAATTCTTGTTCTTCCTTGTTTGATGTGAAAATATTGGATGGATTTGTCACTTCCATATACCAATCTAAGACTAGAATTATTGCAAATTTCTTATTGTGGGTCAAATTTAAGAAAAAAAAAAGTCTAGATTTTTTAGTTTCTTGGATTGAAACCTTCAAACATTCATAACTTCCAAACATTTAAAAACATTTCTCATTGTAAATGCCATAATATTAAAAACTAAAAACAAATATAAATTCTAAAAATAATTACATGAATAACATTGACATCATTTAATAAAAAGCACTTACTTTTAATTCAAAATTTACACTAAACAAATATAATTTTTAAAAAAATCACAAAATTCAAATTATCCACACCTATGCACTTAAAATAAAACATCTCAACCAAATAATCAACTTAACATCTCCCAATCAAAGACGTACCAATGCACTTGAAAGACAACATCCCAACCAAATAATCAACTTAACATCTCCCAATCACACACTTACCTTTTACAAAAGAAAATATTAAAGAGCAATTTTATCATATGAACTTAATGATGTTCACTATAAACAACAATATCAATGTCCCAAAATTATTAGATAATTATTTATGAGACAAGATTAACCATCAATATTGAAGCCCAATCTATAATTTAAGAAAACAAAGAGGATTCCTATTTAACGTGTTGTAGGTACCTAAGAGCAAACTTCCTTTTTATTTCAACACATCTAAACAATAAAATCTTTATTTTCTCTACTGCTAAAATTTAACCAACTACTCTTAACCACCTAGATACTTTAAATATGCTTCCCATTTAGTTACGAAACTTATTTAGTTACCACAATATTTTTTCAGTCTTTCGACCGTGCAAGATATAGGTTTTGGATTTCTCATTTAGAGTTGACATCATTTTCTTCAAGGTAAGTGATGGGGACACAACCCAAGAACAGAATGGACACAACAAAAAAGTGAAATTGTATTAACTGAAAAATAAGCTAGTACATTCAGTATAGAGAAAATAAACTTCAAAACATGCCCTAAGGGCTTACAATAGCATAAATGTGGAGATAATTTCTCCTTTCAGTACCTCCTCTCAAACTCCACTCCGAACTGCCTTTTACAATGCCAAAAATCTCCTTAAATAGACCCCAGAGGGTTAAGGACTAGGAGTACATTATAGAAAGTGCTAGTAGGCATCCACCGACCAAATAGAAGGTTCCAGAAGTTGCGTTAGAAGTCAGCACAAATCTAGAAGAATCCAGAAACAGTCATCGAACTTTCGGGAGGCATAACTTTTGAACTGTAGCTCTGATTGACGAACCGTTTACATTTTCGAAAAGCTATCCAAGCACTCTATAGCCCTATGGAAAAGCTTTTCTCATCCCCCATTTTTTGGCCCTTTTTTAGGTCATTTAATGCCCCTAACCTGACTTTGAAGCATTCTTAGGAGGTCTCCAAAACTCGAAAAACTGCAATAACTTTCAAACCGTGGGGCCTTTTGACCTTATTCTTTTTCTGGAATGCTCTAAATTATAATTGCATTCATCTAGCCAATTTACACCTCCTAGTTCGCCAAAATGATAGCCCAATTACATACTCCTATTTTTTTGGAACTGTGAGAGTTGGAACCTTTATTTGACCCAAATGGGTATCCAAAAATGAAAACACATGAAACAAAAACTAAGTCTAAGTACATTTTTTTTGGGTGACACAGGATTGCCCTTATACCTTTGGATGCTCCTGCATCAGTAAGAAGAGTGCACAAGTTGACCATACACAGTAAATAGTAAATTTGACACTGTACATGTACCAAACTTCTACGACAAGAAACAAGAGGAGGATAGAGGATGGAAGTGTTAGAGGAGATGGAGATTGACAAAAATAAATGGTAGGGTGAGAATAAGTTGCACCATAGCCAGTGCCATTCAATGATGTGACCCCCAAACTTATAAGTAGGGGACTTGCCAAGAAGTATACTCTAAAAATTTGGGATTGATTTGAAATTTCCACATAATATTTTAAAAAGCATGATGTTATGATGCTCAAAGTCATGATATCCTCTCTCCTCATATAGCCCATCTAAATTAAATATTTCTACTCTTGATTTCTTTCATAAAATAACAATCTATATTTGTTAAAAGTATTTAAGAATTTCTACTATTTAATCTAATTTAGCTCTGACATTTTTTTCTATTGATTATACACATCTTAATTATTATATCCATATGTTTATAGGAAATTTTCAATGGTTAATTGATAGATCATCAATTGTATTAGAATGAGCTAAATGAGTGAATTATTCAGAAAGCCAAGTATGATGAGGAAATTACAAGAGGAAACCAATTTTATAGTAAAAGAAAGATGCATAAATAACAAAATATGGTATTTTAAGAATGAAATAATTGCATTGTGTGGTAAAATAGACATTAATGTTATATTCACCATTCTGTTTACTCCTCCCTCATGAATCTAGAGAAGATTGTGTTCTCAATGGACGTAATTATGAATAGTTGATACCAAAGAAAACAAGTATTATAGTTAATTCTTGGACTATAGGAAGAGATATAAGATTAATGAAAGAAAAATTGGAATTCAGGTCTGAGAGATTTCAGGATAAAAATCTTGATATCGTCAAGGATCAAGAGCTAGGCAAGATTTCTTTTTGGGATAGGAAGAAGAGGTTGTGTTTGTACTTCCTTAGGCATTGTGGTTGTTCATATTGCATTAACACATCTCTTTCAATACGTTGTTTGGAGAAATGAAGATGAGATAGATATAAATGAATCTTTTGGAGAAAGTATTCCTAGAGACAAACATCTATTTGGTATTCCCACTTAAAAATAAGTCTAAATGAGTTTGATTCCTCAAGATATAATTACTACAATTTCACTCAAACTATGTGATTGATTAAATTTGTAAATGAATATTTGTGTTATTGTTGAATGAATAGACAACATTATTTAGTGTATTGATACACTTTAGGAATTAAACTAATTCAAATTATATTGGCTCATTTTATATTCATTTTAGCTAAATCGACATGGTTCAACATATAATAACTTTTCTTGTAATCCATGTTTCTAAATAAAATTTATTTATTTATTCTTTTGTGTGACAACTTAAATGCACACGAATATAGTACTTACCAAGTTCATCAAAGTGACACAATATTATTATAATCCAATACAATTAGTTCAATGTATTTTTCAAATTTTTATATCTTTTTTTTCTTAATGTTAGTTTTGATCTTTTATAATCTACAACATGTATTGTTTCAATTATATTAAATTATAAGAAAATAATTTAATATATTTATAATCTAACTATATTTAATTATAAGATCAACATAGATCATATCTAATATAATGATATTGAAATATATCACTAGATATAACATAAAAATTCACAAATATATTTTATTTTAATTTAAAAATGAAAATAATTTTATAATTTCATATATTCTTATATGGATCTATATCCCTTTAGAACCTATTTTACCTTTAAACAAAAATATGTTATGAATTCAACAACAAACAAAGTAGTATATCATTATATCCAATCAATATAGTATTTTACAATGAAAGATCATAATAACTTATAAAATGGAGAATATGTGACTTGTATATTAGATGGAGTAAACATAGTGATCAATAAAAATCATGAAAAAATAATACTTAGGAAAATGTCTTCGGAAATTGCAAGAGTTGTATCATTGTTTATTTTAGAAATTATTGTTCTTTAAGACTCTTACAATACCTTGAGGGTGGGTTGTTTTCTTTCTATGAAATAAGTACTACTTTGATTTACAAAAATAAATTTTCTGAATATTGATATATGCTCAAGTTTCTAGTAGTAGCCGCTCTCCAAATTAATTGTACAAGAAAGTAGTTGAGCTTTTATGATCACTCAATCATGTTCTAAGACAAAAATAGTTATATTTATAATAAATAGGATCAAATGGAGAATTTATAAAAGGCTTCCAAATCACAATAGAATATAGTACATAATAAATTTACCCTATACTAAATAGGGATGATTTTTTGCATTCATATATATATCTTAAATACATTGTGCAATTTTATTATTCATAGCTTCAAAGCTAACCCTTCTAATCCATAATATTAGTTGAAGAGTTCATATGGATACAAGTAATAAATTCAATTTTAGCTAAAGCATATTTTAGTTGATGAAATAAGATCACACAATGCACATGAGTCTATATAATCAAGATATGAAAAAATAAAAATTTTATTACTAAATAAGATTAAAGATATCATTTCAATAATTAATGAAATAGAGATTAAATTTCATATTTTTTTCATATTTTTTTCTTTGAAATTTTATAAGAGAAATATTTTTTTATTTTCAATATTAAATAAATAAAATCAAGTTAACTTTTCTTTTCTTTTCTTTTATCTTATCCATGATCAAAATATCTTTTGATATTAATGTGATGCATATTTCATATCTTGGTCATTTTCTAAAAAATAGTCTATATTTTTATATGTACAATTACTCATAATCTTTAAAAAGTTGCACTAATTTGTATTAAAATAATAGAAATTATATTATATACTTTAATAAAGATGATGTAGAATACAAAGAAGTCTGAAAATTGAAATAGCTATCCAAGTGGATTTAAAACAACTATTACAATGAATTTTATTCAACTTCTATGCTCTGACTAGAAATTGATAGATGCAGAAAGTCTCAAATGTGTTTTGAAAAGCTAATCAAGAGAATTAAATATTTAGCTAGTATTTATATTTATCATTGCACAAATAAATTAACTTTTATTATTATCTTCAAAGATATTGTTATGATAAAATTAAATTTATGGTACATTTTAGTTCGATTATTGGTAACAAGAATTGATAACAAAGTTCCAAATGGAAAAAAAGAGAAAGTCATGGACTCTATAAAGGTTGTGTAAAATGATTGATTGGTGAAATTCAATACATCTGTTAGCATATTTATGATTAAAATAGTAGAGAGCGAGAGAGAGCCTTGACCCCTAACAATAATATCCATACTAAAATTTTACACAACTACCAAACAACATTTGGTATTACATAGCAAGAAGAAAAAAAACCCACATGTAATTACATCTTAAAAAGTATTAAAAAAAATGTACATGGTTACCTTGAAGCCCATTCCTCAAATCAGCATCCATGTTTATAATCACATTATATTATAAGATCGAACCATTAAAGAAATATTGATAAAACAAGAGACACAACAATTAAAATAATTTAATATATTTCTTTCAGTGAAAGTTAAATTTAAGAATTTACATGCTTTTTCATTTCCAACAAGATAAGAAAAGAATGAAGCATGGTTCTTTCCATTTGTAGGGAGTGCAAGTGAAATTTTGAGGAACTTTTTCGATGATTTTTTTTGGTTACATGGGCCTTCTATAGATTTTGCTAGTTGAGAAAAAACTAGAATCTCAAAATTAATGGAATTCAACATTCAAGTGTTATGGAAGGGCACAAAGAAATACTTGGGTAGGAACTATTACTGCTCATTTGGTCAAAGTCTACTTTTGTGAATGAAGGATAAAAATTATACTTTTCTTAATGAAAGATTATGCAACAATTGAAAATCTACTGACAAGCTTGTGTAGTAGACATTGAAAAAACTTTGAAGAAGCCATGAAAGGATGTGGATCTTAAATATTTTAAAGGATGTCTAACTTGTTCAATACTATAGTCAAAACTAATCTCTTAATTTATTGAATGTATCATTCAATTAGGCATTGCTCATTGTGCTAATTATTGTAATAATATCATTGGTCTTCATTCTTTGATTGCTTCATGAAGACTTCTTGCTTTAGAATTTGAATGATATATATCCACCTCATGACCATCGTATGGAAGAAAGAAGAAAAAGAACAAACTAGTTGAAAGAAAATAACAATTAATCATAACCATAATAATATCATCTATGTATAATATTAATATAGATATTATAAACACATTTATAAAAAACATAAATCCAAATATATCAATTGAAACTATTTTATCTTAAATACAAACTCTGAATTTTATGAGAATTTGTTACACAAAAAGCATCACAAAACACAATAAACATCTATATGAAAAGCAGGGTAGTCCCAAAAAGATTACAAATTATATTATCCATCTCATTGTAATAGTTTTTAAAATTTCCAAATACATGCTCAAGAAAAAGGAGGCACAGAAAGAAACAATATATTCACTTAATAGATATGCTCTAGAGTAGGCATTGACACTAAATCTATCCCTTGAATTGTGAAACAAAAACCAAATTCATTTAGTTAGCTTTTCACTTTACACTAAAAAATCCATTAGGAACAAGTAGTGGAAGGGAAATCTATGAAAGTGGTAAAATAGCAACAACCCCATTGGAGGAAATGAGAAAAATTCATTAGGCCGACTTCTACTTATCCTATAGGGCCTGCCAATTCCATTTATTATTTTCCAATTTCATAAATAATAGGAGGATAGAAAGAAAAGGTTTTTTGAAATATTTGTCAAGGAGAAATACTAATAGAAATTGACAAACTTGTAGAGGGTATGCTCTTGGAATTGATAACAACATAAGTTTTCTTAGTATTAAAATATTCTCAATCTGTGAGACTGTGATACCTCCATATAATATGTTACATAATAAAAAAGCCAACTTCTACAACATACATTTTGGTAATGAACATATATATTTCTTCTACACTCTAGTCCATGTTTAGGCTATAAATAATTTGTCAAGAGAAAGAAACATTTTTTGCTTGGTTGTCTTAACTATCCAAACTTAACAAATGCTATGAAATATTAATATGAAGATGCAACATATTGGACTTCAAAGTGTGATAATAAGCTAGATAAGAGACCAATGCATTGCAACATATAAGACTAATCCACTCACTAATTAATAAATTTAACTCTTAAACAAATCCTTATGCAATGACATAGAAATGAGAATGAAAGCAATGGAGTAAAATTTTATATAGAAGGAAGAATTCCCCTCTTAAATAAATAGCCATTTAAGGAGACATACCCTAGCTATACCCATTTCTCATTTTATAATCTAATTGATAATAAATTCATGTTTTTTTATTATAAAATTTGAACAACAGATAATAAATAAATATTTTGGCTAAATTGCATATGCTCTTAGGCTTATAAAATTGGAGAACATATAATGTGAAATATTCTTGCACTATAACTTTTCAAAGAAAATCTTCTAATCCAATTTGATGACATACTATATTATATTAATCCACATCTATATTTTCATAGAAAGGTTTATAGACTAGCATTAATTTTTTTAATATATGAGATGGAGAAATACATTATAATCCATGAAGAGTAAGCTTTAGATGCTCTCTAAGTGAAAAAATTACAAAAATAAACATTATTAGATTAAGTGTATCAACAAAACCAATAAAATCTCTGGAGGGAATTTCATAAATAATAGAATTAGCATTTTTGAAGAAAAAGGGAAAAAAATGAATTTATAAAATTCAACCAACTTTTATAAAATATAAACACAAATTCATCTAGAATTGCATATCACCCACACTTCCTAATTCATGATTATCAAGCATGATTATGAAATCTAAATTTTCCATCACAGTCAATATTATTAATGTTTGTTGAAACAAAGAGAAGAATCAATACTTTTCAATCTATCCATCACAAAAACTATTGATTTATATGAGAGTAAAACAAATAAATAGTATCCATTATATTTTTATCTATATAGGTGGATAGGATTGAGATAACACTTTAATTTTATAAGAGAGTAAAGACATAAATAGTAACCATTATATTTTTATCTATTTTGGTGGATAGGATTGAGATAACACTATCTAAATTAAATTGTTTATTAGAATTAATTTCAAAATGGAAGATATGAGTTGCCAATAAGAAGTTAACCTCATAGTCTTCAGCTAGAAGATGAATCTTTGAAATCTAGTTAGCAATCTTTAACTCTACAAATGATGTGTAAGCTTTCAGTTGTAAGTGATTTGAGTAATATCATCTCGAAGTCCTAGAATACTTACAAAATAAGAAAGCATTAATCATTGATCAATCCAATTTTGGATAGCTAAGGGTACCCATTCCTAATATTTTTAGATGGGTTATAAAAAAATGACGTTCAAAACTAGGGAAGCTTTAAATCTTTTCATCTTTGTATTCTATGCAATGGAACACAAAAAACATAAGATGCTCACAGGGGTCATCCATAAATTGCTTTGAACATTTACATGCAATCCATAAACTTACAGCCCCTGGAAAACTAGATCTTAGGACTTGCAAATATTAGATACCATATGAAGGAACATTGGAATATAGAGCTCCCTCATTTTTAGATTAGATTAATAGAATGAGATTCAAGGAATTCACTGTAGAAAAAAAATGGTGCATCATTTGAAAATAATTTCATAGTTGAGACACAATTTTCTAGTGAATATATCCTAATAACTATTGAGTATATGATTCAAGGTAATTTCAGCGCTTGTTTAGCATGCCCTCAACATGCTTTCACCTACTCACCGCATGGCTCAACAGTGTTGAAACCATCTCTATATGCAAGGACTGTTGATATGGTGAAGGCCAATGATCACATTATCTTTCCCTCCAATAAGTGTGTCTCTTGGTTTTATGAGACCTTTCATATGTAATATTATTGGAACCTATTTATATGCTACTCCTATTCATTTGTAATTATCTTTCATACATTAATCTAATACTCTGTAGTCTAGATGTAGCCACTATTGTGGTGAACCAGGATAAATCGGGTGTTATGTATTTTTGTATTGCACCTACTTTTATTTCTCTATTTTTTAAATCCTTTCAATTGGTATCATAGCATGAGGTGTGCAGACTAGAAATCGGTGTTGAATTTTTTGAAAGATGGAGGATATGAAGATAGAGAAATTCACAGGAAGGAACTATAGCCTATGGAAACTGTAGATGTGCTCTTTGTTGGTTAAGCAAGACTTATCAGTCACAATTGAAGGAAAGTCCAAGAAACTAGCTACAATGCCAAATGAAGATTGGCAAAAGATGGATGAGAAGGTGGTGGCATCAATTTTTCTCTCACTATCACAAAACATTTTGTTCAATGTCTCAAATGAGAAGACAATGAAGGAAGTTTGGGACAAACTTCAAAATATGTATCGAATTGTGTCAGCTACAAACAAAATCTTCATTATGAAGAAGCTCTACAAACTAAAAATGAAGGAAGGGATTGCAATGTCAAATCATATAAATGACTTGAACACTCTACTATGTCAAGCAACCTTGATTGGTATGACTCAAGATGATGAAGCCAAAGGCATCATCTTGTTATGTCTTTACCTAATGGTTGGGATTCCATAGTTATAGCTATAAGCACTTCAAACTCCACAAAGTCAAAGTTAGCCTACAATGAAGTTGTTTCCACCTTACTAAGTGAAGACATGAGAAGAAGTAATAAAGACTCCTCATCTGGTGATGCTCTCACCATGGTCAACACTGAGCGAAGGGGAAGAAGCCATCATAGAGGTAATAACCATTATAATCAAAGGAAATCTAGATCACCCAATTGTTCAAGGTCAAGAGGTAGGAATGGAGAATGTTGGTTTTGTGGTAAGCCCAGCCACACAAAGAGAAATTTTCTGGCTTACAAGAAAGCACAAGAAAAAGTGAGAAATATTGAAGAAAATATAGCCTATGATAAAGATGAAACCATTTTAGTTCTTTCTACAAGTGACTCAAAATCAGATTCTTAGGTGATAGATTCTAGAGCCTCCTTCCATGCCACTTCATGTATGGATTGTTTCACAAATTACCATGAAGGACAATTTAGAGAGGTATTTCTTGGAGATAAAAAATCTTGTGAAATAGTTGGCAAAGGTGACATTTTGTTGCAGGTGGAAGACAAAGGATAATGGTTGTTAAAAGATGTTCGTCATGTTCCCAAATTAAGAAAAAATCTAATTTCTATTACTTAGCCTTTTGCACAAGGATATTATCCATCCTTACATCCAGATACTTGGAAAGTCACCAAGAGTTCGAGGATCATTTCCAAGGGAAATAAAGTTGGTAATATTTATCTTGTCGAAAAGCCTACTAAAGTAGGGGCTGTTATGATAGTCATGGGCAGCGATGTGACACTTTGACATGAAAGGTTAGGCCACATGAGCAAAAAGGGCCTTGAGGTAATACTCAAAAGGGATCAACTACTTGGTCTCCAATTAGCAAACTTGGAGTATTGTGAACATTGCCTTTATGGAAAGAAAAAGCGGGTCAGCTTCTTGAAAGATGGATATGATCTGAAAGAAAAGCCATTGGAACTTGTGCATTTAGATGTCTTTGGTCCCATCGAGGTAAGTTCCTTAGGAGGTGCAAAGTTTTTTGTTACTTTCCTTGATGATTGTACTGAGAAAGTATGGATATATATGATGGCCAATAAATCTAAAGTATTTTCTAAGTTCAAAGTTTTTAAAGCTCTTGTTGAAAACCAAAGAGTTCACAAGATTAAATGTTTGAAAATGGATAGTGGAGGTGAGCTTTTTTCACTAGAGTTCAACAATTATTGTGCAAATAATGGCATTCATATGGTGAAAGTTGTCCCCTACACCCCTTAAGAAAATGGGGTAGTGGAAAGACTCAATTGAACTATAATGGAGAAAGCTCGGTGTATGCTTTCAAATGCAAGTTTGGGAAAAGAGTTCTAGGCTAAGGCATGTAATACAGCCTTATATCTGATTAATCAAAGTCCTTATTCAAGGTTGAACTTCAGAATTCTATAAGAGGAATGGTAAGGTAGAAGAGTTTCATACTCTCATCTTAGTGTATTTAGTTCTCAGGCTTTCGTACATGTACCCAAAGAAAAATGAAGCAAGTTGGATCCTAAATCCAAGCCTTACATATTTGTTGGATATGGAGAGGATCAGTTTGGCTTCAAATTATGAAGTCTAGCTAATAAGATAATTATTAAAAGTAGAGATGTAGTTTTTAATGAGAAAGTATTTCCCCATTCCAAGAATGAGATTCCTACCACAGAATACATCCCTCTACTTGATATGATGAATAATGGCTCAAACTCTCAGCATGGTAATATGAAGTTTCTATATCCCACAAATAATTTCTCTCCTAAATCAGTTCTTGCCCCTACTGCTATCTCTTCCTTAGAGGATACATGGCATACTGAGGCAGAAGATTCCCTCTTCAACTCGGGAAATTATGACAATGAAAGTGTAAACATAGAACAGTTGATCAACATAAATAAATCAGATGCTTGGCCTAACTCTTTAGAACCTCAAGTCTATTCTAGTGAAATAGAACACATTCAATGCTAAGGTAGAAGCCAAGGTAGTTGCAAAGGAACAACGCACGATGGTAAATCTTTGGAGGATAGACGTGGGACTGAGCACTCCACCCACTACAGCCGAGAAGACTCTGTTCATCTCCATGACATTGAGGGAAGCCAAGGGGAATAGTCACTTAATCATCAGTCCACCCACAGACGTTCACAGCCAACAGTGAATAGCACTGGCTATGAAGACTTTGCTAAGTTTAACACCTGATTTTGGCATGGGACTGTCAATCCACACGTGGTAGAAGCTAATCCGCTGGACGTCAATGCATAGATTGTCAAAGTTATTTTTACAATTTTCAGTTATTTCGCAGGCCAATTATAATGAACATGTGCGAACTCCCCTTGATAGTGTGTATACTCACAACGATGGATTGCAATTAGTCAACATTGCTCGTCTTTGCACCAGCGGCTAACAATGGTTACTAGCCCTCATGACATTGTGAAATCGCATAGGACATAAGATATGTGATTCATCTCCATGGATGGTCCTCCACCACGCACACTGACCATCAAGACTATACCCTCGATAGAACGGGAGGTTCTTTTACCTGACACTGTGAATTGGAAATTGATGGTCTTTCACTACAGGCTCACACAAATCCTTTAATGGGCCTAATGTCAGCCAACAAATATGCCAGGCGGAATTCATAGGGCAATATGGGCATATCACTTCAGATTCATGAGTGTGCTGAAATAGAGAGGTAGGGAACTGTAAAATTCAGTCATAACAGTAAAGAAGGAGTTAACAATTTGAATGGGAAAACCTCTATCTTTGGTTCTCCATTCGAATTAATTCAAGCTCAAACAGAGAATGTTGAAACTCATTTAAGAAGATCCAATAGAGAAAGGAGAATGCCGATTAAAATTTCAAATTATGAATTGTTATTTGCTGAAGAGTTAGAGCCTTCACTTTTGATTTCCAAATTCTCTGAACTAACCACTTATAAATCTGCACTCAAAGATGTAAATAGTGAAAAATGGCAAGCTACAATGCGTGAAGAAATGGATTCTTTACTCAAGAATCAAACTTGGAATTTGGTCTCTCTTCTGCCAAATTGAAGACTTAGGAACAAGTGGGTATATCATGTGAAAGAGGAAGCAAAAGGAAACAAACTCTTCAAAGCTAGATTGGTGGTAAAGGGATTTGATCAAGAAAAAGAGATAGATTTTAATGAAATCTTCTCACATATTGTCAAGATGACAACTTTCCAAACTATTTTGGGACTAGCAGTAGCTTGGGATCTTGAGTTAGAACAACTTGATGTGAAAACCACATTCCTACATGGTGATGTAGAAGAGGAACTGTACATGGAGCAGCCTCAAGGGTTCATAAAGAAGGGACATGAACATCTTTGTTGTAGGTTAAAATAGAGCTTGTATGGCCTCAAACAAGCCCCAAGACAGTGGTATGTAAAATTTGATCGCTTCATGGCTGAACATAATTTCACAAGATGTGAATCAGACCCATGTGTCTACTCCAAGAAACTTTTTAGTGGTGAGTTTGTCATCCTTCTTCTTTATGTTGATGACATGTTAGTAGTTGGCACAAATAAAATAATAGTTAATGAGTTGAAGGAGAAATTGGCGAGCAAATTTTCAATGAAATACTTAAGGGCAGCCAAAAAGATTCTTGGCATGATGATCACAAGGGATAGGAAAAAGAGGAAAATCACTTTGTCTCAAAAACAATACATTGACAAAGTTGTTGAAAGATTTGGCATGACTGACGCAAAAGTAGCTCCTATTTCTCTTGCTAGTCATTTTCAATTAAGTTTTGAATTATATCCAAAAACACAACAAGAAAAAGAATTCATGGAGAAAATTCCTTACAAATCAGCAATTGGTAGCATTATGTATGCTATGGTTTCTACTCACCCTGACATTGCTCATGCAGTGGGAGTTATGAGCAAGTTCATGAGCAATCCTAGAAAAGCTCATTGGGAAGTTGTCAAATAGATACTACGGTATCTAAAAGGCACTTCAAATTATATCCTATGTTTTGGAGGAAAAAAAGTTTAGTTACAAGGTTACATTGATTCTGATCTTGTTAGAGACTTGGATAAACGAAGGTCTACCACTAGTTATATCTTCACATTTGTTGGAGCTACGATCAGTTGGGCTTCACGGTTACAATATTGTATTGCTCTTTCTTCAACTGAGGCTGAATACTTAGCTCTTTCTAAAGGTGTAAGGGAAATGACTTGGCTTCAACGGTTGCTTGGTGACTTGAAAGTTTTTCAAAGTGAATATAATCTATTTTGTGATAGTTGCAGCGTGATCTTCATGGCACATAACCACTCATCACAAAATCACTCCAAGCACATTAACACATATGCTCACTTTGTGTGTCATGCAGTCAAAGAGGGAAAGCTAAAAGTTGTCAAGATTGACACCAAGATCAATCCGACTGACATATTCACAAAGGTAGATGTCCAAGAGAAGTTCAAATGTGCTAGAACTTCTCCTATGCTTGTGAAGAAAAGATAAATCATTCTTTGAGTAGGGTATTGGGTGATCAGTTATAGCATTGGTCATCCTTTAGGTGGGAGTTTTTTGATATGGTGAAGGCCAACGGTCACATTATCTTTCCCTCCAATAAGTGTGTCTCTTGGTTTTATGAGACCTTTCATATGTAATATTATTGGAGCCTATTTATATGTTGCTCTTGTTCATTTGTAATTATCTTTTATACATTAATCTAATACTCTGCAGTCTAGATGTAGCCACTATTGTGCTGAACTAGGATAAATCTGGTGTTATGTATTTTTGTATTGCATCTACTTTTATTTCTCTGGTTTTAAATCCTTTTAAGGACTTCTAATTTACACAACTGAACCTTAACTTGCCAATCTAACAACTGTGCTTATATGTGCAAGTTTATAATCGAATAGTTGTCATAATTTGCACAAACGTGCTACCCAACATTTTCCATTTGATAATCATACCTTCTCATACATTGAAACCTACAAGACTTTTGATTTGGCCAAAGAAAATGTGCCAACATCAATATTATATAGGCAAATGTTAAAAGTTGATCATCTCTCTTTAACAAACATTAGAGATAAACATAGCTCAATCAAAATAAAACAATGTTATCGGCTACAACAAAAAATGAATAATCACAATTTAAAGTTTAACCCTTCACAAGAGTTCTCCACCATAGTAGGAATTAATAATGATTAACTTGCATTGAGGTGTTAATCTTAATTTCCTTTCTAGTTAACTTTGTCCCTAAAGGTCTAGAGTGGACTCCTACATTAGGGTCTTATCATGTGTTTATATAATTTCATCTTAGCCTCAATCTTTAAAGTGGGAGTGGATGTGAGATAGACTATGGTGTGCTACATCTCTGACTTGATGTGATGAATATTGACTTGCAAGACTAATGCTAAATGCCACAATATTCATATGGAATTGCCAAATACATTGCATTTTCTCTGCATGGTGTCCACTAGGGAGAGATGAAAAAACTATGCACATTGGAGCTGCTAAATTCAAAGAAAATTGTGTCTTTCGAGGATGATGGTGTCATTGATGTGGGATAAGAGTGAGGAGAAGAGAGTGGGTGTAAGTGTTGGGTCTTATTTTCCTTTATAAATGAATGGTTCTTAAGACATGATACTTATTCAAGCTTTTTTAAAGAGGGTCATAAATAAAGTGGGCTTAATCTCAAAGGAACACTTTAGTTTAGTACACTTGAGGTAGAGTATTAACGAGATGACTTATATCCAAGGAAGTCCTATGCTTCATCTCTAAGAGCATCTCCTAGATGAAATGATTACTAAGTGTTGCATTCATTCTCATGAGATATAAGATCTTCAAACATGAGTTAATGAGTTTGTGTAAAATTAATTTGATAGCAATATCTCATACTCAATAATGTGGCCCCCAAACTTGTAAGTAGTGGACTTCTCAAGTGGTATAGCCCAAAAATTTGGGAGTGATTTGAAATCTCTATATAAGATTTTAAAAAGGATGAATTTGGGATGCTAAATGTTAAGAGATCCTCTCTTCGAGTATAGCCCATCCAAATCAAAATTTTCTACTCTTAGTTTCTTTTATAAAATAATAATCTCTATTTATTAAAAGTACTTAAGAATTTCTATTGTTTAATCTAATTTAGTTCTGACATTTAGTTCTATACACATTATAATTAATATATCCATATGTTTATAGGTAATTTTCATTGGTTGACTGACACATCATCAACTACATTGGAATGGACAATGAGTGAATTATTGAGAAAGTCAAGTTTGATCAGCAAATTATAAGAAGAAATCACTTTTATAGTAAAACAAGATGCATTTAAATAAAAAGTTATGATATTTTAAGAATGAAATACTTTCTTTGTTTTACAAAGGAATAAAAAATTTATTTATTTTCAAAGATATTGTTATGATGAAATGAAATTTATGGTACATTTTAGTTTGATTAGATGTAAGAAGAGTTGATAAAAATATTTTAAATGGAAAAAAGAGAAATTCATAGACTCTAAAGGTTGTGTAAAATGGTTTATTGGTGAAATTCAATACCCTTGTTAGCATAATTTTTATTAAAATAGTAGGGAGAGAGCCTTGATCCCTTAAAATAATATACATATAACAAACATGGCACAACTACCAAACAACATTTGGTATTACATAGCAAGAAGCAACAAAAACCCATATGATTACATCTTAAAAAGTAAAATGTACAAGGTTACCTTGAGGTTTATTCCTTAGATAAACATCCATGTATATAGAATCACAATATTATAAGATCTAACCATTAAATAAATATTGATAAAAACAAGAGATAAAATATGTAAAGTAATTATACAAATACTATAATGTCCAAAGACACAAAGGCAAAATGGTTGACAATAACTTAAGAATACTACATAAAAGAATTATGACTATTCTAGAGATACCATCCTTTTTCTCTTCCTTTACATAATATAAAAACATTAATTACATTTTATTATTTTGGTATAATTAAAGAGGTTTCTATGAAAACTCGACGATCAAAAGTTTAGGTCTTCCAATTTTTGGAGGAATCTCTTCTTGTGATAAAGTGTAACCCACCATTGTAGGTTCACCCATAGAAATGATGATTTTTGTGACAAATTTGATAATTGAGGTAAACGAAATGGTTCAAAGCTTTAAAAAAAAATTAGAAGGAGCATTTCAAGTGTTTTTGGACCTGATTATAAAGTCTCAAGACCAAAAAATGGATTAAATGAAGTAGAGTTTCCTAGAAAGTATAAGTTAGTCACATTCATTCTTAATATTAGGGAGGTAGAAGAGATACTTTTTGAGGAAGAAGATTATAATGGTGGAAGGAAAAGACAAAGTTTGGAAACGAATTTGGAAAATTTGAAGATCAACAAAGGACATTAAAACGGAAAGTAAGATACTTTTAATATTTTATTTTATTTTAGATCTAGATTTTAGATTTTAGGTGCATGTTGTATTTTAGAATTTTTGGTAGATATTATAGATTTTAGGTGCATGTTATAGTTTGGAATGCATGCTAGATTTTACATTATAGAAAGCATGTTAGAATTTGTATTTCAATTTATCTTTGCATGTTAGATTTTAGATTTCAAAATACATTTTACATCTTAGAATTCATGTTAGATGTTACTTTTTTAAATTTTTTATTTCAATTAATCTTTGCATGTTACATATTGTAGTTACAATTTGATTGTCATGAATTTAGATTTGTAAGTAACCTTTACTATTTAGATTTAATATGCATGTTACATTTTGAATTTTTATTTAGATTTCTATTATATTTTTAAATTTAAAATAAGATTAGCATGTTAGGTTTAGTAATTAGATTTATTATGAATGTTACGTTTTGGAGTTAAATTTTGATTTAGTTTGCTTAGATTAATGTTACTTTAGACTTTGAAATTTATTTTTCTTATATTAACATTAGGTTAGGTTTTCTAAAATTACATATGAAGAGCAATGTTGCCATATGAATTTTTTCTTATATTTGTTTTGAGAAAATAATGTATATTAACATGTTAGTATATTTTTATCTGCTTCCTTTATAAACCTATCTTTTTAGAAAGTATGTATATATAACATATTTTAAGAAGAGGGGCTTAGAAAGGAAGAAGAATAATTTAGAAATATTGATTATTTTAAATTAATGTTAGATTACATTTTCCAAGTTTACATATGGAAGGCAATGTTTTCATATGAGTTATTTTAATATTACAAATTAATTGGAAGAACTAAAAATTGATTCCTTCATTTTTTGTATTTTCCATTCCAAATTCAAATTTAAGAATTTAATAATTACAAAATCAATAAAAAATTATTTAGTTGTTATATTTCTTCTTACTCATATAATGTTTCACTCTATGTAGAGATTATGATATTTTTTGTACAATGTAAATTTGGTTCTCAAATTACAATTATAGATTTCCAACTTTATTCTTTCAAATAGGCGTGAGAATCTAATCTAATAACAAAATTGTGAAATAGTTTCACTTAATCTATTTTATGTATTTGCTCTAGTTGATACATTAAAAAATACTTACATCAAATTCCTCTTCCAAAAAGACTTAAATGGGCATGCTACAAAATAAAGAGTAGTATGCTTGCATATCTTAATTTTCTAAATTTTTAACCTATATAATTAAAATAGGAGTAAATAGGCAAGAGCCTACAACACAATGGTAAATTATGAGCTTCTTATCAAAGAGGTCCTGGGTTTGATTCTACTTGCACTAAATAAATAATAATAATTAATCACGACGCAATAACTAATCTTGACTTCGGCCTCTCACCAATAAAAAAAAAAGAATAGATAAATATATGATATTCTAGAATAAAATTATAATAATATATATTTATAAAATAAAATTGATATAATAATTTTTTTGAATACAAATTTTTTTTTTTACAAGACCTTTATTATTTATGTTTTCTATAAGTTAAAATATAAAATTCAAAAAACTCTACTACATTGTATTCCTCTTGAAAAATGTTTCTATTGTATTTGTTAACTTTAAATGAAGATATTTAGAAATAACTATAAAATGAAAAATAACAACGAATTTTGCAAATAGCTACCATTAACCTCCAAACCATTCATGCACGACTTTTTTATGCTTCCATCATAATAGAAAATTTGGTCATTGATTCTCCTTATCTTCTATGAGTGATTTTTACCATATGCTTTTACATTGATGTTGCGTCCTCTTTATTTGAGATGTACAAAGATTAGACCTACAACTAAAGTAGGTGGATAACATAAGAGAGGTTATGTTTGTAGTTTGCAATTACTTTTTTTAAAAACATACGAATCGAACTTTGCCAACAGGCCGTCTGTTGGCGTTGCCAAATACTTGTTTTACAATGATAAGGATATTTTGTTTGCACCGTACAGGGAGTATTGGCGAAACATGAGAAAACAATGCACAGTAGAGCTGCTAAATGCCTAGAGAATCGAGTCGTTCAAAGGCGTGAGGGAGGAAGAGGATGGTGGGATCGACTTGGGAGAAGAGCGAGGAGAGGAGAGTGGGACTAATGCCGAACGTTGTAATGTATTGATGGGAGCTGTTAATGTCGATGATTTCATCCTTTGGTTGGAGTGGCTTGACTTGCAGGGGATCAAGAGACGTATGAAGAATGTCCACCGGCATTTGGATGCCATTTTGGATAAGATAATAGATGAACATTTATGTGCTTGTCGATTTGGAGACTAGCGATGAAGATAAGAAGGGTATATTTATGGTGAGTATACTATGGACTTTATTGTTACGAGGGCTTTACCTTTGTTAAATTATATATGTGCTTTTAATTGATTATATATATGTGGTGTGATAGAGATTATTGTCTATGTGGATAATAGATATGTTTCTTGGTGGAATAGAGTCATCGTCAATTGCATTGGAATGGGCAATGACTGAGTTACTAGGAATCTACATGTGAGGAAGAAATTGATTTTATAGCAAAAAATGATGAGAAAATAACAAATTCTCATAGTGTAGACATGGACCACTTGCATTGTGTGGTGAAAGAAACATTAAGATTATATCCAATAGGCCCTTTGTTCATACCTCATGATTCTACAAAAGTGTGTGTTGTGCAAGGACCTCATCACAACTACTTCATTCTGGCAAAACAAAGGATTATTGTCAATGCTTGGGCAATAGGAAGAGATCCAAGAGTATAGGAAGATCCTTTGAAATTTAAGCTAGAAAGATTTATGGGCAAAAATTGTGATATGATTAGAGATCTGGAATTGAGCATGATTCCATTTGGAGCAAGAAGGAGAAGTTGCCTTGGTGCTTCCTTGGCGATTGCTAATATCGAGGTTGCATTAGTACACCTTGTCCATTGCTTTGATTGGAGAAGTAATGTAGACTTAGACATGAAAGAATCTTTTTGATCCATCATTCCCAAAAAAGCACACCTCTTTGCTATTCCATCTTGGAGGCTAGGACCAAGTGCACCTTCTTGCCTCAAAATCTAGTTTCTATTGAAATTATCACCACTACTTAATGCAAGTAGTCTATTCATTACTTTTCTTTTGTCTTGAGTAATCGATGTGGGAGTTGTGAAACCTCTAATTTTCTAAATAATGATGTTCTAATTAGATCCATTAAAATTCCAATTTAGTTTATTTTGATGTATAAAGGAAGCAATATTACTAGCTCAAAGAGAGGATGTAGTAGTCATGTACAAAATGGAACGTTAGAATTTTTAGTGTTTCTTTCACCCCTACTTCTTGCTTGAATTATGAAAAGGTATAAATATTATTTAGAAATAACTATTACTATAATTATAAGATGAATATAGGATGCATATTTAGTGTGAAATTGATTTCATTATTTCTATTATATTATTTTCTATATCCATTTTATCTAATATGTTAAAATTTGAGTAAAACAATATCTTATGCATTAAATATTGTCATTTTTATTTAACACGTTGTGCTTGGTCAATAAATTTGTATCCAACAATCTTATTTCATTTTCTTTGCTCCATTACTCCTTGCACCAACTTTATACTCCTTGCACCAATTTTATACATTTTCACTTGAAGACCAAAAGTCAATGTATTTGATGAAGAGTGAATATTATTTCAATCTCTCCAATTAACCCTCAAAGATTATGGTGTCTCACTTGAGAGAGTGTGTCATTTGCATTCGTAATTTGATTTTCTTGAACATCCAATGTCAAGATTTGATATATAGTATACCTCTACAGATAGCTTAATCATCACACACTAAGCTTCATTCTAACACTAAAAGTGTTAAATAGTCAAAGTTGACTTATTTTTTCCAAGCTTAATTTTCTCTTTAGTACGTGTTGTTTAAGAGTGGCCATAACTCTAAGGTGTGGTATATATGGTATTTCATAAATGACAATTTTGTTTCTTGAGTTTAAAAAAATGAATTGATTTATGTAAGTTTAGTGTAGATATTTAATGAAACCTTAGCATTTATGACATAGAAAGGAAATTTTTTGAGTTTAAAGATATTGAAGTTCTTAAGTTATAAGATGAACCTCCCAAAATCTAAACTCAAGCACTTCAATATCAATAATAAGATGAACCATAATAATATCATATATGTTTAATATTAATATAGATATTATAAACACATTTAAAAAAAAAAGTAAAATCTAAAGATATCAATTGAAACTATTTTATCTTAAATACACAGTTTGAATTTGATGAGCATTTGTTACACAAAAAGCATCAAAAAACACACTAAACATCTATACGAAAAGTAGAGTAGTCCCAAAAAGATTAAAAATTATATTATCCATCTCATTGTAATAGTTTTTAAAATTTCCAAATACATGCTCAAGAAAAAAGAGGCATGGAAAGAACAATATATTCACTTAATAGATATGCTCTAGAGTATGCATCAACACTAAATCTATCCCTCGAATTGTGAAACAAAAACCAAATTCATTGAGTTAGCTTTTCACTTTACATTAAAAAATCCATTAGGAACAAGTAGTGGAAGGGAAATCTAGGAAAGTGGTAAAATAGCAACAACCCCATTGGAGGAAATGAGGAAAAATCATTAGGCTGACTTCTACTTATCTTGCAAGGCCTGCCAATTCCATTTATTATTTTCCAATTCCATAAATAATAGGAGGATAGAAAGAATTTTTTTTTTGAAATATCAATCAAGGGAGAAGAAATACTTATAGAAATTGACAAATTTGTGGAGGGCATGCTCTTGCAATTGAAAACAACATAATTTTTCTTAGTATTAAAATATTCTCAATATGTGAGACTATGAAACCTCCATATAATATGATATATAATAAAAAATCCAACTTCTACAACATACTTTTTGGTAATGAACATATATATTTCTTCTGCACTCTACTCCATATTTGGGCTATAAACAATTTGTCAAGGGAAAGAGGTTGTTGCTACTCAGTTGTCTTAACTATCCAAACTTAACAAATGCTATGAAATATTAATATGAAGATGCAACATATTGGACTTCAAAGTATGATAAGAAGCTAGATAAGAGACCAATGACTTTCAACACATAAGACCAATCCATTCCCTAATAAATAAATATAACACAAAAACAAATCCTTATGCAATGACATAGAAATGAGAAAGAAAGCAATGTAGTATAATTTGATATAGAAGGAAGAATCCCCCTCTTAAATAAATAGCCATTTGAAGAGACATAACTTAGCTATACCCATATCCTAGTTTACAATCTAATTGATCTAATAAATTAATGTTTTCTGATTATAAAATATGGACAACTAATAATAAATAAATATTTCGGCTAAATTGATGATAATACTATGCTCTTAGACTTATAAAATTGGAGAATGGATAATAGGAAATGTTCCTGCACTAGAACTTTTCAAAGAAAATCTTCTAATCTAAATTGATCACATAATATATTATATTAATCCACATCTATATTTTTATAGAAAGGTTTGTAGACTAGCATTAATTTATTTAATATATGAGATGGAGCAATACAGTATAATCCACGAAGAGTAAGTTTTAGATGCTCTCTAACTGAAAAAATTACAAAAATAAACATTGTTAGATTATGAGATATATCAAGGAAAATAATAAAATTCAAAAATAGTAGAATTAACATTTATGAAGAAAAATGAAAGAAAATGAATTTATAAAATTCAACCAACTTTTATAAAATATAACCACAAATTCATCTAGAATTGCATATCACCCACGCTTTCTAGTTCATGATTATTGAACATGATTGTGAAATCTAAATTTTCCATCACAGTCAATATTATTAATGTGTGTAGAAACTAAGACAAGAACCAATCCTTATTAATGTGTGTAGAAACTAAAATAGAAGCAATCCTTCTTACTCTATCCATCACAAGAATTATTGATTTATAAGAGAGTAAAAGACATAAATAGTATCCATTATATTTTTATCTATATCGGTGGATACGATTGAGATAACACTATTTAATTTTATAAGAGAGCAAAGACATAAATAGTATACATTGTATTTTTATCTATTTTGGTGGATAGGATTGAGATAACATTATCTAAATTAAATTGTTTATTAGAATTCATAATGGAAAATATGATCTTCTAATAAGCAGTTCACCTCATAGTCTTCAGCTAGAAAATGAATCTTTGAAATCTAGTCAGCAATGTCTAACTCTGCAAAGGATGTAAGCAATCTGAGTAATATCATCTCCAAGTCTTAGAATGCTTACAAAACAAGAAAGCATTAATCAGTGATCAATACAATTTTGGACAGCTAAAGCTACCTGTTCCTAATATTTTCAGATGGGTTATAAAAAAATGACATTTAAAACTAGGGAAGTTTTAAATCTTTTCATCTCTGTATTCTATGCCATGGAATACAAAAAGACATAAGATGCTCACAGGAGTCATCCGTAAATTGCTTCAAACATTTACATGCAATCCATAAACTTACAACCCCTAGAAAACTAGATCCTAGGACCTACAAATATTAGATACCATATGAAGGAACATTGAAATATAGAGCACCCTCATTTTTAGATTAGATTAATAGAATGGGATTCAAGGAATTCACAGTAGAAAAAAATGGTGCATCATTGAAGAATAATTTCATAGTCGAGACACATTTTGCTAGTGAGTATATCCTAATAACCATTGAGTTTATGGTTTGAGGTAATTTTAGTGCTTTTTTAGCGTGCCCTCTGTTGGTGTTTGAAAATGCTGGAGGGTTTTCAATTATCCCACTGAGAAACTGACATATTTAGGGGCAGCTAACTCCCATTTTCAACATGCTATTTCTGACAATAGGCCAACTATAAGGCATGACCCTTCTTCTACTTTAGGCTCTGCTAAACCTAGGCAGGTAGACCTTAGATTCCAATTGATACCATACCAGTGAAAATCATATCCCTATATCTATTTAATGCAGATAAAAACCCCTATATCTCCTAGTAACTCATGAAATGACATAGATCTACAGTAGCAAATTGCAAATCTAGAATATTCACAAGCTGAGTGAGGGTATAACATTTAAGTCCTTTAACATACAACGTAAAGATGATTTTGATTTGATTTTATGTGGGTGGGGGAAAGCGGATGAAAACCAAGCATAGACAACAACTTAATGACCCTATATCTGATCAGTGCCTGATCCATTAGGCAAATTCATGAATCTCCCTCATGCATTTTAGATATCTGATACTTATTTATATATTCAGATATGTGATCTATCTATTTACCTTGTAAATAGGCATCAATGTTCAACTTAAATCTCATTCTTACCTGATATCCTTCTCAATAAATCTGCAACCTTGTTGAATCTATGAAGCATTTACATAATTCCTTGATTCATCAGCAACAATGAAACAACATATAGCCTTAAGGGACTGCAAAAATGACCTAGGCTCTTTGTTCAAAGATCATAAAACATCATAGATCAACTAAGATTGGAGACAAGATTTAAACTGAAACTAAACCCTTGTTGTTCTTTGTATTTATTTCTTTGAAATGATACATGAAAATGCATGAAATTAACTCACAAATCACCTAATAAACAAGACTATATAATAACATATGCTGTCATACAAGAGAGAAAATGGTAGGAATGAGAAATTGATGGGATGGGAAGGGGGTATCATATCCAAAGTAAGGCTTCATGGTTTGGAACCAGCACATCCCAGATCTTCCATCCAGAATTCATCAATTCTAGGGCCATTTCTGCTAAGTGTTTCCATTCAGAGAAACTTTCCAAAATTCCAACAACTACAATGGAAGAAAAATAGAAAGATATAGACAAATGTGAATTCCCAGATCTGATATGCAATTGACATCTGTCCACTTGAAATTCCCTCTCTTAGCAACTGAACAACCTCTTTCTTCTCTCCTCTACTGGTGAATCAAATCTTCAATCAGTTATGGCTCCAAAAGCATCAAATATCTGAAACTATGACTGAACAACTATCTGATTTGATTCTTGATCTTTACCTATGGTAAAAGTGAAGATCATATTTTTTAAAAATGACTTCAAAAGCCAAGAAAATCTTCTAAAACTAGTTTTCTTTGTACCCAGACTTCACCAAGCCTTAAAAACTGCCCTGAAACAAACTCTGATATGTCATGATGAATTCAGCCTATTTTGTCGCCAATGCCCTAGAAAATACAAATTGACCTATAGTGTGAACCAATAAATACCTATGCACAATCTGACTTCAATTCTAAAAACTTTAAATTCTCTCGGTTCCGACGGTATATGATAAGGCATATTTCGAACAAAAAATGCCCCTATTATGGCCATTTGAATTTCTCACGTCTGAACTATGTTTTTGTGTTAAAATGAAAAATTTAAAATTTTGCATAGTCATAACTATATAAAATTCGAAAATATTTCAAATTTTCATTCTATGCATTTATCTTCTCAAAATTTTCACTTTATATTTACTTTGAAATCGAAGACACCACATGTCAAGTCCCTGTTGGCTCATACCCATCTTGAAATATTTTCAATTAATTAATTAATTAATTTCATTTCCTTCTCGTAGCACTGAAAACTTACGCCTTTACGCTCATTCCATTTTCGTAAGAGCAAAGATATTTAAAATTTTCTTCACGTTCTTACGACGGCCTCGAACACCCTTTAACTATATAAAATTCGAAAATATTTCAAATTTTCATTCTATGCATTTATCTTCTCAAAATTTTCACTTTATCTTTACTTTGAAATCGAAGACACCACATGTCAAGTCCCTGTTGGCTCATACCCATCTTGAAATATTTTCAATTAATTAATTAATATTAATTAATTAATTAATTTCATTTCCTCCTCGTAGCACTGAAAACTTACGTCTTTACGCTCATTCCATTTTTCGTAAGAGCGAAGATATTTAAAATTTTCTTCACGTTCTTACGACGGCCTCGAACACCCTTTAACTATATAAAATTCGAAAATATTTCAAATTTTCATTCTATGCATTTATCTTCTCAAAATTTTCACTTTATATTTACTTTGAAATCGAAGACACCACATGTCAAGTCCCTGTTGGCTCATACCCATCTTGAAATATTTTCAATTAATTAATTTATATTAATTAATTAATTAATTTCATTTCCTCCTCGTAGCACTGAAAACTTATGCCTTTACGCTCATTCCATTTTCGTAAGAGCGAAGATATTTAAAAATTTCTTCACGTTTTTACGACGGCCTCGAACACCCTTTAACTATATAAAATTCGAAAATATTTCAAATTTTCATTCTATGCATTTATCTTCTCAAAATTTTCACTTTATATTTACTTTGAAATCGAAGACACCACATGTCAAGTCCCTGTTGGCTCATACCCATCTTGAAATATTTTCAATTAATTAATTAATTTCATTTCCTCCTCGTAGCACTGAAAACTTACGCCTTTACGCTCATTCCATTTTCGTAACAGCGAAGATATTTAAAATTTTCTTCACGTTCTTACGACGGCCTCGAACACCCTTTACATTCTTACGCTCAAAACGTATCCGTAGACCTCTTCAAAATTTGATTAACGCTCTTACGAGCACGCTTGCCTTAGCATATGATCAGAACTCTTTTATATTACCTCTTCCGCTCATACGGGAACGATCAACTTCGGAGCACCATAGAACTTGGCACTTCTCACTTTCTATCTTATGCTAGGCGGAAGACCGTAGAGCTTTCATTTTTGTTTCCCGATCTTACGTTTCATAAGCCTCCCCGTAGCATCGTGGAGTCTCCCAAATTCTTCTATGTTCATACGCTTACCTTTTAGCAACTTCACAAGGCGCAAAATATATGCAACTATTGACCCGAGGGCCCCTTACATGGCCGTGGCCTTTTTAAAGGCTATGTCTTTTGAGACAGATTATCGTCTGAGCGTTGGGATATAAAAAGACATTAAACATATCCACGTAAAGCATGTGCGATATCGCATTGCTAGTATTTTCCCATGCTCTACGCCTTTTCTTCAATGGCACGACTTTCTTGTTCTCTGCGTGAGAGTTTTTTACTCATAGCTTCAGATCTTTATATGGGTATCGGCTTCTGTCCTGCCCTCCCTTGATTTCCTTATGCCGCAGGCTTAACTTTTCAAACGGTTCCCTCCTTTGCCACGTGAGCTACTTGTTCTTCTTTAGCGTGCTCCTGTCATGATTGTTGTTGTTTCCTTTTACACCAGCATGGAGTTTATGTCTCCTTTTTATGTGTGGGCGATTCTTGTTCTTGGAAACTTCCTTTGAATGTGGGTTTGATCATACTTGCACCGACTTTTCTTTCTCAACGTTGACTGTCTTGTTTGGTGCACAGGCTTTGTCTTTTAATGGCATGTGTGAAGGCGTGGCTGGTTGCTTATCTTACTATGTGTTTCCTTTGAAAATGCCTCTATCTTGGCATGTTTTATCACATTGTGGATGCCTTCTTTGCTATGCATATTTCCAAGGCATGAGTTGCTTAATGTGTGAATATCCTTTAAACCTTGCAAAGCGTGGGCCTCTGTTGGCTGGAGGGCACTCTTTTGTCTTCTCTTTGAAACATCGCCTTCCATCTTTGGCAGATTGTTCCTCTGGTGCTTATCACATTGACTATGATTTCCTTACTGAGCCGTGGGCACTGTTGCCTTGTATTCCAGCTTCATTCGTTAACATTTCATTGTCAACTCTACCAACAGCAATTAGGAAGTGATATATTCTTATACTAGCATCAACAGCTATCTTCCATCCAAAGTAACTTTCAAACTTTTGTTCTTTGGCACGTTACTTTATAGCATTTTATGCTGTGCTCTGTTCTTTCTTTTTATTAGTCGGTTCTCTTTTGACCACAGCTTGGTTCCACCTTCATAAATTTTGATTTCACTTTGAATAACTATAATGGGATCCCACCATTCTTGAATCATGTCCACTCCATCATTTCATGAAACCAAACAGCATCCTTTATCATTTTATTAATTTGGAGAAACCAGTCGGACTCCAAAATGGGTCCAGCTAAAAAAAAAAAAATTGTTCCCGAACAACTGGATTCTCAGATCGATCCACTGACCTTCTCAGACTGATAGGATTCCAACTCAAGCACTAATTGATCCTTAAAAACTCATTTTCCATTAATCTGCAAACTATCAAATTGGTGCCAAAAGGTCCGTTGACTGCCTTTGAAAACTGACCCAAACCTCTGACCAGGCTTTGGAAATTGATACATTGACTCTTCGTACCACATTCTTGCAGCGTGTCAAATCTCGTCTCATGGAAAATTCGTAGTCAAAAGATATTCAATGTCAAAATTGCCTTCTCAAAATCACTTGCATGAAAACACATCACAAAACAATAAATTGGGTTCAGAATTGGCTTGGAAAACTGAGCAAACAGACACTTGGAAAGATGAAAACTGGGACACTCATTCTATGTCATGAGGATAGTATGAATTTGTGATTTGGGCTCATGATGAATAACTGGGCGCAAATGGTAGACATTCAAAGTGGGCTACTTGGATTTTGCAGACTAGAAATACAGGCATAAAATCATTTTTTGCAAATAGAATTGACTTGGAAAAGTGTGCAAACGGATTCATCAAGAGCTAAAACTTGAGACATAACAAGTCTCTGACGTCTAAAATGCAATGCAAAAGGAATTTCAACATTTTGGTCAACTAGTCAAAAGTTATAATATGTCAAACAGGGCTTCCCAGAAGTGTGTGCAATTAGCCACTGTGCAAAAACAGTAAACTACCAACTTTGACGGATTCAAAAACTAGTCAAATGAGCTCAAAACGGCCTAAAATCTGAAACATAGGTTCTTAGGTATAGATACTAGACACTCCCAAAGTGGTGAGTCCTAAAACATTTCTGGCTGCAAGATATTTAGATGCAAACACAGGCTCTTGACGTTGTTTGACACTTAAGGTAAAAATGTGGATTCAACAATTGCTCAAAATAGGATCTTACAGAATAGCTTTGAATGGCAATTTTCCTTCATGGACTTCTTAGACATGCTGAATACAGGGTGTTAGAAACATTAAACACCTTAGGAGGCTCAAACTGACAGTCGGGTACATAGGCATCAAAAAGCGTTTATAGGCCTAATTTTCTCAATAGTGCTCAAAATTGACCATGCAATTTTTAGTGCCAACACCCTCAACATGCTTTCACCTACTCACCACATGGCTCAACAGTGTTGACACTATCTCTATATGCAAGGACTTATAATTTACACCAATCTAACAACTGTGCTTATATGTGCAAGTTTATAGTTGAATAGGTATGACAATTTGTGCAAACACACTACCCAACATTTTTACTTTGATAATCATCCCTTCTCTTACATTGAAACCTGTGAAACTTTTGATTTCACCAAAGAAACTGTACCAACATCGATATTATGTAGGAAAATGTTAAAAGTTGATCATCTCTCTTTAACAAACATTAGAGATAAACATAGATAAATGAAAATAAAACAATGTTATCGGCTACAAGAAAAAATAAATAATCACAATTTAAAGTTTAACCATTCACAAGAGTTCTCTACCACAACAAGAATTAACAATGATTAACTTGCATTGGGGTGTTAAGTTTAAATTCCATTCTAGTTCACTTTGTCCCGAAAGGCCTAGAGTGTCCTTGTCCTACATTAGCGTGTTATCATGTGTTTCTATAATTTCATCTTAGCCTCAACCTTTAAATTGTTCATTCCTCATCTCTCAATCTTTAAAGTGGGAGTGGACGTGAGATGGACCATGGTGTGCTATATCTCTGACTTGGTGTGGCAAATATTGATTGGCTAGACTAACGCTGAATGCCACACTATTGATGTGGCATTGCCAAATACATTTCATTTTCTCCACATGGTGTTCACTAGGGAGAGATGAGAAAACTATGCACGTTGGAGTTGCTAAATTCAAGGAAAACTATGTCTTTCAAGGGCGATGGTGTCATTGATGTGGGAGAAGAGTGAGGAGCAGAGAGTGGGCCTAAGTGTTGGATCTTGTTTGGCTTTATAAATGAATGTTTTATAAGACATGATACTTATTCAAGATTTTATAAAAAGGGTCATAAGTAAAGTGAGCTTAATCTTGAAGGAACTCTTTAGCTTAGTACACTTGAGGTAGAGTATTGATGAGATGACTTATATCCCAGGAAGTCTTATGGTTCATCTATAAGAGCATCTCCTAGATGAAATGAGTACTAAGTGTTCCATTCATTCTCATGAGATATAAGATCATCAAACATGAGTTAACGAGTTTGACAAAAAATATTTTGATAGAAATATCTCATATTCAATAATGTGGCCCCCAAACTTTGAAGTAGGGGACTTCTCAAGTAGTATAACCTAAAAATTTGGGAGCGATTTGAAATTTTCATATAAGATTTTAGAAAGGATGAAGTTAGGATGCTGAATGTTATGAGATCCTCTCTCTGAGTATAGCCCATCTAAATAAAATTTCTCTACTCTTAGTTTCTTCTATAAAATAATAATCTCTATTTATTAAAAATATTTAAGAATTTCTATTGTTTAATCTAATTTGGTTCTGATATTTTGTTCTATATACATTTAAATTAATATATCCATATGTTTAGAGGTAATTTTCACTGATTGACTAACACATCATCAACTACATTAGAATTGGTAGTGAGTGAATTATTGAGGAAGTCAAGTTTGATGAGCAAATTACAAGAAGAAATCACTTTTGTAATAAAATGAGATGCATTTAAATAAAAAGTTATGATATTTTAAGAATGAAATACTTACTTTGTGTGTTAAAAGAGACATTAAGGTTATATCCACCAATCCCTTTACTCCTTCCTCATGAATCTATAGAAGATTGTATTATCAAAGGACCCAATCATGAGTACTTGATACCGGAGTAAAAAAGGCATTATAGAAAATGCTTGGACTATAGGAAGAGATCTAAGTTTAACAAAAGAACCCTTGGAATTTTGACCTGAGAGATTTGAGGATAAAAAGCTTGATATGATCAAGGATCAAGAGGTAAGCATGATTTCTTTTGGGACAAAAAAGAGAGGTCATGTTCAAACTTCCTAAGGCATTAATGTTGTTGAGGTTGTATTAAGAAATCTCTTTTACTAGTTCATTTGAAGAAATGAAGACGAGAGAGATATGAATGAATATTTTAGAGGATATATTTCTAAAGCCAAACATCTGTTTGGTATTCCCACTTAGAGACAAGTTTAAAAGAGCTTTGATTCCTCAAGATGTAATTACTACATTTTCACTCAAACTATGTAGTTGATTAAAATTATAAATGAATATTCATCTTATTGTTGAATGAATGGAAAATAATATTGTAATTTATTGATACACATAAGGAATTGAACTATTTCAAATTACATTAGCTCATTTTATGATTAGTTTATCTAAATTGATATAGTTCAACGTATGATAACTTTTTTGGAATTATATATATATATATATATATATATATATATATATATATATATATATATATATATATATATATATATATATATATATATATATATATATATATATATATATATATATATATATATATATTTGTGTGAGAGATTAAATGAACATGAATATAGTTCTTAGCAAGTTCATCAAATTGACAAGATATTATTATATATTAAATACTGTTAGTTTTATGTAGTTTTCAATATTTGATATCTTTTTTTTTCATTTGTATATTTGTTTTGATCTTTTATAATCTAGCATATGTATTATTATGATTATATTAAATTATAAGAGAATAATTTAATTAATTTATAACTTAACTATATTTAACTAATAAGATCTATTAGAGCAAATTATTATTATTTACACTTTTTCTTAAGTTTACTTAGGTTAATGCATTTATTTATGAGTTGTAGTCTAGGAGTTGTTGACAATATGTGAGTTTTTTCCTATCTAAGTCATACTTATCTCCTCACCTTGATCGAGGACATTCCACATTTTGTGGATGTATGTTTAGTTTTCATTCTTATCTCCTAGCATCTTCTAGCTTGTTTTAGAAGTCTCCTTGAGCCCTTTATATTCAGGCTTTCTCATTGTATTTCACAACTCATTTTCAAGGCATATTGTAGAGCAATACATTTTTCTTTGTTTGCAATATCTTCTCTCTCAGTCTATTTAGTTTCTCCAAGGTCCACCTCTTCCTTCCTTGGTTTCCCTTTAACAGGTTATTTGCATGCCGGTGATCTTGGCAAGCTATGAAGTTGTCTTTCATCAACTTCTACATGGTATTAGAGCCTCCTTGCTACTTCTTGGCAGAAGGATTTTTGAAGCTGCGATTCAGAGACACAAACCCTAGTTTGTTTATGATTTTTTACAACAATTGGGAGGAAGAGCTCTTTTTGGACCACTTTGGGCCTAAAAAGACATTTCCATTGAGTTCAGAAGGCCTTTTACAGTTAGGATTCATATAAAATTTTCCATTTTTAGCTTCTATAGCATGGCAAACATTTTAGCCCTCGACGAGGACTGTATAGATGAGTTTAGAAAAAAAACTCATTTTTAATGCAGCACCATGGCATGGCCGCTATGTTGCCCGCACATAACCCATGCACCACCACAACCAATAGAGTCACCATGGTGACACCGTAACCCAACTGCTGCCAGTGGGCCTCCCACCAACCACCGCGGCCCACGATGTTGCTAGCTTCTACCGCCCTTGTGGCCACCACCACTAGCAACGTTCTCCTATTCTCTGTCCACTTGCAACCTGTCCACCACTACCATCTGTACAAAATATGGTGCAATCTGAGCATGCCACGTTGGCACTTGACACGTGACCCCTACCACATCACTTGCGACATGTCAGCAATTGCCATGTGGATGCCATGTGGCACTACCATTTGGTATGCCACATGGTAGTCCTTTTTTTCCACGATGATCGACAAGCCATCAATTTTAAGCTAGTGGAATGTTGACATGAGCATGACATTAACGCTACATCATCAACACCTTCCTACTAGCACTCTAGGTCTCTTTTTGACCTACTCACAATTGTTTGGCCATAACTTGAGCATACTGAGGTATTTTTTCAATCCAAAAGAAGTGCCAGAAAGCTAGTTTTGAGATGGAGATATTAGTGTAGATATTTTTAGGTTTTGATATAGTTTTGTGGCTCTTTTTTGTAGTCAATGTTTGAAGTTCTATTTTTCACTTCGACAAGCATATCTTTTGCATCCCACATCAATTTTTTGAAAACATTATATTTTTGTAAAGTTGGTTTTTTCATCTTTTAGAAATGTTTTCATATCCTTCAAATTCTATGCCATGCTCTTTCTATCTTATTTTTGGTTATTTTACTCTATGGTGGATATCTTGGGTGTTCCAGGTCTAAGGATCATTTTCATGGCATGGGATCTTTTGTTTTGCGATGTACTATCTTTTGTATACTTTTTTTCCCTTTCTAATCATTGTAGCATTTATTTGTAAGCATCTTTATGCAAAAAAACTGAGATAAAGTGCCACTCTTGCATTTTAGGTTCATGAACATTGTTTTGAGATAGTTGTACTTGCACTATTTTATAAAGCACCATGGGGGGGTTAGTTGTTGCCATTTTTGTGCCCTCTTCCTTTTTCAAGTGAGTGTCCCTTCCACGATATTAGCCCCATGAATGTGTTAGTGACACGTGCCTTTGTAGATGTTTGTACCTCTTTCTCTCTCTCGTTGTTCTTGGTTCTTTTTGCAGAGGATTTTGGCCCACTTTCTCAGTTGCCCATCATCTCACCCTGTCTACATTAAGCGGGGGTGATTCTATTGTTTTAATGCTTCCTTGGTTCAATGGTTTGATAGTGTGAGCTATGTATTAAGTATTTGATCTTATATACTAGGAAATTTTAGTTGTTGGCTAGCTATGCATTTTGGTGAGATGGATTATCTACCATATAGACATGCTTAGTTTGAGCCTTCTATTTTCCATGGAGGTTCTTTAGATCAGAAATTTCTTTCTGACAGAGTTTGTGGCTTCTTCATGCTTTAAGGATGTTCTTCATGATCTTCTCTTTGTTTCTATTTTTTGGGACATTCGTCTTGTTGGAGGCTTCTTTAGTCCTTCACTAGGTTTTCTTACCTCTTTTTGGGGGAGGATTTTTCCCATGTGGTTTTCTCTCTTTCCCTATTTTTAGAGGTTGCATTTCTTTGTATTGTACATGGGTACCTAACATGGCCTTTTTGTCAGGACCCATTCTAAACTTCATCTTAGTTTTGTGAGCTTAAGTGCATTCCCCTAAGTTGCACTTAACGGGTGGTGTTAGAGTAAACAATTATTATTTACGCTTTTTCTTAAGTTTACTTTGGTCAATGCATTTATTTATTAGTTGTAATTTAGGAGTTGTTGACAACACGAGAGTTTTTTCCAATCTAAGTCATACTTATCTCCTCACCTTGATCAAGGACATTCCACCTTTTGTGGACATATGCTTAGTTTTGATTCTTATCTCCTAGCATCTTCTAGCTTGTTCTAGAAGTCTCCTTGAGGCCTTTATATTCAGGCTCTCTCATTGTACTTCACAACTCATTTTCAAGGCATATTGTATAACAATACATTTTCTTTGTGTGCAATATCTTCTGTCTCAATCCACTTAGTTTTTCCAAGCTCCACCTCTTCCTTCTCTGGTTTCCCTTCAATAGGTTATTTTCATGTAGGTAATCTTGGTGAGTTGTGATGTTGGCTTTCATCAACTTCTAAAGATCAACATAGATCATACCCAATATAAAGATATTGAAATATATCACTAGATATAATTCACAAACATATTTTAATTTAATTAAAAACTCAAATATAATTTTATAATTTCATGTGTTCTTATATGGATCTAGATCCCTTTAAAGCCTATTTTAGCTTTAAACAAAAATATGTTATGTATTCAACTACAAATAATGTAGTACATTATAAAATCCAATTGATATAGTGTTTTACAATGAAAACACAAAATAACTAATAAAATAGAGAATAAATGACTTGTATATTATATGGAGTAATAATAATAAGAAATTCAAGTCATAAAAAACCAATCGTTAGGAAAAACTCTTAAGAAACTGCAAGAAATGTATAAAAATAGATCATTGTTTATTTTAGAAATTAATATTTTTCAAGGATCTTACAAGGCCTTGAGGTTGGGTTTTTTTCTTTCTATAAAATAAGAAGTACTTTGATTTAAAAAGATAATTTTATTGAATACTAGTCTATGTTCAAGTTTCTAATAGTTGCTCCTCTCAAAATATAATTGTACACGAAAGTAGTTGAGCTTTTATGATCACTCAAACATGTTCTATGACCACAATAGTAATTCTTATGCTAATTAGTATTAAATGTGGAATTTAGAAAAGGCTTGCAAACTATAACATAATATATTGTCATAAATTTATCCTATACTAAATAGGGATGATTTTTCATATGCCTATACATGTATTAAATACATTGTGCAATAGTATTATTCATAGCTTCAAAGATAAACCTTCTAATCCATTACAGTTCATATAGATGAAAATGATAAATTCAATTTTAGCTAAATCATATTTTAGTTCATGAGTTAAAAAAAATACTATGTGCATAGTTTTATATAATTAAGACATGGAAAAATAACAATGTATATAGTCTACAATTGCAATATGGCTTTAACCTCCATACATGGTGGAAGCTTCTCTTGAACACCCAATGCTTTCTAATCCAAATTTCTATCCAAATTTCTATCTTGTTATCTCTAATGGGGTCCCTCGTGATGGTGAGGTTGTTCAAGACTTTGACAAGAATTTTACTTCAGGGGTTGATTTGGAGTTACCACACAATTTGGCCTTTCTTCAAAGTACTAGTTCCAAGGGTAGTCTACAGAAGGTTAGGGAGGGAACAATCCCAAAAAAAAATTGGAAAGGAGTACTATTGGGATAGTCTAACTTGGGCACCTTACTTGGGGATCTCTCAAATATATGTCATGTGAAAACTGGCCCAAAGATCCTTCTTCTGGATTCTGTGGTTGACAATGTTTCTTAGGGTTTTTCCCTAAGTTTCATGTGTAAATTTCTATTTTATAAGCCTACTATTGAAATGGTTAGGAGATGGGTTTCTACTAGGTGGAAAATTAAGGGATCGGTGGAGGTAGCGACAATGGAAGATGCTCTCTTTGTATTTAAATCTTCTACTAAGGAGTGCCAAAATTAGGTTTTCATAGGAACATGAAGATTTGGTAAGCATTTCTTGACATTAGCCAAATGGAAATCAGCTTTTGACCCCACTACGGATCTCCAAAGAATGAAACCAATTTGGATTAGACTCCCTAGAATATCTTTGAAGTTTTTGGATGAAAATATCTTCATATGAATAGGTGGCTCTTTTGTTCATTTTATCAAAGTTGACATTGTCACCTTCTATATGACTTAGCTGGGTTTTGCTAGATTTTCTGTTAAAGTGGAATTGAATAAATATCTCCCTAGTATATTATCTTTAAAATTTAAATTGAGGACTTGGAAATAGGTGATTAATTATGAGAATACAAACTTATATTCCTAGAAATGCAGGAAATATAGACATGTAGTCGCAGTTTGCAAAAGCCAAGTGAATGTAGGAGAGACAAACAAATGGAAAGAGGTTGTTATTGAAGGAATTATACCTAGTAAAAATCTAAATTGCTTCTTAGAGATAGCCCAAGGAACCTCTATATCCTTGGCAGGGCCCTTGGAGAACTAGATGAACTAGTAATTGGAAGAGTACCCATTCAGAGAAAACATTGAAGAGTTGGTCTCCTCTCCTTATAAAAGTATTGGAGACCCTAGGGATCGACTAGAGTAAGGAGAGATACTTCTCAATACTAAGGGAAGGGAGGAGGTGTGGGCTCCCACTAGGGAGGATTTAGAATCCCTAACAAGTGAAATTTTTTCTCTACCAAGAAAGGGAGGGACTCAGGAGGAAGCCTATCTCTTTTCAACCCCATAGACAATATTGGAGAACATGATAAGTTGGTCACTTAAGTCTGCAATGTGCGAAGACTACTCCTCCATGAAGGGTAATCTTATAGTAACACTCTAGTGTGAAGAAGGCTCACTATTTTCTTCATCCCTTGTGTCACCATTTGTGGATGATGGGGGTTGGCAAGAACCCAAGATAAAAACTCATGGATCTAGCCAAAGGTGGATGTGGGCTCTAAGAAGAGAGGTAGAAGGCCACCAACAAAGGTAACTTCTAAAGATATTTCTCATGGAAAGCATAGGACCTTTGAGGATATCCAAAAAGGTGTTAAATGAAGTTCATTACATGGAATATTAATGACATAAACATCCCAAGAAAATAAATTTATTTGAAAATTTTGATTTATGATCATAACATAGATATTATCCTTATTGAAGAGGTTAAGATGAACAAAAATAACTTTGATCAAGTCGCAAGGTACATTTGACAAGGAGCCAAATATGTCTACATCAAGGCTACTAGTGCTTCTATAGGGATTGTGACCATGTGGAACCCTAATAAAATCAATGTAGTTAAGCTCTATTTTAACCCCATTTTTTGGATCTTCCTTTTGTTGATGTGTTTAGTTATTGGATTCTTTTCAAATTTTATGCTCCTAACACTAAGGGGAGATTGTAGGTTTGAGAGGAGGCTTTGGCATGTATTGACATATATAAGGGCACTAAAGTCATTTATATAGGGAATTTTAATACTCCTATATACCCCTTAGAAAATCTTGGTGGTCTTGATGATGTCTTAGAGAGTATGCATGATCTGGATGGATTCCTCTAAAGGAATGATCTCTTTGATATGGAGTTACAAGTCATCTAATTCACCTAGTCCAATAAGGAACTATGGAATACTATGTGTAGAATATACTGAATAAGAGAGAGGAGGGTAAAAGCTACACATTTTACCACCAAGCCTTAATGTTTCACCTATTTAGGTTCTACAAAGGCCTTCATCCATAAATTTTGAGTCTGACCACTTCCCCTATCAAAATTATTGAGGTTACCCAAATGTCGGCCCCTTTTGCTAAAACCTAGATTGACATTGAACCCCCTACTACTAATAGAAAGATTAAAAATGGAAAAAATTAAGGTCTTAGATATTGAAATCACTACTACAACTACTAGGATGGGAACTAATAGGTCAAGTAAGAGTCCAAGAGAGAGAAATACCCTTTACTTCCCTTAGCAAGTATCTAGACCTAAAAAAATTCAAGTCGACTAATAACATAGGTAAGAGAGGTGGCCCTAGACCTAAAAGGAAAGCCACTAGGAGAAAATATGGTGAAAAAGAGGAGGAAGAGATGTGTAGTGAAGGGAAGAATGAGGAGGAAATGGGTGATGATCATGATAACCCTATGCCTTCTCTTGTATTCAATACTTCCAAAACTGTGACTAATACCCTAGAGTCTAGAAAAGAGGGTGATGTGGGTGTGCAAGGTACAACTACTTTCCCTACTAGAGTCATTAATGTGAGAAATTAGATACAAGGGGTGGAACCTATGGGGGGAGATAAAAATAAGGAACTAAATACGATGGGGTTTGATATTTAGGAGGAAAGTACTATAGGTAAAATAACTACTATTAAACAACCTTAGGATAATCCATATATGACTAAGCTAGGGGAATCTATCCAGTAGCCTGATCTAGAAATTAAAGACCTAAAGAAAAAAATTGATAGGGTTTCCAATGTTTTAGTGTGGGTGATACATTTTGTGGCTACTACCCTGCACCTCTTCCAAGTTGAGAAGGAGGATACTAGTAATGCTAAAGATATGGAGACTAGTTAGTTGTTGTACAAATTCCTTGTAGATAATTGGTTCTTCATGATTCTGAAGAACATAAGGAACCAAAACAAGGAGAGTTAGCTCTTCTATATGCTTGAATTCTATTTTTTTAATGATAGTTACCATTTTTTCAGCCTAGGGTGCGTACTTTGATGTTAATTAATGGACTTGGTTATTCTCAACTGATGTTTATGGGCCTAATTTTATGTATACTTTTGAGAATAACATTGTTATTTTTTGTAGTAGGTTTAAGCACAGGAACGATTTAGCTTGGGGATTTTTGATATTAAGGAAGGGGGTTGGTTAATCTTATAGTGGTGACATTTGACTGATTTTCAGCCTCGTTTTTCTATTTCGGGTCAGCCCCCATTTTGGATACTTTTTGATATCAAAAACAATTTTGTTACTAAATAAGATTAAAAACACCATTTCAATCATTAATGAAATAGAGATAAAATTTCAAAAAAAAATTAATGTTCTTATAAAATTTTTAAGAGAAAGAATTGTTTATTTTCAACATTAAATAAAATAGAGTTAACTCTCCTTTAGTTTTCTCTCATTTTATCCATGGTCAAAATTTGTGTTGATATTAATGTAATGAATATTTCATATCTTGGTCATTTTCTAACAAAATAGTCTATAGTTTTACATGTAGAATTATATATTACATTTAAAAAGTTGCACTAATTTGTTTAAAAATAATAGAAATTGCATTATATACTTTAATAGAGATGATGTAAAACACCAAGAAGTCTAAAAACTCAAATAGCTATCTAACTAGATTTAAACAAACTATTTCAATGGGTTTTGTTCAACTTATGTGCTCTATACTAGAAATTGATAGATGCAAAACATCTCGAATGCATTTTCAATGGGTAATGGAGAGAATGCAATATATATCTAGTATTTATATTTATTGTTGCACAAAGGAATCATTTTTTTAATTATATTCAAAGATATTGTTATGATGAAATGAAATTTATGGTACATTTTAGTTTGATTATTGGTAAGAAGAGTTGATAAAAAAGTTTTAAATGGAAAAAAGAGAAAGTCATAGACTCTAAAGGTTGTGTAAAATGGTTGATTGGTGAAATTCAATACCCTTGTTAGCATAATTTTTATTAAAATAGTAGGGAGCAAGCCTTGATCCCTTATAACAATATACATATAACAAACATGACACAACTACCAAACAACATTTGTTATTACGTAGCAAGAAGAAACAAAACTTATATGATTACATCTTTAAAAGTAAAATGTACAAGGTTACCTTGAGGCCTATTCCTCAGATAAACATCCATGTATATAGAATCACAATATTATAAGATCTAACCATTAAATAAATATTGATAAAAAAAAGAGATATAATAATTAAAGTAATTATACAAATACTATAATGTTTAAAGACACAAAGGAAAAATAGTTGAGGATAAATTAAGAATACTACATAAAATAATTAAGACTATTCTAGAGAAACCACTCTTTTTCTCTTCCTTTACATAATATTAAAATATTAATTTGATTTTATTATTTTGGTATAATATAAGGGGTTTCTATAAAAAATCCTTGATCAAAATTTTTGGCCTTCAAGTTTTTGGAGGAATCTCTTCCTCTGATAAAGTGTAACCCGCCATTGTAGGTTCACCCATAGAAATGATCATTTTTGTGAAAAATTTGATAATCGATGGAAATGGAATGGATAAAAACTCAAAGGAAAATTAGAAGGATGATTTCAAGTGTTTTTGGACCCAATAATAAAGTGTCAAGACCAAAAAAAGGCTTAAATGAGGTAGAGTATCCTAGCGAGTATAAGGTAGTCACATTCATTCTTAATATTTTTCTTACAATGAAAGTTATATTTAATAATTTACCCACCTATCTATTTCCAATACTGATTAAATTTTATTGAGATGTTAAGTTTAATTTCTATTTGTAGACTTTTTCCTTGCTACTTTCTCTTTGTGACTAAAGTCAAGTCCTAGAGTGTAATTGTCCTTCATTAGGGTCTTATCCTATACTTATATAATTTCACCTTATCCTCAATATTTGAATTGGAAATTTCTCATCACTCTTTACAAATCTAAATCATACCACTTTTACCTCTACTAGCCTGAAGATGAAGTTCACATTACCCCCTTCCATTAGGAATACTCTTGTCAATCTTTCTAGAAGATAAACATTCAAAGATTTGGGTCTAAAATAGCCTAAGGATGAATGAGTTGATGTTTTTGAAAATTCTACCACCATTTGATTCACATCTATGGCTTGGACCTATGATAATTTTCTATTGCAAACTTCCCCTCCTTATCCATTATTCCCTCTCCCCCCCAAGTTCATCTTAGCTAACATGGTGATCTAGAGATACACACATGTTCTTCTCCATCAATGTAATCAAAACCCCTTATAATGTATATAATTTGGAGACACCCAATAAAAAGTTACATGAAATATGTATTCTTTTAAAAATAGAAAAAATATTGTTTTCAAATGTCTCATCCTCTAACTTTAAACATCCAAGAAAAAAACCAAAAGCTTAAAGGATATAGAAGAAGAGGAAAGTCTAAGGGAAAGAGATCTCAATCTAAAGAACCGAGAGATTGTTGGTAATGTGCAAAGCTAGGGAATAGGAACAAATATTGTTGGAATCAAAAGAACAATGAAGGAGATAAACTAGAAGGAAATAGGGAGGAAATTTTGGCAAGTAACAAATCCAAAGATGATGATTTTCTTCTTTCTTTAAAAAGTGTTGACAATTCTTAGGTTTTAGATTATGGAGCTTTGTTTCATGCTACACCTCATAAAGGTTATTTTATTGATTATGTGCAAGGGGATTTTGGGCTTGTTTATTTGGGGGATAATGGACCCTATCAGATTGTTCCAAAGGAAAATTTAACATTAAGTTGTAGAATGGGAATCATCAAATACTACATGAGGTAAGACATGTTCCAAGCTTGAGTAAGAATTTCATTTAAGCAGGGAAACATAGTGATGATGGTTGTGTAGTTACTTTTAATTACAAAAATTGGAAGGTTTGAAAAGGTTGTCTTGTAGTAGAAAAATTTGTGAAAGAAGGAAGCTTATATCTTTGTATAGGTCATAGTATTCCTTTTACTTTAGTTGCTTCAGAGAAAAATCAATGTAAATTGTTGTGGTTGAGTACAGAGAGCAAATAGTTGTTGTAGATTTTGACACATCACTATGGAACTATAGACTTGGAAACATGACTGAGAAAGTTATCGAATTACTTCATTCAATTAAAGTTTTACCAATTCAAAATGTGTTAGTATGGGTTTTTGTTAAAGTTGTGTGTATGAAAAACAAAAGAGAGTGAGTTTTGTGAAGAGTAGGAAGGAAAAGAGAAATCAGAAATTGGAGCTTGTGCATATAAATGTATGGGGACTAGCTTAGGTGTCTTCCCTTGGTGGCTCTCATTATTATGTTACATTTATTGATGATGCAACTATAGAAGTACATGGGTTTATTTTCTTAGACAAAAATATGATGTATTTCAAACTTTTAAGAAATGGAAATGCTTGGTTGAAAATGAGATAGGTAAGAAATTAAAATGTATTAGATATGATAATGGTGGTGAATATTGAAGTCATGAATTTGAAGATTATTACTCCATTAATGGAATTCATAGATAGAAAATTGTTCCAAGGACTCCACAGGAAAATCGAGTGACTAAATAGATGAACCAAAACCTTCAATTGTGAAGCATTTGCATATAGATTCTAAAAATAGAACCAAGCTGGAAGCTAAGTCAAATAAATGTATACTTTTTGGATATGGTATTGATGAATTAAGTTATAGGATTTGTGATTTTGAATATTGTAAAATTATAAGAAGCGGGGATGTCATATTCAATGAGAAAGTGTTGTACAAAGATCTATTATAGCAACATGAGAAGAAATAAGATGATTATGTAGTGGTGGATGATACTCCAAAAGATGATGTTCAAGCAATTCATCATGATCTCCAACAACTGCAAAAATAAATACCACACACCCCAGTGAATGTTAGATAGTCACTAAGGCTAAGTAGAGCTCTAGAAATATTTTCTTCTTCTTTGTATTCTATTTTACTAACAGATGTTGGTGAACCTGAATTTTATGATGAAGCTATGTAGGTGGATACTAACATTCTATGGGAGTCTACAATTAAAGAAGAAATGGACTCCTTGTTGAAAAATAAGACATGGGATTTATGTAAGTTGCCCACAGGTAAAAGGGCTTTATAGAATAAATGAGTTGACAAGTTGAAAGAAGAGGATGGAGGTAAGAAAATATTTGAAGTCAGGTTAGTTGTAAAATGATTTGCACAAAAAAAGGGCATTTATTTTGATGAGATATTTTCTCCTATTGTTAAAATGAATTCTATTCATGTTGTTTTAAGTATCATGTCTACTAAATATTTTCATTTGGAGTAGCTTGATGTTAAAAAAAAATTTCTTCATGGTGATTTGGATGAAGGGATATATATGCATAGCCATAGGGATTTGAAGTCAAAGATAAGGAAAACTTAGTGTGAAGACTAAATAAAAGTCCATATGGTTTGAAGCAAGCACCTCGATAATGGTATCTAAAATTTGATAGTTTTATGTGTGAGCATGGATACAATAGGTGTCATTCTGATCATTATGTTTATTTTAAGAGGTTAAATGATGATAGTTACATTATTTTATGTTTGTTTGTTGATGATATACTTGTAGATGGGTCTAACATGGATCACATTAAGGGGTTGAAATGCCAATTAACACATTCATTTTCTATGAAACATTTGGGGGAAGAAAAATAAATCTGTCGTATGAAGATTTAAAGAGATAGAAAAAAATGAATATTGGCATTATCTTAGGCTAATTATATTATGAAAGTGTTGCAATGTTTCTCTATGGATAACGCTAAAGCTATTGAATCACCTTTACCTAGTAATTTGATGTTGACTAAGGAGATGTGTCTAAAGACACAAGAAAGAGGAGGCTAAGATGTCCAATGTACCTTATGCTTTAGCTGGAGGAAGCTTTTTGTATGATATGGTATATATGAGGCCAAATATTACACATGTAGTGGGAGTCATTAGCAGGTATATGAGTCATCTAGGGCTTGAGCATTGGACTATTGTTAAATGGATTCTCTTATATTTGAGAGGAAAATCTAGTAAGTGTTTAAATTTTGGGGGCTCTACTACTGTTTTATAGGGCTATGTTGACTCCAATTTGGCAAGGGAGATTGATACTAGGCATAGTACTATAGATTATGTATTTACTATTGGTGGGGTAGCAATGAGTTGGGTTTCTACATTATAGAGTGAACTCTTTATCCACTATAGAGTTAGAGTATGTTGCTGCTATGGAGGTAGCCAAGGAGATGATATGGCTTCAGTTATTCTTGGAAGAATTAGGACATCCACAAAAGGATAACTATTTGTTTATAGATAGTTAGAGTGTCATTCATATTGAGAATAATTATGCTCTACATTCAAAGACAAAACACATACAATTATGGTACCATTTCATTCGGTGAGTTTTGGTTGATCAATAGTTAAAGTTAGACAAGATACATGGAGATGAAAATCCAACATAAATGTTTACAAAGGTAGTGACAGAGGAGAAGCTAAACTCATCTTCAGCTTCATTTGGTCTTCTAGACTAAACAAAATAAAAGAATCATGGAGTCAAATGTGGTTTGATCCAGTGGGAGCATCATGGAATAACAACATAGCTCCAGAACTAGCCTCCAAGTGGGAGATTGTTGTCCAATGTGGAGCTTGATCAATGCCCAAGTGGGAGATTGTAAGTTTGTGGTTATTGATCAAGGAAGTACTGTACATACTTCATATTTTTCAAAGGGGTAAGTGCTTTATGAATTCCATGTTGTAACTAATATTATTAACCCTAAAGAGGCAAAATTACTATTATAAAATTTCTTCTTGCAATGGTATTGAGATATAAGGGATTACAAATTGTAATCAGGTTGTAATCATTAGATCATAATCATATTGGACTCATTGTTTGGTGGACATAGCCTAGGGATTGGGTAAACCACATTAAATATTGGTGTCTTGTAGTCTTTTCTTTATGATTTATTATTTTTTTGATATTGTTTTTATTTGCATATAATTGTTATTTTTGTCTGTGGTTAATCCTAACATGGATTTATAGGGTTTTTGTCTTAAGTATTTAAAAATTAAAAAAATTGATTCTTAGTCTTTGAAAATATTAGTTAGCCATTTAAATTTATTGTTAGTTCATTCTTTTAGTTTTCTCTTTTGTCAAGACTTGATGTTGGGTAAAAATACATATCTATGTCATAGTAGAGAACATCTAAACATATTCTATCCTAATATAATTTCTCCATTAAAACTCAAATGCATTCAAAAGTTAAAAATACCTTTTGAAAGATCTTAAAGTCAAGATCATCATCATATAAATTTCATAATTTTTTTAATAGATATAATATGTTATAATTTGGAAACATTACAAATAGGAATTTTAATGTTTGAGAATCTATTACTTTAAAAGAGAAAACTATAGTAAATCATACAAAAATAAAATAAAATTCATATATGGCACTAGAGGAGAGAGTGATCTTCAAGAAAATGTTTTTTTTTTTAAATTTATTTTTAAATGTGTAGATTTGATAAGAAAATTTTGACAAGAGAAAAAAGACTATTGATTTTTTATAATTTTGACTTTGATTACTTATAATGTGTTGGAAACTTACAATTAGAACTATTGTTTTTTGTGATTGATGTCAAATCGATTGATGAGATATATTAATATCCAATCTAAATGTTATATCTATTTGATTGATGAAGAGGATTTTGAGAAATTTCTCATAACAATAGCACCTAGAGGAAAGGTTGAGTTATGAAAAGGAAGCTATAATGGAAATTTGATTAGATAGAATTTGATAAAGGAAATTGGTTGTTTATATCAAGAAAGTTAAGACAACTTGAACAATAGAGTAGATGGAAAAGGAATGCCAAGTAATGCTAGTGTGAACTGAGCCACAATTAGTGCCAATAAAATCTAGTGTTGACCAAGTATCAGTATCGACTAAGTAACCTAGTTGATGCTAAGCCAAAAAGTTTTACAATCCCTGAATGTCAAAATGTAGTGATTGTCAAGTAACTATTGAATATGTATTCTAGGAAATTGTGATTCCCAATTGACTTGGTTTCTTGGGAGATGAAAATCATGTTGAAGATAAGATTTATGAGTTGGATAATTAAATTCAAGGTGAGGATTTAGTTAAAGACCTAGTAGACAGATGCCAGAGAAGTTTCTAGAAGAAGATCAAGAAGATGGATAGATATAACGAATCATGTTGAACTTGATTGTAAACACTAAAATCTACGATGATCGTAGAAAATGGTAAAGAAATAATTTCTTATTTAAAGAGGTGCAAGGATGAGTCACAGATACATATGCAAGTGCATATGTGAAGAGTGGCATATAGAAAAAGGTGGATTAGAGAAGCACAAGTGTCAGAGTGAATCAACACCTGAACCGAACAAAGATCAAAACTTGCAAAGTAAGTTGTGATCACATAGATCAGAAAACCTATTGTTTTATTTCTAATCATTGTAAATAGTTTGTATTGACATTATTTTAACAAAGGTTGATGTAACAATTATTTGAAGGACTAAATAGTTTATATAAATCCTTTCATGAGGTTACATTATAAATGGAATGATCAAATTCCTCTGACAAGGCCACTCCTAAAAGCATCATTACATCCTTTAACAAGCTCACATTTAACAATTTGTATTGTAACCTTTAATAGGGTAGGCTCCTAATAGAGCCCACTTTGAAAGAGTAAAAAAGTGATGACATGTTGCTGGTGGTTTTTCCCAAATTGGGTTTCCACTTAAAAATCCTAGTGTCAAATCTATTTAGAATGCTTTATATGTTTTACATTTTTTATTTAGAAAAAGCATGTTATATTTGGAACAATAATCTTTGTTTATAGTAGAGACCAAGTAATAGTGGAGATCAAGAAACAAAAAGATAAGAAAAACAATAAGTGTTTTATTGTTAAAATGGTACTTAAGGACCTTGAGTAATTGATTCACCCCCCCAGTTATTCTAAACATTTCTAACAATTGGTATCAGAGCTTAGTGCTTACATAGAATATTTTGAAGGTACTTAAAGCTGAATATCATGACTCATAAGAGAGATGTACCCAAGTTGAACAAGGAGAACTTTTATGCTTGACAAACCTTGATCTGGGTGTGCATACCTAGTATTGGTGCTATCAACATTGTGGTCAATGATTATGCAAAGATGATTAGTAATCCTCTCGTAGTTGATCAACTAAAGCAAAAGAAAGAACAAAATCAAGAAATGTTGGAGATTTCCTTAGCGTTAAGGGATGCCAAGTTTGATGACTTGAAAGACCATGATAGTGCAAAGAAAATGTGGGACAAACTAAAGACCACATATGGAGGTGATGACAATGTATTAGGAGTGAAATCATAAAGCCTGAGAGGTAAATTTGATGACATGAGAATGATGGAAGGTGAGAACATAGTGCAATATTGCACAAGAGTTAAAGAAGCTATTAATTCTATTCATGGTGCAAATGGAGAAATCAAAGATGAAACTATGGTAAGCAAGGTATTGAGGACTTTTCTTTATATTTATACGATTAGAGTGCTATAAGTTGAGAACTGAGATGCACACTAAGTAACACTTTGACCTTGGAAGGTGTAATTGGTAGACTTATTTCTTTTGAAATGTCTAACTTTGATAACTATACACCTGCAACTATTGAATATTTATTTAAGTCACAAATTGTTCTTAGCAAATGAAAAGTAAAATATGTAAAGATTGATAATGATAGTTTTGATGACAAGGTTGATGAACTTGAAGGCCTTATTGAAAAATAATGGAAGAGGAAAAGGTATATACAAAGGTAAACTACCTATTGTCTATTTTTTATGCAACAAAGTAGGTCATATTGTTGCTAGGTGTCCTAAAAAAGAGGATAAGGATGAAAAGATGTAAAGAAAGTACAAAGGAAGAAGGGATTACTAAGACTTCAAGAGAAATAAGGATGAAAAAGGTAAGAAAACCTATTATATTGTTGAAGAAGAAACTGATAATGAATTTGAAAGTAATGATGATGAAGTATTCTATGTTGCTATGAAAGAAAATTCTGATGAAGATGATAAAATTGTATTGATTTCATATGTAAACAAAAGTGACAGATGGATAATTGATAGTGGATGTTCAAATCATATGACTGATGATAAAGAAAAACTTGAGGACATTGGTCCTTACAAAGGTGGATGTGTGAAATTTGACAATGATATCCCATGTGTTGTAAAAAAAGGAACTATTTAACTGACTAGTAAAATAAAATGTTATAATATTTACTAGGTTGAAGGACTTAACTATATATTTTTTTGAGTGTTTCACGATGGAACAAATTGGGTTATAGATTTGAATTTCACAAAAGGAAGGCCAAGATACATGATTCTGATGGTAAGCTAGTTTGAAGTGGTGAACAAATAAAAGGTGACTTGTTCTATATAGATTTATCAAATCAGACATGTTTATTTGCACAACAAGAAGATGTTTGGTTATAGAACAAGAGGTTATGTCATGTAAATTTTGACAATTTGGTGAATATAAGTAAGATGAAGAAAGAAAGAGGTTTTCCTAAACTAAAGAAGCTCAATAATGCCATGTATAAACAATGTCAACTGGGAAAAATGATGAAGTCTACTTTTAAGAGAAAAACATACAATACTAGTGATATTTTGGAATTAGTTCATATTGAGCTATGTAGACCCATTGATGTTCAAAGTTACTAGCATGGAGATAAGTATTTCATTCATTTTGTTAATGATTATGCTAGGATGATGATTGTAATTTTTTCTAAAGCTAAATATAAAGCTTTTTAGTTATTCAAGTGGTATTTATTCTAAGTTGAAAAAGAAACAGGGGAGAGTCTGGAGTTCTTGAGATCTGAAAAAGGTAGTGAATTCATTTCCAATGAGTTCAATAAATTCTACAATGATAGAGGAATTAAAAGATAGATGTCAGCACTAAGGACCCCTCCTTAGAATGGAATAGCTAAAAGGAGGAATAGATCAATAATGGAATGTGTAAGGAAATTAATGATGGAGAAGAGTGTATCAAAGAAATATTGGAGAGACTTGCTATTAGTAGTACTATCTATACCTTGAATACAGTACAAGTATAGAAAGATACACATGCTACACCTTTTGAATTGTGGTATGAATCTTCTCCTTATCTAAAATATTTCAAAATCTTTGGAAGTAGATGATTATACTTAAAGATAGTAGGAATGGAAAACTTGATGCAAAGAGTAAGGAAGTTATATTCCTAGGATATTCCACTAAGAGAAAAGCTTATAAGTGTTTGATCTCTAAGACTAAAAAAGTTCTGAAAAGTGCAAATGTGAAAATTCATGAGTTTGCATAAAGAAGTGATATTGCATGCAAAGAAGAAAATGAAGACTACAGTACATTAATCTATGTGGATGATGATGCTCTAATCACTCCTAATGAACAAGAAAACCATGTTGTACTATCTCAGTAGAAAGGAAATGTTGTAGAGAAAAAAATTGTCATGCAACAGATAGTGGGTGTTAAGAAATAGGTTGAATATGTTCAATCATAGAAAGGAAATGCCAATCATCAGATTGCAAATGTTGAGCATGTAGAAGTCAAACTAGAACCTAAATAAGAAAGAGAAAATGAGCTTGAGATTAACTTTCAAATTAAAAATGTAGAAGAACAAAGAAGGAAACTACATGTGGTAGCAAAATATATGAGAAGACATCACAAACCTAAACAAGTCAATGATGATGATGAATCTAGTGTTATGATAAGAAAAATACTCAAAGATGATACATGCCTACTTTTTGAGTTTGAGTCCAACAGAGGGAAGGATGCTTTAGACAATGAAGATTGAATTCAGGAAATGAATAATGAAATTGACTAGATTGAAAAGAGAAATACTTGGACTTTAGTGCGAAGACCTAAAGACAAAAATGTCATTGGGACAAAGTGGGTCTTTGAGAGCACACTCAATGGGAATGGATAAGTGAAAAGAAATAAGGCAAGACTAGTATGCAAGGGTTATTCTCAATAAAGAGCTGATTATGGGGAATATTTTTCTCTAGTGGTAAGACTTGAAGGAGTCAAAACTCTTCTTGCATATTCAACATACAAGTATTTCAAGGTATATCAAATGGATGTCAAATTTACATTTTTAAATGATATACTTGAGTAAGAAGTGTAAATTGATCAACTTGAAGGATTTGTAGATATAGACAAGAAGAATATGTTATGTAAACTAAACAAAGCCCTTTTTGGATTGAAACAAGCCACAAGACTATGGTATGAACGATTACATAAGAGTATGTGTAGGATCATGGTCAACCGAACTATGGCCTTAAGTGACAATGAAAAATCAGTAAATTAGGGTTATGTCAATTTGACATGTAATTTTTAATTTTTTATGTACTTTCTATCAAAAATTTGATAGAAAATAATCTCTAAGAAATTGAATTTAGTTTCTAAGATAGTAGGCGTTATATGAAAATGATAAAAATTGATTGCTAAAAAATTTGAATTTTAATGTGATAGTACAAAAAATTTACAACAAAAATAAGTAAACATATGCCTAACCACCTTAATCATAATCAAATGATAATATTTTTAATAATATTCTAGATACAAGAAGTAGACTAATTCCTAGATGTGACACATATTTTTGGTTATTTTTATTCTAAATAATTAATTAATTATGCATTTTCTACTATAGTATTTTTAGAATTAAAAACCTCTCGTATCTTACGATTTTAACTAATTCAAAATTGTACAAAATTGAATTTTTCTTTTCTTTTTACTTATAGTAGAAGAAACATAGAATGTGATGGATCTTTTAAATTTTAGAAATGCTCTAAGTTTTGAAAGTTATAGTTGTTTTTCAACCAATGCATCAATCAATCAACACTTTATAAGTAACTCCATTAGAAAATAAGTAATAATTACTTACTGAACTTGTAGTTTTACAAAATTTACATTTAGCGAAAGCTAAGAATATTCTTAAGAAACACTTTTTGTTACATTAAAATTGGGTGAAAAAAATCATCAGATACATGTTTGAAGTAAAATATACACAAGAACAGGCTAAGAACACATTTTTAGGATGTTTTTAAAGTTCACCATGTAGGGTTGGTATCCAAAGATATACTAGGCCTTATAATGGTATTAATTTTTTTGCTTGGTATCAAGATGGGTGGGAAAAATCTTGGAATAGACTTTAAAATGCTTTGAGGTATTTCAAAAGTACTCATTTTCTAGATCGCCACTTTCTAGTACACCATGATACTACACATACCCATAACTATTTGGTAAAGATTGGTTTTGAAAGGAAAAATGATAATAATAACCTATATTTGAATAATGGTAAGAAAAATGAAGTACTATTATCTAAAATATTTGTTGATGACATTATATTTGGAGGAAGAGAAGTATTATGCAAATCATTTGTTGATGAAATGAAGAAAGAATTTCAAATGTATATGTTTGGTTAAATACAATTCTTTGTCGGATTACATGTATGGGTATGTGCTAGATCATGGTCAACCAAACTATGCCCCTAAGTGGCAATGAAAAATCAACAAATCAAGGTTATGTCAACTTGACGTGCAATTTGCAACTTGTTATTAGCTTTCCATATAAAAGTTGATGGAAAAGAATATCTAGGAAATAAAATTTAGTTTCTAAACTTCCATGCCTTGTCTTTAAAAAAAATAAAATTTGATTGGTAAATTTTTTTAGTTTTAATGCAATAGTACAAAAATTGAAGGACAAAAATAAGAAGTAGATGTATGTCTCACCACCTTAATCAAAATCAAATCACAATATATTTTAATAAGATTCTAGATATAAGAATTAGACTCTTTCATAGATGTATGTGACATATATTTATGGATTTTTTTATTGAAAATAAATAATTAAATATTAATTTTCTACTGTAGTATTTTTGGAATAAAAAAACTCTCATTTCTGACCAGCTTAACTAATTCAAAACTCCAAAAAATTTAATTTTTTATTTATTTTTCCTTATAGTAGAAGAAGCATAGAATGTGGCGCATCTTTTGGATTTTAAAGATGTTGTACCATTTGAAAGTTATAGTTGTTTTTAAATTAGTGTGTCAATCAACACTTTATATATAATTTCTTTAGAAAATAAGTAATAATTACTTACTAAACTCATAATATGATAGACATTACATTTATGGAAAGCTAAAAACATTCTTAAGAAACTGATTTCATTTCATCCAATTCGAGTGAAAAAAAAGTTGTCAGCTGCATGTTTGAAGTAAAAAATATACAAGAATAGGTCAAAAATACATTTTTAGGACATTTTTAAAGTTGACCATTTAGAGTTTCTATCCAAAGATGTAATAGGCCTTATAAAGTTATTAGTTTCTAGGGTTGGTATCATGATGCATGGGAAAAAAGTTGGAATAGATTTTGAAATGCTTTGAGACATTTGAAAACTACATATTTTATAAGTCACCACTTTTTGGCACACCATGATCCTACACATACTCGTATATCAAATGAAGTATATTATTTTCATTATACAATCAAAATAAATGAAGGAGATATTAAAGACTTTTGGAATGGAAGATTCAAGACCAATGAGCACACCTATGTCACCAAGACATAAGCTATCTTAGAGTAATGAATCTGTTGATGTGAACCAGACCTAATACATATCCATGATTAGAAAATTTCAATATGAACTATTCATAGAAGACTAGATATTGGATTAGTAGATGGGATAGTTGCTATATTTTTATCAAATTCTAAAGATAATATATTGAGATATCTAAAAGTTACAAAAGACTATGGATTGTATTACAAGAGAAGTAATAAATTTAAACTACAGGTATTAACTGAGTTGGATTGGGTAGGAAATATTGATGATAGTAAAAAACTAGTGGGGGGGGGGGGGGGGGGGCGGGGGCAGGGGGCATTCTTTCTAGGAAAGAGATTAGTGTCATGGACGAGAAGTTGTATTTCCCAATCAAGAGTTGAAGCCGAGTATGTGGCAATTGCAATGAATTGTTTGAAAATATTATATGGATCAAGCAATTATTGTAAGGTATGAAAGAAGAGATTACATATCCAATGGTTATTTATTATGATAATAAAAGTTTTATTAACATTTTGAAGAATCTAGTGATGCACACTAAGACAAAGAACAATGCTATCAATTATCACTACTTGAGGGAACTAGTACAAGATAAAGAAGTGAAGCTAGAATATGTCAACACCAAAGAACATATTGCTAACATATTCACAAAAATCTTACCTAAAGATTCCCATGAATATCTTAGATGTAAATTAGGTGTGATTCCCCTAACCAAACCTACTTAAGGAGGTAAGGTGTATTGCATTAAATGTACTAATCATAATACCTTACACATTGATGCAATACAACTCAACTTTGGTAAATGCCTAAGGTAGATAGTCAAGTGCAAAATAATAGATCAATCATAGATACGTGATAGAAATCAGCCAAACATGCAAAATCTACATGTTTAGGATGTATGAAGATATTGAAACTAGGAAAGCTAAAGCATTTTTGGCATTGTTGTCAAAGAGGGAGACATAATTCAAAGAGAGAGAAATATAGTAAAAAGAGGAGAGATAGACAAAAGAGTGAGACATAAGTAAAAGAGAGAGAGATAGACAAAGAACAAAGTTATATCAAAGAGGGAGAATATTAATACAGACAAGAAACTATTATTACATAGGGAAAAATATTTTGGATTGTATGCTAACCAAGTGAGATACATTTGATATTTCTAATGTTGAGATGTAGAGATGTTGCAATAAATACCAAAGGGGGAGATTGTTGGAAACTTATAATTGGAACAATTGTTATTTTTTCATTAAGGCCAAATCTATTAATGAGATATATTGCTACCTAATTTAAATTTCATATCTATTTGATTGATGAAGAGGATTTGAGAAATTTCTCATAACAATAGAACTAGTGGAAAGGTGAGATATGAAAAGGAAGCTACCCTAGACATTTGATTAGATAGAGTTTGATTAAGAAAAGTGATTGTTTATATCAAGGAAGTTAAGCCAAGCCAAGCAATAGAGTAAATTACAACATCATGTGAAGTGATGCTTGTGTCAACCAAGCTACAATTAGTGCCAAGTAAATCTAGTATTGAATGAGCATTAGTATCAAATGAGTAAGCTAGTCGATGCCAAGCCATAAATTTTTAGAATACCCAAGTGTCGAAACTTATTGATTAATGAGTAACACTTTTGAAGATTAATTCAAGGAAATCATGATTCCTGCTCGACTTATTTGATTTCTTGGGAGATGTAAACTATGTTGAAGATAAGATTGATGGGTTGGATCATTAAATTCAAGGTGAGGTTTAGGTAAAGACCTAACATATGGATTTTAGAGAATTTTCTAGAAGAAGATCAAGAGAATGGACATATAAAATGAATCATGTTGAGCCTGATCCTAAACCCTATGATCTATGGTGATTGTGGAAAATCGTACAACAAGAATTTCCTATTTATGGAGGTACAAAGCCAATTCAAAGATAGGTATATAGGTGCATATGTGAAGAGAGACATATAAAGAAAGGGGAATTAGAGACACACAAGTGTGAGAGTGAATGTGAAGATAAAAGAGATTACTTATACAGATGTTGTTGATAGTGATAAGTGAAATTTAAGCAAGAAAGATGAAGTGTTGTTGAAAGGGAAAGATTGATTGCTTGAAGGGTTGCTAGGCAAATCAAGAATAGAGATGATAGTGGAGAGCTTATTAGTGAATCGACACCTAAATTGAATAGTGATCTAAACTTGCAAAGTGAGTTGTAATCATAGATATAAAAAAATATTCTTTTCATTCTAATCATTGTAAATAATTTGTATTGAAATCCTTTTAACAGAGCTTGACCTAATAGTCATTTGAAGGACTTTACAGTCTATGCAAATCCTTTCACAAGGTGAAATTTTAAATGGAATGATGAAAGTCCTCTAACAAGGCCACTCCTAACAAGGTGATTAAGCTCTCTAACTAGGTCACATTAAATAGTGTGTATTGTAACCTTTAAAAGGATTGGCTCCTAATAGAGCTCAAATTGAAGGAGTGAAAAAGTGGTGACATGTTGCTGATGGTTTTTCCCAAATTAGGTTTCCATTTAAAAATCATACTATCAAATTTGTATTGAATGTTTTACATATTCTACATCTTATATTAAATAAAGCATGTTATATATGGAATATTAATTTTTGTTTATAGTAGAGACTGAGTAACAATGGAGACTAAGAAATAATAGGATAAGAAAAACAATAAGTGTTTTATTATTTAAATTTTCAAATGGTACTTAAGGACCTTGAGGAACTGATTGACCACCCCTCTTTGTTTTTCTATAAATTTCTAACAATAATGAAGAAAATATACATAAAAAACTAATATTTATTTTTCACAAGCTATACATGTCATTTATAATACATATTGAAATTAGAGAAATAAAAAGATTATTTGCATATACTTATTTGGCAAGAACTACACCCCATATTTTCAACAATAAAAAAATGGACATAATGTTTTAAAAAATATATAAATTCTTGTTAATTATTTAATAAAAATTGTAGGCATAAAATTAATCCAATTTTATGCATTTCATAAATTTACACCATCCTAAAATTATAAACATAACTACCAATTTATGTCATTAGTGTTGAATAATTTGCATGTTATCAACCTTTTCCTTTATAAAAAAAGTGATACAAGTTTTCCCTTTTATATTATTACTTTAACTATTAGTTCGAAGCCCTCTCCTACTTTATCTAATTAGACAATTTAACAATGTTAATTAAAAAAATTTCCACAAGGCCATCAATATAAAAAAATTCCTTCCACACCATTAATTTATTAGCATGAAACTCTTAGTTCTTCAACTCACTTGTTTCAAATTAGCACCACAATCTTGGTTGATGCAAAAACTTGTAACTTGGCTAAGTTCAATGTTTCAACTTTTCATATCATTCAAACCATTCACCATAACCTCAATACATCAACATGAATGGATTTGGAAGGATGGCTAAACATTAGGAACCACCTTGTTTCTATCATGAAGTGGTTTGAATGTTCCTAACCACTTAAGATCGAAGTGTTAAGGTGCAATACACAAAAAAATTGAAAAAAAATTAGGGGGCTCATTTCTAAAAGTTCATGCAACATAGAAATAAACCATTAGGTTCTAAGAGATCATGTTTTCAAAATCTATAAAATAATATCATCATTTGGGGACATTCATATCTATTGGAAACTGAAAAAATAATCTAGGTCAATGTCAAAACGTGTAATTTAATTTAGTTCAAAATAAAAATTGTGCATATATTTAAAACTATTCATCATAAACTCAGACCATTTGTGCTAAAAAAATCAAGTTGGTCAACTAAATACTTGGAACCATCTCATTTCAATCACCAAGTCTTTGGAATTTTGTTGGACCACTCTGAAGCAAATTGTTCTTAAGGTTCATCAAGCACCAAAGTCAACAAATCTTAGGAGGCCACTAACTTAATCTCATACACCATTGAGAAGAACCATTAGCTGCTATAGGATCATGTTTCTCATGCATATAAAATTATATTACCTTCTGGGAATATCCAAAGCTATTTAATATTGACAACACAATCTTCATCAATGCCAAAACTTGTAACGTGATTTAGTGGAAAGCTATAGTTGTCAATATATTTCAAGCCATTAATCATGACCTCAAACCTTCTATACCAGAAGCTCTATGTATCCAATTAAATGATAGGAAAACCCTTTTAATTATCACCATGTTTTAGATTTTTTAATTCAATGTTGAAGTGCACTATAAGGTACATTAAACACTATAATTGATGAACTTTAGATGACTATTTCTCAGAGCTTGTGTGAAGTAAAATTATTATGTGCATATTGATTATGTTCTTGTGTGGTAGGAAATGTGAATCAAGAGTAAGACCCTAAGTACATCAGATGACCTACACATACATATGCATATAGAGTGAGGTAAGATATAGAAAGAATCCTTCTACTCCCAATTCTAGAGAGCTAGGTCCAAAAAGATTAGTGCTAACCAAATGAACAAGGAGCACTAATGCATACTAGATGTAGGAAGAATAGGGGAAAGATATATGATTCCTTAAGTGTTCCCTCTCTATGTGGATAGGAAAGTATATCTAAGTACATATATTGAAAGGATAAATAAGGTAAGAAACATGCCTTTTTAACATAGTTTTTCACTTGTTGTATTGATCAAAATTAAAGAGGGGAAGACCTCATATTAGGGCCTAAAACTATTCAACTGATGAAACCCAAAAATATTTTAGTGATTTGTAAGTGGAAAATTTATTCTTCAAGGGTGAAATAACTCATCATGAGTGAAGTTTAACCATGCTAATTCTAATATTACATAGTTTTGTTTAATAATGAAAATTGTACTCTACTTTGCAACCTATTCATCAATTTGATATTTGTAATCTAGGATAAAACGTGGTTTTTGTTGTTAATTAATTTAGGAATTGACCATTAACTGAAGTAGCCAAAATAGTATGAGCATAAATTAAATGTATGACTTCACCTTACAAAGTTGGATCTCTTTAATTGAATGTAATGTGCTTGAATTCACCAATGAATTTGAATCAAGAAGATGAAGATGAATGGATGCAGAAGATGAAACAAAAGATCTTGAAAGAATTGAAGATGATATTAAAGACAAAATACTTCAATTTCTTGAGCACTTGAATCCTTCATCTCAAATAGAATGATTGAATGGATATTTGAAGGCTTGAAAACTAGGGAGCTTGAAAGCTTGAACCTGTGGATGCTTGAGTACTTGAGTACAAAATGTCCTCATATGATCTTGTGTTATGTTATGATAAATGGAACAAATGAAATGTTTTATATAGAGATAAGAATTTACTAATTCCTATAGGCTGACCACCCTAGGAATTAATAACCAAACATTCTAGTACATGAGATCCACAGAGAAGAGCCAAAAAAGGGATCCATTAGAGGAAACTTTTTCTTTTGATGATGAGGAGAAGAAACCTCTAGGTCTCATTTGGGGCTCCAAAATAGATCTAAAAATCTTAAAAAATCATGTCTAAATTCTAAGTGGATGGATGGATGAAAAGGAGGGACCTAGGGGAAATAGATCCTACCTTGAGGTTAACACCATGAAAATAGGAGATTTAAAGAGAATTTATTAGGTTTTACCCATATTCAACCTAGGGGGGAGGACATAAAAGGGAATAAGAGGTGAAAGAGAAGAGAAGATTGATGATTTCACAATAAATATGTGCTAATTCTTCATAAATTCGGGGTGCTTCAAATTTAATATAGTACATTTAGCCTTGACTTTAGTAAGAGTATGGACTTGATGCAAACACTTGGTAAAGTAGAACACAAGGAATACCATACTATTTATAGAATCTAGGAGACAAAGAATTCATCAAGCCCCCTAAGGATTTAGACTTTGATAACTACAAGATTATAATGAGAGGGAGATCACTAACTAAAAAGAAAATGTTGATTATCCAACCTCATAGCTCATGCCCACCCTACTGTGAATCACCAAAAGAGCTACTAGAAAAGATAGAAGTAAAATAGTTTAATGGGGTGGTAATGTACTAGTCAGCCTATCATAAGCCCCACCAATAGATCAATTTTATTTGTATCACTATGGTAAGGTTTGTTAAGGATGTGTTACCCATATATGATACTTTAGAAAATTGTTATGTGTAGCCCATAGATGTGATTTAGCATATATGTTATTGGTATATCTAACTATTATTTTCTATTAGTGTCAAACACTTTATCATATACTAGGAAAAGTCAAAAGGTCATCACTACAATCGAGCTACTCTATATAGGCTAAGTCATTTAAAGACTTGTAAATAAATGTGTGTTTTTTGAGCTCTATAAGAGTCAAGAAAGTCTTTGGTTGCTACTTGTATTTTTAGTATAAGTCAAGCCTAATGATTTTCAACTAGTTAAAACACATTGAAGATGAGTTACATAGAAGGTACTGAGCATAGTAAAGATCGAGAATCAACAACATATACAATGAATGCCAAGTATTAGAGACAGTAAGTGCTAAGTAATGAAGAATTGACATTCAAGTCAAGAATGATGAAAACTTTAACGTAAACCATTTAAGGAATACATTGACATGATATTTAATATTTCTAGATGTTGTTAAAAAGGCTATTATGTGTATTATGACATGGATCATAGATCCCTCTATGTTTTGATCAACCAATTAGATGAAGAGGTCAAATAAAGAAGCATCTTTAAAAATCTTTAAGTAATCCTTAAATAGAGTAGATAAAAAACCTTTTTAATATGAAGGTGATGGTGAGAAGAAGTGAAAAACCTATTCATGTGATCATAGAGAAAATCAAGTGTTATAGTGAGAACATTAAAAAGGAGGCAAAATAGTTTTGTTATTTCAAAATAGAGGAAGATAAATTATCAATTAGCAAAGAATAGTAAAGATTTGTCAGATCAGAGATCAATTAGATTGAAGAGAGGAGATCGAAAACCATCTTTTCAAAGTAGACCAAGGATGTAAGTGTAAAATTCTCTCATAGGGTAAGACCTAACAATCTTAGCAAATTTTAACAGGGAAGAACCCTTATAGGGTAGATCATAAAGAATGATCAAAATTGTACCCTTAACATGTTAAATGTATTACTACACTAGTGAAGATTTGTGGGTGTCATCCCCACCCTAGTTTTACCTTCACCTTGGAGGTTTCTAGGTAACCGCCATCTCTCTGTTATGTGTTTACATTTCATGCATGTGATTGATAGATTAGATCTACATGTTACTATAGTTTGAATTTACAAGTTATGTTATGCATACATACATATGAGATGGAAAATGTAGTCAATGCATTAAAGTTGTGTTAAAAGATGAAAATGGTTTAAGATTTTATAGATCCTAGTTCATCCTCCCCTCTTAGTATCTTAGTTTTCCAATTAATAATTTTTACAAATTGTATTGGAGTGAAGATTCTATTAAAAATACCTAATAGCTTAGGAGTTTAGATCATGGAAATAGAGGCTTACAAATTGGTAAAAATTATTGATAATTAGGTTATCAACATCCAACTCATACTGCATCAACTTGACGTAGTAAGAGATGAACTAAGGAAATTCGTAAAAAGGAGAAGCAAGTTGGTCATATAGATAACTGAGTTGAATTATGAAGAATTTGATACTCAAGGAGTATTTAGAACTAAAAATTCAAGTGAGATTGATGCAACTATTGCAAATCTACTAGAAAGAACAATATATTGAATGAAGAAGTTAGAGGGACTAAAAAGGGAACATGTGATCCAGTCGGTGAGGCTATACAAAGTGACCAAAAAAAATAAGAATGTTGAGGAAGAAAAGGTTGCACTGAGGAAGACAAAATGGAAATTTGTAATTAGAATTGAACAAAGGTCATCCAATGCACAAAAAATTACAAACACTCAACTAGACATAATGAATCAACTTATGCTTACAAATTGAGAGTTGAACAAAAATGATGTGGATATAGAACATCTGAGATCACAAAATGATCTATTGAGGAATGAATTGAAGACTAAGAAAGAATTGTTCTGGTGGAAAAATAGAACAAGCCTAATGAAGCAATGAAATACTTTGAATAACTAATGAGATCATTTGACAACAGTTCTAGATCAAGACATGCAAAGTAACATTCATCTACCAAGTAAGGGTAATCACCCAAGAGTGGAGAGCTGAAAAATGCAAAGTCAAAAGGCAAGCCAATGTCATGTTATCATTTTAGAAAAAATGATCACACTGTAAACATTTGCAGAAGAAAAAATGGTATGCAAAACCCTAAACCTAAGTTTATTGGCTATTATTTTTACTAAAAGAAGCAAGGACATCAAATACATGAATTTAGATCAAGGATGAAGAACATACCTACTAGACCTAGATTTGAATGTTACTTTTATAATTTTCAAAATGTTACACATGGAGCATATAAATGAAAATCACACACAAGGCCCTATTAGATAACATAAGGTAGAATTATGCACCTAACAATGTATGTTCCACATGTTACAAGTTTGGACATTCAATCAAAAACTATAGGACCCAAGTACCAAAAAAAGTCTCAATCAAACAAAGGGTAAATGAAAAGTGGATATTGAACAAACAAATAAGGAGATGAAAAAAACCTAGAAGAAAATGATAGAAAATGGAAGCAATGGAACAAATGTAGTTCAAATCATCAAATCTAATTGGAGGAGGTAATTGTATCAACTTAAACTAATCAAGAAAGATATGTAAGGAATTTAATATTTAATGATATATCTTACATCGGTTCCAAATATAAAATGTGCTAATGTTCGTATCTACATAAGAAATATGTAATAGAACATATCTATAAAGAGTAAATGTACAACATAAGCTCTATATGATGAGTGTTGAACATCAATAAAAATTTCTATATTGACTGAGCATTGCAATATGGATTGAGTACTCCATATGCTAAACTAGCATATAGGCCATTTTAGATGAAATAGACTGAGCTGTATAGTTAAGACTTCATTCAAAAGGCACAACATCAACTAAGATAGCTAGATTCCAACTAAAAGAGTACACATTATTAATGGAGAACCTAATTCAAGTAAATAAAAGTATATATTAAAATTTGAAGACATTGTCTCACACCTTTCATATAGATAATGAGAGCTTAAAACAATTTGAGCATTTTGCAAAATAGACTTCAAAGCGATTAAGAGAAAATCTTGAACTGAAGCTTGATCAAATTAAGATTTGAGTTGTGTCGAGTTGTCCAAAATAAAGAAGTTTTAATCCCTAACAGAGAAAAATGGAAGTTTCATTATCCACAAGAAAGAGCCAAGGAGTAGAGGTAATTAGTTAATTCAATTGGTGAAGAGTGACACTATACCTCCACCTAAATTTTGGACTATTCTTGAGATTGTGATGAAAGGAAACTTGATGGTTGTGTTATCGTCAATACTACCTAAAGCAATTATGATCCATGATGTATGAAATTGTTACATGTGTAAGATTGGAGAAGTTGGTGACTATGAGATTCAAAAGGCATATGAAAACTTGTGATGAAGGAGTCTTGAAGGATGAACTCAAAAATTTGAGAGAAAAGGGTTAGCTCATGCCCTAGACTTTCCAATGAACTTTAAGATCAAATATTTCAAGGAAGTGCTAAGAAGGATCCATGATATGAAACTATGGCTACACAATGGACTAGTTGAGATAAACAACAAAATAATTCACAAGGTCATAGGATATTTGACATTAGACAAGAAGAATACCATGCACTGTCACTAATCCATTGATCAAATTTTTAGTGAGAGTAATTTATTACAAATTTTATCAATCAAGAATACAGAACAGTGTACCATGTATGGAAATTCATTAGGTGCAGAATATTGTCATGAAATATTATTAGTATGATCTTGTCTAATTGTAAAAACTTCAATCCCAAGAAAACTTGATATCAACTAGGAAAGAAAATAATTCTATGTGTAAGTTTGGATTTCTTATCATATGCATTTTTCTTTTATGTTCAAAATTATTTTCCTAGTATTAGAAATATTGTTTGTGAACAAGGAAAATGAGTGATAAGGAAAATTAGTGAACACATAACTCAGTTAGGAAAATGTTTAAAATATCATGGACATACATTTTTAGAAAGTCAAATAAAGAATGAATATGAGGATGAGAATACTATTGTAGTCTCACAATGCACATCCCATTTCTTCTAGAAATGGGGACCTCCTAGTAATATTTTTGTCTCCCAAATCCCTAGTCTAGGGCTTAGGTCATTTTTGGACTCCCCCAGGAGTATGGGTCAAGCCTCAGTCTATAATTGGGAGGTTCAGATAGCTTCAATATAGAGAAAAACTTAATTTTTTATGTTTTAAGTTCTTAGGTGTGCACTAGCACACTAACTAGCATGCACACCTCCTTAATGTGCACAGGTGTAGTTAGTGCACAACTCCATAGTCATCTCCTTCTAGAGGTGCACACATACACATGTATGAACCTTCAAAGGGTGCACAACTTTAGAGATGCAAACTAAAGAGGCCTAGGATCTATATAAGACACCAAACTCCCTTCTCTTTTCATTCACTCACTGTGCAGACCTCGGCACCACACCTTTGCAACCTCCAGGAAGTGCTTCCCAACTCCTCCACTTTTAATAAATACTAATAAAGCCAAAGGTAAGCAACACTAAGAAGGTGTGCATCTGTGTACCTTCTCTCAGACCTAAAACATAAAAAAAACCTAACCTAAAAACCCAAGACTAGAACATAAAGAAGGTACACACATGTGCAAGTCCACAATGTGTACATGTATGCAACTTTTTAGCACAACCTTATCTAAAACATAAGGCATGCAAAGGTGTGCACATGGGCATCTCTTTAAGATGTATATGTGCACACCTTTGTGCCTCCCAAAATTTATGTTAAACATCTTAAAATTAAGTTGCCCCCCAAACTTGTACTTGTACTTGCACTTCAAATGTGTGCATGAGTACACTTCAATACAAAAGGGAAATTAGGGATCTAATTCACACACCTAGCACACCCTGTACCTGTAAGGATGTGCTAGGTGCACTAAACTAAATCTCAAGGAATTTGGGAGGGGGCAAATTGACAATATTTTGTTTGTTTTTCTTTATTTTTGTTGGGTTTTTGGTCTATTTAGGCTCAATTAGGGTTTATTTAAGGTCAAATCTTGGATTTGAAAACTAATGCCTCCTCTCTTATGAAGATAAGATCATGTCATCATCCTCTTCATTGGTGGAAAAGATAGCTCCAAAACTCATTTTATTCAAGTACCAAGGTGCACCAAGGAAGTCCTAGTTTCAAGACAAGCATGCAAAGATTAGACATACGAAGCTTGGTCATATAGATTGGAATGCATTCCTTACCATCTAAAAAAATACAAAAGAGTAATCTAAAATGGTGTCAACTCTTATCAAATTAAGACTTGTGAATTCAACATCACATCCTACACCCATTTAGTCCTTAGAACTTATAATGGCTTTTGTAGAGAACCATGTGAACAGAGAGAAGATCATCGGAGAGTGTCATAGGGAAGATAGTCCTAGACCTCTTACCAAGAAATATTGAGAAGGTATTCCATCTTCTTAGAGCTGATCAATATTTAAAGATAACCTATGAGCAAGTAGAGAGATGGTTTCAAGAAAATTAAAAGGAAGCTAAGTAAATAATTCAACCCTCCTTCCTAATAGACAAAACACCAATAAGTTGCAAAGTTAGAAGATTAGACATGACCTAGGGTTATATGAAGGATGATATTGGGTACGCAATTGTGCTTTTGAGTAGTGTCATGGGACTACTAGTAGTAGGACACCTTCACACCTAGATGGTCCATTTTATTGATACCATCAAGATGAAAAAGATGCTAATCGATTGGGCTAATACCCTCTGTCATAATCTACATGAGAAACTCATAGTCATGATAGTCAATCCAAGATTCTACATGACATCATACATGGTGTGCATATTGGTGGAAATGACCATAAACTATCCATGACTTTATTTGAAGGGGATCGTGTAGGATAATAATGCTCATCCCTATGTGGTATATCCACAATTGGTGAAGAAGAAACTCTGAGAGAAGAGTGTGGAATATAGAGTGGTGAATGAAAACTACATATTTGAAATCATTAGATTCATTGAAGGTGATTTTGGAAAAAGGATGTTAGTAGAAGCAACAACCAGGATCATAGAGGTTGATGCATACTACATCTAGTTCAAAACATTTACCTACCTAAGCGTATCTGCTATATTTAAAAACCAAAAGAAGCTTCCAAGATATCCATTTGATAGGATAATCTTGTAGGAGATTGCATGCCAACTCATGTCTACATATGAAAAAGTGACAAGATAGCATGAGAAGACATGGGTCTGGCCTATCACAATTGGTGCTTTTGAAGTCAAGAAAAAGTAGGATATTGTCACTTTTTCTTTTGAATGGGACCAATATCCACTTGAAGTACACAACTCCCCTTGGTATAACGTCTATTAGAGAAGAATTTTGTGCATGAAGATGCATTGCAAGATCACTAGATGAACATAGTAGATGACTATGATATCCGGATAAGTGATTATTAAAGGATGAATCTATATCTAGACGAGAAGGTGCTCAAAATAAAGATCCCACTAAAAGTCATGGAGAAGGATATAGAAGAGATCTTGGTTCCTTTTTATAACATGGAAAATATCTATGACTAACCAAAAATGAATGTGGAGAATGAAAGAGATGAAAATGTTGACATCAATCATAGGGATAGATATATAGTCCTATTGACAAAGGAATAGATAAAGAATCCATTTAGAATGGATTTAGTTCCTTAGTCTATCCCCCTAGAAACCGCTACATAGCCAATCAAAGGAAAAAGCATGTTAGTTATACCATCAACCTTCTTGACTCAGTTCCTAGTGAGGCCATAAATGATACATCAACATGAAAGGGAGGTTGAGTACTTCAAGGTAGATAAGGGCACAAATAAAAAGAAAAGAGCTCCTACAAACTTAAAGAAGAAGATAGCTCATGAAAAATAGCTAAAAAAAAGCATGCATAGCCTGAACAAGCATAGCCAAAAGGTGAGCTTGCAACTCAAGTCCTAGCTCAAGAGCATAAGAAACTACCTTAATTGCCTCCCTAGTAAGACTAGGTACAATAATAATAGGTACAAAAAGAGGAGGAGGAACAACAAAGGATGCAACCAAAAGTTACACAAGAGGAAGAAGCCTCCCCTTTAGCTCCAAAAAGGGAAAGGATTGAATGGACTATGGTGGGAACAAAAAGGATAAGACTAAAGAAGAAGAACTCTCTAGTCCCATTGGTGCTTGTAATAATCTTGGAAGTGGAGGAAGGAAAAGAATGAGGGTAACCCATTGAATATGTCTCCTTGAGCCAAAGGAATCATGCAACTAGGGAAATGAAAGAGGAAAGGAGAAGAAGTTCAATAGTGACATCTCCATCTACTTTGAAAAAAAATATTCAAGTTTCAACACTAGAAGATGAGAAGCATCAATGTATAATTGATATGGAAGGGCAATAAACTAATGTCTTCAACCTCTTCAATCTTGATTTCATGCTAGTAGATAGTGAGATGGTGCAAGACAAGATAAGAGATAATACCATTAGTGAATCCTTAGGAGATGACTAGAATCGATTGCAACCTCTACCTCAAGAACTTCTAGGCATTCTACCACCACCATCTCAGGACTTAACATTCCTAAATAATAGCTCAATGAATTCGCTTCCTAAGGCTATAGGAATAGAAGAATAAGCAATAGATGAAGCCAATCCCCAAAAACTACATGTTGATGAAGTATTGAAGGAATGGAAAATAGTTCAAAAGCCTCAAAAAACTCCTTATGATATAGAGGCATTTAGAGACTCCAACTATTGATCTTTCTCAACGAAAAAATAATCTAGAGAGGATTGATAGGAGAAGAGGTCTATAGTAGAAACCACCTCTTTAGTCAAGTAATGTTTGTAGTGGGCACTACACTGACATGGCTGAAGAGGGAGGTCATTTTTTAACATAAAAGGTAGATGGACTTGATAGTTGAGGAGGGAATGAAGGAATTATTGAAAGAACTTAAGAAGCCTGAGCCACCTATAGGTGATGAATGAACACTAGGCTTCATAATGAAGAACCAAGATCAAGAATTACTTGCACATATATAAATTCCTCCTCCATAGAATGATGATGAGGAACTAAATCCTAAGGATTAGTAGATAAAAAAATCATGTTAGGAAGGCCCACAGTAGACATCACAAAAGTAATGATCAATATGAGCATGAAGGAGGTGTTCAAACATTTGGACTGGGATGAGTATGAGCTAATAGCACTCAGGAAGAAAACTGAGATATTAGGAGGCTATTTGCATCAGATTGTGGTCCCTATAGACTTGGACAATCCAAAGATTACTCTTGTTGTGACATTAGAGAGTAAAAGAACAAGAATAACACAATTAGACCCATTTTTGGAGGCATGTCAACAATGGTGAGACAATTTTGAAGACAAAGGTGTACATATAGTACAAGGGAGTTTGATCTTATTACACCATATTTAGTCTAGTGTAGATAAGTTGGTACCAATAGGAAACTAGGATTTGGGTTACTAGGTGAGGTAAATACCTAAGAAAAAGACCTATAGGCCTTGACATAAATAAAAGATGAAAGATATTGTACGCTCATGGAAGTATATACAAATGATTAGTTGGATAAACTTGATGATTGGATTGAAAAGCTATCTTCCTACAATGATGTCTATTGGAAATATAGATGGAGTAACTGATGGGGGTGGGGGTGGGGGGGGGGGGTGTGAATTAGTTACCACAAAAAAAATAACACAGATTCCTTAGATGTTTGATAAAACTATTTACTATTGTCACTCAGTAAACATACTTAAAATGTTGTAACTTAGTAAATGTAGTGTATGTTAACTTTAATAGATCTTAAACATTCACAGTGATTAATCATGCAAGCATAAAAGAAATAACATGAACACATGAGACACCAAATTTTACATGGAAACCCAATATGGGAAAAACCACCAAGTAACTAGCTACTAATTTTTACTCTTCTGAAGTGAGCCCTGTTAGGAGCCAACCTAGTTAAAGGTTGCAAAATAGATTGTTAGGTGTGACCTTGTTAGAGGATTTAATAATCCTATTAGGAGTGGCCTTGCAAAATGTCTTTAGAACAATTTAGTGGAACTATCACCTTGTTAGAGGATTTACAAATGGCTATTAAACCAATTCTACTAAGAGATTTTGGAATCACTACCACGATGGTAAGAAAGTAATAATGAAATGACCTGAATGAGATGCAACTAAATTGTTGATTATAGATCTCTATTCTACTTCACACTAGATCCTTCCTGATCAAATATAACTTTGCTACTCCTAAAGGATATCTGACCATCCTTCAAATTCTCTCACACTTTCCTCTTCAAACAATAAATACACTTTCATACTCACTCATACTTTTAGAATCTCAACTTGACCTTTCATTTATACCTAACAAATTGTCAAGTCAGCCCAATCAAAACTTATAATTACGAATAATCATTACGTCAGTTGGCAAGAATCAATACTTCAAATAATTAAACTTTATTTCTCAAATTAACAAAATCCTTTATTAGTCAACCATGCTTAGTAAACATTGATCCTAGAAAGATTTCCTGTGTTGACCAGCAGAAGCTTGGTTAACACTGCGACCCTGCAAAAATCCTTTGGCAATTGAGTGAACTCAGTAAACACTACCTTTCCTTGTTTAACCATGAGAACTCAGTTAACACTACTTTCTATCACAATTTCCTTTAATGCTTGAGTGAGCTTGATAGACATTGTCTACATAGAGTAATCTCCAGGAATGCATAGTAGACATAGAAAATCGCCTTGCTGACCAACTGAGTTCGCTAAGCACTATTTGCCAACTGATATTGACATTTGTGGAACATCAAAGACAACACATAATTAGAAAATTCTATCCAACAATCTCCCTCTTTGGCATTGATGGCAACACAACATGTCATAGTACAATGAAATTTGAAAACAAGTCTTTCTCTGTCAAAAATTTTCTCCCTCTTAGATTTTATGCCACAAACTTCTCTAATACAATAATCTTCCTCTGTGAAGGAATTATATAGCTTCTTCTCCAAATAGCAAACTCTCTCTCAAAAAAATTTTAGAAAGATATGACACTAAACTCTCCCTCTTTGACAACAAATACCAAATGAGTATTAATGTACCTTGAGTACTTATTCATATGCAATATTCCCTTGACTATGCTGCATCAGCTGATAGATCTTCAACTTGGTTCCTATTGATGCATCAATTAAACTTTTTTTTTTTAGTTATCTTTAGATAGGGGAATGACCCCTCACTTACCTATTAAATACAAGAATGCATCCTTAGGTAATGGCTTGGTGAATATGTTTGAAATCTATTCTTTTGTATGGACATATTCTAGTCTGATCTCCTTGTCGTGGACCAATTCTCTGACAAAGTGGTATTTTGGCAATGTGCTTGGTTTTGAAATGCATCACTGGATTTTTTGATATGTTAATTGCACTTCTATTATCACAAAACATAACAACTAGTTCTTTGATCTCAACCTTCATGCCTTCCAACAACTATTTATACCAAACAATATTGGAATAGTTCACTGCCACTACAACATACTCTGCTTCTACTGTAGATTGGTATGTGCAATTTTTCTTTTTGTTTGTCCAAGATACCAACCTTTCTCCAAGAAATTATGCTCCACCACTTGTACTCTTTGTATCATCAAAGTTTCTTGCCAACTTAGCATTAGTAAATACTTTTAAGTCTAGATTTCCTCCAAGTTTACACCATAAGCCATAACCTTTAGTGCCTTTCAAGTATCTCAAGATCCTTTTGATTGCCATCATGTGATTTTCTTTAGGTTTTTTCGAGAATATTGCCACTATACCAACTGCAAGAGAAATATTAGGCCTTGTATGAACTACATATTATAATTTTCCAATCATTGATCTATATAAGGTCTGATCTACCTCTTTTGAATCATCAGCTTTGATAAGCTTTAGTCCAGTACACATGGGGATTCCAAAAAGTTTTGAATCTTCCATACCAAACTTCTTGAGTATCTCCTTGATATACTTAGATTGAGTGATGTAGATACCATTCTTGCTCTACTGAATCTGAAGACTAACAAAGAACTTAATCTTGCCAAACATAGACATTTCAAATTCTTTTTTCATTTATTCTAATTTTTTTTGCATAGATCATTATTCCCAATAAACAAAGTATTATCCACAAATATTTCTACCAAGACAATCTTGTTATCTAGCCCTTCTTTGATATACAAACTACTATTATCATTAGTTCTCTGGAAGCCAATCTGAATAAGATAGTTAAGCAATCTCTCATACCATGCTCTAGGAGCTCATTTTAGACCATACAATGCTTTGTGTAATTTTCAAACCATGGCCCTTTTGTCTAGATCAACAAAACCTTTAGGTTGTTCAATGTAGACTTCTTCATCAAGAATACCATTGAGAAATGCAAATTTAACATCCATCTAATATATCTTAAATCCTTTATGTGTTGCATATGCTAGTAAGTTCCTGACACCTTACAATCTTCCAATAAGAGCAAAAGTCTCACCATAATCAATTCCTTCTTCTTGAGATTAGCCTTTACATACCAGTCTAGCTTTTTTTCTTGATACCTTACCATCTTCATTCAACTTATTCCTAAATACCATTTAGTTCCAATCACATTTTTATCTTTAGGCCTAGGTAAAAGAGTCCAGGTTTTTTCCTTCTCTATAGCCTCAATCCAAATTTCATTTTTCAATGCATCTTTGAAATTTCTAGGTTCAAAATCAACAAGTAAACAAGTACCTTTTAGCTTATTTCTTGTCATTGTACCTTCTAATTTGTCTCCAATAATCTAATTTGGTGCATGATGCCTTCTGACATACTTGGCCAATATAGTTTCCTTGCCTCTTGAATGAATTGTATTTTCATCCTCTTGAACTTCAACTTTAGGTTTCTGCTGCTTAGACTTAGTAGGCATTGGCTCAGTAGCTTCAGAATGTGACTCGAGTCCTTATGACTTGGTTTGAACTTCTTGCAATTCAGTGACTTAGGAGGACTTAGGATTAGAAGTCTCCTGATTGATAGATGTGTTTGGCAATGTATCAGGTTCAATGTAAACAAATCTCATGTAATCTTCTAGTTATTGTCTGCTTTCTTCTTCAATCCTTTCTACAAACTCATCAACTTTCACATGTGCACTTTCTATGATTTTGTGAGTAGACAAATTCAAACATCTATGCCTTACTCTTGCAAGAATATCCTAAAAATATACCTTCATCACCTTTCACATCAAATTTTCATTTTCTAGATTCTGTCAAGATGTAACATATACTTCCAAATACTTTTAGGTAACTTACATTGGGTTTATAGCCATACCGCAACTCATACATGATTTTGAATGAGTCATTCTTCAACTGTACTTGGTTTAAGGTATGAACTATAGTACTGATAGCTTCTTTCTAGTATTTTATAGCAATGTTCTTTTCAATCATAAGAGTCTTTACAAAATCTGTGATAGATCTATGTCTCCTTTCAGCTATTCCATTCTACTCGATAGTTCTAGGGGTTGATAGTTATCTATTGATTCCTCTTTCAATGCAAAAGTTATTGAATTCATTGGAGATGAATTCACCACCTCTATCTCATCTTAAGAATTTCGATATTTTTCCTATTTCCTTCTCTATTCTAGCCAAATACCATTTGAAATGCTTCTAACTTCACTCTTAAATACATAACAGTCATCATTATAGAGTAGTCATGAACAAAAAGAATGAAGAACTTTTCTCAAGTATAGCTCTAAATTCCAATAGGTCCACACAAATTATTATGGAAAATTTCCAAAATATCTTCAAACTAATAGTTTTTACTTTTAAAAGTAGTCTTTCCCATTTTACCAATATGAAAATTCTTGCTTAGACCAACATCAGACCTTTTCAAACTAGGAATGCTTCTTACTTTCTTGAATTTTCTTATTTTCACCATGTTAGTAAAATTCACATGACATAACCTTTTATGCCATAACCAAATTTCTTCAACTTGAGCAATAAAACATGAGCACTCACCAAGATCAAGATAAAACAAGTTACCTTTTGTTTGTTTGCTTGATCCAATTAGTTTTCCTTTTTCATCTAGTAGTCTTGCCTTTTCATGCATGAATTCCACCTTGAATCCAATATTGATTAGTTGTGCTACACTCAATAGATTATTTTTTAGCCCTTCAACCAAATAGGCATTATCACATACAAGTTCTTTGGTTAATGAGATTCGACCTCTTCCTTTTATGCAACAAGGTTGATTGTTTCCAAACCTTACACTACCACCATCATAGTCTTCAAAGTGTTCAAACTTAGTTTTGTCACCATTCATATGATGTGAACATCCACTGTCTATGATCCATGTATCATTTTTTCTCATATGAGAGATAAGTGCCATCTTATCTTCTTCACCATTATCAAATTCATCTTTCACAACAATGCAAACTATTTCATCTTCACTATTATCAGAATCCTTAGCTATAAAACATGTTTTCTTACCTTTTTCCTTGAATGATTTGAAATCCTTCTTGTCATTGCACTTGTGACCTTTCCTCTCATCCTTGCTTTGTTTTTCTGAGCACCTAGCTGTAATATGACCAATTTATTCACATGAAAAATAGATTAGGGGAACTTTACCTTTGTACTTTCTTCTACCTCTAGAATATTTCCTTGCAAGTAGAGATTCAAAAACTTCAAGATCACTGTCAGAAATTTCCTTAGATTCTTCTTCACTTTCTAACTGACTATCCTTTATTTTCTTTCCCTTTTCTTTAAGTGAAAGCTTGGCCTCAAATGCTGATTCAATGTTCTCAGAAGTTGGAACATAATTGTCATAGTTATCTAGCTCAAAGGCTATCAATCTTTCTACCAAGGTATCTAAAGTTATCTTATGATTTTTGTCACATCTTAATTCTTTAATTGCATATACTTTAATTGCATATACTTTAATTGCATAAATGGGAAATAATGTTCTAAGAAATTTACTTGTAACTATTTCTTCCTTGATCTCTCTTCCAAAAGCTTTGATTGCACTAACACTTCCTTTGATCCTTTGAACATATTTAGAAATTTTTTCATCCTCTCTCATTATCATCTGATCAAATTATCCTCTAAAGCTTTCTACTTTGGCTCTTCTCACATTGTCATCACCACCATAGATATATTTAAGGATGTTCCACATAGAAAAGGAAGTCTTGTAGTCCTTGATATCATCAAATTCTTCATAGCTTAGAGCAGATGAAATGTCTATCATCATGGTGTTACGAGTCTTCTTCCTAACAATGCCATTAACATATAATGTACTAGAAGGAGTTGTGTATTATTCATCAAGGTATTTTAATCTTGTATCTCCAATGGAAGCTAGATGAAGTCTCATGAGACCCTACCATGCTGAAAATTTATCTCTATTAACCCTTGGAATTTCTCTCTTCTAAGACATCTTAATCTTAATCTTAAGTCCTTGAAACCTTTTCGACAAGCACCAAAAGCTCTAATACCAATGGTTGGAAATATAGATGGAGTAACTGAGAAGAGAGGGGGGAAGTGGGGGTTACGGGGGGGGGGGAGGTGGGTGGCATGAATCAGTTACCACAAAAATAAATCTATAGATCCCTTAGATGTCTGATAAAACTATTTACTACTATCACTCAGTAAACATACTTAAAATGTTGTAACTTAGTAAATGCAGTGTGTGTTAACTTTAACAGATCTTAAACATTCACAATGATTAATCATGCAAGCATAAAAGAAATAACATGAACACATGAGACACCAAATTTAATGTGGAAACCCAATATGGGAAAAACCACCAAGTAACTAGCTATTGATTTTCACTCTTTTGAAGTGAGCCATGTTAGGAGACAACCTGGTTAAAGGTCACAAAACACGCTGTTAGGTGTGACCTTGTTAGAGGATTTAATCACCCTATTAGGAGTAGTCTTGCAAAAGGTCTTTAGAAAAATTAAATGGAACTATCACCTTGTTAGAGGATTTACAAATGTCTATTAAACCAACTCTACTAAGAGATTTTGGAATCACTACTACAATGGTAAGAAAGTAATAGTGAAATGCCCTGAATGAGATGCAACTAAATTGTTGATTATAGATCTCTATTCTACTTCACACTAGATCCTTCCTGATCTAATATAACTTTGTTTCTCCTCAACGATATCTGACCATCCATCAAATTCACTCATACTTTCCTCTTCAAACAATCAATACACTTGCATACTCGCTCATACTTTTACAATTTCAACTTGACCTTTCATTTATACCTTACAAATTGTCAAGTCAGCCCAATTGCAACTTACAATTACCAATAATCATTACCTTAGTTGGCTAGAATCAATACTTCAAATAATTAAACTTTATTTCTCAAATTAAAAAAAACCTTCATTAGCCGACCTTACTTGGTAAACATTGATCTTGAAAAGATTTCTTGTGTTGACCAACAAAAGCTTGGTTAACACTGCGAACCTACAAAAATCCTTTGGCAACTGAGTGAACTCAATAAACACTAACTTTCCTTTGTTAACCATGAGAACTTAGTTAACACTACTTTCTACCACAATTCCTTTTGATGCCCGAGTGAGCTCGATACACACTATCTACATAGAGTAATCTCTAGAAAAACTACCTTACTAACCAACTAACCAACTAAGCTTAGTAAGCATTGTCTTCCAACTGATATGACATTTGTGTAACATCAAAGACAACACACAATTAGACAATTGTATCCAACAGAAGTCATGGAAGGACTACATGAATATATTCAAAAAATAAGATATCAAGCTCAAGAGAAAATTTTGGAAGTAGAAAGGTATTAAAGTGTTGCTTACCTTGAGATATTTGAAGATGTGTCAAAGTTTAATCTTATTGCAAAACAAGTACTAGTCCAACAATTCTAAGGAACACTTGAGAATTATTTGTTAGATGAATAAGTAAGGAAAGCATTCAAAACTAAAGATGCATTATTGTAGCTAGATACAAAGCTTGAATATTTTGTGGATACTCAGATTGAAGTAAGTAACTACCAATATTTAGTAAAGGAAAAATATAGAGCTCTATATTTTCTAGAAGTTTCCCAAGTAATGGAGACAATAGAGAAATTCAAGAACAAAAATGCATACATCATTTTGGTCTATATGGGAAGAAAATCTAGATGCTAGAAATGCAGTTTTGACACTTAAGAAAATTTTGGATTTTTTGGAACCTGTCATAAAGGTGCACATGTGTACTTTTCATAGAGGTATGCAAATAGTTTTAAAGAAGAAGCAGTGTGTTGACAATTAACTATCAATTCCTAGTTTAGATCATTCCATGAATTAGAAACACATTTTGACAATAGTTTAACTCCTTCAAATTTTTGAGAATGTTGAGCTTCCATTTTTAGAGCTTCCTGAGACTCCTAGATTATCTTGCATTCGTATCTTCTTATCTTCTTATTCTTTTATTATTTTGTGCGATGTAAAGGCCCATGCACTCACTAATTGATATACATAATGGTGGCTACCTATTTAGCACCATTTAGAGAGTTAGTTTTTTTATAATTAGATTTCTTTTAATATCATTTTAGCATGAGTTATGTTTTAAGAACTCTCTCTCCTAACACAAAGGGAGGAGATGATTTCTTATAAATATATAGATGTAATATGTACTCTAGGTCATTATGTTGATGCAATAATATATGCTATTGGGGTAAAAGCACAAACCTGTGTCACCTTTTTATAAAGAAAAGTGATATCAGAATGTGACAGTTCAACATTAATGAAAAAAAAAATGGTATTTGTGTTTAAAATATGAAGATGATGTAAACTGATGAAATGTGTAGAATTTTATGAATCTTATGCCTATAATTTTTATTATTTTTTTAACTAAGAATTTATTCATTTTATTTTATTTTGAAGTCCCTTTTTTAACTGTAAAAAATATAGGATGTAGTTCCCGTCAAACAAGTATGTGCAAATCATCTTTTTTTGTTATCATTTGAAAATATTTTATAGATGACATGTATAGCTAGTGGACAAAAAAAATAATAATTATTTTTGATGTATATTTTCTTTGTTATAAGTACTCAAGTTCGACCTTGTCAGAATCCAATAGTTTTTTCCTCCCGTCAAAACTTCCCTATCAAATCTATACCTTGTTGAAAAAAAATTACATATTCATGAAGAGGATTCTCTCCTCTAGTGATAAATATTTATTTTTTATTTTTTTGATATGATTTACTATTTTTTTTCATTTTTTGAGAGAGCATCTTCTAAAATGTTGAAATATCGACTTATAATATTTTTAGATTATAACATATTATAACTAATCAAAACACTCAAAAATTTATCTAATGATGATATTAAATCTGAAATCTATAAAAGGGTATTTTTAGTTTTGTTTAAAAATTGAGTTTTGATAGAGAAATGAGATTTGACCAAAACAGATTTTTGTATCACAAACGGTGACACAGATCTATGCTTTTACCCATTGGTGCTCTCATTTTGAGTGTAGTTATTCTTGCCAGAGTTTTTTATTTTTGTGAATGCATGTTCATGAAAAATAATGGAGCTAATAGTTTTATTATGTTGTTATGATTGTGTGACCTTTTAGTTCTAGTGGTTGCCTCATGTTAATGAATTCCACTTACATAATGAATTGGAGAAAAGATCACTTATTATTCTTGCATAGCATCTTGTCTCACATGACATACTTTTTGTGGCCATGCAATTTGATGAAATGTGAAACATCTTTAAGTTATTATTGATTTCTCATCGATGACTACATTAGTGGACTTGAGGAAGAACTGCTCCTAATTTCATTGCTTTCTTATTCGATATTTTTTATTATTTAACTCATAGACATGTTGTTACCATGGTTTATCTCCATTAGGAATTTCCTTTCCAAGTTATTTTCTTAAATCTCTTGTTACCTTATCTTTGTTATTTATTTTTTCTAACACTTGGTTAAAATAGGAATTCATATAGTTGCATTGTTAATAGGAAATACTAGAAATATATTTCTTTTGTGGTTACTTTTCAAATAGTAGATCAAACATTTTATCCAAAAATTTCAAACCAAAAAACACCTCCTCATGAACATACACATTTGTTTTCAATTGAGTAGATTCTAGTAGGTTGCAAGATCACTTGGAACATTGGAGTTCATCCTAGATTATCTTTTCAAGAGAGGAATTTGAAAGGATTTTGGTCATTATGCATCATGCAAAATGACAACTCAATAGAATTGGTGCTAGAAGGAGGGCCACAAACCATTTTAAAAAGAAAAAGTAACTTACTATTTTGAAATTTTATAGTTTTTAGAAGTTCAGAAAAAAAATTCATTTGAAATTATTAGAAGGTGTACAAGTGTGCTATTTGGAGAGACTTTTCTTCTGTAGAGGTACACATTTTCTAGAATTGACATAATCTAGAAGATCTTTGATCCACCATCTCCATTTTTGAGAGCTTTAAAATCTTCAGATAGTGAACCAAAGTTCTTAGGGCTTAGTCATTTTTGTAAGTCTCATAGTGACAAAGGGCTACCAAAACTTCTACCACTTCTATTCAAAATTTCATCATCTCTAGTCCCACCTCAAAACCTACATCTAACCATTGTTCCACAAAATCCTCCACTGGTGGCCTTTTTACAAACACAATAGATTCAATAATTAACTTGCAAAGTGCACTTAATGACCTTCCCAAGAATCCCAAGAACTTCTGCCCAAGGTTCATCTATGGAGAAAAATGAATATTTAAGGACCATATCAAAGTCATTTAAGAAATATAAAATTGAAGGAAAGTTCAATAGGAGAATGTGGTCCTCTATTTATTCCCATACTCATTAGGAGAAGTTACCTTTAACTGGTAGGTGAATTTTCCACCAAGATATATCCATAATTGGGTTTCCTTTGAAAATTTGTTCCTCGAGAAATTTAAAAAATTCATCAACCTCGATGTGATACATCATTAGTTCATATCAATCAAAAGGGATTCAACAGAGAACATTTCATGTTTAAATCATCACTTTCACATGGCTTACCACAAGTTGGAAACACCCTATACTATACCAGTTGAAGCTACAATCTAGATTTATCTTAATTTGATGGACCATCTCACTACTATCTTTCTACAAAGGCTACATTTTGTGAACATCGACTCATTAGGAAAGGTCTTTGATGAAGAAATAACCTCTAACAAGAAATCTAATCCTAATGGAGAAGGATTAATGGTTCTAGCTCAAACTATTATAATGATACCAACATATCCTATTGTAGCACTAGTGATGCCTAGTCAAATCATTCCAATTAACCGAGTCCCACTATAATAGGCACCAGGTGTACTCACTCTAGCCATAACTTACCTAGGATATGAATCTCCAAAAGTTGATTTCTTTGAGTAGAAGGAAACAACAACTGCTAAAGTAGAAAGTAATGCCACATCTGACATTGGTCAAATAAAGAAGACCATGTCTCAAATTACTCATGAATGAACCCATTTGAGGTTATCACAATGCAAAAATAATAAATTTCAGAGAATGAATGCAACCTCTTACAACAATAGCTATGGTTAGAACTACAACTAGAATTTTAGCAGAAATAACAATATAGGAAATGAAAATACAGGGAACAATTACAATCCTCTAGATCGCAACAATAGTTTCCAAAGAAAAAATCAACAACAGAATACTCATTCAAAAAACGGAAGCATCCTTTCTAATAATAACAATAATGCTCAGTTTGTGGACATTAAGTAGTATGGAAGTAATCAAAATTTACCCAACAATGGTGACTCATATTTCAATGGAAATCAAGAAGTGGACCATAATTCAAAAGGCAATAATAGTGAGTCTCCTATGTAGTATAACACTATGATGTTAGAATCTTACAATTCTTCACAAAATCTTGAAATGGAGAAGTCAAGAATTACACCCTCAGCCGAAAGACATGCTAGCTTTTCAAAATGATAATCAAAATACTTACAATTTACGTAACTGAAGGGAACCTATGAATGATGGGATTCCTCCTACCTTCCATCCAATACCTCATAATCCAAGAGCTAAACGATCTAGTACCTACCAGAGTACCCTATGTTTGGCATCAAAATCCAAATCAAAGGAACATGCCTATAATCCTAAAGAATCCTTCATGGGTAATTGAAAAGTATAGTGCAATGGAATATTTAAAAAGAACCAAGGCTAATATGTCCATGTTTAATATGCTAAAATATTATATACTAATGAAAGGGAAGTAGTGTTGAAGACTTTTGATCATGCAAAGGCAACGCCTAATGCAGAAATAGTCTCAAAAAAGACAACATCACAACAAGTCAACACTTATGAGGAAATTCCTACCATGTATAAAGACAAGATTCAAGTGCCTTCTTTTTTGCTTAGTATTAGGATCTTCTGGAAGAAAAAACCTACACAATTATCTTATAGATTCAGGAGCTTCTTGTAATGTCATGCCACTTTTGATAGCTCAAATATTGGGAGTCACTCCTCAACCCTAAAATCAGAGAGTGATACACCTTGACCAGATAGAAGTGAAAGTTATTAGGGTATTAAAAGATGTTAGAATGTAGTTAATTGTAGACCCCTAAATTCATGACATTATAGACATACATGTGGTGGAAATCCCAAAAATATAAAGATTACTGGTAAGTAGAGAATGGACAAAGTGCTTAACAGGATAGTTCTCAACTGAGTTTACTCAACCATGGCTTACTTGGAAGAGATTGAATAAAAACATCAAGATCAACAATGAGCCAAAACTGAAGACAATGATCATATAATATAATACATGAAATGAGGTAGCATTTTTTCAAGCTAATTTAGGTTCCTACAAAGGGATGTTTATTGACATAACTTAAGCCAAGAGACCTGAACATCGTAATAAATAATTTAGGTTCCCTACCTAAGAAGAAGAACTTGTGACTCATTTTGTAGATAGTATGGTTGCAAACTTACAATTCTTAGGTGAAGAAGAAAACCCAAATATTTTTCTTCTTCCAACATTTTGTAGGTTGCACAAAGTCAATCATTTATAATGTGAATTCTCACATTGTTAGGAAGAAGCTTCTAAGGTAGTCACTCAAATAATGCAATCGAAAGATGGTCAAACTACAAGTGAGGTACCAAAGGAAAGTTAAAGTTCCACATGCATATCTAAATTTTTGGGTATTGATGAAGAAGAAAAAGAATATTCTAATGCATCATATAGTGACACTTCTTTAGATGGTTGGGTTTTATCTAATCCTTGACCAAGGATGATCAAAGTCATAAGGAGAAGATGTTTTGTTAAACACCAAGGTTGTACCTTAGTGGTTGCTCATCTAAAACCCCAAATTGATAAAATCATTGAATTAATTAGGGATATTCATAATAAACAAGAGAAACAAATGACCCATGTATAAAAGTTAAACTATGGAAACTCACCAACTCCACCATGTGAAAGATTGTAATGGATCCCAAAGAACAACCTTTTAAAATTTAGGTGAAGGAAAAGATACATACAAATAAACCCAAGTCCAGAAAGCCTAAAGAACAAACAATTCAGACACTCAAGTTTGATGACTCTAAATAAAAATTAGGAGATGGAACAAGTATTGAATTAATCAATCCCAAAGGTAGGTCTTTTTATGTAGCATATTGCTTATGATTTAGATGTACTAACAATGTTGTAGAGTATAGATTCATGGAATTCCCTTTGCATTAGAGAAATATGTCAAAGATCTCATAATTGAAGGAGACTCTAAGCTAGTCATTAGATAGGTGAAATCAATCTAATCTTGCAATGATAGAAGACTAATTTCATATTGGAAAAGAGTTTGGGACTTATTGGAAGATTGTGAGACCTTGGACATAAGGCCCATTCCAAGGAAGAAGAAAATGGTATCTAATGCCCTTTCCATTTTAGCAAGTGTGTTGCAACCTGCTGAAAGAACAAAACTAACGAGGTTTTTAGTTGAATTGGTTTCTTCCCTATCTATTCTAGATAAGATTACAAACTTCCAATTCTTCCAAGATGACCAACATATTCTTGAGTATATTATGTGTAATGGCCTTTTCGAGGACAAGAGATATATGATACTCCTAATGGAAAACATAAAGATGATGATTTTTGGAAATATAGATGGAGTAAATGACAAAGGGGGTGAATCGGCTACCACAAAAACAAATCCACAGATCCCTTGGATGTCTGATAAAACTAGTTACTGTTGTCATTCAGTAAACATATAGAAGAATGTTGTAACTTGATAGATGCAATTAATGTTAACTTATTACTGATCTTTAAGCATTCACAATGATTGACATACAACCATAAAAGAAATAACATGAACACATGAGACACAATATTCAACATGGAAACCCGATATGGGAAAAACCACCAAGTGACTAGCTACTAATTTTCACTCTTTTGAAGTGATCCCTATTAGGAGCCAACCTTGTTAAAGGTTACAAAACACACTGTTAGGTGTGACCTTGTTAAAATATTTAATCACCCTATTAGGAGTGTCCTTGCTAGAGATCTTTAGAACAATTCAAAAGAACTATCACCTTATTAGAGGATTTACAAATGGCTATTAAACCAACTCTGTCAAGAGATTTTGAAATCACCGCTACAATGGTGAGAAAGTAACAATGAATAAACCTAAATGAGATGCAACTAAATTGTTTATACAGATCTTTGTTCTGCTCCACTAGATCCTCTCTAATCAAATAAATCTTTGCTGCTCCTCAATGATATTTGATCCTCCTTCAAAGTTTGCTCACACTTTCTTTTTCAACACACTTGTATGCTCGCTCATTACACTATTGAGTCCTCAACTTGACCTTTTATTTATACCTTACAAATTGTCAAGTCAACTCATTTACAACTTACAACCATCAATAATCATTACATCAGTTGGCTACAATCATTACTTAAAACAATTAAATTTTATTTTCCAAAACAATAAAATCCTTCATTGGCCAACCCTACTTGGTAAACATTGCTCTAGAAATGATTTCCAATGTTAACCAACTAAAGCTTGGTTAACACTACTAACCCTAAAAAATCATTTGGAGATTGAGTGAATTTTGTAAACACTGACTTTCCTTTGTTATCCTTGTGAGCTTAGTTACCACTGACTTCTACCAAAAAATTGTTTGATGCCCAAGTGAGCTAGATAGAAATTGTTTTCATAGAGTAATTCTAGGAATGCTCAGTAGACTCTAAAATTTACTTTGCTAGCCAACTGAGCTCAGTAGATACTGTGTACTAATTGATATGACATTTTTGTGACATCAAAGACAATGCATAATTGTGTAATTGTATCCAACAATCTCCCTCTTTGGCAGTTATGGCAACACAAAATGTCGTAACACAATAAAGTTTGAAAACATGTCTTTTTCGACAGAACATTCTCCCTCTTAGATTTTATGCCACAAAATTCTCTAATGTAATAATCTCCCTTTGTAAAGGAATTACATAGCTTCTTTTCCAAACAAAAATCTCTCCTTTAAAAAAATTAAAATTTTAGATAGATATGATAGTAAACTCGCCCTCTTTGACAACACATGCCAAAGAAAACACATACCAAATGAGTAATAATGTACCTTAAGTACTAATTCATATGCAATGTTCCCATGACTATGCTGCATCAACTGATAGAATTTAACTTGGTTCCTATTGATGCATCACTAAAAATTCATTTTAGTGAAATTTAGGTAGGGGCATGACCTCTAACTTACCTCTTAGATACAAGAATGCATCCTTAGGTAATGGCTTATTCAATATGTCAGCAATTTTTTTTTTTTGTATGGACATATTCCAACCTATTTTCCTTATCCTGCACCAATTCTCTGACAAAGTGATACTTTATTGCAATGTGTTTGGTTTTGGAATGCAACACTAGATTCTTTGATATGTTAATTGCACTTGTATTATCACAAAAGATAAAAACTAGTTCTTTGATCTCAACCTTCATGCCTTCCAACAACTATTTAAACCAAACAATATTAGAACAATTTATGGCAGCTGCAACATACTCTCCTTCAATTGTAGATTGGGATGTGTAATTTTTCTTTTTACTTGTCCAAGATACCAACCTTTTTCCAAGAAAGAATGCTCCACCACTTGTACTCTTTCTGTCATCAATGTTTCCTACCCAATCAGCATTAGTAAATACTTTCAAGTCCAAATTTCCTCCAAATTTATACCACAATCCATAATCTTAAGTGCCTTTCAAGTATCTCAAGATCCTTTTGATTGCCATCATGTGATTCTCTTTGGGTTTTACTAAACATATTGCCACTATACCAACTGCAAGAGCAATATCAGGTCTTATATGAACCACATACTGTAATTTTCTAATTGTTGATCTATATAAGGTCTAATATACCTCTTTTGAATCATCATCTTTGGTAAGCTTTAGTCTAGTGCACACGGGAGTTCCAACTAGTTTTCAATCTTCCATAACAAACTTCTTGAGTATCTCCTTGATGTATTTAGATTGAGTGATATAGATACCATTCTTGCTCTGATGAATCTGAAGACCAACAGAAAATCTAATCTCACCAAACATAGACATTTCAAATTCTTTGTTCATTTCCTTTGAAAAATCTTTGCATGGATCATCATTTCCCGTAAAAAAAAGTATCATCCACAAATATTTCTACCAAAAAAATCTTGTTATCTGGTCCTTCCTTGATATACAAGCTAGTGTTATCATTAGTTCTTTGAAAACCAATCTGAATAAGATAGTTATATAATCTTTCATACCATGTTCTAGGGGCTTGGTTCAGACCATACAATGCTTTGTGAAATTTGCAGACCATGTCCTTTTTTTTTGGATCAAAAAAACCTTTAGGTTGCTCAATGTAGACTTCTTCATCTAGAATACCATTGAGAAATGTAGATTTGACATCCATTTGATATACCTTAAATCCTTTATTTGCAGCATATGCAAATAGGGTCCTGACACCTTCCAATCTTGCAATAGGAGAAAAAGCTTCTCCATAGTCTATTCCTTCTTCTTGAGAGTAGCCTTTACAGACCAATCTAGCTTTTTTTCTTGATACCTTAACATCTTCATTCAACTTATTTTTGAATACCCACTTAGTTCCAATCATATTTTATCTTTAGGCCTAGGTACAAGAGTCCATGTTTTGTTCTTCTCTATTTTTTCTATCTATTCATTAATAGCCTCAATCCAACTTTCATTTTCCAATGCATCTTTGACATTTCTATGTTCAAAATCAGCAAGTAAACAAGTATCTTTTAGCTTACTTCTTGTCATAGTACCTTCAGATTTGTCTCCAATAATCTGATCTGGTAAATGATGTCTCCTGACATACTTGGCTAATAAAAGTTCCTTTCCTTTTGAATGAATCAAATTTTCATCCTCTTGCACTTCAACTTCAGGTTATGGCTACTCTGGCTTAGTAGGCATTAGCTCGATAGCATCTAAATGTGACTCACGTCCCTACAAGCCAGTTTGAACTTCTTGCAACTCGGTGACTGAAGACTCAGGAGTAGAAGTCTCCTAAATGATAGGTGTAATTTGCACTATATCAGTTTCCATGAAAACAAATCTCCTATAATCTTCTAGTTCCTTTTGGCTTTCTTCTTTAGTCCTTTTTACAAACTCATTAACTTTCACATGTGCACTTTCTATGATTTTGTGAGTAGACAAATTCAAACATCTATATGCCTTACTCTTGCAAGAATATCCCAAAAAAATACCTTTATCACCCTTCATATTAAATTTCTCTTTTCTAGATTCTTTCAAAATGCAACATTTACTTCCAAATACTTTCAGGTAACTTACATTGAGTTTATAGCCATACCATCACTCATAGGGGGTTTTCAATGAGTCCTTCTTCAATTATACTTGGTTCAAAGTATGAACTATAGTGTTGATAGCTTCCTTCCAATATTTTATAGCAATGTTCTTTTCAACCATTAGAGTCCTTGAACAATCTATGATAGTTATATTCCTCCTTTTAGCTATTCCATTCTTGTCAGGAGTTCCAAGAGCTGATACCTATCTTTTGATTCCTCTTTCAATGCAAAAGTTATTGAATTCATGGGAGATAAATTCACCACCTCTGTTTGATCTCAAACATTAGTCTTTTCCCTATTTCCTTTTCTACTCTAGCCAAATACCATTTGAACTTCTCAAATGCTTCTGACTTCTCTCTTAGATACACGATAGTCATCCTTCTATAGTAGTCATCAACAAAAAGAATGAAGTCCTTTTCTCTAGTATAGCTCTCAATTTGAATAGGTCCACATAAATTAGTATGCACAATTTCCAAAATTTCTTCTGACTGATAGTTTTTACTTTTAAAGCTAGTCTTTCCCATCTTACCAATTTGACAATTCTTGCATAGACCAACATCAGATTTCTTTATACTAGGAATGCCTCTTACTTTCATAAATTTTCTTATCTTCACCAGGTTATCAAAAATTCACATGACATAACCTTCTATGCCATAACCACCTTTCTTCAACTTGAGCAATTATACATGAACATTCACCAAGCTCAAGATAAAACAATATATCTTTTGTTTGTATGCCTGTTTCAATCAGCTTTCCTTTATAATCCAAAAATCTTGCCTTTCCATGCATGAATTCCACCTTGAATCCAATATTGATTAGTTGTGCCACACTCAACAGATTATTTTTTAGTCCTTCAACCCAATAGGCATTATTACATACAAGCTCTTTGGTTAGTGAGATTCTTTCTCTTCCTTTTATGTAACAAGGTTCATTATTACGAAACCTTACACTACCACCATCATAGTCTTCAAAATGTTCAAACTTTGTTTTGTCACCAATTATATGATGTGAATAACCACTATCTATGATCCATGTATCATTTTTTCTTACATGAAAGATAAGTGTCATCTTATCTTCCTCATCATTATCAGGTTAATCTTTCACAACAATGTAAACAATTTCATCTTCGCTATTATCAGAATCTTTAGAATCTTTAGCCATGAAACATATTTTCTTACCTTTGTCCTTGAATTATTTGAACTCTTTCTTCCTATTGCATTTGAGATCCTTTTTCTCATCCTTACTTGTTTGGGCATCTAGTAATGATATGACAAATTTCCTCACATAAAAAATAGATTATAGGAACTTTACCTTTGTCTTTTCCTTTGCTTCTAGAATATTTCCTTGCAAGTAGAGCTTCAACTACTTCAAGATCACTATTAGAACTTTCTTTTGATTCTTCTTCACTTTTTGACTGAGAGTCCTTTTTCTTCTTGCCCTTTTATTTGAGTGAAAGCTTGTCCTTAAATGTTGATTCAATGTTCTTGGAAGCTGGAACATAATTGTCATAGTTATCTAGCTCAAATGCAACCAATCTTCCTAATATGACCTCCAAATTTATCTTATGATTTGCGTCGCATCTTATTTCTTGAATTGTAGATACTTTGATTAGATAAATGGGAAGCAGAGTTCTAAGAACTTTACTTACAACTATTTCCTCCTTGATATCTTCTCCAAAAGCCTTGATTGCACTGACACTTGCTTTGACTCTTTCAACATATTTGGCAATGCTTTCATCTTCTCTCATATTCATCTGCTCAAATTGTCCTCTTAGACTCTATGCTTTGGCTCTTCTCACATTATCATCAACTCCATAGATATCTTTCAGCTTGTTCCATATTTTAAAGGTAATTCTGCAGTCCTTGATATCATCAAACTCTTCATAGCTTAGAGTAGATGCAATGTCTATCATCATGGTGTTATGAGTCTTCTTCTCAGCAATGAAATTAATAGATAGTGTACCAGAAGGAGTTGTGTATTCTTCATCAAGGTATTTCAATCTTGTATCTATAATGGAAGCCAGATGGAGTCTCAGCACTCCCTGCCATGCTGAAAAGTTATCCCTGTTAATCCTTGGAATTTCCCTCTTGTAAGACATCTTGATCTTTAGCTTAGGTCCTTGAAACCTTTCTTTCAAGCACCAAAAGCTATGATACCAATTGTTGGAAATATAGATGGAGTAATTGAGAGGGGGGGGGGGGGGGGAGGGGGTGAATCAATTACCACAAAAAAAAAATCCACAAATCCCTTAGATGTCCGATAAAATTGGTTACTATTGTCATTCAGTAAACATACAAAAGAATGTCGTAACTTGGTAGATGCAATGTATGTTAACTTATTACTGATTTTTAAGCATTCATAGTGATTAACATGCAACCATAAAATAAATAACATGAACACATGAGACACCAATTTTAACATGGAAACCCAATATGGGAAAAACCACCAAGTAACTAGCTATTGATTTTCACTCTTTTGAAGTGAGCCCTATTAGGAGCCAACCCTGTTAAAGGTTACAAAAAACACTATTAGGTGTGACCTTGTTAAAATATTTAATCACCCTATTATAAGTGGCCTTGCTAGAGGTCTTTAGAACAATTCAAAAGAACTATCACCTTGTTAGAGGATTTACAAATGGTTGTCAAAACAACCATGTTAAGAGATTTAAAAATCACTGCTACAATGGTGAGAAAGTAACAATGAATAGACCTAAAAGAGATGCAACTAAATTTATGATACAAATATTTTTTCTACTCCACTAGATCCTCTCTAATCGAATAAATCTTTGCTACTCCTCAAGGATATCTAATCCTCTTTCAAATTTTTCTCACACTTTACTTTTCAACACACTTGCATGCTCACTCAATACACTATTGAATTTTCAACCTGACCTTTTAATTATACCTTACAAATTGTCAAGTCGACTCATTTACAACTTACAATTACCAATAATCATTACATCGGTTGGCTACAATTATTACTTAAAAAATTAAACTTTATTTCCCAAAACAATAAATTCCTTCATTAGCTAGCCCTTCTCAGTAAACACTGCTCTAGAAATGATTTACATTGTTAACGAACTAAAGCTCAGTTAACATTGTGAACCCTGCAAAATCCTTTGGAGACTGAGTGAATTTGGTAAACACTGACTTTCCTTTGTTGACCTTGTGAGCTCAATTACCACTAACTTCTGCCACAAAATTCTTTGATGCCCGAGTGAGCTTGGTAGAAACTATTTTTACAGAGTAATTCCAAGAATGCTCGATAGACTCTAAAATTTGCTTTGTTGACCAACTCAGCTCGGTAGATACTATCTACTAATTGATATGACATTTGTATGACATCAAAGACAACAGACCATTGGACAATTGTATCCAACAAATGATATAGAAGATGAAGATGGTATTATAAATTATAGGACCAATAATATTCCTAAGGGGATGATAGAGTTGGAATATATCTTTAATTGAGATGAATAAGAATGCAGTAAAAGAAATGTTGAAGAAAATGGTATTGAAGAATGTGATTCTTATAATTTGGGTACATAAGAAGATCCTAAGTTATTAAGAATTGACAAGCCTTGTAACCCTCAAGAATGAGAAAGTATGCTTCAATTACTTACCAAATACAAAGATGTCATAGCTTGGAGTGAAAAACTCAGTATGTACAATCCTAAAATCATCAATAATGATATTCTATTGAAGCTTTATGCCAATCTCTTTCGTCAAAGATATAGATTGGTGAATTTGACAATTGAGCCTTTGATAATGAAAGAAGTTCAAAAGTTATTGGATGCTAAAATTATTTTCCTGATATGACATTTTACATGGGTTTCTAACTTGGTTCTAATAAGAAAAAAGACTTAAGAAATCTACCTTTGTGTGGATTTTTGTAATTTTAACCTAGCTTTCTAGAAGGATAACTACCCTTTGCACTTGCTAGATGAAGTATTGGAAATTTTTAATAGGTTAAAATGATGTCTTTTCTAAATAGATATTCTGGATACAACTAGTTAATGGTAGATGAAGAAGATGGATTGAAGACTACATTTACAAAAAAATGGGGAACATTTGTATAATGAAGGATGCCTTTTGGATTGATCAATGTAGGAGCCACATTCTAAAGAGTAATGGATGAAGCATTCAAAGGATTGGTAAAAAAATGTACAGTTATCTATATGGATGACTTAACTGTCTTTTCAAAAGATCAGAGTACTCATCTTTGAGAGTTGAAACAAGTGTTCAACTGAAGTTGAAGATATGAAAAATCACCAAATCCAAAAAGGTGTTCATTCAAGGTCACAAAAGGAAATATTATTACTCATATTATTTTGGAATTTGGGATATCCATTTATCTTGAAAGGATAGAAGTGTTTCTTAATTTTTTACCTCCTCATAGCTGTAGAGAGCTGAATTCTTTCTTCGGGAAAATCAATTTTGTACATAAGTTCATTAGTGGATTTTCTAAGATAGTATGTCCTCTTAATGACTTGTTCAAGAAAGGAGTAAAGACTGAATGGGTTCCTAAAATAAAGAAATCTTTTGAAGACATCAAAGTGGCCATCTCTACAGCTCTAGTTCTTATAAGTCTAGATTATGATTTACCATTCAAAATCTATTCATTTGAGTCAGAACATTCATGTGACGAGATTCTTACTCAAATAAAGACAAAGAGGATGAGATGATTATCACATTCATGAGTTGTTCATTAAAGAATGATAAATTGAGTTATTCTAATCTTAAAAAATAATGTTTTGTCTTGATAAAGGAAATTAATTCTTTTTCCATTACATACTCAGGAGTAAGGTATATGCTATTATGCCTGACCTTGTAGTCAAAACACTACTAATGTAGAATGAACTAGGCAAAAGACAAAGAAAATGGAAGGATATATTACAAGAGTTTGATCTAGAGATTCAAACAATGAAGTTTGTCAGAGGATAAGGACTAAGTAAGATGATCACTAATAATAAGATTGATACTGATAATGGAATCAAATTTGATGATGAAATCTACACTAAGAATCAACAAAATATCATAATATCTCAAGTAGATATTGATCAAGGAATAATTATAGATGTGCAGTAGCAAGATATTGTCTATTATCTTTTGAAGAATCAATACCCTAACTCGATTAATAGTTCCTAGCATGGAAGACTCAAGATGAAGTGTGAATCCTATATGATTTAAGATAGAAAACCTTACAAAATAAACTACAAGGGAATTTATTTGAAATTTTTGGGATGCAAAGAATCAAAAGAAGTTTTCAAAAAGTTTCATAATAGGTATGAAATGGGACATGGGTCAGTAAAAGATACACCTCACATGGTTTTGAGATCAGGTTACTTTTGTCCTACCATCTTCAAGGATACATTTGAACAAGTAAATTCTTGCCACATTTTTCAGACAAGTTCTAATAGAGAAAGACATCCATCTATGCTACTACAACTAGTATTTTAGGTACACCCTCTTTCCAAGTGGGGGGTGTTGGAATTTATAAGACTAGTAAATCCACCATCATCTACATGAAATATTTTTATTCTCACAGCTACAAACTATTTCATGTGTTGGATATAAGCTGATTTTTTTTGAAATTGCACAACAAAAGTGGTTACTGTTTTCTTAGAAAAACACATTGTCACAAGGTTTGGTATGTCGTTCTTCCTTGTATGCAATAATGGGTCATGTTTTTTTGTCAATCTTTCTTACTCAATGGGTAGTAGACAATCGAGCCATAATCAAGTTCTCCTCTAATTACTATCCCAAAGAGAATGGTGTGGTTGAGTCCACCATCAAGAAATTGATTATAGTGATAAATAAACTACTAGAAAAAAAACTTGTAAGATTGGCTAGCACACTCAGCTAAAATATGCATTATAAATGAAAAAAGTTAGGATAAAAAATGATTTGGGGACATCTCTATATTTAATTTTCTACAAACAAGAACCAGTGTTCCCACTCAGTATTAGGATTCAATTTTTTAAAATTTATGAAGGGATTTGTTGAGGACACTAATAGAGTTTAGATCATATTAATGAATCTCTTGGAATTGGATGAGGAAAAGACAACTACTTTAAAGCATATGGAAAGAAATTAGGATGTCATCATATGATGGTTCAACAAGTGGCCCATAATTAAATCTTTCAGAATATCTAACCTTGTTCTCCTTTTGGATAAGGCAAAAGAAAAGATGAGTAGTCACACTAAGTTTCAATGCTTGTGGATTAGCCCTAATCAATTGTAGAAGTTTTGGGAGAAAATACTTTTAGGATGAGTTCTCTACAAGGGGAATTGGTGTCATTTCCAGCTAATGGCCAGTTCCTAAAACATTACTTTGAGGCTTAAAAAGTAGAAAAAAATTCAATAAAAAAAATACAAAATATAAAATTATGCATGTGTGTTTATTTTTTGCAAGGTTGTTTACTTTAAATTGTGTGTTTATTTCAACTTGAGTGTTTTCTTTAAAATTTGTTTCATTCCAAGGGTTAGGTTCAATCAAGAATCTTTCTTGACACATCCCATAGATCACTCCCTTTTGGTTTTGACCTTAAGCAAGAGCTATTTATTTTTTAAATCATTATGATGATTTTTTTTGTTATACCAACTGAGGATGGATATAACTTGTAGTTGTAAAAGACTTTCCATCTTAAAATCAGGGTTGCCAATCGACAAGTCTGAACACTTCACAAAGTCTAAAGATTGCCTATCCTAGTGCTTTTCAAACTAAGATTGATAGTAGCTATGAATAATCCAAACATTCTAGTTTAGACAAAAGGTCTTCTCAAAGAACTATTAAAATCACTATTGTGCATGAGTATTTCTCAAAAAGTTCAATAAAAGAGGAATGTAAGGGTTATCAAACTAAAGAAAGAATCTAAGAAACAAAAATAATGCCTTGGCCACACAGTCTAAGTGTGTCAGGGTATAGAAGAAAATAATTACAAGGTGGTGTTAATAAATAAAGGTTCCAAAAGATCCAAAAGGGTAATCAACAATAGGGATATGCACTCCAAAATGGATATCCACTATCTATCCAAATTGCTTCATGGAAGAATCAAATAGAAAAGTGTGAGCTCTATGAAGTAGAATGAAAAAGAGATTACTAAGGATTTAAAATGCAAAATTGGCAACCCATTAAGGGCCATCAAAATGAATTCTCTCATCTAGTTAGATAGTGATTGATACAAAAATTTCATGAAGATTCTTGAAGAATGGATTTATGAGCTGAAGGATTGTCTCTCAATTGCTAGAACTTCATGATAGACTATTCTTCACAATGTCAAAGAGAAATAGATACATTGAGTACACATAGAGTTTGAAGATTTGATATTTTTAAGTTTTGACTATCAAGGATCTTAAAAGCTACATGAAGTGTTCGAAATTCACTTGTCATTTCACACATGTAAAAATAATGCTTGCTAATGAAGAAATACCTTTGTCATTTCTTCCCTTTGTTGGAGCTGTTTGTTGGGGCCTCACAATGCATGCCCAATTTCTCCTAGAAATGGGGACCCCCTAGTAAATTTTTGTCTCCTAGATCCCTAGTCCAGGGCTTGGGTCATTTTTTGACTCCCCAAGTTCTTAATTGTGCACTAGCACACATGCACACCTCCTCAAGGTATACAAGTGTGCTATTTACATGCACATGTATGCCTTTTTAGATGTTGTGCACCTAAGAAGTTATGCACCCTTGGAGATGCACACTAAGGAGGCTTGAGGTCTATATAAGACCCTTAACTCCCTTCTCTTTTGATTCACTCACCACAAATACCTCAACACCTAACCTCCACACCCTCTTGTGTGCACTTTCTAGTTCCTTTGCTCCCAACATACACTCATAAAGAATAAGGTCAATAGTACTAAGAAGGTGCATATGTGCACACCTCCTCAAAGTGCACATGTGAAAACCTTCTCTCAAACCTAATACATAGAAAAAGAGAAACCTAACCTAAATACCTATAATAAAATCACCAAGAAGGTGCACATGTGTGCACCTTTTCAGCATGACCTTAAATAAAATAAAAGGTATGTGAAGGTGCGCATGTGTGCACCTTTGTGCCTCATAAAAACTAAGTTGCACCCCCCCCCCCCCCCCCCGCCCACCACAACTTGCACTTGTACTGCGCATCTGCATAGTTACACACGTGTATAAGCACACCTTACCAAGGAGCACATGTGTAAAGATGTGAAACTACACATGAAAGGCCAATTAGGGGCCTATCACACTACTACACCTATAAGGCTATGCTAAACTACATATGAAGGCATTTGTGGGGGAGGGGGCGGGGGGGGGGGGGGGGGGGGGGGGCATTGACTAGATTTTTACTATTTTGCTTATTTTTCTTGGGTTTTTTTAATCTATTTGGGATCAATTAGGGTTTATTTTAGGTCAAATATCTAATTTACAAACTAATGTATCATCTCTTGTGTGCATAAAATGGTGTCATCATCCTCTTTAATGGCAGAAAAGAGAGATCAAAAATTGCTTGTATTTGAGTACCAAGGTGTACCAAAGAAATCCCACTTTGAAGACAAGCATGTAGAGATCAAAGATGCCAAGCTTGGTCATATAGATTGGAATGCAATCCTTACCATCTAAAATAAACCAAAAGAGTGATCTACAACAATGTAAGCTCTTATCATATTAGGAATTTTTAATGCACCATCACATCCTACATCCATTTAGTCCTTGAAACTTATAATGGCTCCTATAGAGAAGTACATGACTAAAGAGAAGGTCCTCAAGAGTGTCATAGGGGAGATAGTCCTAGACCTCTAAACAAGAAATATCAAGAAGGTATTCCATCTTCCTAGAGCTGATCAATATTTAAAGTTAACCTATGACTAAGAAGAGAGATGATATCGGGAGAATGAAAAGGAAGCTAAAGAAACAATTTAATCCTCCTTAACAAAAAGATAACCTATAGACCATAGAGTTAGTAATGTGGACATGAATTGGGGTTATATGAAGGATAAAATTTAGTATACAATTGTGCTTTTGAGTAGGGTCATGGGACTACCAGGAGTAGGACATCTTCACACCCAGATGGTCCATTTTATTGATACCACCAGGACAACAAAAATGCCAATAGACTTGGCTACTGTCCTCAGTGATAATCTACATGAGCACCTCATAGCTCTAATAGCCAATTTAAGATTCTACATGGAATTCTTATTGGTGGCATGAACCATGGACTATCCAAGAGTTTACAAAAAAGGGAGCATGTAGGATGCTAATGCTTGGATCTATGTGGTATACTGACAATTGGTGAAGAAGAAACTCTCAAATCATAGTGTGGAATATAGGGTGGGAATGACATCTTCATATTTGTAATCATCAGATTCATTAAAGGTGTTAATGCAAAAAGGATGTCGGTAGAAGTAGCAGCTAGGATCATAGATGTCAGTGCATACTACATCTAGTTCAAAACATTCACCTACATAAGGATAGTCAATACATTGGAAAATTCAAAGAAGCTTCTGAGATATCCATCAAATAGGCTAATCTTTCTAGAGATTGCATGCTAACTATCATCTACATATGAGAAAGCATGAAGACAATACAAGAAGACATGGGTCTGGCCCATCATAATTGGTGCTTTTGAAGTCAAGAAAAAGAAAAATATTTTCACTTTTGATTCTAAATGTGACCAATATCCACTTGAAGAATACAACTCCCCTCACCCCTACTTTGACAACATAGGGATGGTACAACATCTAGTAGGGAAGCATTACATGTATGAGGATGCATTGGAGGATCACTAGATGAATGTAGTAGATAACTATGATATCTGGATAAGGGATTATTGTAGGATGACTCTATATCTAGTAGATTAGATGATCAAAATAAAAAATCTACTAAAGGTCATGGATAAGAATATAAGAGATCTTTGATATTTTGTATAATAGGGACAAGATCTATGACCATTGGATAATGAATGTGGAGATTGGAAGAGATGAAAATGATGATATCAATCATAGGGATAGACATATAGTCTAGTTGGTGAAGGAATGGATAAAGAATCCATTTAGAATCAATTCAATTCCTCAAGTTGTCCCCCTATAAGCCACTGTGGGGCTAATCAAAGAAAAAGGCAAGTCACAAGTCAGTTATAGTGACAACATTCCTTGCTCAATCCCTAGTAAGGTCAGAAACAATACATCAACATGAGAGGTAGGTTGAGTACTTATGGTTGAATAAGAGAAAAAATAAGAAGAAAAGAGCACCTAAAATGGTAAAGAAGAAGATAGCTCAAGAACAAGAGCTAGAATAAGAACATGCACAACCTAACCAAGTTGATCCAAAAGCTGAGCCTATAACTCAAGAGAACAATCAAGTTCCTCAAGCACCTCTACAACAAGAGAAGGTATAGAGAGAACAACTTGTACAACAAGAGGAGGAGGAACAATAGAGGGTACCACCAAAACCTACACAAGAGAAAGAAGCACCCCCCCGCCCCACAACTCCAAAAAGGGTAAGGATTGAATTGACTATGGTGGGAACATATAGGAGAAGACTAAAGAAGAAGAACACTCCATCTTGATAGGTTCCCAAAATAATCCTCGAAGCAAAGGTTTGAAAATGCCTCCTTGAGGAAAAGGACTTGTATAGCTAGAGAAACAAAAGTTGAAAGGAGAAGAAATTCATAGTGACACCTCCATTTTCCCTGAAAGACTCTATTTAGGTTTGAGCATTAGAAGATGAGCCTCAACAATGAATAGTTGATATTGAGGGGAAAGAAATTAAGTTCTTCAACCTCTCCAATTTTTATTTCATGCCAGTAGGTACTGAGATGGTGGAAGAGAAGATAAGAGATAATCCCAAGAGTGAATCCTTAGGGGAGGAATGGAATCAAATGCCACCTCTATCTTAAGGACCTCTGGGTATTCCACCAACACCATACTAGGACTTAATATTCCTAGATAAAGGCTCAGTGACTCCAACTCCTAAGGCTATAAGAATAGAAGAACAAGTGATGGAGGAAGCCAAGCCCAAACAACTACATGCCAATGAAGTATTAGAGGAAAGGAAACTACAAGAAGAGCCTCAACAAACTCCACATAATATAGAGGTCAAGACCTTCACTCAACCAAATATAGAGACTCCAACTATTGATCAATCTCAATGAGAAAAGAGTCCAAAGATGATTGATGGGGAAACAAACCTATAGTAGAAACAACCTCTTTGGTAAAGTATATGTCTCCAATGAGCACTACACAAACATGGCTAAAGAGGAAGGTCATGTTTCAATTGAAAAAGAAACTAGACCTGACAATCAAGGAGGGAATGAAGGAATTAGTGAAAGTACCTAAGAATCTTGAGCCACCTATAGGTAATGCATGAATACTAGCCTTGATAATGAAGAGCCAAGATCATGACTTCCTTGTTGCAAGTATGAATGTTGATGATATTTTATATTCATGACTATGTTTGTCATTGATGTCAACATAGCATTTTTTTGTGGTATTTGACAGAAGAACAATGGAAAGATCAAGTTGGTACTAATAGACAGTTGAGCATTTTCACTAAGTGGGGTTAAAGGGAGATAATACTAATAGCGACACATATGTACTAAAAATTTTATTAGACATCTAACAGGGTCAATCCTCTAACAAGGAATATTTATATTAGTACATCATCTTGTGGGCATCATTCCCACTAGGGTTTTCCCTTTCAACAAGGGTTTCCCTTGTTAACATACCTAGTGTAATTGTGTATGTGCATCTTTCTATGGTTGTTATTTACTTTGGTTGAATGGTTAAGATTATTTAAGGTGGATAAATGTTTTAATTATTGGATAAGTGATTCACCGCCCCACTTAGTTATCTTGGTGGATTATTGTTTCTGACAATTGGTATTAGAGCATCAAATCATTGAAAATAATGTTTAACAACTTTGGGAGATCCATGGTGAACATATTTAGAAAGGATAGTCCAAATTTTGATGGAACAAATTATTATAGTTGGAAGGAAAAGATGAATACACATCTTCTCTATATCGGTCTAGGATATTGGATTTTGAAAAAATTAGAAAAGAAAATCAACACTGAAAAAGATTTAGAAACTTGTACTGAGGAAGAAAGGTAACTCTTCATGTGGGACATGAGAGCTAGAGAAGCACTATTGTTTGCACTTCCTGAAATTGAGTACAACTAGGTACAAAGTCACTTATTACTTCGCATATGATTTGGAAAGCTTTGGAAAATAGTTTTGAAGGTGATGAACATTCTAAGTGATTGAGGTTACAAAGCTAGATTTTTGCATTTCAAGATGCTAAAATGATGGAAGATGAATCTATAAGGACATATGTAGGCAAGATATTAGAAATTACTTCTCGTATTAGATCTCATGGAAGAACCAAATAAGATGATGAGGTGATATGAAAGATATTGAAGAGCATAACACCACCATTTTAGCTATTAGTTCAAATTATATAGCTATTGATCTCTTGTACCAAAGATTTCACAAAGGAAACATTACTTGGAAGACTTTAAGAAACTGAGAATGAGCTTATATAGTCTGAAGATTTCAAAAAAAATAGAAACAACTTTTAGTGCCTTGAATATTCAACCTAGTTTATTAAAGAATACAAGTGCTAGAGGAGACTTTGCTAGAAATAGTAGATCTAATGAGGACAGAAAGATAGAAGGAGTAGCCCTTTTGGGAAGAGGAGAAAAGGATGGTAAGAAAATCTTCAAATGTTTGACTTGTAATGAATTTGGTCATTATGCATCTAAGTGTCCCAAAAGAGAGAAAAATTATAGAGATAATTTGAAACCTAGAAGAGATAGAGAATGTTTGTATGCAAATGAAGAAGATAATTCTAATGTACAAGCAATAAGTGCTAGTGATGATGAAATTGGAATTATAGCTATTAAAGAAGAATGTCTAGAGAAAATGGCTTTGGTATCTTAGGTTGAAAAGAAATCTAATTGGATAATTGATAGTGGTTGTTCACATCATATGACTAGTGATATGAAGAAATTTTTTAACTTCAAAAGTTATGATGGAGGCACTATTAGAGTTGGAAACAATGTAGCATACCAAGTTAAAGGTATTGGATCTATAACTCTTGATGGTAAGACTAACACTGAGGATGTATATTTTGTTGATGGTTTGAAGCACAATATTATGAGTGTTGGACAACTAGTGGATAAAGGTTATCGGTTGCAATTCATAGAAAAGATATGCATGATCAGAGACAAAGATGGAAAGGTAATTGGAAAAGGAAACAGATCTAGAGGTAATGTGTTTTAGTTCAATCCTACTAAAATGACATGTTTGGTTGCAAAGGTAGATGATAGTTGGTTATGGTATAAGAGATTTTTTCATATAAACTTTGATAGCATTGCGAAGACTATTAGTATGTTTGTAGTTAGAGATTTTCCTAAGATTGTAAAGCCTACTAACACAATTTTCAATAAGTGTGTATTGGCAAGGCATAATTGAATTTCTTTTCCCAGCAAGAATTTTACTACTACAAAAAAATTGGAGATTATACATATAGATCTTAGTGGTCCTACAAAGACTATAGGATTCTATGGTGAAAGGTATTTCATGATTCTAGTTGATGTTATTTCTAGAATGATGTTGGTTACATTTCTTAAAGAAAAATATGAGGCATTTGACAAGTTCAAGATATTCAAGAATAGAGTTGGGAATGAATTGGGTATGAAGATTAAATTTTTAAGATCATATAAAGGATAATTTACTTCAAATGAGTTTAACATCTCCTATGAAGCTAATGAGATCAAAAGACAGTTATCAGCTCTAAGAACCCCTGAACAAAATGACATTACAAAACTAAGAAATAGAATAATAATAGAAGTAACAAGAGCTATGTTAGTTGAGAATGATGTACTGAATATATTTTGGAGAGAATTTGTGAATACAATAGTCTATGCTATGGATAAATTGCAAGTCAAGAAAGACACAAACAAGACCACTTATGAACTATGGTTTGGTCACTCACCTATAGTCAAGTATTTAGAAATTTTTGGTAGTAAATGTTATATCAAAAAAATGATGATATTGGTATGTTTTATGCTAGAAGTGATGAAGGTATGTTTCTTGGTTATTCATTAAAAAGCAAGGCTTATAGATGTTATAATCTAAGAATTAAGACAATTATGGAAAGTGAAAATGTGAGAGCTGATGAGAAATTTAGGATACAAGAAAGAATGGTATATTAAAACTTAGGTGATGAGAATGTTGTTATTAGATCAAGGAATGATGAAGTAATTTTTGAAGCTAACAATTATTTGTAGAATGAAGGAGAGCCAAGGTAGGAACAAAGCTCAAAACCTTTAATAGAGCTAACAGTTGAGATAACTACTCCTCCTTTGGGTAATATTACGACAAAAAATCATCCACCTAAGAAGATCATTGAAAGTAGAGATAAATTTGTGATGAGAAGAACTAGAATCAATGAAGCGCTATGCTTGATATCACAAGTTGAAAAAAAGAATGCAAATGAAGTAGGAAAAGATGACTATTGGAAATAAGCTATCAAAGAGGAATTAGATCAGATAGTAAAGAATGAGACATGGGAATTGGTCCACAAACCAACATACAAGAATGTTATTGGAACAAAATGGGTATTTGGGAATAAGAATGAATAAACAAGGTGAAGTTGTAAGGAAAAAAGAAAGATTGGTATGTAAAGGCTATTCAAAACAAGAAGGAATAGACTATGATGGGACCTATGCTCCTCAGGAAACAATAGTAGTAGTAAAGTTATTCTTAGCATATGAAACATATAAGAAATTCAAAGTATATTAGACAGATGTCAAGTCAACATTTTTCAATGGAGAACTTGAAGAGGAAGTATACATAGAACAACCTAAAGGTTGTCCTTTGACAAATGAAAAGGACATAGTATGTAGATTGGAGAATGCATTGTATAGCTTGAAGCAAGTACCCATAAAATATTTTCTAGAATTATGAATTGTGCAGGACAAAGAAGGAATATTTATTTCTCAGACTAAGTATTTGAAAGATTTACTAAAAAGGTTTGGTTTGGAAACATGTAAACCCATTGGAACACCTATGATAACTAGAAACAAGTTATCTACAAAGGATGAGATGCCTACTATTGAACAAAAGAAGTACAAATCTATGATCAAATGATTGCAATATATGACTCACACAATGTTGCATATAGAAAATGCAGTATGAATTATTACAAGATTTCAAGTTGACCCCAGAGGAGCACATTATGAAATAGTCACAAGGATATTTAGATACCTAAAAGGAACACTAGAGTTTGGATTGTGGTATGATAGATCTAATGATTTCACTCTCTACGTTTATACTGATGTTAATTGGGTAGGTAGTATGGATGACAAAAAGAGCACCAGTGGTGGAATATTGGTTTCTTGGCTAAGTGAGAAGCTAGATTGTACCTCACAAAGTACAATAGAAGTAGAATATATTGTAGTAGTAAACAATTGTAATCAAGTTGGTTGGATGAAGCAGATGTTAAAGGATATAAGGAAATAATTCACTGAACCTATTGTCATACATTGTGACAACACAAGCATAGTAAAATATGTTTAAGAATCCAATGTTGCATTCTAATAAGACTAAGTACATTTATATCAAGTATCACACGTTGAGAGAAAATGTTACAGAAAAAGAGATTTGATTGGAGTATGTAAGCATTGAAGAGCAGATTGCAGATATTTTCACTAAGCCTCTTCCCAAAGAGAATTTTAAGTATTTGCAAGATATGATAGGGATTATGACTCTTCCTACATCAAACTAGATGATGCAAGAGTGCATTAGTCTAGTGTAACAAAGCATTATTGTTCATATTGACTAAATGTTGATGATTCTTGTATGGGGTAGTATCTATGATGGACAAAGTCATCTAGGACTCTTGTTGGATGTTGTTTTAATAGTTTCTTTGGACACTTGAGCAGGCCAAAGATAGTTGTAGAAATTGTTTGTTGTTGAACCTTTGACAGTAATGTCAAAAGAGGAGAAGTTTAGTGTGAAAAAAGTCTAGAAATAGTAAAACAATTCGGTGGAAGAAAAATAATTTGGAGAAATACATGGAGAATGATTGATGAAGAGGATTTGAAAAGAAAGGTTAATAGTCTTTTGCAGTTGGTATTCTTGGAACTAGATGTTTTTCATCTGTGTTGCCATCAATGCCAAAGGGGGAGATTATTGGAAGCACGAATACTGATGATATTCCTATGGGAGATTATTGTAAAAATATGATTAGATAATTATCATGATGATATGTTACATTCATGACTATGTTTGTCATTGATGTCAACATAGCAATTTTCTATGGTATTTGATAGAGGAACAATAGAAAGATCAAGTTGGTCTAGATAGATAGTTTGGAAATTTTAATAAAAAATGTTAAAGGGAGATACTACTAAGTGTCTAGTATATGCAACTAACCTCAAAAGCATAAGATTTTATGTTTGGAAGAAGTTATGCAAGTTTCGGTGAAGAATATTATGAGATAGAGTTTACAAAGGCATGTTCTACTAAACTTGTTATATCTCATGGTAGAGTTGTTATTCTATGAAGTCAAAGTTAAAAATGTGAAGAAGGCATTCTAAAAATGATGTGGCTAAGCTCACTCATCATAATGATATGTGTATGGAAAGTTATTCAATTTATAAGGTAGGAGATTAATGCTATCACTAAGTGTAACATGTTCTTAATTTGGTCCTATGATAATTAGTTGAGAAGGTGTAATAGTTGGCTTAGGGAATTGTTTTATGGATTAAATATAAAGGAAGGATATTTTCCTTTATCATTAGATAGAGGAATTGAATGATTGTAAGCAACACAAAGAGAAACATGCAAAGATAAGAAGAGTAGAGTAAAGGTGAAGGAAACTTTGTTGCCAAGGTTTTATTGTGTGATCTGAAGTTTGATACTTGGATCTGAGGTTTGTGACCTACTCTACAAGGTCAAATAGTGATTAGTATGATTGATAGGACAAAGGAAAGAAGTTAAAGTATAGTACATATAATTATTCTCAAAGGAATAGTTGAGAGATCAATTGGATAGTGAGTTTGGTGATCTTTCCCTAGAAGCTATTTGGACAGTAGGTTCTTTTATCATCTACAATTCCTAATAGGGTTGGAAAAACTCCTAACAAGGTTGGAACCTTCTAACAAGGATTCAAATTATCCTAATAGGTACTCATATGTACTAAATGTTGTAATAGACTCCTAATAGGGTCCATCCTCTAACAAGGAATATTTTTATATTAGTACATCATCTTGTGGGCATCATTCCCACTGGGGTTTTCCTTTTGATCAAGGGTTTCCCTAGTTAACATATCCGGTGTAACTATGTATGTGCATATTTTTATGGTTTCTATTTACTCTAGTTGAATGGTTAAGATTATTTAAGGTGGATAAATGTTTTAATTATTGGATAACTGATTCACCCCACTCTCTTAGTTATCTTGGTCGACTATTGTTTCTAATATTAGTACACACATAGCCATTCTTCCTCCATATGTTGAGACTAATGAAATGAATAAGATCAAGGAGATCATATTAGGAAGGCCCATGGTAGACAAGCAAAAGTAATGATCACTATGAGCATGAAGGAGGTGTTCAACCATATGGACTAGGATGAGTTTGAGCTAATAGCACTCAAGAAAAGAAACAAAATATTAAGGGGATATCTACATGAGATTGTGGACCCTATATACCTAGATAATCTAGAGATTAATCTTGCTATGACATTAGATAGGAAAGAAAGAGGAATGACAGAGTTGGAACCATTTTTGGATGCATGTCAAAAATGGCATGACAATTATCAAGAGAAAGGTGTACAAATAGTACAAGGGAATTTAAACCTATTACACCATATTTAGATGAGTGAAAATAAGATGGTACCTATAGTAAACCAAGATTTTGGGTTAATGGATGAGGTACATACCTGGGAAAAATACATACATGCCTTGATATCGATAAAAGGTCAAAGGTATCGTATGCTCATGGAAATACATACAGGTGACAAGTTGGATAAATTTGATGATTGAATTAAAAAGATATCGATCAAAAATAAATTCATGGAAGGAATACATGTAGATATTAAAAAAATAAGAGTTCAAGCTCAAGCACAAATTTTGGAAGCAGAAAGGTATTACAACACCACTTGCCTTGAGATATTTGAAGATGATTCAAAATCCAAGATCATTGTGATAGAAGAAGTAGTCCAACAATTTTGAGGGAAACTCAAGAATTATTTGTTAGATGAAGACATAAGGAAAGAATTCAAAATTGAAGGTATTTTTGGTACTAGATACAAAGCTTGAATATTTTGTGGATACTTGGATTGAAGTAAATAACTAACAATAATTTTGTAAAGGACAAATAAAGTGCTCTAGATTTTCCAAAAGCTTCCCAAGTAATGAAGATAATAGAGGAATTCAAGAGTGAACATCCAGACATCATTTGAGTCTAATGGGGAAGAAAACCCAAATGCTCAAAATGCAGTTTTGACATTTCAAAAAAGTTTAGATTTTTTGGAACCTATCATCAAGGTGTGTAGGTGCACAGGTGCACTTTTTATAGAGGTGCATCAACAATTTTTAAAACGAATCAATACACTAATAGTTAACTTTTAGTTCCTATTTAGAGCTTCTAGAGACTCCTAGATTATCCCACAACCACATTCTTCTTATCTTCTCATTATTTTACTCTTTTGTGTCATCTAAAGGCTCATGCACACATTAATTGATATAAGCAAGGGTGTAGACCTAATTAGCACCATTTAGAGAGTCAATTTGTATATAATTAGATTTTTTTTATTAGGTTTTTAGCATGAGTTGCATTTTAAGAACTCTCTCTCCTAATGCAAAGGGAGGAGATGATTTCTTATGAATGCATGGATGTAATATGTACTCTAGGCCATTATTTTGATGCAATAATATATGCTATTGGTGCTCTCATTTTTAGTGTAGTTACACTTTCTGGAGTGTGTTATTTTTGTGAATGTAATTTCATGAATAATAATGGAGCCAATAGCTTAATTGTGTTGTTACAATTGTGTGACCTTTTAGTTATAGTGTTTTGCTTGTGTGAACAAATTCCAATTTGACACAATGAATTACAGAAAACATTACCTATTGTTCTTGTATAGTGTCTTGTCTTGCATGATCGCACTTTTTGTGGCCTTGTGATTTAGTGAAATGTAAAACATGTTTTTTTTAAAATTGAGTTCCCATAAATGATTACATCAGTGAAATTGAGGAAGTACTACTCCTAATTTCATTAGTTTCCTACTTGATCTTTTCAATGATTTAACAACCTGACATGTTGTTACTATGGTATATGCTTATTAGGAATTTCCCTTTCAAGTTATTTTATTTTCGAACACTTAGTAAAAATAGGAATTCATATAGTTGCATTGATAATTTGCTTTCTTCATAAAACATAAAATACCATAAATATATTTCTTTTATGGTGACTTTACAAATAGAAAATCAAACATCTTTCCCAAAATTCTTCGAACCAAAAAATCCCTTCTTGTGAACATACACATTTATCTTTAATAGAGCGAATTCTAGTAGGTTGCAAGATCACCTGGAAACTTGGAGTTGATCCTAGATTTTTTTTTAAGAGTAGAGTCTAAATGGATTTTTACTTTTAAGCATTATTCAAAATAATAGCTTAAAAAATACCAAAAGATTTGGTAATGAAATATTATAGTGATATATGTTTTTTAGTGGACACAAATAACACATTTGTGTAGGCAATGAAGTCAAGAAAGTCTTGGCTAAAAGAACTTTATTATGAAATTGATAGTGAATTAGTAAATGCAAATATTGTTGCATTACTAAAAGAAGAAATTGATACTAGAGCATGATATTTTGGAAAACATGAAGAATCTAAGGCAAGAATTACATTTGATATCACAACAGCTTATAAGGAAAGAAAAGAGAGAAAATTATTGAAGACCTAGAAGAAAAAATAGGAAAAAAAAGAAAAGGCTAGAAACCTTTGCAACTCACACAAGGTCTTAGAGAAGATGAAGAAAAAGACAATGGTGATGAGGAAGAGGAAGAAGAAGAAGTAGATTAGGGTAAAGACCTAGTTGTTGTTATACCACCCGCCAAGAAGGCTAAATCTATTAGTCCTAAAGAAAAGAAAGTTGCAAAGAAGATAATGGTGGTACCTATCTCTCCTCCACCACCAACCAAACCAAGGACTAGGGGATAAGTAGCAAGAGACAAGCCATCTCGTAGGAAAGGATTAGTAGAGATTACTAAACCAAGCAACTTAAGTACAAAGAATAATAAATCACAAGTCCCTATGAGCCAACCAAAGAAGAGAAGGTTGGTCAAGAAGAAAGAAGATGAAGAAGATGATGAACCAACTACAAGACCTAGAAGAGAAAAGAATATCAATTGATAAGGTATGTACTGATCTACAAAGCTCTACAGGCTTATTGAGTTTTAGATTTGTAAAATAGGACACATTGGATATTGTTGATAGAACTAGAGCTGAAGAGGTCATGATAGATATGATGAAAATTAATAATTTGGCTTCTAATTAAGTAGAGAAGAAGATTCTTATTGATTTGTTCAATACACTAAAGAAAACATGGGAACATGCATTGTTAGTAGATGAAGACATTAGAGAAGGAATACTAGACAAGGTTATGCTTGATTTATCAAAGGATCATAAGGAAATTTTTTTGGTAAAGTATAGGAACTAATTTGTTCCTAAGTTCAGAATCTTTATGATTTACAAAATAAGATTGAATCTGTAGTTTAGCAGAATAAGTTATCGTGGAAAAGTATTCTAGGTCTCATCACTAAATAAGTGACACAAGAGAAAGAAAGTGAGATAGTAACCATCTAGGATGATCAAAGTGATGAAATGAGTTTAGGTGTGTCGAGTCTAAAAGTAGTGCCAATTAGAAACACTCCATCCTAGAGCAAAGGAAAAACAATAAAGAATAGATCTGAAGATACTCAAGCTAGTTTAAAATAATAAAATAATATAGTGGCTTGCCACTTTTGCCTAAAAAAAAAAAAAAGATATTCAAGCTAGTTTAGATAAAGTTATTGAGATACCAAAATGGGATTTAGAAAATCTCACTCTTGAACAAACAATCATGTTGCAATGAATTTTGGTGAAAAGAAGTAGGAAGAGATGAAAAGAGAGTAGCAATAAAGATAGGTATTGTATGATATTTAAATGACTTTTTTTTTTTCAAATTTTGTATACAAAATTTTAATGGGAAATCCCCAATCATTTTCCAACTTGTATGTATACTTGAATGCATAAATTTTGGAGATATAGAAGAAAATGAGAACTTGATGGCTTGCTCAACCAAGAAATTTGATAATAAGGCTATGGAGAAAGTATCAACAACTATTCCTAAGAAAAAAGTTGAATTTCTAGACCATATATAGAATATAGAGGATCTTATACAAAAGATAAAAAATGTGTACACCATTTTGCATGATGTGGCAAGATGCACAAGTTATCTTCAAAAAGACATCCAGTGGATTCAAGCTAATATGTAGTAAATAAGTGCCATCATTTTGTAATTAGTAGAATGTAGCCCAAATCACTAAAATAAGTTATTGTTTTCTCAAGTAAAATTGGTTGAGCATCAGACATTTGATAACATGAGGTCAAAATTGATCTCTTTACAATCTATGTTGATACCTTATTTAGAGGCTATGTATTGAGAATTGAAGTCAACACAAGATATTATTCAAGAATACCACATTCTTTCAATTGTTGATAGTTTGGTTGATTTGGGAGCTAGATTTGAGTTGCAGAATCACATTTTGGAATCAACTAGAACTACTTGGGATCATGCACTTTGCATGATTAACCAAGTTCACAAACCACTTATTCATAAATACAGTTTGATTTTACCCCTTCAACTCCAACATCAATCATAAGTGACAAAAAAAAAGTGGATTGTAATGATAATTACATATTTTGAATAGTAATCACAAGAGAGAATGTCAAAGTCAGAATTATAATTCTAAGATCAAAGTTTAGAAGGAAAACATGGTAGGACACTAAAATAGTTAGACTAATTTGAGTCATGTGCATTTTTATATTGTTGCAATGTTCATTGTTTATTCATTCAGAAAATGTCAAAAAAATTGTAGTTTTATAAGAACTAAATGATAGGCTTAGGGGGAGTGCTCATATTATAATTGTAATGATGTAATCATGACAAAGTGTTTTTGTTACTAATGTCAAAGGGGTATATTGTTGGTATCTCTAACTACTCAGGTCTATTAGTGTCAAACACTTAGTTATATACTTGGCAGAGTCAGAAGCTCATCACTGCGACCAAGGTACTCTATATAGGTCGAATCATATAAAGACTTATAAATACATGTTTGCATGCTAAGATTTTTAGGAGCTGAGAAATTCTTTTGTAACCAAGTATTTTAAGTATAAGTTGAGCCTAATTATTGTCGAGAATTTCAAACACATTGAAGCTAAGTTACATAGAAGGTGTAAAGCATAGTAGAGACTGAACATTAGCATCATATATAGTGAATGTCAAGGATCAGAGCCAATAAGTGTCGAGTAATGCAGAATTGACATTCAAGTCAAGAATGATGCAAACTTTGAGGTGAATCATGTTAGACCAAAAATTGTAGGATATTTAATACTCATAGAGGTTTTTATAGAGGTTATTATATATTTTATGACATGGATCACACATCCCTATGCATTATGATTAACCAATCATATATAAAGGCAAAATAAGGAAGCATCTAGAAAAATCTTTAAGAAAAATTTAAATAGAGAAGATCAAAACCCTATTTAATATTAAGGTGATGGTGAGAAGAAGCAAAAATATCTATTTATGCATTCATAGGAAAGATCAAGTGTGATAGTGAGAACATTGTAGAGGAGGCAAAAGAGTTTGGTTATTGAAGAATAGAGGAAGCAATCTTATCAAGAGGTGAAGGTAAGTAAACATATATCAAATTAGATATTAGATTAGATTGAAGAGAGGAGATCCAAAATCAAATTTTTAGAGAAGACCAAGGATCAGGTACTGAATCAATTTTAACAGATTGAGTCAAGGATAATCTCTTAACAAAGTAGTCTTGATAGATCTTTGTAAATATCTTAATTAGGTCCTTACTTTAATGTAAGTGTAGAATCCTCTCATAGGGTAAGACCTAATAGTCTTAAAAAATTTTAATAGGGCATATCCCTCACAAGGTAGATCATAAAAAATCATTAACATTGTAACCTAACAAGTTAACTTTATTACTGTAGTAGTGAAGATTTGTTGGTATCATTCACACCCCAGTTTTACCTACTCATTGGATGGTTCCTGGGTAACAAAATATTTATGATATGTGTTTATTTTCATGCATGTGATTGATAGATTGGATCTACATGTTATTGCAAATTGATTTTGGAAGTTAAGTTATGCATGCATTAGATATGATATGGAAAATGTGGTGAATGCATTAAAGTTGTGTTAATTTATGAAAAAGGTTTAAGGTGCTACAAATGTTGATTCACCCCTTTCTCCCCTCAGTATCTTAGTTTCCCAATTATGACTTCTAATAATGTGCATGTAGAATATTCAATTCAATAGGCAACTCTACTTCATAGGCATTTCAAGAGTCATGCTTTTTTCACTATCTTGCAAAGTCTTAACTTCTTCATTTTCAGCTTATATGTACCCACTATAAAAAGATCCTTTCCAAAATGAGCCATGACTTCATCTCCAATTTGATATTTTTCATACCTTCTTTTCACATTTTTCATAGCGTTGTACTATGTATTCATCTTAATAATGTACTACCTGACCTCTTCCGCTTCAACACTACTTATTTCTCTTTTATCCAAAAGCCTCAATTGAGAAGAATTTTTGGGACTACTCCCATATACAATTTAGAATGGTTACTTACTAGTACTCCTATTGACAAAATTATTGTATGAAAATTACACGTGGTAGGATCATATCCCAACCTTTTGGCTAATCCCCAACCACACATTTGAGAAAATTCTTACAACTCTAATTGATAACTTATTTTTTCCATCATAATATGGATAATACAATGAATTGAACTTCAAATCTATCTTTAATTTCTTTCAAAATGTGCACCAAAAATACCCACAAATGTGGTATTTTGATCCTAAACTATGCCCTTTGGGAGACCATGTAGTCTCACTATTTCTCTTACGAACATCTTTGCAACATGAACAACATCACTAGTCTTCTTGTAGGGGATGAAATATGTCAATCAATAAAAATATTAAACCATTCCCCCACCATGTCCTTAGTGAAATAAGAATAAAATACATGCTTAAATATTCTCATGGCTTCTCAAGTAGATGTAATGGATGATATAACTTCATATTTTTATTCACTCCTTTCACCATCTGACATACTCTACAACTTTTTACAAACTTCTTCACATCTTGCTACAACTATGGCTACTAATAATTCTATGTAACTGAAGAAATGGTTTTATCTCTACCAAATTGTCTAGTCAATCATGCACTATTCTTCTTCTTAATGAGATTATCTCTCGTAGAACTACTTGGAGTGTACAACTAACTTACCTTGAACAATATACCACATTGGATTAGGAAATCCAACCAATTTTTCTTATCAAGTGCAACAAGTTGTGTACAAGCTCTCCAAGCCTCACCAAAATCAAGATCCTTCAGATAAAAATTGTTGAGTTCCTTGAACCCAAACACTTCAATCTACATTTTTTTCAACAAAAGTTGTGTTATACTAAGAGTATGGACAACTATGTTAGACTTCACACTCCTGTGTTTCAAAAAAAATGTGCAACTTTTCAAAAAGTCAACCCAATTCATATTACTTAAATTCAATTTTCCTTGATTGTTCAATTTTTTTTTTTTTTGTATTGAAAAAGTTTAAACAACATTCAATCAAACTTTTCACTTTGAAAAAGATCCAACCCTCAAAACTTTTACAAAATTAGAGGGAGGAATAACCCAACTAAAGGACTTTACATAGAATTTCTAATGTGAACAACCAAGACCATATAAGATATATCACTATTTCTTATAAGATGATACATGCACTATAAAAATATAAATTTTGAAAAACATGATCTAGCTTATCAATCTCATAAATATGTGTTGCAATAGTTCCAACTCATGTAGCTATCTTCTTGTCAGCATCCAAATGACACATTTCCATAAGTATGCTTAGATCTTCAATCTCTACTTGTGTAAGGAAACTTTGATATCTTTCAATGTAATGAGAAGCCTTAACTTCATCTTTGTAAATCAGTAGCATCACATCATGCATTAGCTTCATGAATCTTAGCTTTGTAATCTCCAAGAAAAAATAAACCTCTGACATGGTGTAAGAACATGTGAGTTTAAACTCAATAGATGATCTTCTCGCATTTTGAAACATCTCTTTGTTCCTTTCCTTCCAAAGAAGCCATAGTATTCCACCAATAAGAGCAAACCAAATTTTGTTAAGAGATAAGTTAAAAGATCTCACATAACTAGCCAATATTTCACACCAAGTAAAACCATTATTTTTGTTCAAATAAATAGGGTACACAAAGAAAATGGCCCAAAATTTAGAAGCAAAAATACATTAAAAAAAGATATGCTCAAAGCTATGAGGTCTATTACACAGATTGCAAGTCATAGGCTCAACTTTAATGGATGATAAAATTTACCCTGCAGCAAGCTTTTTAAGCAACAACAACCATCTAAAATGAATAACCTTAGGCTCACAAGGACCATTCTAAAAGTAATAAAAGAAAAAATTCCAGTTTGAGAAGGATAGTCAAGACCCCAAAAATTAATTATATGTTGTAACATAGATTGATCATTTTTAAACATATTATAAATCTATCTAATAGAAGTGTTACCAATACCAATACGATCATTCTAGTTTGCATTTCTAAGAAAAGAATTATTGTTCATAAACTTTCCATCTTTCTCCTTGCATAAAGCTTTGTTAAGAAGAGTATATGTCTTCCTTTGAGAATTGGGAATGCCAAACTTCCTTGAAATCTCATCCCATGACCCAATCCTATTGTTAACCATTAAGTCACTGATAAGAGAAATACCTTTCTCATTCCATTTTTTAGCTGAACAACTTTGAGTAAGAGCAAGAGGCTTATCATTCAAATACAATCCCCACCAAATTGATCTATCAGTAACAATGTAATTAGGAGGGCCCCCAGTGGCATAACTACAAGATATAAACTCCCTCACTTGTGACCATGCAGGCAATAAAGAGGCAAATACTTTAGACCCAAACACTTTCATCTTAAAATGTCCTGTAATAATATCCCAAAAAGGAATGTTGTTCCAATGTTTACCTTTTTTAATATTTGAACTTTCAACATTATTTCTCACAAGATCTTTCTAAGGTTCATTTCCCCAAAATGCTTTGATGATCCTCTTGGCTACAAGAGCAGTACCTTGAGTTCTAATATCCTTAATCACCAAAACCCCCCAAATGTTTGGGTAGACAATGCCATTCCCACTTAACACATTGTCTCTTCTTGGACCCCAAGCCATCCAACCATAAGAAATCTCTAAGAATTTTTTCAAGCATCCCAAAATGAGTCTTAATAAATAGCCAAGCTAAAGCAAAAAAGATATGATGGGAAGAGAGGACCTTCTGTATAACCTGAACTCTCCCAGCCAATGAAAGGGAGTGATTCTACTATCTAATATGTTTACCATTAAGCTTATTAAACATCCACTCCCACATGTCTGAAAATGAAGGATCCAGGGAGAAAGGAATGCCTAGATACTTAGTAATAGTTTTAGGTCTAGTACAATTCCAACCCATGTTTGTCAACCAATTAGGAGGAGTCTCCTTCCAACCCATAACAAAAGATTTATGGGGAGCCACTTTGGCTCCAAAAACAAAGAAGAAAAAGTTAATTCTATGAAGATCCATAAAAAAATTATCTTTAGATATATCCAAAAAAAGGAGAGTGCCATCTACAAATTGAGCATTGATCAATTCATCTTCATTAGGTAGGGTGATTCCCTTAACAGGATGCCCTAAAGAAGCATCCCTAAGAATAAAAAAATAGAGCATCAATAGAAATCACAAATAAGGAGGTTGCAATAGGGCAGCCTTACCTAATAGACCTTTATAGAATAATAGGTTTTGAAAGTTCCCCATTTATCTCAATAACTATTGAAGTATCTTTAAAAAAAAATTCAATCCATTTGCAAAAATAATAGGGGAAGCCAAAAGTCTTCAACATACCAAGAACAAAAGGCCACTCCACCCTATCATAATCCTTCTCAAAATCAAGGAGTATCATAGCCACATCCTTCCTACTAGCCTTAGCCCAATTCATGGCTTCCTAATTGGTGATAAGATTATCCAAAATATATCTACCTTTTATAAAAACTATTTAAGTGACTGAAACAATATTCTTAGTAATGTCGACAATCCTCCTAGCCAACAACTTAGCAATAATTTTGTATGAAAAATTAAGCAAGGTGATGGGTCTCCAATTCTTGACTAAGGATCTATCCCCTACTTTAGGAAGTAGTTTACTAATTCCTTTATTCACATTGCTACCAAGAGAACCATTATCAAAGGCATCATTTTAGAATAATAAAAGCTCTTTGCCAATCCAATCTAAATTCTCCTTATAAAATTTTGATGATGGGCCACACCACCTGTACCAACTCACAACCAAAGATGCAACAATATGGAGATAGAGAGGTGAAAAAAATGCTTCATAAAGCATCCATTAATACTTGAAATTCATTAAAATATCCTCCAAATGAAAGGACTCCAAATTCTTACAATATAAGAGATATTTTCTCACTAAGAGCTTCTACTTCTCCAAACTTCTACTTCTCAAGCTTCCTTAAAAGAGATTACATTCGAAGAGCTTCTCCTTGAGAGCTTACACTTGAAGAGCTTCTATTTCCCGAACTTATACTAGAAGAGCTACACTACAAGAGCTTACACCTGAAGTGCTTGCACTTGAAGAGCTTAATTACAAATGAACATAAGCCTTCCTTAAATAGGCACTTACAACCCGAGGCATGATTTATCCACAACATTCTAGAATTTCCACAGCCTTATATAATATCTACAACTTTCTAGAATTTCAACCTGAATACAACTAAGCACCACCATGTGGCCCAATTAGAAAATTACATTTCTTTTGTGGATCACAACAAATATTAAATGCATGATTTAAGGAACTTTCCTCAAACTTCTAAGATGCCAACCTACACACCTCGATTAATGGAATAACAACTATTTTTATTATTTTTCTATTTACACCACCTATGCATCTTGAAAATAGAAATTCCTCTTTTCTCCTTTTTCCCTTATTTTATTTTTAAATTATTTTTCCTTCTATTTTCGTCACTTTCTCTCTCCTCCACAATTTTTTTTTCCTCTTTTTTTTTTTTCTAATAATTTAATTTTCCCATACAAGATGCTCCTGCATCAGACTCCCTTGGTAGATAGAAAAGTGTGTCCCACACTTTGACGCCAAAAGAAATATATACCATCATCTTAATCTTCACCGCAAGCTTCCACCTCAATAGCGACAAGAAAACCAACATGCAAATCTTCCACACTTTTTTTTTAACGATGCATGATGCTCCTGCATCCGACTCCCATGGTAGGAAGAAATTTGTGAATATGGATTCACAAAATGAAGTAGCCACTTTTGATATATATATTTTTCTCTTCCTCCAACACATAGCTAGAACAAGTGCCTGATGCTGATATATTCCCATCTTTCTTCTTTTCCAACACCTAGCTGGAACAAGTGTCTATTGCTGAAATTTCTCTTTTGCGATGAACTCCATCCAAGTATAACTCTCATTCTCATTCAATCTTGTTGAATTAATCCCACCTGTAATACACCTAGCAACACCATACCAATTTTCCTTTGCATACCATACATGACTAGCAAGATCCTCATGCAAACCATCATCAACATCTTTTAAACTCATATCAAAGACAACATCCCATGATTCATAAGAATTTACCTCTTTGACATATTCATCTTTGCTTGCCTCTTTCATGTTGTCAACAATGCATGTAACTACTCCACTTGCCTGATTTCCAACTAAGGCACTATACTTTTCCTCCATTGCTGCAATCTTCAAATCATCTTGATCTACTTCAGGTTCATAAATCTTTTCATCTTTATGCTCTTCCTCTTCTCATTCATCTTCTTCAACTTTACGTTCGCAAATGATTTGCTCTTCATCCGCTTGCTCTTCCACTAGATCATCTTTCTTTTCCACATCCAAGGAATTATCAACATCTCTTTTCTGGTGACATGCTCTTCATTTCCGCAACTCAACTTCTAATTCATTCACTTGCTTCTACAAATCAACTAGCAATGATTGTTGATTTCTTGCTCTAAATTTCTCAAGTCGGGGAATCCTCAGAATCCATCCAATCATAAAAGTCATCTTCTTTTTTCTCTTCTCCATAATCAAGTCTTTAGAAGACAAATCTCATGCAACACAAGAACCTTGTGCAAACTGCCTCACAGTCGGCGATCTGTCTACACAATCAAGAACTTCTTGACAAACTTCAACCAACTCAAGGTCTTGGTGCAAACTGCCTCACGTTTGGCGATATGTCCGCATGCTCAGGAACTCCTGCTTTGATACCATTGATGACGGGCCACACCACCATACCAACTCACAACCAAAGATGCAACAATATGGAGATAGAGAGATGACAAAAATGCTTCATAAAGCATCCATTAATACTTTAAATTCATTACAATATCCTCAAAATGAAAGGACTCCAAATTCTTACAATATAAGAGATATTTTCTCACTAAGAGCTTCTACTTCTCCAAACTTCTACTTCTCAAGCTTCCTTAAAAGAGATTACATTCGAAGAGCTTCTCCTTGAGAGCTTACACTTGAAGAGCTTCTATTTCTCAAACTTATACTAGAAGAGCTACACTACAAGAGCTTACACTTGAAGTGCTTGCACTTGAAGAGCTTAATTAAAACTGAACATAAGCCTTCCTTAAATAGGCACTTACCACCCAAGGCATGATTTATCCACAACATTCTAGAATTTCCACAACTTTCTACAATATCTACAACTTTCTAAAATTTCAACCTAAATACAACTAAGCACCACCATGTGGCCCAATTAGAAAATTACATTTCTTTTGTGGATCACAACAAATATCAAATGCATGATTTAAGGAACTTTCCTCAAACTTCTAAGATGCCACCTCCACACCTCGATTAATGGAATAACAACTATTTTTATTATTTTTCTATTTACACCACCTGTGCATCTTGGAAATAGAAATTCTTCTTTTCTCCTTTTTCCTTTATTTTATTTTTAAATTATTTTTCCTTCTATTTTTGTCACTTTCTCTCTCCTCCACAAAACTTTTTTTTTTGTTTTCCCCTTTTTTTTTCTTTTTTTTTTTCCTAATAATTTAATTTTCCCATACAAGATGATCCTGCATCAGTTTGATGAAGTACAGCTCTGCTACCACTAACAGAGGTATTCTCTAATACCACTGATGACAGGCCACACCACCTGTACCAACTCACAACCAAAAAAATGCAACAAGATGGAGATAGAGAGATGACAAAAAAGATTCATCAAGCATCCATTAATACTTGAAATCCATTAGAAGAGATTACATTTGAAGAGCTTACAATGCAAGAACTTCTATTTCTTGAACTTCCTTACAAGAGATTACATTAGAAGAGCTTCACTACAAGAGCTTACACTTGAAAAGCTTCTATTTCTCCAACTTTTGGTTTGCAAATAATTTTCTCTTCATCCGCTTGCTCTTCCACTGGATCATCTTCCTTTTCCACATACAAGGAATTATCAACATCTCTTTTCTAGTGACATCCTCTTCATTTCCACAACTCAGCTTCTAATTCATTCACTTGCTTCTACGAATCAACTAGCAATGATTATTGATTTCTTGTTCTAAATTTCTCAAGTCGAGGAATCCTCAGAATCCATCCAATCACAAAAGTCATCTTCTTCTTTCTCTTCTCCATAATCAAGTCTTCAGAAGACAAATCTCGTCCAAAACAAGAACCTCATGCAAAATGCCTCACAGTTGGCACTCTATCTACACAATCAAGAACTTCTTCACAAACTTCACCCAACTCAAGGTCCTGGTGCAAACTGCCTCACTTTCAGCAATTTGTCCACACGATCAGGAACTCTCGCTCTGATACCACTAATGAAGTGCCGATATATTTCCTTCTTTCTTCTTTTCCAACACCTAGCTGGAACAAGTGTTTGTTGCTTAAATTTCTCTTTTATGATGAACTCCATCCAAGTATAACTCTCATCCTCATTCAATCTTGTTGAATTAATCACACCTATAATAAACCCAACAACACCATACCAATTTTCCTTTCCATACCATACATGACTAGCAAGATCCTCATGCAAACCATCATCAACATCTTTTAAACTCATATCAAAGACAACATCCCATGATTCATAAGAATTTACCTCTTTGACATATTCATCTTTGCTTGCCTCTTTCATGTTGTCAACAATGCATGTAACTACTCCACTTGCCTAATTTCCAACTAAGGGACTATACTTTTCCTCCATTGCTACAATATTCAAATCATCTTGATCTACTTCAGGTTCATAAATCTTGTCATCTTTATTCTCTTCCTCTTCTCATTCATCTTCTTCAACTTTAGGTTCGCAAATGATTTCCTCTTCATCTACTTCCTCTTCCACTGGATGATCTTTCTTTTCCACATCTAAGGAATTATCAACATCTCTTTTCTGGTGACATGCTCTTCGTTTTTGCAACTCAGCTTCTAATTCATTCACTTGCTTCTGCAAATCAACTAGCAATGATTGTTGATTTCTTGCTCTAAATTTCTCAAGTTGAGGAATCCTCAGAATTCATCCAATCACATAACTCATCTTCTTTTTTCTCTTCTCCATAATCAAGTCTTTAGAAGACAAATCTCATGCAACACAAGAACCTTGTGCAAAGAGCCTCACAGTCGGCGATCTGTCTATACAATCAAGAACTTCTTGAAAAAATTCAACCAACCCAAGGTCCTAGTGCAAACAGCCTCACGTTCGGCGATCTATTCGCATGCTCAGGAACTCCTGTTCATCAGTGGTATCAGAGCAGCAGTTCCTGAGCATGCAGACATATTGCCAAATGTGAGGCAGTTTGTACCAAGACCTTGAGTTGGTTGAAGTTTGTCAAGAAGTTCTTGATTGTGTAGACAGATCGCCAACTATGAGGTAGTTTTCACAAGGTTCTTGTGTTGCATGAGATTTGTCTTCTAAAGACTTGATTATGGAGAAGAGAAAAAAGAAGATGACTTTTGTGATTGGATGGATTCTAAGGATTCCTCAACTTGAGAGATTTAGAGCAAGAAATCAACAATCATTGCTAGTTGATTTGCAGAAGTAAGTGAATAAATTAGAAGCTGAGTTGTGAAAACGAAGAGTATGTCACCAGAAAAGAAATGTTGATAATTCCTTGGATGTGGAAAAGAAAGATCATCCAGTGGAAGAGCAAGCGAATGAAGAGGAAATCATTTTGCAAACCTAAAGTTGAAGAAGATGAATGAGAAGAGGAAGAGCATAAAGATGACAAGATTTATGAACCTGAAGTAGATCAAGATGATTTGAAGATTGGAGCAATGGAGGAAAAGTATAGTGCCTTAGTTGGAAATCAAGCAAGTGGAGTAGTTACATGCATTGTTAACAACATGAAAGAGGAAAGCAAAGATGAATATATCAAAGAGGTAAATTCTTATGAATCATGGGATGTTGTCTTTGATGTGAGTTTAAAAGATATTGATGATGGTTTGCATGAGGATCTTGCTAGTCATGTATGGTATGCAAAGGAAAATTGGTATGGTGTTGCTAGGTTTATTATAGGTGTGATTAATTCAACAAGATTGAATGAGGATGAGAGTTATACTTGGACGGAGTTCATCGCAAAAGAGAAATTTCAGCAACAGACACTTGTTCCAGCTAGGTGTTTGAAAAGAAGAAAGAAGGAAATATATCGGCACTGGGCACTTGTTCCAGCTATGTGTTGGAGGAAGAAAAAAAAAATATATCAAAAGTGGCTACTTCATTTTGTGAATCCATATTATAAAATTTTTCCTACCATGGGAGTCGGATGTAGGAGCATCATGCATCAGCAAAAAAAAATGTGGAAGATTTGCATGTTGGTTTTCTTGTCCCTATTGAGGTGGAAGCTTGTGGTGAAGATTAAGATGGTGGTATATATTTATTTTGGCATCAAAGTGTGGGACACACTTTTCTATCTACCAAGGGAGTTTGATGCAGGAGCATCTTGTATGGGAAAATTAAATTATTAGAAAAAAAAAAAAGAAAAAAAAAATTGTGGAGGAGAGAGAAAGTGACAAAAATAGAAGGAAAAATAATTTAAAAATAAAATAAGGGAAAAAGGAGAAAAGAGGAATTTCTATTTTCAAGATGCATAGGTGGCGAAAATAGAAAAATAATAAAAATAGTTGTTATTCCATTAATTGAGGTGTGTAGGTGGCATCTTAGAAATTTGAGGAAAGTTCCTTAAATCATGCATTTAATATTTGTTGTGATCCACAAAGGAAATGTAATTTTCTAATTGGGCCACATGGTGGTGCTTAGTTGTATTTAGGAGGAAATTCTAGAAGGTTGTAGATATTGTAGAAGGTTTTGGAAATTCTAGAATGTTGTGGATAAATCATGTCTTGGGTGGTAAGTGCCTATTTAAGGAAGGCTTATGTTCATTTGTAATTAAGCTCTTCAAGTGTAAGCTCTTGTAGTGTAGCTCTTCTAGTATAAGTTTGGGAAATAGAAGCTCTTCAAGTGTAAGCTCTCAAGGAGAAGCTCTTCAAATGTAATCTCTTTTAAGGAAGCTTGAGAAGTAGAAGTTTGGAGAAGTAGAAGCTCTTAGTGAGCAAATATCTCTTATATTGTAAGAATTTGGAGTCCTTTCATTTGGAGGATACTGTAATGAATTTCAAGTATTAATGGATGTTTTATGAAGCATTTTTTTCATCTATCTATCTCCATATTGTTGCATCTTTGGTTGTGAGTTGGTACAGGTGGTGTGGCCCGACCAAATAGAAGGTTCCAGAAGCTGTGTTAAAAGTCGATGCAAATCTAGAAGAATCCAGAAACGGTAACCAAACTTCCGAGAGGCATAACTTTTGAACCGTAGCTCCGATTGAAAAACTGTTTACATTTTCAAAAATTTCTCGAAGCGCTCTATAGCCCTATGGATAGGCTTTGCTTGTCCCCCATTTTTTGGCCCTTTTAGAGGTCATTTAATGCCCCTAACCTAACTTTCAAGCATTCTTAGGAGGTCTCCACAACCCAAAAAATTGCAATAACTTTCAAACCACGTGGCCTTTAGACCTGATTTTTTTTCTGGAATCCTCTAAATTACAATTACATTCATATAGCCAATTTACACCTCCTAGTTCACCAAAATGGTGGCTCAATTACATACTCCTATTTTTTTGATATTTACACAAACACTGATAGTGGAACTGTGAGAGTTGGAACCTTTATTTGACCCAAATGGGTATCCAAAAATGAAAACACATGACAACCAAATTCAATAGGTAGACCATCCATTCTTGAAGATTTTTCATTGGCCATAGCCTTGATAACCTCATGAATCTCTTCTAGAGAAAATTTTTTACTCAACATATCACTTTCACTACTAGAAACCCTCTTCAGGGTCATCTTTAGACAATCACTCAATTGCACATGTTTTTCTTGATCAAATTTCAAAGAGAACAAGTCAAAATAAAATTAAAGAAAAGCCTCCTTAATAGCCTTTGGATAATTAGTTTTACCACCCTCAGTCTGAATATTCTCAATCTTTTCTACCTTGTGTTTAGCCTTAATAATGTTAAAAAAAAAATTGTGCTTGAATCCTAATTTTTGCTTGATGGAGCCCAAACTATTTAACATCCTTGGGTCATTAGGACAGTTTTGAAGAGCTAATTCAGCTTTATTGAGCTTGAATTGAAGATCATTCTCTTCTTCATTTTTATCTTTGGCTACATTTTTCCCAATAATTTAATAGATTTTGTTTCCAAGACTCCACTAAATGGCACCACTGTTTAATAGGTCTTATAGATTGATTACATATCTTGGATAAAAAGGTCACCATTCTAATAGCTTTTTTATTATCATAGTCTTTTAGCAAAGAGGTATTTAACTTAAAACTTCTACTTTTGTTACTTTCTTCATTAATATTATCAACCTTTTCAATAAGTATCTTAGCATAAATAGGAGAATGATCTGACATTACAGCAAGAGACATAGTAATAGGAGAATGATCCTCTTCAAATTGGAATGAAAAAAATGAAGAGTCACAATAAATTCTATCCAATCTACAATACACACTAGTCTAATTTGGCTTACCATTCTGACTAGCATTCTTGCTCCTGTAAACATTAGTTGTATGTCCTTTATTCCTACAATGATGAAAAGTAGGTTTAGAATTCTTACCTTTATTGTTTCTTTCGTCAATAGCTTTGGATGATTCTCCTTCTTCAGTGCTTGTATAACCCAATCTTGATGTGTCTTTATTGGATCTAGGGGATTTCAATAGTTTCTCAAAGTACTTGATGGCTTTATTTGGCTTGTTGAAACTTTCAACAAAATCCTTCTCTCTTTTTAGGTCATTCTACAATTGTTCATTCTGTAACTTCAATTTAGTCATCTCAATTTCCTTGATATTCAATTCATGATGAGCATTCATCATTTGGCTTAGGGTGTCAAATTGCATGTTTGAGATTCTAGATAGCTTTGCTAAATTTTCTTCCAATCTATTTGCCAAGATTCTCTTGTCTTCTTCAATCATGGCCTTGTCTTCTATAGCTTTCTTCTTTTTTTTTAGTCACCTCACATAGCAATATAGCTTGTGATTCTTGTTCCAATTTGAGATTTCTAATCTCCTCAGCTTGTGCTTTATTCTTGTCCATGAGATCTAGAATTGCTCCATCAAATTCATGGGAGTTACCATCTATAAATAACTTTTTGGTGTCAATCTCTTTTTATTGAGTGTCATTTTCTACCATAGCAATCTCTTTCCTTCTCTTTAGAAAACTTTACAAGGCATCTTTCGCTTCATTTAGTTATTGTAGTAGGAGATGTATCTCAATCTATTGATTCTAAATAGTCTTTCCCAGCTTGTAAACCTCCATCTCAAGACCTTTTCTCTAAGTTGTAAGGCTTCTCCTAATGATAACTTAGCTCTGATACCAATTGTTGGAAATACAATTTGGAAATGTATACTTCTAAGAGGGGGGTGAATTAGAAGTACTAATCTCTAACCAATAAAACTTTTAACTTTAAAAAAATGCATGCATAAACATATTGAAATAACATGTAATGTAAATGCATCCACATGAACAATTGACATCATATATGATTACCTAGAAACCCTCTAATGAGAAGGTAAAACTAGGGTGAGGATGGCACACAAAATTCTTCACTACTACAGCAATAAAGTTCACCTATTAAGGTTACATAATTTGATCATTCTCATGATCTACCCTATGAAAGGTCTGCCCTGTTAAAGGCTTACAAATGATTGTTAGATCCTACCTTGTTAAAATATTTTAGCACCTTTTTAAAAGTGTGCTTGGAAAAAATACTTTAGAACACTCACTTGGAATGTCACCTTATTAAAGGGTTTCATAATTACCCTTAAGTCAACCTTAATACAAAAGATTTCATCCTGCTAATACAATTGTTAGAAAGTACATTCGAATGTTTGATCTGATACACTTACAAATTGGTATAGCTGATTTTAGATCTTAATTCAGTCCTTCTTGATCCTTTTTGATTTGATATGAAAATTGTGTATCCTTGATCCTCAATTCTAATAACTAATTCTGCAATTCTATCCTTCTTCTAAGTCACCTTGAATGCATACTGATCAATTCACCCCTTTCACTTCCTTCAAATTTTTGCTAGTATCATCTCCTCGCATACATTATCTAATGCTCTCTCTCTCTCATACTAAATTATGGGGCTTCAACACCATTTTAAAAATGACTTTGGTGGCTTAGGGTTAGGTATGAATCTATTATTGAGATTCATCCATTTTTCCCACTCAATTCCTTCCATTTCTTTGATTGATTGCATGTTGATTGGATAGGGAATCCAAATAGATTCAATCTTATCTTCAAAATTTTGAGATCTATCCATATGTCGGCTCAAAATTAGTTTACATAGTTTTTTGTGCCATCACAAACAATTAGGTTAATTTTGTGCTAGTTGGCACTTGTTAATACTGATGCTTGACACATACTATAATTCTATTTGGCTTGGCGCTTGAACTTGCTCAACATCTACTATTCACTTGACACTTAAAACTTGCTCAAAAATTACTATTTACTTGACACATGAGTGACTCAGCACTTATTGCAACTCAACATCTATACACATTATACTTAGCATATGTTACTAGCTTGGCATGAACTTAGTAAAAAGATTAAGTGTGTTGACACTTAATTGTCAAAACCAATCTGAGATCAACACCAATGAACCATCTAGTTCCAAATTCAAAGAGATATCCAAGGCTAAGAAAGTAGAGGTAAAATTGAGCACAAGAGTTGAGTGAGATACATGAGCTAGAGAAAGGAGACATAAAACTTCTAGACCTCAAATGGAGGAAGATTCTTGACAAGAAGATAAATAGGAGATGACAACTATGACTCAGGAGGAGTCAACTTTTCATAAGTCAAGTGAAGTAGGAAATCCTAAGGCCTAAGCCAAATAGAATGAATATTTTAGGAATAGATAATACTAAGAGGCAGGGGTGAATCATTATTCTAAAAAAATTTTCTCACAACTAAATATTGTTAATTACTTTATAACTTGCATATGAAAGTAAAAAAAAAATGTTGAGCAGTAAATATAACCATACGCATAGAGAACTCATAACACCATTATTTGTTAACTAAGGAAACCCTAGCCAAGGGAATACCCTGATGGGGATGATACCCACTAGATGATTCTTTAAACAATAGGATCCAGTTAAGGATATTGACCCTATGAAGAGTCTATGAAGTACATATAGTGTCTTGAGTCCTTATTAGAGGACTGCGCCTTGTTAAAAGCCTTCACCCTATTAGGAGTTTCTTCAAACCTATTAGGATTTAGTAGATCAATTACAATGTATGAAAGAAGAGCCCACTAACCTAACATGCAATTATACAATTCAATTCCTTCACAAAATAGATATACATACAATATTGGCTTGCTGTTGTAACTCACACTTGGCCTAATCTAACATCAGATTTAGCATCACATAAGACTTGTAGATGGTTCTCAAAATAGTTTACATGTTACATCTAATCATGCAACTTCCACAATATATGTGTAGCACATACATTTACTGTGCAACTCACCTTCCCACTTATCTACACAATGTAAGATCTTTACTTATATCTTGCCCATTCACAAATTCTTGATCAGTTGGCTTCCATGTCTTCACACGCTTGACATAAAAATAAAATAATATCCACACAATTGGCTTAATATGACTTAGTAATTATTTTGAAACCAAAACAATTCCTAAAGTCATATAGCTCTATTTTCTGCTATGCTCTATTCTATATTGTTAAATACTAGTATAGTTAAAATTGTTGTAACTTGCATTATATTGATCATACACACATGCACACTAGTACACATTACAATGAAGGTGCCACAAATATTTCCTGAACTACACATAATGTAATTCTCTGTGCACCATCCATATAGTTAAGATCTATTCATTGTATTCCTACAAATTGTCTAATACTTAGACAATTTTTTGTCTCTAAATGCATAAATAAAATGCCAATTATATGTTTCCATAAATAACAACCATCAAGACATCTAATTGATAATATTTTCACCAATTTTTCCCTTCAGCATTGATGGAAATATTTGGGAAAATTGGCTAAGTCCTAAAATAATGTCATACATAATAGAAACAAATAAAATAACTAAACAAAAATTGCCTTCAAAACATAATAGTTTTATTTATGTTCAAATGGACCATTACATTCCTTATTACACCTTTACATTGATACACACATAAGATCCCCTTTTAATATACATTAATATCTATATAATTTCCCTTTACATAATAACACAGTACTCTCCCTTAAACATCAATGACAAAGGTGTCAAAATTGTATCACAAAAACTTACTGCTTATTGTTGATCAGTTCAACATTCTAGATTTACAATCTACAAAATAAATCTTTATTCCATCAAAGTCCTTCTTCCAATTGCCTTTGACTATATATAATATACTGATGAGTTCTCAAAGTGCATAGGAAACCACTTCATATGTGCTTAAGTTAGTATAAGTGAATTTGTCATAGGAATTCTTTATTGAAAGACATTCCTCCAATTGCCTTTTTAAAATTACAAACTTGGGTGCCAGATATTCTCTAAGAATAGAGATTCTTCTTATTACCTTCTCCTCGTCACATTCAATGCTTCTGACAACATTGTGGATCTTCTCAATCTCATTCTCAAAATATTCAATTCTAATCTTTGGTTGCCGCAATCTTGTAGTGAGTGACTGAAGCTCACTCATATGGCATTTGATCTTTGCATCAAAATCATATAAGTGTAAAACATTGTGAACTATCCATGCAACTTCTTACCTTCACCAATATACTATCTCATTTACTTGATGTTTCCATTAGGTTCCTTCAAGTCATTATGCACATTAGTACAGACTATGTTGAATAAGGATGCATCATGATTATTTTCTACTTGCACTATTTCTACTTCCACTAAGGTTGTGAATTCCTCATCAAAGGTTTTCACCAACTCTTTTTCCTTAGCTTTCTAGTTTGGATTTTCTATAGTCTTGGAAATTGTCTCCTACATGTACTCAAGGACTTCAACAAGCATCTTCTCCAAAGACTTTACAGATTTTTTTTTCTCAAACACTTTGCTCAAAGTGCCCATTCGCTCTTTTTGATCTTCATCATTAGATGAAATAGGTACTGATGTTCTAGCTACTAATACTACTAAAGATACAATAGTCTTTTTAATCTATTCCTATGCACTCTTATTTTCCCCAACCTCTTCCTTCTTCTTCTCTGCTTCTTCTATCTTTTCTTTTCTTATTCTTCTTTTAGCCTCTTCTCTTCATGTTCCTTTCTTTTGTTTTTTTCTTCCTCCTTCATCTTTTTTTGTTCCTCTTCATCATAAAAACTAGTATAGGAAGTGATATTGGGAACAATATTTTCCTCATACACTACAAATGGATTCTCCTTTGTATCCACAATTATGTGTGTACTATGCTCTTGCATGGATTTAGTACAAATACCAATGTAAGGTAAAGATAGCGCTTTCTATGTCCCTTCTACCTCTTCCTCTTCACTAGAAGGTGTATTTTCCTATACATATACTAGACTATTAGCCTTTACTTGTGCACTCTCCTTCGGTACTAAAGGCATATATTTCACTATAGCATCCTTTGTTTCTTGCCTTACCTTGTCATAATTGCCTCCCATTAGAAGAATTTCTATTCTTTTGTTTCTCATTGAGGACTCAATACCCTTCAAAATTTTCTTAGATTCCTCTTTTGATCCAACATAACATAACTTATTTATGGATGTGATCCTCATATTCAAATCATGTTCTACCACTCTTCTCTTCCTATTGATCAACCTATTGTATAGATCTTTAGGAATCTTACTCTCAATGCTATCAAATCTCTTATTCCTCATAAAAATATTTCTTATTATAGCATTCTATAATTGCCTCCTATCCATACTACTATACATGCTATAAAATTTATTCAACTAAAAAAAGTTATCATCATTTATAATCTACATGTTTAGATTCTCTACTTTTGGTTTCCATGCATTCTTGCCTATGGAAATCTTGGCTTCCTACACATCTTGTTCAATAGTTTTATCTTCATCATCATCATCTAAGTTTTCAAAACTTCTCAGTTACATAGGTTTCCTCCTTTTTCCAGGTCCATTATTGATCCACTTTACTCTTTCCTTTGCTTGAGGTGCACATTTGTCTCCACTATTTTCATGACACTTTTCTCATGAACATGATTACGACTTTTATTGCTAAATCCTATGAACTTATGGATTAGGTCATTTTCAATGACAATCTATGCATCGCCTAACCATAATGTATCATCATGTACTCTACTCAATACACTCATGCTTGTCAAATTCTATGTAGAACATATACTTCACCAAATTTCAATCTTCAAGGTGTGCATACTCAAACTTTAGGGATAAGTCATTATTACACATGACTCCTAAGTCCTTATGAATCTCCTCATCACCCATACTCTTAATTTTTCAATGTATATTTAACTCCTTATATCTTCTAAATGTAAAACATTTTCTAGAAATTTCAAAAATGTACCTACAAGATCATCTAATAAAGAAACAAATGGATGTTTCTTGAACTCATATCTTAGCCTGTCACTAACATTATACACTCTTTGACTAGTCATTCCTCAATAACTATAAATACTACAAGAAACTAGATTCAATACTCAATAAAATACCTCAAATTCATGATTTTATGGCTTTTACAATTTTTTTCTTCACAACCTTGCTTTGCAATTCTATTGCTATCAAATCATTCTTCAATTTTGTCAAGACACTTTGCATAAAAAAGTGGTACATCAAATCTTGTTTGCAACTCTTAAATCATTTCAAGTTACACTCTATGCAATAAATGTGTATCAACCACAAACTTAGAATATTGTCTCTATTTACCAATAACCTTGATCTTATACTTCCTACTTGTTATGACCATATCAAGACTTGTGTACTAAACCATAGCTTTCTCTCTATTTATTCTACCTTCTATTAACTACACAATCTCTAACTCACTCTCTAACATCAATTTTGACCACTAATGTTCTACGAATTTTGCAATAGCTTAATTCAAATAGGTTGAGCCACAAGCAATCAATGACTTCAACTTTCCATCATGTTCATCAAAGAATTTCTCTTCCAATACTATATGTGATCTCTCTAGATTACAAGTCTTCACAAATGCTTCTTTGAATTCCTTAACATGTTCCTTGATTGCTACTTTCTAACTATTGTTGCCTCCATTTTCATTCCTTTTAAGATTCATGTTGTTGTTCCTTCTATGATTAGGGTTCTTGTTAAAGTTTTCAATGTATATTCTACAAAATCTTGTTGTGTGTCTAAAGCTATTGCATAACTGAAATACAGGTACATTTCTCCTCTGATTTTTCCTTCTAACTTTCTAGTGTTTTACAATTCCCCGCAACATGTCTAGTATTGTTACATTTGTAAAAAAAAAACCTCTTTGTCTCACCATTAGGTTTCTCTCTATCATTAGATCTTCTTTGTGATCTAATTCTTCTATTACCTCTAGGGTTAGTGTTCCTAAACATTCTACTATTCTTATTATCATCAACAAACTTAAGTTTCTTACATTCTACTATCTTATGTCCATAACCATGACAATTATAACAATAGAAATTAGTAATATGTTTAAAAGACTTACTTGTACAATCTCTCTTCATATGGTAAACTTCATTACATATGTAGCATCTACCTCTAAATTCATGTCTTACCTCTTTGGATGAATCATTGTGCTTATGTTCTTCAACTTGCTCTATTGTTCTAAGTTCATCAAATGTGTTTGTCAATTTAGTTTTCTCAACTTCATCAGACCACTTCAACTTTTATTTAGGGATTTCTGCTATAGAATCAGGTTCTATCCTAATCTCATCTTTCTTTTCTAACTTCTCTCCAAGAATATATCTAAGGCCTATCTTATCATAAGAAGGTTTTTGATGAAATATTTGTTCATCAATTTTCTCAAAACTTGTGTAAAGTTTCTCTAACTATTGTTTTTCTTGTGTCAACTCTCCTTCTGCAATGATTTTGTATTTATCCAATTCTACATGCTCTAACTTAGTAGAATCTAATTCAAATGTCACTTGATTCAACTAAGATCTAAGGTTTGAATTCTCAAATTTTAGATTAGGTTCACTCTTGTTACCACTAGTCTTGAGGCTTAACTTTAGTTCAACAAATTTTAACTCATGTTTCAAGATCTCACTTTCTTTTGTCAGATTTTATGTATCATTATTAACACTGATCTATGCAAAAGGTTCCTTGCTAGATTTCATATCATCAAATCCATCTTCCAATTTGCCAATATAAACCTTTGCATCTTTGTATCTATCTTTCAAGTTATCTCTCTCTTCAGTAATAAGGTCAATCTGTTCAAGAGCTTCTTCAAGATTTTTCTTCAATTGTTTCATATTCACTGGGATCTTGCTTAAGTTGTTAAGCCTCTTCAAAGTAACTCTACTTTAATACCAATTTTTAGGAATATATAATACTAGGGGGGGAAAGGTGAATTAGTATTCTACAAACTTTTGCCCACAACTGAATGTTGATAATTACTTTATAACTTTCATATGAAAGCAAACCAATAGTGCTCAATAGTAAATATAGCCATACAAATAGAGAACTCATAACACCATTATTTTTTAACTAGGGAAACCCTAGCCAAGGGAAAACCATGGTGGGGATGATACTTAGTAGATGATTCACTAAACAATAGGATTTGGTTAAGGATATTGACCACATTAGGAGTCTATGAAGTATATATATTGTCTTGAGTCCTTGTTAGAAGCCTCAACCATATTAGGAGTTTCTACAACCCTTTTAGGATTTGGTAGATCAATTACAATGTATGCAAGAAGATCCTACTACCCTAACATGCAATTATACAATTCAATTCCTTCACAAAATAGATATACTTACAATACTAGCTTACTATTGTAACTTGCACTTGCTATGATCTAACATAATATTTCACATCATATAAGACTCATAGATGGTTCTTACAATAGTTCCCATGTTATATCTAATCATCCAACTTCCACAATATCTACGCATCACATACATTCGTTGTGCAACTCACTTTTCCACTTATCTATGCAACATAAGATGTTGAAATATATCTTGCACATTCACACATTTTTTCTCAATTGGCTTCCATGTATTCACATGCTTGACATAAAATTAAAACAATATCCACATAGTTGGCTTAATATGACTTAATAATTATTTTGAAACCAAAAAAAATCCTAAAGTTGTACAACTCTATTTTCTTCTATGCTCTATTATGCATTATTAAATACCAACATAGTTAAACTTACTATAACTTGCATCATACTAAACATACACACATGTGCACTAGTACACATTTTCATGAAGGTGTCACAAAGCTTTCCTCAACTACGCATAAGTTATTTCTCTATGCATCATTTGTATAGTTAAGATCTCTCCACTATACTCATGCAAACTATCTAATACTTAGACAATTTTTTGTCTCTGAATGCATAAATGAAATGTTGATTATATGTTACCATAAATGACAACCATCAAAACATCTAACTAACCATATTGATAACAAAACAAATGGTGGTTTCCCTATAGGTTAGATAGGTTGATGAACAAACCATAGAGGATCAAGTGAGGTCACTAGAAGGTATGACTCAATAATAAATTGGTAAAATAGCCATGACATCCAACATTATTATTGATTCATTAGTAGAGATAGATAAAGATAAGTGGAATAAATCATCGAATTGGTATACATACTTAAAGAAGAACCTATCAAGGAAATGTCCCAAAAAATTAAAGAAGAACTAGAATAACCACTAAAGGGAGGTGAAGAGTATGAAGAAGAAGAGATATAGGAAGTAGAGTGAGATATTGCATCTATGCCTACATCTTCAATGTCAAGAGTGTCTAAAACGAAACTTGCTCAAATGAAAAGGAAGGGAGAACCAAGCATGCCAAGAACAATAGGTTTTGAACACTCTAAGAAGAAGAGAACACTAGATAGGTTATGGATAATTCTATGAGAATAATATTGATACAATAAAAGAAAAATAAAACCTAGATACCATCATTTTAGTAAAGAAGTCAATGATCAAAGATATGAATTTAGAAGAAATAAATGAGTATAAACAATACTTGAAAATTCATGGAGAACTTGAGAAGAAACAATGAGTGAGGACACTAGTAATCAACATAAATATAATTGTTGAGTTAGCCACTTATGTTGCATATGATCCTAACATAAATCTCATGAACCAATTCTCAACATTGGTTGACAATATTAAATATAATCAAGAGGTAATTGAAACACTTGTAGAAAATAAGCTAGAAATAAAAAGGGTTGGTACAATAAAAATCTTGTAGAACAAAGAAAGACCACTCTAGAGGAGGCAATAAATAAACTAAGAGAAAGCTTTCAAGCCTTAGAATCAGTCATGAAGAAAATGTTAGATCGATGATAATTTTCACTAGATCTAGAAAATAAGATGTACATAAATCTCACTGGGAGAGCTACAAATATTAAATGACAAATTTAATATTTTCATTGATTCCACAATCGGCTATTCATCCAAAATCAAAGGGACACTAAACCTATTCATTAGATCAAAGGCGAGGAAGAAAATGGAACTAATAGGGTGATGAAATTTCAATGAAAAGCATAAACTAAATGCACATTTTTAATGTAGATGCACTAGCTTCCTAAGTGCCAACCAATACACTAAACAAACTTGAATAATTGTAGACAGACATTGAGACTAAGACAAGTGCACTCATTAACTTGAAGGTATCAGGGGGTACTCATCTCACTAGTATATGAAATAAATATAAATATGTATTTGAAAAAATGTATCCACCACATCGCACCCTTTGTCATTGATGAAAAAAATGGGGAGAATATCTCAAGAAATCAAAGGGGAGAGTCAGCATAGTAAGGAGAATATCAAAACAAAGAAATACAAATAGGGAGAAATAAGAAATCCAAATAGGAGGAGAATAATATTAGTACAAAGAGAATAGAAGAAAAGGGGGAGAATACAATAAAAGGAGAAGAGTAGAAAAAAGGGGAAAATAGAAGAAGAAAATGGTAGAGAATCTTAATATTTAAAAAAGAAGTAGAAAAGTGGAACAAATAAAATAGAAAGGAATATAGTGAGATGGGAAGATTATTATATATATAGAATAAACCCCCAAGACAACTTGAAAAGGTAACACATGAACTATCAAAAGAAAGTTGAAAGTTATGTTAATGAGTTCCAAAGAATCTCATTATTGTATTTAATGAGAATAAATGAAGATCAATTGAGTTATCTATCCATAGAAGGGTTGAAAAATCTGCTAAGAGGATTGGAAAATTATTAAAAACCAACATCTCTTGAAGATTCCTTTGAAAAAACTCTAATTTTAGAAGCCTTGTCAACAAACAACAAACCCTTGAGAAACCACAAAAATTAGTTACATGGTATATATGAAAGGAATAGGAAGGAATTTACTAAAAGAAAATGTTCCCATTGCAATGAGAACTTTGGATGCAAGCACATATGCCAAGATGAGAATGCCCAAAAATAACGAGAAGAGTTGAGAAATAAGTTATGTTTTTGATGTAAATAAACATGGGAGCAAGGACATAAGATAGTGAAAAGGAGTCAAGTTCATTAAGTATAATAAATACTAGACTTAGAAATAGAAGGAATATCATCAAAGAAAATAAGGTATAATTAGGAGAATATCAAAAAAAATTAATCAGGAAATGGAAAAGAAATCCAACGAAGTTTCTAGGAAGTTTGACCCTAGTTGGATCAACAATTCAAAACTATAATTATTGGCAAAGTACTAATCACTTTTTAATGTAATATAATTTTGATCATTATTTCCATATTTAAGAAATAAATAAATCAAATTAAAAGAGATCCAATTAAGGGAGAATGTCCAAGGTGCCTAATTATGGAGGTAGTTAAGGGAGAACTATTAGGAAGTCACCTTACTATTATGCAATCAAGGGACAAATTATAGGGTGCCCTATTGCAAATATCTTACCTATGGAGTCTATAGTCATGGGAGAATCATGAGGGAACCCATATTAAAATAGTAGTTAATGGATAACTACTAAGAAAACACCCTACTACTTTTTGATAAAGAGACAATGACTAGGACACCTTATTATAGTATTTGTTAAGAGAAAGATAACTTAATGATACCCTTAGAAGTAAGAATTTCTTTTATGGATCCTACAAAAGGGAGAAGTGATAGGATACCCTATTGTAGTTATAGCTATGGAAAACATGATTAGGGAACCTTTGTAGCAAGAATGTCTTTAGACAAGGATATGAGATATAAATATAAACAAGCATCTAACTAACTAGACCACCTTGTATGGATGCCCAACACTTGTCACTGAGGTCATGGGGGTAAAAGTTCCACTCTTGGTATTATTATGTGATTGACTTGGTCTATGAATCAATTTTCTTTAAGCTTATGTATAAATGTAGGGTTTATGTTCAAGTTTTGGTTACAAGGTTCATAATCAGAGAATAAGGAACAAGTAGATTTTGTGCATCATTTTCCTAATCCTAGATCTTTCAAAATTGTAAATTATAGTGTTTAATCAAGAGTGTGTTTGTTGTTTGTATAAATCATGTATGATTTGTATCTGCATGCATTCATATGTCTACTTCATGTCTTCTCCATGTCTTTTTGAATTCATATTTCCACTTCAAGTTTCCTATGTGTCTTCATGCATTTATGTGTGTACTTCATGTGCTCTTTGTGTCTTCATGCAATCATGTGTCTACTGCATTTTTTCTTTGTGTCTTAATGAGCCAATATGCATGCTTTGTGTTTTCTTATATTATACTATATCTATTGCCTATCCATTAAGACAATTGAATAAATTGTCATTGTTTTAGGACAAGAAATGTCAAAAAGGTTGGACTTTCATGACCCTTCCAAGAATGAGACCCAACAATTATAAATGATTAGAAAAGAGATATTAAATATTATAAGATAATACTCCTATATTATGATAAATGTATAATTAGTATCTACTCAAACTATCAATATTAACACACACACACACACACAAATACATACATATATATTACACACAAAGATATATATATTTAGATCTATATATGTGTGTAGATCCATATATGTGTGTGTGTGTGTGTGTGTGTGTGTGTGTGTTTATGTATATGTGTACGTATATATATATATATACATATATATTTATGGATCTATATGCTTGTATATATATATATATATATATATATATATATATATATACACACACACACATACATATATATGTATATAAATATGTATCTATATATATGTATGTATTTATATATATGTATGTGTATATATAAATGTGTGTATGTATATATGTGTGTGTGTGTGTGTTTGTAGATATATATATTTACATACATATATATGTATGTATGTATGTACATGTATGTTTGTATGTATATATGTATGTATATATATGTATATATATGTATGTATGTATAGATACATATATATAGACATACATATATACATGTATAGATATATACATATATCTACATACATATACATATATTCACATATATAAATATATGTATGTATGTATGCATGTATATATGTGTATATATGTATATGTATGTATGTATATATATGTATGCATGTATGTATGTATATGTGTTGTCCTTATGGTTAAATAATTTGTTAATTAGTGCCAAAACACTTGATCATTTTGTTGGTCACATTGCTACCAAGCTTCATAGTGTTAACCAAACTATTGCAATATTAACTGAGCTATTGCAGTGTTAACCAAGCCTCATAGTGTAAACTAAGCTATTGCAGTATCAACCACATAGAAAGTAAGTGCTAACCAAGCACAACATAAAGACATTTTAAATCAAGCTACCCATGTTAACCAAGTAGAAAAATGTAGGGTTGACTGAGCTCTAGTGTCAACCAACCTCTACAATGTCTACTAGGTTCTATAGTATTTGATAAGTCCTCAATTTCAACCAAGTTCATGTCTACTCCTCAGTAATCAATGTGTACTGAGCACTAGTGTCAATTAAGTGCCAAAGTTTTCCATGTACACTATGTTGCCAAGTGTCAGAATATCACCTAAGTGTTCTTCAGAACCAGGGTATCAACTATGAGCTGACCTGGTGAAGATTGTTAATTTTGGTATTGTAGGCAACTTAAGAAGATAACTATTTGATTTGGTATATATGTAAGATATCTTGTCATATCCAAATGAGTATGTGTAATAAGTATGAATCAAATTAAAGAATAAAGGATATAAGTAGTATAAGAAAAATAAAAGTCTCATCTATCACAACAAGGTAATAATTTTACATCAAAGGAATATCTCATTCAACAAATTGAATTCCAGAGAAGAGATCAACCACTAATTCATCCTAATAGGTGCATCAATCAGATCCTCTAACACGGTGGACTTAACAATCTTATGCTAAATCTCCTAATCGAGTACATACTTCATTGTATTGTATAAATCCTTTTACAAGGTGGACCTAATGGTCCTTAATGCTCCTAATAGGGAAGATCATTATAAGTGACCATCTATAAGCCTTAACACTATGACATTATATTGCATTAGTAAAGGTTGTCAATATCATCCCCACCCCAATTTTACTTTCTATTTGGAAGATTTCTAGGTTACCAAATATTGTGTCGACCTTTATGAATGTTTTATTTCTTTCAATATTTCATGCATGAAATTAGATCAGATTAGCTTGATTGGATTTAATTAGTGAATTTTAGTGAAACTTTTATTGGTTCCTGATTCACTCCCCCTGTTAGTCACTTAACCTTCTCTACATTTCCAACAATTGGTATCAAAGCAAGGTTATCATATCAAAAATTTAGAAGCTTGAGAAACTATCAGAGGCAACGAAAGTGTATAGAGTGAAGAAAGCTATTGAAAATGAAAATTTGGATATCTAGCTGTCCATAGAACAATTAAAGAAAATGAAGGAGAAACTATCTAAATCCCTGCAAAGAAGGAAAGAGCTAGTAGCACAAATGAATGACAATCTCTACACAGAAGAAAGAGTTGAATAAATTTACCAGGATAGAAGTTCAAATGAAGCTGATGCAACAATTCAAGACCTACTTGACAAGAATATCATTCTACATGAACAAGTTAGAAAACTAAAAAGAAAACAAGAAATTTAGTCAATCGAAATGTATGAAAACATGGAACAAAAGGACATGGAAAAAGAAGAGAAAAGATTTCTGACTAAAAGGATAGAAGAAAAGGACAATGAAATTCAACACCTATCTATTCAACAAGAAAATTGGATATGTCAATTCAACTACAAAAATCAAGAAGTTATCAATTTGAGGATAGAAAATGAAAGACTACAAAGTGATCTCAACATAGAAAGGCAATGATAAGGAGAGGGGATGAACTAATCACTAGTTCAAGCTTCTAGTCTACCACTGAGACCTAAGTATTAGGATTAAACCATAGACAAAAATAATAATTACATGCAAATATAACCAATATTAGAAAATAATAGATCACAGAAAAGAACACAAGACACAAATATTTAATGTGGTTCACCCAATCCCTAGGCTACATTCACCAAATAGCAAGTCTAATATTATTACGATCTAGTGATTACAGCCTAATTACAATCTATAATCCCCTATAGCTCAATACCATCACAAGGACCAATTTTGTATTACCACTATGAAACAATCCCTAACCATAAGCTCTTTTATACAAGTATTTTTACCACTTTATGTAGTATGTACAATACTTTCCTAATCAGTCATCGCAATCTAACACTAAGATGACTTTTGAGTTCACTAAATGAATTTATAGCATCCCTCTTATGTAGAGATCCCCTAATCCTAAGCCCCACTCTTCTATCTTGAACAAATTCCTCTTCTTGCCATTTTCTAGGTTCTCATTCTATGTGGAGAACACTCTAGGTCTCTACTGAACTAGGTCTTCCTTCGTCAATTCTTACACACCACTTGTAGGGTTATTGAGATGGTGAAATACCTCTCAACACATATCTTCCATGGAACAAAGAAACTCTATGCAATTACCTTTCTTACTGATTACACATTTTTTCCCTAAAAATAGGGCTATAAGAAAGAGCCCCAATTATCCCTCTTGTTCCTAGAAATCAAGGATTTCTTTGAATTTCTTCCACTAGGAAATTTAAAATTTATTTAGATACCCCCATTTATTTCATTATTACTCTCAAATTTTCAAGGTTTTGAGCCTCAAAAAGGTCGTACAATACCTTTGTAAAGACTAAGGGTTTTAAGGCTTTCTTGACCTTCACAAGGTTAGTCTGTTGTTTTGATTGGTTAGATGCTTTGATAGATTGCTATCACCCCTTCCTTCTTCCCAAGGAGCCTTCACTCACTCCCCTTCATTCTCCATATTCACTTTGGTGATGATCTTCACAACCCTATAAGTTACAAGCTCTACAATGTCTATTTACCCTAGCAGGGCACCCTCTGGCTCGCTTAGGGCAAGAGCTTAAAAATGCCTCCATGGATTTTGAGGGCCCTTCATTTTGAAATTAGGAATTACATAGAGTACACTCACTATTTCTAAGAGTTTGTACTATTTTTATAGTGAGATAGTGAGTTACATCTCTTCTAATGCCAACTACCTAGTTCAATACAATTAACTGGCATGAATGAAAGAATTTAAAAAACAATGAAACAAATCACACAAACACCTAATCTATTAAAAAAAAAAACTATCCTAAACAATCCTATTTACAATGTCAAGGTGATAAAGCAATCAAGTTAGCACTCAAAATCTATCATTGGTCACAAATTTGTCTTTTTACATTTTAAACCTAATACTCAAAAATGCAGTCCGTACACTAACACATACTTCTAGGAACATTAAGGTTTTAGAAGATTATATACTAACTCTTAGGTATTTTACCCTCATAATTAGGGCTTCCATTGACCTCCACCATTCTCGAAATGGTTTTTGCAAAGTTGATCAGGGATTTTGCAAAATTGCAACTTTTTTTACAACTTTTATGGTTACATCTATTTGACATCTTTTCTTGCCAAATTGACTATTTCTCAGCTTTTCAATGCTTGAGACCCTTCCCTAGGCTAGAGACCTATCATATATCATTGAGAAGGAGTACCTTACTAATGTAATGGACAAGTGTGATGTGGCCCAACCAAGTGGACAAAGTGAAAATGTGGAAGGGAAAGACTATGTTCCCCAAAATGACAAACGACATCTATCCATTGTACAACTTTGACACCATCCCAATGGCTATGTTAGATGTATTTCACTTATCTAAGATGGATTCAAGAGGTTACAAGTAGTTTTAGACCCCCAAACCTATCCTATCACTCAAACTGTTTAATATTTCCTAGTAGGTCTAATTGCCCCCAACTAGGTCTGCAGTGAGAGAGATCTTAAGTTTTCTCCAAAATTTTCCAAAGAAATCCTACAAAAAAATAGGTTTTTACATAATAATTTTAGCCTTCTTCAACATATGTCAACCTCAATCTAGGATGTTTTGGACCAACAACTAGATCCCCAAACTTGACACTTTTTTAAGGCATAAAATAGGGTCATTTTACAAAGCAAGTATATGTTACCCATGCGTCCAAAGCTTCAGGCTTTAAAAATTCATCCAAAGTGATCTCAATCAAAGGAAAATAAAATAAATTTGACTTCCCAAACTCTTCAAATAGAAACCCCCCATTTGGCCTCCTACAAACCCTTAAATCTAGGGCTTTCTCAATATGTGACCTCCCAAGCCAATATCAACCAAATGAAGGTTGATTAACCATGTAAAATGTATGTGTAGATGATATATACTATAAAATACCCATCTCTAATGGATATATCTCCAGTTGTTACACTCCAAGCATGCATTTCATGCACCTACAAACACCAAAAACCCATTAGAAACCTCCATTTGTGCAAAATCCTACCCAATCATTGTTAGAATTATTATTTAAATTAGAATATAGGTTAATTAAATGGGAATTATATTCTTACATGCATGGAATGACCAAATGCTTCCTAAGTTCCCAAAACTTGCACAAATTGTTGCAAAAGTTGCTTGAAATCCCAAAACCTATTTGTCTTAATGCACCATAAATGGTTTAGATGTCATCCCAATAGGTTGAAAAAGCCAAAAAAAAAATAAGAAAGAAATCCAAACAAAATATCTAATGCAAAATGCTCAAAAATAGAATTTTTATTGCATTCCAAGTGCCAAATCCATACAATGTTGATGAAATCTGTACAATGGTTCAAATATGATGATCATATTCCTTTTTCAGGAAATATGGGACAAAATACAACTCATCCAACCATATTCCATTGGTTTGAATCCATAACAAGGGTTAAAACACTCAACAACTAATTTTTCCTCCTAATTAAAAATATAGTCATTAAGACTTTGAATTTGAATTTAAAACCTTATTAAAATGTTTTAACTCATACTTTATTTGTTTCTACCACTTGGGTATTATTATAATACCCCCCTGGACCTATTTGATCCCTCTAACCAATCTAGATCCCTTGTTGGCACTATTGGCCACCCTTACATCGTTTTTATGCCTAAATCCTTTATCTGGATATTTAGGACTTTTCAAGTTAACATTAAATTGTTCATTACATTTAGCCATTATAGGCTTCAACACATTCTAGTCCACTTTCAAGGATATCATAGATCCTTTTCTTTTTTTTGCATCCAATGTGTGCCTAGATGTTTTCCTAGCTGCTCCTACACCACTTACTCATTCTGAGGCTCTTCCTAGGACTCTTAAAAGTCTTCTATCCGCTAACTTGTGTTGCCAAGGCACACAACTAGGTCCACGAGTCTTTATTCTAAATACAAATCTCTCTTGGAAATTGTCACAACAAAATTTCTATTGGTGAGGGCCCTATGTCCCAAGGTTCCCCTACAACAAGAAAACAAATGAAAGGATGAAGAAATCTCAAGAAAGTATGAATCAATTGAATGAGAAAACTCAATTTAGACACAATGACAATGTAGGATTAGGTTATAAAGCGGAAGGTGAATCATCACAACAAGGATCTCAAAAGAAAAAAAGGCCTACATGTAATAATTGTGGAAAGATAGGGCATACATCAAACAAATGTTGGAGCAATAATAAGTCAAAATTTAGTGGAAAATTCTACAATTGTAAAAAACAAGGGAATAGTGCAGGCGATTTCACAAAAAAAAACAAAGTTTTAAGGAAAAGGTTTCAATTGTCATAAACAAGGGAAAAAATATTTAGAATGCAACACCAAGAAATGGAATCTAGTAGAATAGATTGTGAAAGCTATCTTTGGTTAGGATTATAATAGATGGTTTAGATGTCAATTATGTGGTAAGCATAAACATATTGGAGTAAATTTCATTAGAACTCACATGAGAAAGAGAGACCCTACAAAGAGATGTTTTGTGTGCAAAGAACTTAGTCATCTAGCAAAGAACTATATGAACCGAGCTATAATTGAAGATAAAAAGAAAGAACAAGATGAAAATATGAAAATCCAAATGAGGTAGAAATGGGTAAAGAAATCTTCAAAGAATGAAAGTAAAAGTCATGAGAATGTTGACACCCAAGACAATGAATTGGGTGACTTTTCCATTTCAAAATGATGATCCATAAGGATCAGTGGAACTACCATTCCAAATAAACAACTTATATTAGTTCTAGTCTGCAATTAAGAAGATCCAAATCAACATTTCAAATGCATTGGGATTATTGAGTTAATGACCTTACTGAGAAAAGTTAAGGTTTCAAGACCTTACAAATAAAATTTAGGTTGCAAGACCTTATTGAGAAAAGTCAGGTTGCAAGACCTTATCGAAAAAATTTGGGTTGCTAACCTAACTGACCTTGGAGGTAGATGGCATATACCAATTTTGAGACATAACTGAGCTTATGCTTACTAAGTTGAAGACTTAGTTGAGCATCTCATGCCTACTGAGTTTAATAGGCTAGCACCAAGATGTTCTACACATGGTGCATCAATGGTGACTTAAGTAAAAGTTTTATTATTATTAAAAGGTAGAATTGAAGGTTTTCATTTTTCATCGTGAATTTCAAAGTGAATAGAGTAGATCATTCCAGATTCCCTGAGGGGTTCAGTTTGCATGTTTCATAGTTTATTCCTCCATCAATGAGTGATATGGAATCCTCATCCAACAACAAGTTTTATAAGGGTTCAAAGATGTTAGTAAGGAATGTTGAGTGTAGAGTTTCGACATTCAAACTTTGTTCGGTGATCACAAAATAATTGACCCATTTGGTACACATTCACAAATTCCACTGAAGGTACTTTTGCTACATGACATTAGATCCTTTTATATTTGTCTAATTCAAGAATTGGAAACTTTAGAGATGATTCAAGCATACAAAGCATTGTGAGAGGATTAAAACCTAAAAACCAAGCATAAACACCTAGAATTAAAGGGTTTGACCGATATTTTACATATGCCAAGGTATTTCCAAATCAAGTATATTAGGTTTATCCTAAGTCATGTTTACAACATGCAATTTAGACTCAACCAACCCATCTAGATCACAAATAAAATTATTCATAGGATTATCAGGTTTCCCATGATTGAAAAACCTAAAACAAAAAAAACCCTAGGTCGGCTTAAGTTGGAAAAGATGACTCTTGTCATGGAGGATGGAAGAGGAATGAATTCAAGTAGTGTTACAAAAATGAAAATCAAGTTTGGAGTTCATGTGATTTCTTACAAGATATATAGCTCCAATTGACTAAACAGTGTCTCATTTGAATATGTGGACATAGAATTCAAGGTGTTTAAAAACAATCAATCCTTCGACGTTGTCAAGTTATAGCTAAATCAATAAAACAAGAACATGGAGAGCATCCAAGCGTCTGCGACTAATCCATGTAAGTTTGGCTCACTTTTGGCATATTTATTCTTATATATTCATTATTATTTTCCCTTACAAGGGAAATTTAGTATGGAAAAAAGGACAAACCTATTATATATTAGATCAATGAGTTTATAGCTGAAATGGAAGGCAATTTTGAGGGCATCATGGATGCATATTTTGAGACTTTCAAGGGAAGAATGTAGAGTAGGTTCAGAATACCTAAGAAACTAGTGGATGATTATAAACAAGACATATGTTTCCTTGTGGACTATGACAAGGTACAGATATAAGTAGTTAGACCTAGAGTTGCATGGGTAAAACCTCTTGGCTCTAAGGTAAACATTGATGATACTAAGGATATCATTCAGGATCTTTTGAATAAGCATATGGGGCCAAAAAAACCTTATTTTGGAACATATGAAGAGGTAAAAACTAGGATTTCCCTTGAAATCAAGACTCCTTAGATTCTAAAGATAGGAAGGAAGAAGGTAGAAAAGCTTTAGAAGGAGAATATGAAATTTGGCTCCCCTCTCTTTCTTAGAGAAGGTAAGGGAGATGACATTGAAGAAGGAAAGGGGCAAGGGAAGATGAAGATGAAGAAGAGGAAGAAAAAAAAGTGGAACCTCCAAAGAAAAAGGGGAAGGTAACTATAACAAAAAGAGCTACTAGGTGCTCTCCTCCATTTTTTACTAGAAGACCTGCCAAATCAAGGAAGAAGTTCACATTTCAAGATGAAGATGAAGAGAAGTAGATATCATTCAAAAGGCACACCCTAACCTTTGAAGACAAATTGTAGCAACTCAAAGAAGGAGGATGCATGGAAGGTTTCACATTTCTTAGAAATGATAATAGAAATAAAGAGGAACATAAGAAAATAGAAGAAGCCTTAGTGGAGAAGAAGGAAAAGTGTAAATACTCTCTGAGTGAACTACGTAGTCAAGTTCATGACATTATACTTAAGGCAGTATCACATAGTTGGGAAAATGGAGTAAATGTTTCCAGAGACATTCATGATCAAGCCTTGAGAAAGGTAATGCCACACATGTCAAATAAAGAAGTGAACGAGGCATTGAAAAGGCATGAATAGGAATTAACCCCTAAGTTCAATGTAGTCCTAATTTTGGCAAATGAAATTATGTTGTGTAATCCAATACAAATGCATGGAAGAACATCTATGAATTGAATGTTCCAAAGCTCACTGAAAAAGTTGTTTAGGTTGATGATGTAAATGATGATGAAGAGGACATGGATGATCAAATAGTCAGTGAGGATCTACCTGACATTCACAATATTGAAGATTCATATCCATAAAATATTTTAATAGATGTAATGGCCTCCCTCCCTAACTTTCTGAGAAAAGCCTTAGTGATATCTATCTCATAGAAGGCTGCAACCAAGTCACAAACAATTGACAAAAATATTGTTCAAACTAGCACTCAATTATCTATTGTAGTTGTCTTACCAAGTATAGTGATGAGTACCGTAACCACTACTTCATTTATCAAGTAGTAGGCTCCACTCTTCATAGTTGCAAGCCATACCAAGTCACAAGAGGTTATTTTAATTACTCTTTCTATTAGTAATGTTTTTTCTATTACAAGTGATTCCATAGTAAGTGCAATGATAGATGAAGCTAAGCCTTAACTAAGCACAAAGGATTTGAGAAAAGGTGAGGAAATCACTCCTTCATCTATTCCAGAGGCAAAAGGTAAAGAAGAAGAAGTTTCCCATGAGAAAATTGATCTAGAAGAGGACATAGTAATTCTAGTTAGGGATCTTTCCACTCTCACTCCTAATTAGATGGATACTCTAAGAGAACTTTGGAAGAAAAGGGCCATATAACATAAGATGAGAGCATAGAAGAAGAACAAAAGTCAAGTGTTGGAGGATATCAAAATTATATTTATTGATGCACTTGGTATTGAAATTGATGACAAGAAGCCAACTTTGGATCAACTTGTTGACATAGTTCACAAGTTTAATGAAGATTTAAATGGAAAATAGAAACTACTATAGAGGGAAAAGAGAAAATTTGATAACACAGTTTTAGAAAAGGTGGCACAAAAGATTGCCATAGATCAAGTGGAACTATCCAAGATTCTTGTTAATTTTGAGAGTATTGTAAATAGTGTTGTTCCTTGTTTGTAAAACAAAGTGATACTACAAACTTCACCAAGGAAATCAAGGACAGGTTGTCAAAGATTGATACTGATTGGAAGGTAAGTGTAGACCTCAACACATTTTACAAAGATTAGGTATTTGATAGACTTGCAAGCAGAGTTACTAAGGGAGGAAGAAAGAATGAAGGCTACACTGGCAAAAATTAAGAGTATGATAATTCCAAACCTAGATATAATGTAGAAACACATTGTTCATGCAAATACATTAATCCATATGATGGATTTATCAACTGAAGTTCAGGTAGCTTTGCATACTTCAAAAGTTTTGCAAGAAAATTGGGACAAAATCATGTCTCTAGTTTTGAAGGTACATAGTGATTTTCTCTCATATTTTGGTGTTACCTTGTAATTATACACTTTTGGCATTTGTTTCAAAAACAAGGGTAAAATATACTATAGAATATAAAAAGGTGGAAATATGTAAAAATTGAGAAATATAGTTGTATAGAAGGAATTTATGTTCAACAAAGCTATAAAATTGTTTTTGAAAAATAAAAAACAAAGTCAGTGTCAACCAAGTATCAACACAATAGTGAAAACTAAGTTACTGACCCAAGTACATTGATAGGGGAGTTTTGACTTATCTTTTTGAGTATTCAAAGTTTTTGGAATGATAACTATTTTTTTCACTAATGCCAAAGCAAGAGATTTTTAATCTTATGGCCAAATCATTTGTCAACTAGTGCCAAATCACTTGATCATTTTGTTGGTCACATTGCTATAGAGCTTCATAATGCTAACCAAGCTATTGTAGTGTTAGCTGGACTATTGTGGTGTTAACTAAGCATTGTAGTGTAAATTGAGTTGTTGTAGTATAAGTAGAAAGTAAGTGTTAACTACACATAATAGAAAGACAGTGTAAACCAAGATAGTCGTGTTGATCAAGTAAAGAAAATGTAGTGTTGACTAAACTTTAGTGTCAATTGAGTTCTATAGTATTTTTTGAGTGATCAGTGCTAACCGAGTTCATGTCTAGTCTCAAGAGATCAATATGGACTGAGCACCAATGTCAACTGAGTGCTAGAGTTTGTTGAGTTCAATGTCTTGCTAAGTTTATGAATATCACCCAAGTGGTCTTTAGAACCTGAGTATTAGTAGTGAACTAACTTTGTGGAGATTGTTGAATTTTGTATTGTAGCTATTTGATTTGGTATATATGTAAGATATCTTGTCATATCCAAATTTTTATATGTATCAATTATGAAAGTGAATTGAAGAGTAAAGGCTACAAGTAGTATAAGGAAAATTAGAGTCTCATCTATCACAACAAGGTGATCATTTTACATCAAAGAAATCTTGTTTAGCAAACCAAGTTATAGAGTAGAGACCAGCCACTAATTCATCCTAGTAGGTGCATCAATCAAATCCTCTAACAAGGTGGACTTAACAATCTTATGCTAAATCTCCTAAATGAGTGCATACTTCATTGTGTTGTATAAATCCTTTTACAAGGTGGACCTAACAGTCCTTATTTCTCTTAATAGGGTAGATCACCAAAAGTGATCATTGGTAAGTCTTAATAGGCCAACTTTATACTACAATAATAAAGATTGTCGGTATCATCCCCACCCTAGTTTTACTTTCTATTTGGAAGGTTTTTGGGTTACCAAATATTGTGTCAACTGTTATAAATGTTTTATTGCATTCAATCTTTCATGCATGCAATTAGATAAGATTAGATCAATGATAGTTAATTGGTGAATTAAAGTTAAAGTTTTATTGGTTCCTGATTCACCCCTCCCCCCCCACCCGATTAACCTAGCCTTCTCTACATTTTTGAAAATATGTATTTAGAACCATTATGAATAATCTTTAATGATAGAAGAGAGTATGGTCAAAATTAAGTGATTAAAGTAATATCATCAAAAAATATATAGATACATTTTTATAATCAACTTGATATATTAATAAGATCTCATGCTCATTCAAAAAGGTATTACTTCAAATAATGGTATATTCTAAAGAAATGTTTACTAACTATTTTACTAGGTCTTTGGGAAGTGAAGGTTTTATAAAATCATTTCAAGATTCCTAATTATTTAAAAATATCCTATATTGTATTTTTTGTATAGGGCTATGATCCTAGAGTTTTTGTCATGCCTAACCTTACTCTTTCCTATTTCTCTTCATTTGCCTTAGTTGTTGTTGTGATTCAAGTTCATTGCTCTGATATTATCAAACTTTTTTTGTTAATTTTTAAAATTTAATTAGTTAAATTTGGTCTGTGTTGATACAGTTATAGTAATCATTATCTGTTTATGTTAGTTTAATTGTGATAAGGATTCAGCTATTTCGAACTGACTGATAATGTTGATTCTTAATATATGTTTGAACTCAGAATAGATACTAATTTTGAGTTGGATGGTAGTGAATTTAATTAAATAATAGATTGCATGACTTTAGCATTGAAGTAATATGTTAGGCATTGCATTTCTAATTTGATTCATGTTAAGAATTAACTATATTCTTTTAAGATAAGCATGGATGTTTTACAGAATTTTAGAAAATTAAACACATTGTTATGAATATGGAAAATTCATTTTGGTGTTACTCAGATTGGGAAACTCTCATTTATATTGACGTTTTCTCACCTATATATATATGTATGTATGTATGTATTTTACTAGTGAAATTTATAAATTTAAGAGTCAATGTTAGCTCATGTAAATACTTATATATAATAAGTTTACATCTTTTAATAATTCACACAAATTTAAAAGTGTGAAGTCATTATATTAAGTTGCTATGTTTGATCACCGCAGCTATAGCATGGAAGTTATTGTTTTGCCCCTTTTTTTTATATTGGATATAGGGATTTTATTGTCATAAAACCCTAGGGGGGTTTCTTATATTTTGAAAGGGTCATATGATATTGTTTTTGAAAGCCAATTTGTGGCGGTGAATATGGGTTGTCATTGTACCCAGTCCTATAGTTTAATTAATGCATGAAGGTGGGAAGTAATGGCACTTAGGAATGAGTCAGCCATTCCATCTTGGTGTTGAAAATTGTAGGGTTTTGGCAAATATTTGAACCGCTTGCTTTGTGAAGTAAACCACCTGTGTGGTGTTGCTGTTGAATAGGCAACATGGCTGGAATGGAGCTCTATTTTATGAGACTTAGTTTGTTGTATTGCTCTCAGCTATAGTTATTCCTTTTGAGGTTTCTCTCAAGGCTATCGATTCAATTTTTAGGGCTTTGGAGGCGAGCATAATCTCAGAGCAGTGGGTTGAGCGTTTGTTCACCTTCTCAGATTTTGGAGGTAGGGGGCCTTTCTTATAACTCTATACTCTATTTTTTGGTGTGTTTTTTCTTTTGAAATTGCTAAAAAAAAAAAAAATGTTGTTTAAAACGATTGGTTACAATTTCGTATATATCGACACCCATGGTTGGGTGTATGCAGGGTTCAAAGTTATTGAACTCTGTGTACATCCAAAAATGGATGTGGGTATAGCATGACCGCTAAGGAAACTTTGCATGCTGTATTAGCAAATTTTGGGTTTAATGTTAAAATATCATAAAGGCTCTCGAGCAGCCGATACTTTGTGTTAATGGGCATTATGTTTCAATTTCAATTTGGAAATTCTTATGCTGTCTAATTTTAGTTATCTTGCTTTTATGAGATTTGGAAACTAGATGGTGACATTATGGTAATAACAGAGGCATTTCATCATATAGTTGTAGGTAGTTAAGGTATGAGTATTTCATGGAATGTTATGCATTCGCCTTGCTTAAACAACCTTATGAAACTTAGAAGATGTGTCTCTATTTCACAATAAGAAATGAGGGTATAAATCTCGAGCCTGTTTTATGAATTATTTAGATATAAAAATACGGGTATTAGACTTAGTCCAACCCACAGTGTATGCTTTTAAACATCAAAATTTTAAAATCTTAGTGTTATGCAAGTTGTATGAATCTAAACTTAGATGAACATCTACATAAACCGTGGTTGGGTATTTAGTCTTATGGATAGTTCAAAATTTTATTAGATGAAACAATAGCATTTGCCAGCAATATGAACGTGTGTTGTAGGCAGTCAATACCAAGGAGAATTTTCGTGATAGAATAACTTGTCATCAGCAATAGATGTTTAGAATATTTGGAAAACTTGGTAAAATTATTGTTCTCAACACCGGTAATGATATCTCATCAAATAGTTAGAAGGAAATTTGATTTCTAGTTGATTTATAACACTGCGACAACATATTTCTCATTAAGTTTTTAAAAGTAGAAAGGCATCTAGTTATAACAACTGTCGTTTAATGAGTTTTGCATGTGAATTGATTTCATTTATAATTGTATAAGATATTTGTAATAGTAGAATTTCATAGCTGTTGATTACTTAATATTTGGAATGAAAATGATGTTGGATAGCAAGTGTGCATTTTAAATTATGATCTTTTATATAGAAAAACATTACTAAGCCTAGATATGTAGAAGTCTGCCAGATATAAATAAATTAGTTGAATATGTTTTGAAGCATTCTGATGAACATTTATATGATGTTAGAAAATTAAATTTTATGAATTAGAAATCTTTTATTATAAAGAGGAGTTTCAGTTCATTATTGTAATGAAGTTGTTTCAAGCATGAGATAGATTATGATTTGTGTTGATGGTTTTTCCTTTAAAACAAGAATATCATACGCATTTTAATCTATATCTTGGTCAATTAGAGGATAAATGTAGATGGTTTGGTTAGCTAGAAATTGATGCATAGTATGAAGATTCTGTAAGTATTGTTGAGCGGAGGCTAGTTCAATTGTATTTGCATGATCTTGATATTATAGGTTTTATTTCTGATGAATAAACTATCTATATTTATCTTTGAACTTGGCAGAATAAGATGTGTTACAAACATGTTAAAGAATGTAGTATCATTTTGTATATTGATATTATATTTGTTGCATGTACATTCTTTGTATATCTGATTGAGGTGTATTTTAAGAATAGCTGTGATGAATGTATATTGAGGTGGTTGAATTTGGTTTATCCTATTCATTTAATAAATTTAGTGATAACTTTAAAATAAATTGGGTGGGTTAATTTCATATAAAAGATAATTGGCCTTACCTATAACTTAAACCTATATGGTTAAGTACAGAGAACAAGGCTTATCTCTATTTTGTCATTGACAAGTATAATAGAGAATTCTGTTATGTGTTGACTATGGGCATACCATACATGGGTGAAAAATCTTATTGCCATAACGATGACACCTCAGTATATATATGATTGATTTACAAGTTATTCTTAATGCGAGTTTAATTTTGCAATGATGAGTAAATGTTTACTTCTTACTTATTATTTATGAAACTGCGCTATGTTGAAGTAATCAGATATTTGCATTATATTTATGTATATGTTTATACTAACGTGTATGCAGATGGATTACGCTCTTATATCAGTGTGTACTAAGCCCCCTTGCTGTGTTGTGTTTCGTTATTGTATGTTTTCCAAGTGCTTTGAGTTTTCAAGTAGCTAAAGATGCTTATTAAAGTTCTTCTTGAATCATTATTCATTTGCTTGTAGGGTCCATATTTTTGGACATAGGAATTTAAGGATGAGATTGTACTTCATGATTATACTGAACTCAATATGTTTTAGAATCTTTACGGAATCATATTTGGATGATGTTTACTTGTATTTTGAGGTTTTCAGATTGAGAATGGTTCAATCTATGTACTTGTACTTGTATTAAGTGGAGTTAAATAAATAAAAAATATTGCATACTTTGTACTTGTTTTTGGATTCTTTTTTTTTGTTATTGTTAGTAGTAGTGTTACAGTTTCTTTCTGGTTCTTCCATTGGGGAGCCCTGTAAATCAATTTATTAATAATATATTTGGTCGCTTGTCCACCTTTGCCCAAAAAAAAAAAATCATTATGTATTTCAGTTTTGAATTTATATTTGATTCAAGATACTAATAGTTCTTTATTATCTAATTATATAAATCAATAATAATAGTATTAATAATTTCTAATTTAATAAATTTAACATAAGTGTTTCTATACAGTTTCGGTTGAAAATGGGGTGTAACCAATTTGGATAGAAGGGTTTCATGCTAAGTGGAATGATGTTACCCACAAGAGGGTATAGGAAAGATGTCATGTATGTTCTGAAAAAAAGAGGACATTAAGAAGGAATTTGATAGAGTAAAGGTCTTACATGCTCAATTGATTCAAGAAGACATTGAATATTATTGGCCACCAATAATTGAGGGAAAATTGTAAAAAATAAATATAAAAGAAGGAACACATAAATATAGTTGAAAAAGGGAAGCGATAAGTTAGCTTGAAAAGAGAGGAGTGACATAGTTTTGAGTTGTTATCTTGCATTATGCTTAATGACAGGAATCCTTTAATACTTCTCCCTTGAAAGCTAATCTGTGATCAACTCCAAGGCTCTGAGTGATCTTCCAACCTACTGGAATCCACTCAGTAAAAGATAAATGTGAGTGTTCATGATGAGGCCTTTGTTGGTTCGACCAATTTATGATAAGATGTTGATCTTCTTGCTATCTCAAAAAAAGGTATCCATAAAAAGAAATATATTTTTCCATTTTTTCTATTTATAATGAATGCAGTTTTAACTATGCAACTATATGAATTCCTAAATTAACCAAGTTTTTGTAAAGAAAATAACGAAGATAGGGTAACAAGAAGTTTAAGAAAATGATTTGAAAAGTAAATCCCTAATGGACATAAGTCATAGAAACAACATGTTTGTGAGTTAAGCCTTTGGAAAGATCGATAGGTAACCAATGAAAATAGGAGCAAAGCTTCCTTAATTCCACTGATGCAATCATCGATGGGAATTTAATAACTATATGATTTTTCACTTTTTATTAGATCATAAGGCCATAGAAAGTGCACTCATGTGATACAAATAGATTATGTATAAACAGTAGGTGATCTCTTCTCCAACTAAGTAAGTTAGTAGAATTCATCAACACACGGCAAACACAAGAACTAAAAATATTGCACAATAAAATCAACACAATAAAACTTATATTGGCTCCATTATTATCATGAACAATAATTCACAAAAATAAAACACTCGGACAAGAATAGCTGCCCTAAGAATGAGAGCACCAAAAGCATATATTATTGCATCAAAATAATAGCATGGAATACAAATTACATTTTTGAATTTATCAAAAATCAACTCCTCAATTTTTGTTGAGAGTGAGAGATATCTTCAAGCAAACATATGCTTCTAGAAATATTAAAAAAATCTAATTATGTAAAAACTAACTCTCTAAATGGTGCTATGCACGACTCCACCCTTGTTTATATCAAGTAATGTGTACATGAGCCTTTACTACTGCAGTAGCAGAGCGGAAAATATGATAAGTAATGTTTTCCGTTTTGTGTGTGTTTTAAATTTAAATGTTTTCAATAATGTCCTACACGTGGTGGCATACCTAGAGTAGCAATTCAATGAGCTCTCCAGATATAGCCACCTAGGACCAGGTGTGTGGATTTTAAAATTAGAATAGTTGTTTTAATTTGTAGTTGTGCTAAATAATTAAAGAGAATTCCATCAAATATTGGTGACAGATAATAGGCAGTTACAAGAATACCCATGATTGCTGCATGGTATTGATGGTGAAACATCTTTCAGATTCCTATTCTTAGCAGTTACAAGAATATCCATGATTGCTGCATGGTATTGATGGTAAAGCATCTTTCAGATTCCTATTCTTAGCAATTACAAGAATATCCATGATTGCTGCATGGTATTAATGGTAAACCATCTTTCAGATTCCTATTCTTAGCAGTTACAAGAATATCCATGATTGTTGTATGGTATTGATGGTAAAACGTCTTTCAGATTCCTATTCTTAGATGGAAAAGAAAACATTTTTATTACTACTGGACAGCAAGGCCAGTTAGACTTTGGTTATTAAAAAGAGAATCTTTTATGTAAAAAGAAAGGATTCAAACTTGGGGAGGAATGGGAAGTTTTATGTCTCCTTTGGTTTCCTGCATTTTTTTTTTTTCAAGATTATGGTTCTACTATTATGCTTCATATATTTCTCATGGCAATCAGTTTAGGGAATAACAATTGCAGAAAAATGTACTCTGATGCGGGGTCAATATCTCAGGTTTGAACTGTTGGATTTCTCTCAAAATTTTATATGTTGTTTGAAACCTAGTTAGGCCAAATACCAATGGTTGGATTGAGTAAATCTTTTTTGGTTTGAAAGTTATTCATGTCTGAGTGTGGGTCTATCCGAAGGCAGCAAGAAGATATTTGGGGGATTTATTTTCACAAAAAATGTACTCTAATGCGGAGTCAATATCTCGGGTTTGAACCGTTGAATTTCTCTCAAATTTTTATATGTTGTTTGAAACCTAGTTACACCAAATATCAATGGTTGGATTGAGTAAATCTTTTCTAGTTCGAAATTTATTCATGTCTGAGTGCGGGTCTATCTGAAGGCAGCAAGAAAATATTTTGGGGGATTTTATTTTCAAAGTTTTGTTTATTGAATCTGATTTTAGTGTGTGATCCTAAAGGTTGTAGATGCCCCTTGAAGCAACTCAGTTAAGTGACTGATTCCTCCTGAGTTTTCCAAGGTGTGGCTCTGCATCATTTTTGGTATCAGAGCTTGAGAGTTGCAGGTTGTGAAGTTATATGTTGAACGCCCCTAATCAAGATTCTTCAATAGGGTCAAACAAGATGGTGACCAATGCAGAGTTAGCGAAGAAAGTCAAGGAGCAAGAAGAACTTCTCCAGAAAGAGAATAGAGAGTTGAAGGGGATAGTGGCAGAATTAGCCAGTAAGTTGAACACATGAAGAATGTGGTTGCGAAGAAAGAAATGAAAGAAGAAGTAGAAGAGGAGGAAGAACTACCCAAGGATGAGGAAGATGAAATATCTGAGAATGAGAAGCCATTTTTTAAAGCTTTAAAGGCTTTGGGAGGAAAACCCATTGAGTTGCCTATGTTTATAGGAAAGATGGACGCTGAATTAGTGTTGGAATGGATTGAAGCTCTAGAGAATCATTTTGAATGTGCGAAAGTTTTAGAATCACAGCAAGTTAAATTAGCTAAATCTAGAATGAAGGGAGTAGCCCTTACATGGTGGAATTTTGTGCAAGAAGAAAGGGTAAAAGAGGATAAAAGGAAGATTTGTTCATGGAAGAAGATGGTGTCAATGATAAGAGAGATGTATCTCCCTGAAGACTATGAGGTACAGTTGCATCAGAAGAGGCAGAATCTCAGACAAAGGGATATAGATGTCTGTACTTATACAGAAGAATTTCAGAAGTTAAGTCTAAGGTCAAAATTTGCAGAACTTGAGAGTATCAAGGTAGCAAGATACCTAAATGGTTTGAGGATGAACATACAAGAAGAGTTGCAGTTGTTGAGTCCTAACACCGTAGCTAAGTGCTATCAGCTAGCTTTGAAGGTGGAAGAGAAAATCAAAAGGAGACAAGAAAATAACAACAGAGGCAGAGGAAGGTAGCCATTCAGAGGAAGAGGTACATTTAGAGGAAGAAGTCCAAATTTTCAACCACAAATAGAGCTGCATAATGAAGTTAACAAGTTTGATAATTTCAGAGGAAGTTTCAAAGGTAGAAGGCCAAATTTTAGAGAAAGATCACCAGGAAGGACAAATGGACCAATAAGATGCTACAACTATAATCAAGAAGGTCATATGACACACAAATGTCTAGCAAAAGCAAGCTCTAGTACTTGTGGCGAAAAGAGAATACACCTGGCACAAGAAGCGGATTTACAAGAAGATTCAGAAAGTTATGGTTATCCAGAAAAGGGGGAAGCACTTATGATGAGAAGAACACTGTTGAAAATGCCTGTCAAAGAAGAACCACCACAAAGGAAGTCCAGTTTTAGAACTACTTGTAAATCTGGAGGAAAAGTTTGTAAGGTACTGGTAGACTCTGGTTCTACAAAAAATTTTCTTTCTCTTGAAATGGTGGAAAAGTTAAAGCTACCAAGAATACAACACCCGTATCCTTACAAAGTATCTTGGTTAAATAAAGGACAACAGACTATAGTAGAAGAGCAAGCTTGGGTAGAATTTTAGATTGGAGCCTATAAAGATAGATTATTGTTTGATATTGTTAATATGGATGCATGCCATTTACTTTTTGGCAGACCATGGCAATATGATCTCAAGGCACATCACGATGGAGTGAAGAATACGTATACCATTACAAAAAATGGAAAGGTCATTGAATTGATACCTTTAGTTGAGCCAAGTCAAGAAGAATCAAAAGCCACAGAAGCCAAAGTTATGGTGATGGGTAAGAAAGAATTTTTGAAAGAGGTGAAAGGAAAGAAGTGTCCACTCTTTGCACTGGTTCCTGTACTCAAAAATAAATTACAAAATGATGCTAAAAATCAGACTGAGGAAGAAAATTCAAAGATGGAGTCTTCAAACTTGAAGGTGAAAGTGACAGAAAAGAAGAAGGAAAAGGTGCTTGAATAAGTGGAACCAACTCTAGACAAGTACAAAGAAATTATAGCTGATGGAATACCAAGAAGTCTCCCACAAGTGCAAGAAATCAGTCATTGTATTGATCTCATACCAGGATCAACATTACCAAAAAAGGTGGCATATAAGCTAACACCACAACAAAATGAAGAAATGGCAAGACAAATTGAAGAATTTGTTGAAGCTATTAAAGAGGTCCAAGATCAAGTCAAGTTGCAGCTACAGAATTCAAATCAGAAGTACAAAGAAGTTGCTAATCAGAAAAGAAGAGAAGTACAATTCGAAGTTGGTGATTTAGTATGGGCACATTTGAAGAAAGAAAGGTTACCCCAAACGAAGAATACAAAGTTACTACCTAAGAAGGTTGGTCCTTGTCAAATTCTGGAAAAATATGGACATAATGCATACAAAATTCAGTTACCTATAGACATTGGTATTTCACCCATATTCAATGTTTGTGATCTCACACGATACAAAGGTTCTAAAACACAAGCCATACATGAAGATTCAGTAACAGAAGATCTGCAACAAGTACCTAAACCAGCACCACCTCAATTGGAGAAAATCCTAGATACAAAAATAAAGAAGACTTGCAGACGACAATACACTCAGTATTTAGTCAAATGGAAGAAAAAACCAGTGACAGAGGCTATTTGGATGGATGAGAAACAAATAAACAAGTATGGTTCATCCGTTCAAGATCTCATCTCAAGTGGACTTGAGATTCTTTCTATAGGGGAGTATGCTGCAGTAGCAGAGCGGAAAATATGATAAGTAATGTTTTATGTTTTGTGTGTGTTTTAAATTTAAATGTTTTCAATAATGTCCTACATGTGGTGGTATACCTAGAGTAGCAATTCGATGAGCTCTCCAGATATAGCCACCTAGGACCAGGTGTGTGGATTTTAAAATTAGAATAGTTGTTTTAATTCATAGTTGTGCTAAATAATTAAAGAGAATTCCATCAAATACTAGTGACAGATAATAGGAAGTTACAAGAATAGCCATGATTGGTGCATGGTATTGATGGTAAAACATCTTTCAAATTCCTATTCTTAGCAGTTACAAGAATATCCATGATTGTTGCATGGTATTGATGGTAAAGCATCTTTCAGATTCCTATTCTTAGCAGTTACAAGAATATCCATGATTGCTGCATGGTATTGATGGTAAAGCATCTTTCAAATTCCTATTCTTAGTAGTTACGAGAATATCCATGATTGCTGCATGGTATTGATGGTAAAACATCTTTCAGATTCCTATTCTTAGATGGAAAAGAAAACATTTTTATTACTACTAGACAGCAAGGCTCGTCAGACTTTGGTTATTAAAAAGCCAATCTTTTATGTAAAAAGAAAGGATTCAAACTTGGGGAGGAATGGGAAGTTTTATGTCTCCTTTGGTTGCCTGCTCTTTTTTTTTCAAGATTATGGTTCTACTGTTATGCTTCATATATTCCTCATGGCAATCATTTTAGGGAATAACAATTGCAGAAAAATGTACTCTGATGCGGGGTCAATATCTCAGGTTTGAACTGTTGGATTTTTCTCAAATTTTTATATGTGTTTTGAAACCTAGTTATGCCAAATATCAATGGTTGGATTGAGTAAATCTTTTCTTGTTCGAAAGTTATTCATGTCTGAGTGCGGGTCTATCTGAAGGCAACAAGAAGATATTTTGGGGGATTTATTTTTAGAAAAAATGTACTCTAATGCGGGGTCAATATCTCGGGTTTGAACCGTTGGATTTCTCTCAAATTTTTATATGTTGTTTGAAACCTAGTTACACCAAATATCAACGGTTTGATTGAGTAAATCTATTCTGGTTCGAAATTTATTCATGTCTGAGTGTGGGTCTATCCGAAGGCAGCAAGAAGATATTTTGAGGGATTTTAGTTTCAAAGTTTTGTTTATTGAATCTGATTTTAGTGTGTGATCCTGAAGGTTGTAGATGCCCCTTGAAGCAACTCAGTTGAGTGAATGATTCCTCCTGAGTTTTCCAACGTGTGGCTCTACATAATTTACATGTCTTAAAAATAATGAAAGAAGAAGTAGATAAGAAGAGGGAAGCTATAAGAGGATCTAGAAGTCACTGGAAGCTCTAAAAGTGGAAGCTTGACCTTCTCTTTGGGAGTTTCTATGAGTTAAACTACTATCAAAATTCATTTTTAGTGCATGGAAAGCTCTAAATTAGGAACTAGTAATTAACTGTCAGTGCTCCTTTGACTTCTTCAAAAATTTTGGCATAATGTAATGCGCGCATTTTAGAGTAAGGTTTAGGACTACATAATAATAACTATCAAAGATTGATTAAAATTATTGTATGATATCTATTTTTTTTATGATCCTAGAATGAATGGTTTATTAATTTTTTTAGCTATAGAATTACCTTTTTCTAAGGTTGTGCCCTTTGGAAGATCATACTTAATTAAATTATATGATATCCAATATTAATAATTGCATCATTTAACTATATAATATTATGATTTAATCTCTAAATATATGATAATTATAATATTTGTAATACATTATCTATATTATATTATTTAATATAGTATGTAATATCTCTTTTTATTTATTTATCTTATTATCAATAGTTACTATAATAGTATTTGTATTCATGTGTTTAAATATATGATCATTTATTTGTTTATAATATAATTCTAATATCTATTATATTATTATTTATTATCTATCTTTACTTAAAATAAAAGTATTATTAGTTATTTATAAATATTTTATATATATAATTTTTAATATTTTAATAATTATTAGATATTATTTTAGTGGGGCTATTATAGTCCTCTCCTCTCAAATTTTCTTGTCCTCAAGCAATTGATTTGATCCCTTATTAATTCATAGTCTGGATTCATTCTCTTTCCTACATATGTGTTAGACACTTGCAAATTAAACATGTTAGTATATAATAGCATGTACAAAAACATATGAATGAAGACACAAAGTAGACACATTAATGCATGAAGATGCAATGCAAACATGAGGTAGACACACAAACACATGAAGACACAAAGAAGGCATGAAGCAGACATATTAATGCATCAAGATGCGATGTAGACACATAATATACATGTTAGAATCTAGCTTAAAAATTAAAATAAGAAACAGGCAAGGAAATGTTTTACCACTTTTGTCATGAATGTCCTGCTCCTTTCCCTTGAAATAAAAGGTTCTTAAAGATGCATGTTTTCTATAGCTAGTACTATAATAGGGTGTATAATTCCATGGTGGATGATAGATTTACTACTACTCAAGTTTGGACATGCTCAGCTTGGTTTTCCCTCATAATTTTAATCCATATTTGGATTATCTTGCCCCAATGTGACTAATTTACTCCAGCCCCTATGTAGACTCCCTACCCACTAGGAACATGCTTAATTTTGATGTGGATGGTAGATTTACTACTTCTCGAGGTTGGACACACTTAGCTTGGGGCTCCCTCAGATCTTAATCCATATTGGGATTCTCTCACCCCAATGCAAGTGATTTACTCCTCCCCCTATGCCCACTCCCTATCCACTAGGAACATGTTTAATTTCAATATGGATGTAAGGTTTATTGTTGGTTGAGTTTGGACACTCTCAGCTTGGAGCTCCCTTAGATCTTCAAATCCATATTGGGATTCTTATGCCTCAATGTGACTAATTTAATCCTCACCCTATGCGCACTCCCTATTCACTAATATAAGGGGTCTTATCAAGTTATTCATAGCTTATTAATAATATTATATTAAATGCCCCTCTTAAATACCTTGGAGGTGCACAATTCTTATTCTTCTTTTTTGTTACTCTTCACTCTCTTTCTTTTTTTGAATTGTCCCTTGTTAAATTGATCACAATATAGTCTCTATCACATTATTTAGAAGTTCCACTATATTTCTTTTATACTTCTTGCACATGTCTAAATTATAGAAATGTGTAGATATCTGAAGAATAATAGTTGGAAAGTATTGCAAGATCAAAATCTACTATGGAGATGTAGATTCAAATAAAGGTTACAGCTTGTTTAAGGCTCTTAACATTCTACATAGTAGAATGGTACTTTTCACTTTGATGGTCCCAAGACATTAGTAATAACTTTTATTCATTCCATGTTTAGTTTAGGATGGGTCCTTCCTTTGCAACAATTGAAAACTTCCTAAAGAATCATATCTACATCAATACAGACCTAAACTTTCTCACTTACAATGATTTCACACATTTAGTATCAGTATTTTAGAAGATCTACCAACAAATCATATCTTTATTTTAGAAAATCTGCCAACAAAACTATGATTTAAACTATAAGTGAAAGGTCATTCTCTTCCTTATCAAATCACTTTTCACTATAGATACATGATCATTTAGATAAGTTAAAGATTTACATAAAATAACAACTTCTCTTTTGAATGAATCTTCATCGCCCATTCTCATCTCAATCATCGTAAAAATGCCATGTAAATCATTAAACATAATGTTATCAACACCTATGACTTCTCCAATTGTAAAATGTCTTAGAACTTATCCTCAAAGGTCAATGATCTTAAGTTTTAACATCATCTAAACAACAATAGAATCTTTTATATCTTCTCCAATATAATATTTTCAACTCAGTCCACAATTCCTTCAGGATAATTGAGTTTTCACCAATGATGCTAAATAATTATATAGATTGTATAGCTTGAATGACAAGGTGATGAAATATAATTTTAGAGTCATAACTTTCCAATGTTAGTATTTCTCCACAATAAATACCCTCCAAAATTTTAAGAGAGGAATGCAATATTTTGCATGAAAAAAAATTCATGGCCCACTCTAAGTTCATTTGCAAAAACACTTGGACTTCCAAAGATATCACTTCTTTCCTTTGGCAAAATGGTCTCTATGAAACTTTTCAGCATTGGATTGAAATTTAATTAAATATCTATGCTACTTCATAATCTTTTCCTACTCTATTGTGAATAGAAGATCTATCAATTCCTTCTTCAATTCAAACACTCCAATACTCTACCTGCAGAACCATGCATGGGATTGCTTACTCTTGCATTTTATTCATACACAATATTGTTCATTTCATTTTAGTATATCCACTTGGCCATATTTTCCATGGCCAAATCTATGGTTAAATCATTCTCCTATCTTACATTAGAACAAATAAATGTTGTCTTTGCATGAATGGGTTTTGAAACTTCTATTCTACCATCTTTTGCAATATTTGCAATTTTCACCCCTTTCTACATTTGCAGTTTTGGCTTTTTAATTTTGGAAATCTATCTTTTAAATTGGCCCTTTTGAATCTTATAGACTGTAAATTTGTCTCTGGTTAAATGATTTTGTAGTGATGCATCTCACTTGAATTAAATGACTTTATAACAATTTGTTTTAGTTAACAAATCATGACCTTTATTTTTGTTGAAATAAGATCAATCAAATGCCTTAAATATGATCACAACTTTCACTTTATCAATTCTTTTCCTTTTTATTAGTTTGCATAGGCTTATGAGAAAGATGTAATGATTCAAGCTTGACACCTCTCAAACATCGCTCAATACCATCAATATATATTTAATCTAGTTCCAACATCAAACACATCCTTTTCTCTATATGTTACCATATCTCTACATGTATATGTTGACCAAATATGATCACAAATAATAGAGAAATAAAGGCCCGTGCTTCAGAGATATTTGTTCTTGATTGCATTGCTATTCATGTGTATGATTCTTCATATGTGATATGCTCTTCTAGTGTTCATATTCCGATCATTGTGTGTAAACCTTCTTGCCGTAAGATTTTTATATGTTATCTCCATCAGTAATTACCAGGCTTCTCTTACAACACCTCCCAAGTATCTTACTCTTCTTACTGTAATCCAGATAGTTATCTGATGTTCCATGGAGACTTCAACATATCACCATTGACTAATATATCCCTTGATTAATAATTCCTCTTAAATGAATCATTCTTTGAGTCATGGTCTTTTAATGCTAAGGATATGAATCATTGAATATGAGTTATCTTCCATTCATCAAATGAACTGGTCTTCTAATTAATCCTCTTTTGTGGAACCACAATTTTTAGTCTTTTTATGTAATATATTCTTCATAGGATGGCAAGAAAAACTTGCTCTAATACCAATTGTAATGTGCCCATTTCGGACTTAGGTTTAGGACTGCATAATAATAGTTGTCAAAGATTGATTAAAATTATTGTATGATATCTAATTTTTTTGATGATCCAAGAATGAATGATTTATTGAATTTTATAGCTATAAATTGCATTTTTTTCTAAGGTTGTGTCCTTTGGAAGATCATATTTAATTGAATTATATGATATCCAATATTAATAATTGCATCATTTAAGTATCTAATACTATGATTTAATCTCTAAATATATGATAATTATAATATTTGTAATACATTATCTATATTATATTATTTAATATGGTATGTAATATCTCTTTTTATTAATATTATTATCAATAGTTACTATAATAGTATTTATATTCATGCATTTAAATATATGATCATTTATTTGTTTATAATATAATTTTAATATATATTATATTATTATTTATTTATCTATCTATACTTAAAATAAAAGTATTATTAGTTATTTATGATTATTATATATATGTTTTTTTTTTTTGTATCTTAATAATTATTAAATATTATTTTAGTGGGCATATTACATGCACCTTCAGAGTAACACACCTTGTGCACCTACACACCTTGATGAAATTTGTACAACATTCTCAATTCACCAAAAAATCAAAGTTCTTAGTTGTGAAAATGATTTCTGAGTTTTTCTCAGACGAGGCTTGGGAGCACTCTAGTGTACTTATTTTAACCTTTTTTGATGATTTACCCTCTTTATAGCCAACATTTTCATAGACTTGAATTCCTTCTACTTCTTCTATCTAAACTCCCAAAGTACATATGTTGAATCTTATCATTAATAGTTTCAAAAGATGAGGAACTTATTCTAGTTCATGTGTCCAACAACTATATCTTTGATCTTCAGTGTAAATTCATGAATCAAAACTTACATGTGACTCCTTTGAAGGTTAAGGTTACCATCTTAAGTGAGATCTCTATTGCTACTAATAATGAAGATGCTATGATAATCTGTGCACTTGTGCGTTGTGCATCATAACTTCATGTTATGCACACTTGCAACCTTTGTGTTATGCACTGCGAAGTCTATTCCTTGAATTTTTCTTCTCTTCAACTACCAAATCATTTCCAATTAGAGACTATGTGATCTAGATTTTCCAAAGTCATCAAATGTTTGAAATTGTTTCATATCTCTTTTAACAAGCTTTCCTAGGCATTTTTAATTGGCTTTGTCAAAGGCCTTCTACTCAAAATTTCAAGTTGAAACTTTCATCGATCTCTAAAATTGGGATGCCAAAGGCTGGCCATTTTAGAGACTAAAATTAGATTCTTAGTTCTTCTTTCGAACAGTATAAATGGTTTTGAATTCCAAGCTCTAGGTCAAAAGTTATGACCCCAAAAAGTTAAGGATACCTTTCTATTTGCACAAAAGAGGATAAAATTAGTCTAGAGAGTTGAAAATCTAACCCAAACACTAAAATAGTTGATAACTAGTTCAATCCCCCCTAATAGCCCTAGAATGAAAAAAAAAAATGCACCTTGCACACCTTCATAGGTTCGCTAAGTGCATGGAATGGTCATTTAAAGACCATTTTAGCACAGTTGCGCACCTGCACACATGCAAAGAAAGTCTGAAGGGGGGGAAACTTAGTCCCATGTTTTTATGTGCACAAAGGGATGCGTACATGCACACATTGATGGTGCCTTTTTTGTTTCTTTAGAGAAAGTTGTGCATGCGCCCACCTTTGGGAGGTGCGGACATGCACACCTTTCCTTGGGCTTTTTGTGTTGTGTGTGCATGTTCAATGCACACCTTAGGAGGTGGGGGTCTGGAAGAGGTGCAAAAAGTAATGAGAGAATAGAAGAGGGGACCGAGATAGAGCACACCCTTTGGAGGTGCACACCTATACATGTGCGCATCTCCAAAGGAGTGAAGTGTGCACTTGCACATCTAACGAACCTCTGCAGCCCAGATGGGTGCACATGCACATTAGGTGTGCTAGTTTTCCCTTTAGCTCAAAAAGACATATCTATTTAAAAAATAATGAGTTCTAGCTCTAGATTTTCTTAGTTAGAGGAGCAGAGCTTGACCTAGACTCTAGGTGGAGTTCCCAAAATGACCTAGGTCATGGACTAGGGTTGTGGAAAACAAACAAGGGGGTTCCCATTTCTAGGAGAACTAGGCTCTGCATTGTGAAACCACAACACATGGTTGTGTGGTATAATAAATAATATATGAAGAAATCGATAAGCAATATTAGTAAGTAATTTACCATGCTAACATATCATAGTTAGGAGGTTTGTATGAGGATTTTTGGGGAGATTCATTACTTAAATAATAATAATAAGCCTTAAGAAGGGAAAAAAGAATAAGAGCAAATAAATTATGTATGAAATAAGTATTTTGGTGAATATAGAGAAATAAAAGAAATAGGGGAAAAATCACATAAAGAGGAAACTTGTGTATTCATGGAAATTGTTCTTTTGTATTCAAAAGGGAGAAGTTCTAAACATATTTATAATTTTCTACACTATCCAAAACTAATTTGGGGATTAAATGAAATCAAGGGTAAATACCAAGTGGGATCATTACATGTACTCCTTACATGTATGAACTAAAATGCTTTATTACACACACACTTGTGGGCTTGAGGACATTGGGTAAAATGGGGATGGAGGAATACTACAATTACCATTGAAAATCTTACCATAAAGTTTGATCATAATCAATAGATGATAATTTAGTTATCCAATAATTTATAAATTAAAGATAATAAAATAAATTATATGAAGTTGCAATTATTTACCTTTATATCAATGCCAATTGATGATTTCAAAAACATAACTTGTCATTACTTTATTATTATCACATAGTGCATTAGCATAATCATATGTGCATATATCTTCATAAAACCCATTAATATGGTTCCTCAAAGGTTGACTAAGCTCACTCTTAACTAAAGATTTCACACATTGTATAAGAGTTTTTATCAAGGCACTAATTGTACCTACAATGTCACCAGTTATAGGTTCCTTTACACTGGAATTACCAGTGACAAAATCAATATTATGCTTGCAAGGGGCCACTCTAGGTGCATTAGGGTCATGTTGTGCTCTCATTCTATCAAATGATGACCCCATGCCTCTACCATGAGATTTTAAAAGCCCAAAATCAGTTTGGATCTCATTAAGAACAATCTCACAATGTAACTTCCTCGAGAAATTATTGGAACATCATAATTATTACAAGGCGGGGTATCAAACACCATCTAACATCTATCCCAGAGTTTGTTTTTAATTTCTTTATGTATTTACCAATGGACTAGAAACCTCCACAAGTGTCACAATGTAACTTCCTCAGGAAATTATTGGAACATCATAATTATTACAAGGTGGGGTATCAAACACTGTCTAACATCTATCCCAGAGTTTGTTTTTAATTTCTTTATGTATTTACCAATCGACTAGAAACCTCTACAAGTGTTGTCATTATTTTCATTTTTGGATTTAGAAAGAGGCTGCAAAAATCAGTTTTTGGTATTTTTTTCTTCTTTATATTTTTATATGATAACTTAACTAGCTAAATTTATTTTCTTGTCATTTTCTTAATCTTATATTTAGTTCCCCACTAACTAAACCTATTTGGTTAAAGATTGTTTTTGATGATTTAGAAAGATTTTCCTTTCTAAGATTTGTATAAATAGATTGTTTTAACCTCCCAATTAAATATTCTAGGTTTGACTTTTTACTTTTTATTTGGTTTATCGAATTTAATTGTGTTCTAGGAAGAATTCTATGAATTGACAAAGGAGGTTGGAGTTTATTTTCTTTTCTATTTTCTTTAATCTTTTCTTCATGAGGAGAAGGTAAAAAAAATCTTGAGGGTTTGGTTTGGGAGGATTGTTCTTTAATTAAATCTAAAATTAAAATATCATAAAATGCCATCCTAAGGCTGAAGTTTGTTCATCCATAGGGCATGTTACCATTAGGGCACACACCCTCTTAGACATTCATCCTACATAAAATGGGGGACCAAAACAAAATTGGCACCTTTTGGTCCCTCATCTTTGTGAAAGAACCTCTTCTTGCATATATGTCAAAATAAGTTGGCCTATACAATATAGTAAATGTCAAATAAAGTCATCTAATTCCTTAAGAGGTGATTTTTAAATGGGATCCAAGCCCAATACATGTGTATTTATTTTATATCTCTTTATTGTGCTTGACCTTTAGAAATTCAAAATTGAAATGAGTGTGTAAGGGCATTTAAGCTCCCCATTTTAACATCTACATATGATCATAAGTAGTATATCATGCTTATGCAATAAAATCAATGTGCAAGAAACCTTTTGTGATTTCAAGTGCAATGAATCTCTTAGGATTCAACAATTGAAGAATCTTAGTTCAAGATATCTAGGTCTTCCTTTATTCAAAGGAAACCTTCTATCATATATGAAAGTTTCTCTCTTCTACAATAAAGAATTGGATCCATCCTTCTTCTCCATTCAAGGGACCAAAGATAAATACATTTCTGATCTAAGATTGTGCAAGTGTATATTCATTACTTTGGTGAATGAATCCATGTTTATTCAACACATCTATGTACAAACTTAAAATTGAATATTTTAATGTTGAGACCATTTAGCCCTTCTTAGTTTAGTTTTTCTCTTTTTGCCTTCTTCTAATCTTTCCTAAATTTCTAGATCATCGCTCATTTCTATGGATGACCCTTTAAGCATTACTTTATCATCTCTTTGGTCATATCTTTTGACTCTTTCAATATTTCCTAGATCTTTCAACCTTTTCCCTAAGACATCAATGTCCCCATTCCTTTGGAGACCCTCTAGTATAGGTCAACTCGATTAACTTTTATGAAGAGAGATTTGGGTTGCATATCCTAACATGTCTCAGATGTTTAAATTATTTTTATTCTATCACCCAATTGATTGGTTTTTTTTTTTCACCCCAAAAGTAGTAGATAAGAAGGCTCGGTAATTTTATTAATTTATCCATTCACATACATGATCAATAATTCACTTGTTCATGAAACATCAAGAAATAATTTTCAAGGAATTCTTCAAGAATTCATAATGATATATCATTTACTTCTTGCATAAAGATTCTCCCTTCAAGCTGGTAGTGGAGCTTGGCTTCCAAGGAGGAAATCTTTTATTCATTCATTAAAGTCCTCTTTTTGTTAATCAAGACATTAAAATTTTTTCCAATAATGAGGTATTTGCTTCTATAGTTTCATTTTAATTTCTTTAACTTAAGGGTAACACACTATCACACTTGATCACATACCAAATTAAATCTCAAGTGCAAAAGTAATTATATTCCTCATTTCTAGGTTCATCTCTACTTCATGATATAATTTCATTTATCAATATTATTATTTGAATTTAAGGTTGATTCCTCAATATAGGGATTGGCCAAGGAAAATTCTCCCAACAAACAAAATTAATTTTCCTTGTGTGTAGGAATAGGTTATTCAAATTATGAATTGGGATCCTAAAACTAATAGTCCAGAGATTTAGGAAAATTTTGGGTTAATTTTTTTTGTGGTCTTTGAACATGTTTTTTATCTCATAAACCTACTCATTCATGTCACCCAAATTTATTTTTACCTAGAGATCTTAGATTTTTAATACTTTTTTCTTTTCTGATCACAAGTTTGTATGCAGGTTTTTTGTAGTACTTTTAGTCTACAATTTTTTTAGTAGAAAATAACTTTTCATTGCACATTTTGGGGTTAGTATATTTTCCTCTAATGACATTGTTTCATAGATTTATTTTTTATGCTTTAATTAGACTAATTTACTCCATATTTATTATAGATCTAGCTCGTCTTTTTCATTTAATCAATTAGTTCAATTAATATATTTGTGTTGAACTTTTGATGAATATTTCATAAAGGATTATTTTCTTGCATGTTTCATTAGTATAATTCAGGTTTAGAATTGAAATACCTTCATCCTATTGTGTTTTACTAATCTAAATTTCAAGTTGTATTGATTGTTATGTTTGGAAGCCCATGTTTCTCTTATATTGAATGGCTTGGTGTGAATATATTTAGCTCATGAGTTCTCTCTTGTAGCTTACATTATTATATTAATTAATTCTATTCACCCCTAAACTATCTCAAAAAAGAACTCATAATCTTCATGGGCTTACTACATTCATGTCCATCCACTAGGTTTTGAAAATCAACTTGAATAGGTAAATTTTGTATTGCATTACATGCCTTACTTATTTGTATACGTTGAACTATAGGTTGGATTTGACCTATACCTTGATATGCCAAAAATTACGGTGCTTAATTCCATGTATTCGATTGGTTTCAAATCTCTATGAATCTAAATATATAGTTTGTTTGCCTATTATTACATTGAATAAAAATGTAACATTGTTGTGGAGAAGGGCCCTGCCTTTATCAAGTCCCCTTAGATTTTTAATACTTTTTTCTTTTCTGATCACAAGTTTGTATGCAGGTTTTTTGTAGTAGTTTTAGTCTACAATTTTTTTAGTAGAAAATAACTTTTCATTTCACATTTTGGGGTTAGTATGTTTTCTTCTAATGACATTGTTTCATAGATTTATTTTGTATACTTTAATTAGACTAATTTCCTCCATATTTATTATAGATCTAGCTCATCTTTTTCAATTAATATATCCATGTTCAACTTTTGATGAATATTTCATAAAAGATTGTTTTCTTGCATGTTCCGTTAGTATAATTTAGGTTTAGAATTGGAATACCTTCATCCTATTGTGTTTTTCTAATCTAAATTTCAAGTTTTATTGATTGTTATGTATGGAAGCCCTTGTTTCTCTTATATTGAATGGATTGGTGTGAATATATTTAGCTCATGAGTTCTCTCTTGTAGCTTACATTATTATATTAATTAATTACATTTACCCCTAAACTATCTCAAAAAGGAACTCATAATCTTCATGGGCTTACTACATTCATGTCCATCCACTAGGTTTTGAAAATCAACTTGAATAGGTACATTTTGTATTACATTACATGGCTTACTTATTTGTATTTTAGGTCCAATCCCAATATAGGGGTTTAATAAAGATAGGGCCCTTCTCCACAATAATGTTACATTTTTATTCGGTGTAATAATAGGTGAACAAACTATATATTTAGATTCATAGATATTTGAAACCAATGGAATACATGGAATTAAGCACCATAATTTTTGGCATATCAAGGTATAGGTCAAATCCAACCTATAGTTCAATGTATACATGGAATCAACCTCCATATTTTATATCAAGTAGAATTTTGCCTGAAAATGACTTATTCTCTAGCTTCAAATTCTAGGAGGAACATTGATAGGGAAGAAGTTGTGGCTATGGTGGACAAGAGAGTGGTGGATTGGAACTAGAGGATGGGAGATATGAGTATTTGGGAAGTTTTGATATATTTTTCCAAAATATTAACAACTAAGAATACACAAAGAATCAAATTAATGAGCTTAAACAATATGTTTCCATAGAGTCTAATAAACACGAAACTCTTAATACATTAGAAAATATGAACCTGAACTAGTCCCATCTAAATAAATAACTTAAAGACTTGGCCACCTATACAAACGTTACACTAGAGAAGACTACTCAATCCATCAATTCTATTCAAGCTAAGTCAGAGGAATGAAATGTGAAGAAAACCTAGTTACAATCAAGGGGAGATGATCTCTTGGGTTTGTGATCTCTATTTGTTCTACAATCTTTTCATTCTACTAGGATAAGCTAAAGGTTCAAAATCAATATTAGATATTCTTATTCTTCCTATTATAAAGTAGTTTTCTTCTGCTAGCCTTTTCTTTGGTCCCTTGGTTCTTCATCAAGTCTATTACATTGGCTTATTCCTTATTGGTTTCATCTTAGTTGATAGTTATGGTTTTAGTGTATTTCCTTTCATTACTTGGTTGATTGCAATGTTTGTAAATTCAATTTTTGTTTTCTTTTTAAGACTTTATTTTATTTTGAAATATTGGGCATAGGCCCTCTCTCACTTGATTTAGTCAAAACAAACTATTTTTATTAATAAGATCAAAACATATTAAAGTTTATTAATAAGTATTTTTTATTGCATGGAATTGTTTGAGATTACTACTATAATTAGCAATATAGTTATTACTATAAAATGAGAACCAAATGACATGGGAGTTGTAGACTCTTAAGTTTATTTTTTTATTTCTATATTAAATTCAGGAAATTTATGCCTCAGTTAATATTAAAAAACTTGAACCATTTGAGTGGTATAATTTTGTATTGCTATTTTTACTATCATCATTCTATTTTGTTTCAATTCTTTCAGTCTCTTCTAATGTAATGCTATTTATTTATATCATTCCATTAATATGTGATAATCAAAATTCAAATAATTTTTTAAAATTTTTTTAATTATGTCAACAAATTTTATTTTGATTATATTAAAGTACACTTCATTATTCTTCATTAAAATATATTTTTTATCATAAAAATAAGATAATTACAACATATAATTTGCATGTCAAATAGCTCACTATAATTTCAAGTTAGAATATGTAAATATTTTATCTATGAGGATCTCAAATCATATTTTCCTAAAATATTTACACTTTGAGAATCTAAGCCCTCCAAAAATTCATAATATATAATATTATTGCCATAATTATTGCATCTTCTTTTGGTGAAAAAGTTAGTTTATTTGTTGATCTAATTCCTCTACTCGAGTGTAAATAACTTGTGCCTGCAATTGGTCTAAAATTTCCAAGTTGTTAACCAAAAGAATCAAGACCACCAAAAGTATGAAACTTAGAAAGATAGGATGAATAAGAACCAACCTAAGATCGTAATTATATTTTTGAAATTTTTATATTCAAAAGTACTAGCTTGTAGATAAGATATTAAAAGTATATCGATATATTTTTATCCATACATATACTATATATAAATTTCTATGAGTAACTGATAGATCTTTTGTCTACATAAGTATTAGTAAAATATAATTTTCTATAGAATTAAAGTAAGGAAAAGAAATAAGATACAATAATTTTCTTATGATTAAGTTTGATATTATAGATTTCACACCACTTGGAATATCTTTGTGCATGATATCTCAAAAATGATAAGAAAAATCACAAACATGAGAACGTCATATCCATCCACAAAGAAAAATACAACTTTATCTATTTTCATCATCATCATTACTTGGTTTCTTTCATGTCCAATGTAAAGAAATTGGAAAACAGATCTATTTAGATTAAGTGATGAAAACAATAAATATACTTAGTAAAAAATAAATAATACAAAAGCATGATTCTCTTTCTTAAATATATTTTTTAAAAGACTTAGTTTCATTCATATCTAGTTGAAAGAAATGGGACAAAAAGTCTATTTAAATTTAAACATGAAAGTAATAAATATAATTAATAAAAAATAAATAATATAAAAACATGACTTAGTTTGTTATATACAAATTTTAAAAGACTTGATTTCTTCATATTTAATGGAAAGAAATTGGACAAAATGTTAAAGCGGATGGCTTAAACATCACATACTAAGATTTAATTCTTATGCTAAAAGTGTTAAATAGTCAAAATTACTTATTCTTTCAAGCATGAAATGTCTAAGAGTGTTTGATTTCAAGATGAAAAAAATTAATAAATATAAATAGTTAATAAACAATTAATTAAAACTTTGAATTTTATTTCTTAAGAAGACTAGGTTTCATTCATGTTCAATGGTCATTTCATGTGGGAAAGTGGTCATTTCATGGCATAATCAGTTAAATGGAGAAATTTAAAGGTGTGGAAGTAAATACAGTATTAATTATCCAAATAGTAGGAACTATCATCTATACACATCTTTTCAATTGAATGGTTATGTCTTTGGAGTTGGTCTCTCTCTCTCTCTCTCTCTCTCTCTCTCTCTCTCTCTCTCTCTCTCTCTCTCTCTCTCTCTCTATATATATATATATATATATATATATATATATATATATATATATATATATATATATATATATATATATATATATATATATATATATCTAATTTCAAATATTTGAAAACTTGTGTGACCTAATTTATTTTAGTTACTATGCAACATATTTTTTAATATATGCATTCATTTATATCACTGATTTTACAGGTAATTTTTGTTGGCTCATAGATACACCAACAACTAATACTTGAATTGACAATGAGTGAATTATAGAGAAGTCCAAGTATGGTGAAGAAATTAATTCTATTGTAAAGGATGATGAAAAATGAACATATTCTCATATTTTAAGAATGGAATACTTACATTGTGTTGTGCAAGAAATGTTAAGATTATACCCACCGGTTCCCTTGATTGTGCAAGGCAAATCTATAGAAGCATGTACTTTGAAAGGACCTGATCATGACTACTACTTACCAACAAAAAGATGATTTATTACGAATGCTTGGACTATAGGAAGATATCCAATAGTATGGAAAGAACCTTTGGAATTTAGACCTGGGAGATTTATGGATAAAAATTTCAACTTAATCAAAGATTTAGAACTAAGCATGATTTTGTTTGGTGCAGGAAGGAGAGGTTGTCTTGGGTCTTCCATGTGAACTATAGTCATTCATGTTGCACTAGGACATATTTTTCACTACTTTGATTGTAGAAGTGAAGGTGATATAGATATGACTAAATCTTATGGAACAATAATTCCTAGAAAAAAACATCTATTTGGCATTCCAAGTTGGAGGTTAGCACCATCATCCATCAAAATATAGTTAGTATAAAGAATATAGTAGATATTTATTCAAATAATATAAAATCATATATTTTTAAACTAATTACCCATGTTATTAAGATTTGAATTAGAACTAACGTTGTAATGTATTACAACATGTTATGTATAAAGCATCTAGTAGTCAAAAGGATCCAAGGGTGTTTTACTTTCCAAAGCTTTGGTTTCTCCTTCAATTGTTAATAAAATATTTTAGTTCTCCTTTAAAAATTGGTTGATTCTTATGAATTGTTATTCTATAGTTGTTCTTACTCTTGATGTTATCATTTAGTAATGTTCTTGTAATGTCCCAATAGAAATATACATGCGTAAGGCTTTAGGTACTTTAGAAACCAAGTTAACTTTAATCAAGATCACACTATGAATTAAACTATGTTAAACAAAAGAGTACATCATTATCCCTATTTTATTAATATTTTATACTTTTAATGTGTAATAAATCATATCCTTTATATTATGTTTTCAAAACATTAAAATATCTTATTATTTTTTAACAGTTATGATTCAACACATATTAAAATTTATTTATTTATTAGTTTGTAAAGAACTTTTATCTTTATTCTATTTATTAAGATCAAAAGTGATATGATATCAGTATATGTTGAAGAACATTAATAAAATTAATGCTTGTCAACATAAAAAATCATAGCAAAAGGTAGAAATATAATAAGTTTCCTACAATAACTTTAATTTTGGTAAAGGTAAATAGGTTAGCTTGATTAAAATAGATTCATTCATAAAATACATATGTGCTTGTATTATGCATTGCATACTTTTTATTATGTGCATTAATTAATACAATATAAATTTATTCAATAATTTAATACTTGCATTATTTTGTAAAATAAATATTATGATAATATTCACTAGGTCACTTTCTCACATTTATTAATGTTTATAGCTTGTAAATTACTTTTAATTTTGTATTATAATTCACGTATGGTCATCTGTGTCTTATGATATTGTTCTTTGTTGAAATTCAATGTTTGTAAATGTATTTCCTCCACCTTTTCCTTATTATTTTTTATGAGTTATGATGTAAAAAAATATTTTTTTAATAAGATGTTTATAAATTATTTATTTATTTATAATTTTATATGATAACTCATACAACTTATTATTATTTATTAGTCTTGTCAAACTATACAACTTACTATGCAATAAGTTATGTAGATCTTATTATATGGCTTATTTATGAAAGGATAACTTTTCTTGTTGAAAAACTAATAATTATTGTATTATTATAAAAAAAAAGAATGCAAAGAAAATGGTCCCCATCAAGGAAATACCCCCACACCCAAAAATAAAAACATCTAAAGAAGGCCCAAACACTAGGACTATAATCAATCATATCATTCGTGATAATATTTTCAACCTCTTAACAATAATCTAAGGGAAGCTAGAGGATATGGTAATTTGGATGTGCTCCTCAAATGGTGATTTTTCAATTTTAAATTTCATCAAGTTATAGTATGCTATCACATTTTCATTCATGGTAGCTAATTTGGAACCAAAATCTAGTTTGCAAAATTCTTATTTCTTCTATATTCATGCTCATGGTGAAATTATAATGATTGATTAGATTTTTGAAAGGGGATTTCTTGTAACAAAAAGTATTCTTCTTGTGTGAGGATAAGGCCAAAAGTATTTTTCATTAACATTTTTTGTAGCAAGTACATGACATAGGTTTGGCACTCTTTAGTCATCTAGATTTTAATTCCTTTTTAAAAATTACTATTCTAAAGGTTGGATGTAGTGGATGATTTTCATTGGAGAACACTCACTTTACCTCTCATGGTCCCTTGTTCTAAAGTAATTTTTATAACTGGTACCCCTTAATAACCTCAATCTAGTCTCAAAGTTATCATTTTGGAATGTGACAAATTGGGGGCTATAAATTGGCATATTTAGTGTGATCCTTTTCAAGTATCCATAATTATATAGACATTAGAGTCAATGCGGCATTGAGATATAGTCCTATGGGCTGGTTTAAAATTAACATAGCTAGGGTAACCAAGGGTAAAATGTTACCTAATATTGCAAGGCAGTGACTTGTTATCACAATATAAGGTTCTCCTTAATGGGGCCCTTCCCATTAGGGAAATAGACACACTACTTTCTTAAGCTAATGTTGACTACATATCTCTTATTATAGCCTTACTAAGGGTCTCCAAAAATTATGGCATCGTAGGGATTCTTTAAACAATATTAACTTATTGAAAGGAGTCTAAAAGTTTAGTCCATCTATATCCATTAAATTTTCTTAGATTCAATGAATATTCTTATCCCCTAGATGAATTTATTGTCTCCTATATCTACTAAAAATGAAGTTATATTGTGGATTTCTTTCACAAATTTTGAATTTTTTTAAGGATTTACTATATTGATGGGGACTAGTGATCCAATTCTCCTTGAGGTTCAAAATTTATATTACATAATGATTCTCATTCCTGCTAAGGTGAAATCTTGAAGGTCCATCATACCTATTCACTCTATATGTCTATTCCTAAGGAGTTTGGGTATGGAATATCCTTTTAATGTAGTTCGATCCTTTTTTTTAACCCTTATTTTTGACATAGTACTAATAACCTTACTTCTTATAATTACTAGTGGTCATATCAAACTTGGTGTCCCATACTTTGTAAAATAAATTGAATTCTTCCCTAAGATAGTGATAGGACTATGAAAGATGTCATCATGACTACTAATATACTCTTTTCAGTGAGATACTATAAATTGCCTATTAAAAGATTCATAGTAAGTTAATTTATCATAGTAACTATTACTCTTAGTTGTCAAGGTCTAAAATAACTATAGTTTGGTTCTAAGTTCTTGAATTTTACATAAAACTTTATTATTTAAAGAAGATGCATATAGATATTTATAATTCAATTACTAAATCAAGATGACAAAATTAGATAACACTATTTAAAAGGGAAAGTAAATCCCTATTACACATACAAAAAGCCTAAAGTTAAATATGATGCTCAAACATATATTAGATTATGGTTGTCAACGAATGATTTGTGCTTCTAGATCTTAGAATTTTTATTCTTTTCCTTAGGCAATTTCTTACTAAACTAGATGCTTAGCCTAGATTATATGAAGAACTCAACGAACTCAAGCCATAAGATATATGTATGTGAGATTACAATTAGGTCCATCTGATAGAGGAACAATAGTGAAAGGGAAAAAATACATAAGGTCTTTACTTAATCTCTAAAGAAATGAACTATTTGATTGCAATAAAAAAAATTAAAGAATTTTTCTTTGATCTCAATGTTGATAAAATAGATATAATACCTTACTAAAAATAGATTAATTTAAAATATGATAACATAAATTTTCCTCTTCTCTCTAGAAAATATGAGTGACTCTCTTCCCTCTTCCATAATCATTGTTTAAAAAATACCATATTTAGAGTTGGATAAATTGAGGAACACCATTTGAAACCTTCCATTAATAGAATTGCTAGATATCACATTCATTTAAGAGATTATATTCCACTCTAAGATACATATGTAGTTTACTATGTTATGAAGAATATTGTGAAATAAAGCTACATGAATGTAGAGATTCTCCAAATTTACTAAGTCTAGAGAATTATTATTAGTATTTATGAATATTAGTTATTATTATGTGTTAAGCTTGAGTAGACTTGAACACAATTTTTCCCATATGAGAGGCTCACAATTTTCTATTTTGTTGTAGGATATTGCCTAGAAATTTAAAAAATATTAATTAAAATAATAATATCAATGAATTTAATAAATGAGAAAATGTATAATGGTTAAATATAGAAAGGAACTAGAGAAACTTGATTGTCCATGTAAAAAAATATTTTGCCAAGCATGAAAAGTGAAAATTCTAAACCAAAAGTTTTTTTCTGCTCAAATATGCAACCTAAACTTGTAATATTTATATTTATGGGGATGATTCCAAATAATTTCATAGCAGTTTGTTTTCTTTTTTATCTGACCTCTTCTTTCTTGAGTAAATATGCTTAAGGCCCTTTATAAGAGCCTCCTTAAGACTAACCAAATGCATGCCATGTTGATGCCCCTCTAGAAAAGTGTGATAAATTCTATAGAAGCATATTTTTACAAAAATAACTTTGCCTCAATGAATTTTAAAAATTAATCCTTATAAAAGTAATAATCATGATCAGGGTTATTTAATATATATAAATATTTTTCCCAAAAAATAAAAAAAAAACTCTCTACCTCTCTATATTTGTATTGTAATTCATCTATATACAAGTGTTTCCTCAATAGGTCTTGTCATCTTTCTATTTATAGTGTTTCTCTCCCTTATCTTGGGATGAAGGAGAAAAATCAACGGGAGGTTATCATATTTTATAGGATCATTACTACCACCTATCATAGGGAATCCCTATCAATTAGGAGTTCTTCCTAATTGCACTGTACAAGGGCTAACTAAGAAACATGGCTCAATTATTTATATAAATTTCTTACTATTGATTTAGTGGTTATGAGGAACTTATATTGAAAAATCAAAACTTGAATTTCCCAAATAAGTCATCGGTTTCTACTAAAAAATACTTTTTTTACAATTAGAAGAACTATTGGCATAATTGATCTACAAGTTGCTGATGAAGCAATGAACCTATAGATTTTATGTTCATTAGTTATAATAATTTTTATTGATGTATAAATGTTTGACATATTATTTTAACTTGTTACCATACATTTAGGAACCATACATTACAAGTAATTGATAAGGATATAGAGAAATAATAGTAAGAGCTAAAATAAATAGTCAAAAGAAGTAAACTAGTGATAGTATTTCCTATAAGAGTATCAAACACTTTAGGGCCTATTGGATTAGTGAATATCTTACTAGCATAATGAGAAAGTCAAATTTAGTATTAGGTTATGGAAAAGAATATTTTTTAAGAAGATTCTACCTGAGACAACAAATGGAAGTATCGTGTAGTCAGCAAAAGGGTTCAATGGATGGAATTATGATCATTAGATCTAGGTTGGAGATTTGAATCATGATTATTTAGTCTACTTAAGAGAAGAAATAATGAATTTTTGGTATCACAACAAGAATTGTTACTTAAAAATAAATGAAGAAGAGTAGAAGCTACAAATATAGATATCAAAGAATAGAAGTAGTAATCTGGTTGTGATTGGAGTTTACAAAAGAGGATAGATAATGTTATTTAATTGTGTTGAAGATATTTGTGGCATCTATGCTCAATGAGGAGAATCAAAATTTGGTGTTGGTGAATATATATGCTCTAAACACTAGAGGAAGTCAAATCCAGCTTTGGGAGGAAGCTTCTAATTTTTTGAATACCTTAAAGGGTACCTATTTCATGTGTGTGGGGGATTTTAACTCCCTCTTATACCCCTTAAGTAACATGGGTGGCCTGGAGATGTCTCTAAGAGCATGCAAGACTTGCAAGGATTCTTGAGTGGAAATGATCTCATGGATATTAAACTTCAAGGTGTTCAATTTATCTAGTCTAATAAAAAAATGGGGAAGAATCTTATTCATTTAAGACTTGACATAATTCTTAAATTGGCAACATGGGACATCCTACCTTACACCTCCTATCAGGGATACCAAAGGTTACTCTGAAAACTCAATGCTCCCTTTTACTTGGAACTCAAATAATCATCATAGGAAGAAACCTTTCTGATATGAAATAATGTGGCATTCACATCCATAGTTTAAATCATTGGTGAAACACTAGAATATAAGGATCTTTTGTATATGGCATAGCAAGAAATCTGGGAATGATTAGAAGGGAAGTTGGTAAGTGGAGGAAAAATTGTTTTGGGTTATATATTTAAACAAAGAAAGGAAATGGAGCACAAGTTGGGAGAGTTACAATGGAGGATGGAGGAGGGTTTCCTTTTAGTGGCTATCCATGAAGAAGAATAGGAGTGGAGACAAAAATGGATCATTGTGGTTGGAAGCAAAAATGTTTTTTGGAAGCAAAGATCTATAATCCAATCTATTCTTGAAGAAGATAGAAACATGAAATTTTTCCATAGGTCAACTTCCAAACAGAAGGAGAGAAACATGATCTCTAAGTTTCTCAATAATGAAAATTTTGAACTTAGGAGAAGGAGGACTTGGGGAAATGGGTGACTAGCTACTTCCAAGAGATTTACAACCCCCCCAGTGTTCTAGTTTTCCTATAGACTGAGTCTGATTTTTTGGGAGTTATGCACCCGGTCATTGACAATGACATGAACTAGGATTTGATTAGGAATGTGATTGAGGAGAAAGTTAAGAGCATGTTATTTTGCATGGTTTCCTTCAAAGCCCCTGGATGAGATGGTTTTCCCCTGATGTTCTCCTAGGAATCATAGGAAATTGTCAAATATGATCTTGTTGATATAGTGTGAGACTTCATCAAGATAAGTAAAATTCTTAGAGAACTAAATACAACTTTTCTTGTCTTGATCCCTAAAGTCAAGTACCTCACTACAATAGAAGAATTAATATTGATAAGTCTATGTAATACCATCTACAACATTTTCTCAAAAATGATGGTGAATAGGATGAAACCCATACTAGAAGAAAATGTTAGTCTAACTCAAAATGCATTTTTTCCTAGGTGATAGATGTTGGATGTTATCAAAACTTCTCATGAGGTCCTCCATTGCATGGAAAAGAGAAGTAATCATTCTACGTGTTTGAAACTAGATATCTCTAATGCTTATGAAAAAGAGAGAAGAGAGTTTCTTATTAAGATCTTGATGAGACTCAGGTTTGGGGAACACTTCATCACCTTGATTAATGTGATGACTAATACTATCCAATCATTGGTGATAGTAAATGGCTCACCAAGCGATTTCTTCATGGTGAAGAGGGGACATAGATGGGGGGACTCACTGTCACACTATTTGTTCATAATGGTAGCTACCATTCTCAGAAAAAAAACTTTTGTAATTAGTGGTGTGTCACAAAATGATATGGATCAAGCCTCCTACAACTCTACTACCTGAGGTCTAGTAGAAATTTGTTGACGACGCCTTTCTCTATGGAATATCCTCCCTAAGAGAGGAAGAGGTTTGGAAAAGGAATTTAAAGGGATATGTTGAAATGTTAGGACAACATAGAATTTATAATAAAAGTAAATTATATTTTTGCAATATGAAGATGGCCACATAGAAAAGAAATATCAAGGAATTAAAATGTCAATTTGCTTCCTTCCCTTATGTTTATTTGGGTCTCCCTCTTATTTTCAAAGATATGATCCCCCAATTCTAGAATACGATGGTTGAGAGGATGTAGAGGAAGCTGGTAAGTTGGAAGGGGAAGGTCTTAAACAATGCGGTTAAGCTTCAACTACTCTCAGCTTCCTTACAAGGTATCCTCATTTACATCTTATCCTTATTTAAGATATCTAGTAAATTTAGAGACATTATTCTAAAAATATAGTGTAACTTCTTATGGACAAGAATAGGGGAAAATAACTTGAGACAGGTTAGTTGGGACAAAGCTTGTATGCCTAAATCTCAAGGAGGTCTGAATCTCAAAAAATAACTAGAGATACAAGCAATCCTCTCCACCAATATAACTTAGATGGGGGTGTGATGAATTAGTTATCATTATATTACCACAATTATGAATGTTAAACAAACTTAACCATATGAGCAATTATATAATAAGAAACCACAGCAAGATACTCATATACAATAACACTAGATATGTTAACTAGGGGAACCATTGATTAGAGGGAAAACCAGAGTGGGGATGGTACCCATAACATGATGTACTAGTATAAATATTCCTTGTTAGATGATAGAGCATGTTAGTAGTCTATAACAACATTCAATTCATATCAATCCATGTTAGGATAATCCAACCCTTTCAGGAATTTTGCCAACCCTATTAGGAGTTGTGGATGATAGCTAGACCCATTGCCCAAAAAGCTTCAAGGTTAAGACCAAAGAACACACTATCCAAATGATCTTTGTATTATTCCTTGCAGAATAATAGAAATGAAATATAATTCCTTCCTCTTCCTCTGTCATGTCAACCTAACTTCTGCTCCTTCAGATCATGTAATCCGATTGTAAAACTCTCATCTAATAATCCCTTGTATCACTTACTTGCATTCACCAAACACTCTTCTCCTTTTTGCACTTTGTATTTCATACGATGCTCATTTCTTTCATACTCCCATTAAAATAAAGGAAAACATCTTTTCTTTATACCATATTTTCAAATTAATTCCTTGAGTTATCCTTGAGGCTTTCCCAATTAAATATAATAAGATAATTAATTAGTCACAATTACAATAGAATTTTCTTCTTATAGTCTATGCAAAACTTCAAACATGTGTGGTACTAGGGCTTGCGCACTTGTTGACATCACCAACAAAATGTCCTCTTTCACTAGGTAATTGTGCATCTCATCATTGCATCTCATATGTAAGATAGTGAATACATATTTGGAACTAGTTTCCTAATGCTCTATTTATGTATTTCTCTCTATAACTTAGGTACAACTTTTGTATGTCTTTCACTTACATGTTGTGCATTGAACCACATCATAATGACACAATGCTGAACATGTCCATGACTAGGCAATGCTAGAAAATCAAAACATTATCTGTACAACTAATATTATTGTTTGTTACTTTGGAAATCTTCATAGACTTACTACTATGTTGACATCAATGACAAACAGTCATGAATGCAACATGTCAATACTTTCCAATGCTTAGGATACTCCCCCAAAGTATTATGATCAACATTCATGCTAACAATCTCCCCCTCTAGCATTGATGGAAACATTGATGAATAACATCTAAGTTCTAAGAATACCAAGTATTTCTCTACTGCTGCTATCATCTTTTAAAATCATCTTCATCAATCAAATCTGAAAACCTTTGGAACATGACTCTATTCTTCTTCTTCTTTAGGATCGACTAGTTTGTTCATAGTTAGCAACTCATAGTACATCAAGATCTCTCCCCTATTTAGGTACAACTTTCCCACTCATACTTAGGAGTTCTTCTTTCTCATTACTTAGGATATATTTTTCATGCATATTCTCCCCCATTGACATCAATGTCAAAGGCCTCAATATGACAATATATCGATTGTTAAATACCAATTATTAGCAAACTACCCCATATCTTGAACTAGCTTGAGGGTCCAAAGACACTATTCAAAACAAAGTACCAAAGATTCCTCAATGACTTAGCTCATGTCAAATACTCCCCCATACAGTAAGCATCAACATTTAGTCCACTCTGACAATAGTTCTTTGTACCACTTGACTGATGTACTTACTGTATCATCTACTCAAAAGTAGGTAGGGGCATAACTTCGAGCATATCTCTCAAGTACTCAAATGTATCTTTAGGTAAGGGATTCATAAAGATATCTACAATCTAATCTTTAGTACTCACATACTCTAATCTAATCTCTTTTTCTATTTCCTTCTCTCTTAACACATGATACTTATTAGATATATTCTTAATCTTAGAGTGCAATACATAATTCTTAGACATACTCACTATAGTTGGGTTATCATAGTATATGATAATAGGTTCTTCAAAATCAATTTTGATATCCTTCAACATCCATTTCATCCATATTACTTGGTTGCAATCATTTTTTGTTGTATCATACTCTACCTTAGTTGTACTCTGTGAAATACTTCTTTCTAATCCAAGAAACCAATCTTCCTTCAAGAAAAAATGCTCCACGGCTGCTGCTCTTTCTATCATCTATATTGTCTTCCCAATATGCATTAATATATGAACATAGATTGAAATCACTCAATCTATCATACCAAGTTCAATAGTCAGATGTTCCTTTCAAAGATCTAAATATCATCTTTACTACTACATAATGATACTACTTATGAGCAGCTTGAAATCTAGCTACAATCCAAACTACAATTGTCATATCTAGTCTATTTTGAGTTAGATATTGCAAATCTCCAATCATGGATCTATACTTCTTCTCTATTGTAGGTGTCTCATCTTTATTGGATAACTTGTGACCATTTATCATAGCTGTATAATTTCTACACTATTCTACACAATTTGCAATCCTAGGTAGAATTTCATTTCTCCCATCATGCTAATTTCAATCTCATTCTTCATTTCTTTAGTAAACTTATCACTTATTTCATCATTACCTAGAAATATGATGTCATCAAAAAATATTAGTATTACCATCAAATCATTCTCAATTCCTTTCAATTACAAGTTACTATCTACGGTACGTTTAGAAAATCCAAGCTTTGCCAAATAGTTGTCCAACCTTGCATGTCAAGTTCTAGGTGCTTGCTTCAAACCATATACATATTTCTTTAGTTTGTATATCATGTCATTGTATTATGTCAGAGTGAATCCTTCAAGTTGCTCAATATATACCTCTTCTTCAAGTTCTCCTTTTAGGAAGGCTGATTTAATATCCATATGATATACCTTGAACATCTTTTCCTACATAAGCTAGGAATATTCTCACTACTTCCATTTTAGCTATAGGTGCATATGTATCATCATTGTCTATGCCTTCTTGCTATGAATATCCCATGATGTATACAATTCTAGCCTTGTTCCTCACAACTTCAACTTGCTCATTCATTTTGTTTCTAACTACCCATTTGGTTCCTATTAGATTCTTATCTTTGGGTCTAAGAACTAACTCACACATCTCATTCTTCACAATCTAATCTATTTATTCCTTCATTTCTTGAATCCAATGATCATCTTTACATGTTTCATCTACTTGATCTTAGGTTCAACTTGAGAAATCAAACATATCTCTTCATTAACTCTATTTCTTGTCATCACACCTTCGTCTTTTATTCTAATTATCTACTTAGGAGGGTAATTCTTTAATAGATTCCTATTAGGGTGGGCGTTGAAATCTCAACTCTTACATCATCCCTAGGTTTGGATATTTGCTCTCCTCTTTTCTCAATAATTAACACATCATTCTGCAAATCATTGGTATTCTGAAAGAAAATGTATGCATTTTGTCTAACAATTATGAAATTATCTTCTTCTTCATCAGAGTTATAATCTACCATGTTTTCCTTTCAACATTTTCACCAATCTTTACATTTGTGCATTCAAATACTGACTTAGTTCTAGAGTTAAAACATATGTATGCCTTGCTTTTTAATGAGTAACCAAGAAACATACCAACATCATTTCTTGGATCAAACCTACCAATATCATCATTTCTCTTAATGTAACATTTTTTTCCAAATATTATGAAATACTTAACTAATGGTGAATGACCAAATCATAGTTCATAAGGTGTCCTTCTTATACCTTTTATGATTTGTACTTTGTTCAAAGTGTATATTGATGTATTGACTGCTTCTATCCAAAATGACATAGAAACATCATTCTCAAACAAAATTGCTCTTGTGGCCTCTATTATTGATTTATTTCTTCTTTCAATAATCTCATTATGCTTAGGTGTTCTAGGTGACAAGAGTTGTCTTTTGATTCCATTCTCTTCACAAGACATGCTAAACTCTATACAGGTAAACTCTCCTCCTCTATATGATCTCAAATACTTTATTTTAACACCAAATTCATTCTCAACTCTATTCTTAAGTATCTTAAACTTTTCAAAATCTTCAAACTTCTCTTTAAGAAATGCCACCCACATCATTCTAATGAAATCATCAACAAAAGTCATAAATATCTTTCACCATAGAATCATCTTCTTGAAGGACCACTTAGATCTATGTGATCAATCTCCACCTTCACTATGGCACTGAACTTATTGCTAGGAAAATATACTTTCTTCTACTTAGCCAAAATACATTCTTTGTGAGCAACACTAGTAGGCCTCGTTATCTTAGGAAAGTCTTTGACTAAAAATGTATTACTAACTTTCACAATATTATCAAAATTTATGTGATAAAATCTTCTATGCCACAAGTAATTGTTGTCCACTTTAGCTACCAAATATGTCATTTTAGTAGGATTCAACTGAAATGCATTACCTCTGGATCTTGTGCCTATTCCAATCAACTTACCATCACCATCTTTGATAATGTAGTATTTCTTAGTGAATTGCAACCGATAATTCTTGTCCACTAAATTTCCAAAACTCAAAATAATATGCTTCAATTCATCAACAAAATAAACATCATTAGTGTTACCTTTACCATCAAGAGCAATGGATTTAATTCCTGTTATATGATAGGATATATTGTTACCAACTCTAACAATACCTACGTTGTGATTCCTAAACTTAACAAACTTATTCATATCACCGATCATGTGATGCAAACATCAATTGTCAACATCTTCCTTGATAGCCACAAATCCCAATTCATCATCACTTTCACTTTGACCTCTCTCTTTAGATTTTTCATCTTCATTTGCATACAAACAATTTATTGGTTTCCTAGGTGTGAACTTATCCTTATACCTTTTCTCTCTTTTAAGAAATTTAGATGCATAATTATCGAATTCATCACAAGTCCAACATTTAAAAAAATTCTTATCATGTTTTTCCCTTCTCACAAGAAGAGGTATAACTTCCTCAATATTCTTGTGTTCATTAAATCAGTTGCTACTACCAAAATCTCCATGTGTGCTTGCATTCCTTGATAGATTAGGTTGAATGTTACGGGCACTGAAAGCTATTTCAACTCTTGCTATATCTCTAGATTGTCTCATATCTACTTTTGTAGCTTCTAATGTTCCAAGAAACATTTCCTTCATAAAATCCTCAGTGCAAGGTATCAATAGCTAAACCATCTAAGCTACTTGATTGAATGGTAGCATCAAAAATTTTGACATCTCCCATACTACCTCATCTTCTTCCTTGGTTCTACCATGAGACTAAATTCTTGCAACTATTTCTTATATTCTACCAATATAGTTTCTTACAAATTCATCTTCCATCGGTTTACCATCTTCAAATGCACATATCCAATTCTGTAATCTAATTCACTTTGCATGTGTATCACCTTTAAAAGTAGATTCTAATGCTTTGCAAATTTTGTGAGATGTTTGAAGTGTCTTTACTTGATTGTACTCATTCTTAGGAAGGACTAATGGTAATGCTTCTCTGGCTCTCATGTTACAAATGAATAGATCTCTCCTTGCTTCACTTCATTCTTCAAGATTTTCGTCTTTCACAATGGTCTCATCCTTTGGAAAAATCTAGTAACCTGGACCCATACATAACAATTTATTCTTCATCTTCTCTTTCCAATTGTCATAGTTGGCCCCTTTAAATCCATGATTATACTTTTCGAAATGATTCACCATTGATCTCCCAAAGTTGTTAGGTTTTACCTTTCAGGACCTATTACTTTGATACCAATTGTTAGAATATATAGTCCATTGATATAACTAAGAGGGGGTAGGGTTGAGTTAGATATCCAACTATTATAACAACTATCAATCTTAAATAAACTTAACCATATGAGAAATATAATCAGAAACTACAAAAGGATACTTATACACAATAATACCAAATATGTTAGCTAGGGAAACCCTTGATCAGAGCAAAAACCCCAGTGAGAATGGTACCCAAAAAATGATGTACTAATATAAATATTCCTTGCTAGGGCTTCGACCCTATTAGGAGTCTATAAGAACATTCTACACATATCAAACCCTATTAGAAGACTTTGAATTACTCTTAGGAAATTCCAACCCTATTAGGAGTTGTGCCAACCTTGTTATCAGCTGTGGAATATAGGTGGACTCATTGCCCAAATAGCTTTAATGATAAGACCAATGAACCCACTATCCAAATGATCTATGTATTATGCCTTGCATAATAAAAGAAATGAAATGTACTTCCTTCCTCTTCCTATGTCTTGTCAATCAAACTTCTGCTCCTTTAGATGTTGTAACTAGATCACAAAACTCACATCCAATAATCCCTTGGATCAATTACTCATATACACCAAACACTCTGCTCCTTTTCTAACTTCGCACTTCATACAATACTTGATTCTTTCATACTCCCATTACAAATAATAAAAACATATTTAATTTATACCATATCTTCAAAATAATTCCTTGAGTTGGCCTTGAGGCTTTCCTAATTAATTATAATAAGATAATTAATTAATTACAGTTACAATAGAATTTTCCACTTAAAGCCTATACAAAATTCCAGATGTACAATACTAGGGCTTGCACACTTGCTGAAATCACCAACATAGTAGCATCTATCACTAGCTAACTACACATCTCTTTATTGCATCTTAGATGTAAGATAGTGAACAAACACTTAGAACCGCTTTCCTAATTCTATGTTTTTGTACTAGTCTCTATAAATTAGGTTTAACTGCTATACATCTTTGTCTTGTATGCTGTGCATTTGACCATGTCATCAAGACATAGTGTTGAACATGTCCATGACCGCATAACACTGGACAATCAAAACATTGTCTATACAACTAATATCTATGTCTCCAACTTTGGCTTTCTTCATAGACTTACTACTATGTTGACATCAAAGACAAACATAGTCATGATTGGAGCATGTCAATACTTTCCAATTCTTAGGATAATCCCCCAAAGTAGTATCATCAACATTCATGGTAATAGAGGGGGCTTTGATATGGAATTGGAACCCTTCCCCCCTACCCCTTGACTTGTGTTGAGTAGGCCTTGGTGAGAGTGTCACCAATTAATAAAATTATAGACAGAATGGGTAATTCGAAGATAATTCAAAGGATGCAAACTAAATTGCAGCCACTCCACCCACCCCTTCCCTTGAATTGGTTGAAGCTTAACATTGATGGATCTAAGTGACTAGTGGGAGATGTTGTAGGACAAATAATTTGAAATTATCTTGGTGGTTTTATTAGATGATACTCTAGGAAATGCAGCAATGTCTCAAGCAATAATGTTGAGGTTCTTGGACTCTCATGGGGGTTCTGTTAACTAAGAGCATGGGAATTCAATATTTGATGATGGAGGGACATTCTATGATAGTCATTAAAGAATCTAATAGGGAGAATAAGATGAGTTTCAATGCCACATCAATTATCAGGGATGCTCAATGTATCATGAATAGTGTTAATGAAGTTAGGATACAACACATTTATAGGGAAGGGAACAAAGTGGTGGACAACCTAGTAGGATATAGACATGAATTTATTAATGATTGAGTTTTAAGGGACAAGAAAGATCTCCTAGTAGAAATAAAAGCACTTTTTTCATAAAGAGGCATTCAAACTATGATGCATTGCTTGGTCTATGATAAGGCTTGTCCTTTCATGATGGATTTAGTAATTTTTTTGACTATCTTACCATTCTTGATGGGAGTACCATGATGGCAATAATTTTATCTCGGCAACCTCTATTTATTCAGGTAGTTATAATGAGAAGATGACAATCATTATTCATAATGTTGTGGGGAAAAGTGATATTCCAAACCTAATTTGGCGAGATTTCTTACACCACCCAAGATGGGTTACCAAATCTTGAGACAGGGAGATAAGGAGATATCACAAGGATTTGGTAATTTTCATCTTGATTTTAACTTAATATTTACGATTCCCAAAACATATTTATTCATTCGAGGTCCCTTTATCTGTAAACATTGCTGCTTATTTTCTAAGGGTTTATCTCTATCTTTAGCTAAAAATCTGATCACTTGGGTCGAGTAAATGGCAACTGATATTAATGAGGGAGAGAGTCAGTGGTCAACCCAGATGATGATGAGGTTATGGAAGGGGAAAATTTGAGACTAGAACCATGAAGAATTGAGAAGATTTTTAGGGATGATGAAGTGGCCTAGTCCTATCTGAAAGAGGGAAGATTTATGCCTTTTATGGAGAGTATAGAAGGCCATGATGCAATTGTTACCTTGTAATTTATCAATTCCTAGGAGTAGTGTTGTGTCACCATTAACGGGGTTGCCTTTTAGGTCATGGAAGAACTGATAGCCAATGCCACTCACATATTGCTGGAAGGAAAATCATGGAGGAAGTAGGCTAAAGTTAAAGATGAAGCAAGCCTCTAAATTTTTTTCTACTTTGATGAAGCCCTTTTTTATTTCCATGGAGGGTTTTCCTGTGAGATGATCCCAGAGCCATGGAATATGGTTTTCTATTTTACCATGCACTATGTCACCCTTGAAGACAGAGTTAACATTTTCTATTATTATAATTTCCCTATCCTGAATTATTTCCATAGCAAAGAATACATTTATTTTCCCTTTCTCTTGCTCCATTCTATGGAGGACTGTGTTTTGAATATAAGGAAAAAAATGTGAAAGCCTTCACTGTCAAATCCCAAGTATTAGCCCTCCTTCTCCACAAATTACTTCTCAAAGCTTGATCCCCACTTCTAAACCCACATCCAAAGATTACCTCATCGCCACGAAGGAAGAAAACATGGAAATTATGGGTGTTGAAATTTTTTTTACCATGAGTAATGACACTAATCGTGTGAACAAATGGTTGAGAGAGAAAAATCCCCCCAAAAACCTTGCCATAACCAAATTGGACATCTCCAATAAAAAGTATATGCCTCATCCTAAACATAAGGATACTAGAAGGAACTATAGTGCACAAGAAGAAGAAGAAAAAAAGTGAGGAGAAAATTGAGAATATGGAAGAAGCCAACCCTTTTCCCTCCAAGGTTTCTAACACATTTAAAATAGTTACTCCAAATTCTAGAAGTTGAGAATGTCAAGCATGACACAGTAACCTATCCAGTTAAGATGGATATGCTAGATAGCCAAGCCTAGGTAGAAAGAATAGGAGGAGAACAAGAGAACAAGGATGAGCAAGGGGGAGATCATACTCAACAAAAACACACAATGACCAAAAATGAGAACACTGAGCAGGGGAACAAGATGGTCAAGAAAATAGTAAAATTAATCATGGAGCTAGTTAAATAGAATGAAAACCAGGAGTATAAATTCAATAGGGAGGCCAATTTCATAGTTTACGTCATGCACTCAACAACCACCACACTCCATCTTATGTAGATTAACAAAGATTGAGGCTCTAATGATAAGGAGGTGGAGATGAATCATGCCCTTTATAGATTCCTGGCTGACAAATGGTTCCAATTATTGCTAGAAAATTTGATGAACCATTGTTGGCTCCCCTATTAATGTGGCTAGATTTTATTTTGTGTTATGATGCTCAATTTTACTTTGTGCCTTTAGGCCTCTATAGATTCTATATTTGGGTTGATAGTAGCACCAATATTTATCTGATGGGTATGATTTTTTATATTGATAAGACTCTCAGTGCTTATAATAGTATTTTCTTTTTGGTAATGGGTATGGGTAGTTTTTTATAATTTTTGAAAAGTGGTGGAGTAATTTTGTGGTAGTTATTACCAATTGATCTCTTCACAGTTGCTCTTCTTGTTTTGGGTTAGCACCCATTTTGGCTACTTCTTAATTTCAAAAATATTTAATAATTAAAATATGAATGATTAATCCAATAATCATAACTATGCATTCTACCAAGAAAATCACAAAGTAAAACCACATCAAACTCTTAAGGAAAATCAACAAAAACAAAAATCAAACCACATACACACCCAAAGAGTCACAAGTTTAAAAAGGCTAGATAGCCAGTTATGAGTCCTCTTTGTAGGAAAAGTATTTAAGCTATGGCTGAGATTAGACCTTATCAATATCTTCCCATTCTCACCATTGAGTTATTGCAATAGGGCATGCTCATCTTGGCATTTTAGGGAAGTCAATGCATAGTAGAACTGCAACCTCCATAAAATATGAGCATGTACATATGCATGCATATGTCTAAGCTCAATATGTCATGGTAGGGAGTGGTACATCGTCTAGATACTAACTAGTAGGTAACTATGACTCCCTCCCTTAACCACATCAGGCACATCAAACAGGAAACTAAACCAGACATGTGCACCATACACATGCAAGTATGGGGTAAGTATCATAGTGAGTAATAAACTGAAACATCCAATGCTTAGATATAACAACACACCATTATGAACATAAAAAAATCATCATTAAAGACATATCATCTGAAATCATTATGAAAGCAACCACATTTACTAAGAAGCATTCAAGCAACATTAACACATAAGTAATCATAATCATTAGGCAACCTGTGAAATATAATCAACTATGTAATCATAAATGATATTTTGAAGTCACAAAATAACATCATACCATATATCTCTAAAGCTTTAACACATGTATTAAATAGGCCTAAAAGAGTTCAACATATATAATATAAAGAAAACTATTGGTGGGCATTACATAAGGACACTAGAATAGTCTTCCCTTTTGGTAGACTAAACCAATTGTATTCCTTTCTTGGTATATTCATAAGCTATATCCAATTTTAAAAAGGCATAAATTAAAAATATTTAATATTTTATAGAAAAATTGTACATATCGTGCAATGACATGTATTTAAAATACCCACTTCTCCAACTCCATAAGATGAACCAAAAATCAAAAGCACTTTCTCATGTTCATTTAAAAAAATTTAAATGAGACCCATACATATTCTCAATAAAAAAGGAGATAGGTAAAATGCTAGGAGGAACATCAACAATAGAGGAGATGATATAGATCTATGTCTACCAAAACTACCAAGGTAGTTTCAATCGAACCTATCTAAGGTTAGTTAACCACATTCACAACCTGCATTTTTGCATGTTTTTTAGTTTTGATAGAAACTTTAATATTTTATTCTATCGAAACTAATGTTTATAGTTTCAATAGAAACTAGGTTTCTATTAAAACTAGAAAATTACAAGTCTTCTCTAAATGTTAGAAGATTTACAATGTTTTCATGACTTCCAAGCATAATTCCCCTATTTAGATGGAGCACTAGAGACATGTAATTTTGCATGATAGAAGTACTCTAAATGAGCTTTCTAATGACTATTAAAAATGATACATTTTCAATTATTTTGGTATACATTTTTTTCGTGTATTAAACAAAGGTTCATTATAAAAATTAAACCTCTATATTGGATGCTCATGGAAAAATAATAACTAAGAGAATAACTTCTTTGAAAAATAGCTAGAGTGTTTGTATTTGAGTCTTGTTTCAATCAGAAAAAGAAATTTTAAGTGTAGGTAAATATATTATAAGTTACATGTGACAAAAGCCACGTATGCCTAAACTAATGTTATGTCAACATTAAACTCTGATCTAAAATATGAATAATAAACATAAATGCATAAGATGACCTCCACGGTTTCCATATGGATGTTAACAAACTAAATTTCAAAGAATCAAATTGATATCTATTTTAGAAAAAAAATTATGTGTGTTAAAAGCAACATCACTCTTTCAAAATAAGGTTTTTGATAACATACCAATTTATGTGGGAGAAAAAATAATTCAATAAAATTAATTTAAGAAATATATAAAAATTATTTTTAGAATCTAGATAGCAAATCCTAAAAAAAGCTAATTTACTTCATATCTAAATTGCTAACCACTAAATGAAAAATTTTACTTGAAAGTGAAAGTTTTCTAAAAAAATTCACAGTTTAGTGTTAGTTTAGGCAAAAAAATATAACCCACTATTGTGGGTTCACAATTTCTATTGTAGGAAAAGGTTCAACTACTTCAAATAACTATATTTTGAGGCAATAAGATCCATTTGAATTTAAGCTCCAAGATGGAATAGCAAATAAATGTACAATAAATTATAATTGTTGTGTTAAATGATTCATTCCCATCTATATCATCTTCACTATTCAAATAAAGTAGTGAAATTGACCTCCTAATACAACTTCATTAATGACAATGCCCATGAAATATTAATGACAAGCTCTCCTTTCATACTCTTGGATCTCTTCCTATAGCCCAAAAATTGTGTATAAGCCTTATTTTTGTTATCATAAAGTAGTCAAAATTGAGTTCCTTCAATGACATAAGCTTTTATAGATTCTTGTACTGTGAACAAGGGAACTAGTTGACTTAATCACAATGTCTATTTGACAAGATAATGCATGTATTATATTCTTCAATTATTCTAGAATAAATTGAGACTCTATCAATTAATGCATATGCTTGAAAGAGTTCAATGGATTATGAGAGTGTATATGCATTTTTTAAATCAATTTATATTAATCAAACTAACCTCTTTATTGTTACCTAAATTAAAGTTAACTCACAATATTATGTGACTTTTTATCTTCTACTATGATTTTAATGTTGACAAGCATGTCAACTAGGTAATTTGATGTTCTTCAAGATATATGGATATCGTACCACTTTTTAAGCATAATAAAAAAGTATCAAGAATTAAAATTTCTTACACAAATCAATGAATAAATAAATTTACCTTATAGACAAATTATAAATGAAATTTTAATGTGTTAAATCATAACTCGTAAAAACCTTTTTATTTTTTACTTTTGAAAAATTATTTAAAATAAATGATTTATTATGTACTGGAAGTAATAAATATTAATAAATAAGGAATATTAATTTAATATGGATAATGATGTATGCCTTTATCTCAAGTATTTTAATTAATAACATATTTTTAAATTACCCAAAACCTTATATAGATGAAATTCTATTGGGTCATTATAGAAGCATGGAATGACTTAAACATCACACAGTAAGGCTTCATTCCTAGGCTAAAAGTGTTAAATAGTCAGAGTTGACTTATTTTTTCCAAACTTAATTTTTCTCTTAGTATGTGATGTTTAAGGGTGGCCATAGTGCACTATTGATAGATAACATAGAGACAAAGAACAACAACCAATATCAATTCAAAATATACAAGAAATATTTAAAGGGCATTTAAAATATCTTAATCACAACTAAGGACAAACCAAAGATATGGAAAGTAAATCACCCTTGGAGCCTTTCGACTACTACATGCTTTATACATAACATGTTGCAATGCATTGCAACATTAGTTTTGATTCCTTTCACAATGTGATGAAAAACTATTTATTAACTATATGAGCTTATATGATTTGAAGGAAAATGTACTTATACTTTTACACTAACTATATTTTTAAGGCTGATGTTGCCAACCTCAACTTTGGAACGCCAAAAAGGTGTTTTTCTCTGGCAATTGTTGTTCCAAAAGATTCATTCATATCTATATCACCTTCACTTCTCCAATTAAAGTAGTGAAAGATATGTCCTAATGCAACTTGAATAAGTGTGATTCCCATAGAAGACCCAGGGCAAACTCTCCTTCCCATGCCAAAAGGAATCATAGTTAATTCCAAATCTCTTATTATGTCAAGATTTTTATCCATAAATCTCTCAGGTCTAAATTCTAAAGGCTCTTTCCATACTCTTGGATCTCTTCCTATTGCCCAAGCATTCACCATAAGCCATGTTTTTGCTGGTATATTGTAGTCATGATCAGGGCCTTTCACAATACAAGCTTTTGTAGATTCACGTGGTAAAAGCACTGGAACTGGTGGATATAATCTCAAAGTCTCTTTCACAACACAATGTAAGTATTCCATTCTTAAAAAATGAGAATATGTTGGTTTCTCATCTTCCTTTATTATAGATTTAATTTCTTCTTGTAATTTCTTCATCACACTTGGATTTCTCAGTAATTCAGTCATTGCCCATTCAAGTGTAGTTGATGATGTATCTATTGCACCAACGAACATTATCTGTAAAGTAAGGTGTAGAAATTAATGCACATATGAAAAAATATGTCATATAGATTAGGTCATACAGATTTTCCATAATTTATGAATAATGTTGAATAAATATTAAAAATAAATAATTTTTTCCTAATGATAGATGGCTTAGACTGAATTGAAGCATTAAAAGAAAATCATTCTAAAAATTTGTCGAAGAAAAAATTCAAACTACATAAATATAATTATAGTGAAAGCTTCTGGATTGGATTGTGTTATGATTTTTTCATCAACGTTTCAAATTGTGATCCATAATGATCTTTAAAAATATTGATTATAGATCATTTAGTGTGATTCGAAACATTGATGAAAAAACCTTAACACAAAGCAGAAATTTCCACTCTAGAAATATGATCTCTTTGATACATAAATATAATGAGAAGTATGGGATGCAACATATGAATATGGATTTTTCAATCGAAGCTAGTCCAATTCAAATAAACCTATTTACCTCTAGCCAGAATAATGTTTAACTTACAAAAATTATTGCCTTCTTATCTTCCGCTGTGATTTCCATGTCCACCAACACATCAACCAAGTCTTTATGCACCTCATTCTCCTCTGCGATCCTCCTCGTCCTGCGCTCCACATGTTCATCTATTATTTTGTCAAAAAATTCATCCAAGCGCTGGTGGACATTCGTCATACGTCGCCTCAGCCCCTGCAAGTCCAGCCACCCCAGCAAAGGGAAGAACTCGCCAATATTCACAGGTCCCATCAGATGAGCAACTTCCATGATCAGTTCCTCAAACGCCCTGCCGCCGGATCGGAGATGGGCACTTGTGCTTCCCGTCAACATCCGCCATGTCAAGTCGGATACGTAAGATGCAACGCCCTCGCTCACATTTACACCCACTCTCCCCTCCTCGCTCTTCTTCCACATCGATCTCAGCATCACCATCGCCTCTTCCTCCATCACCTTCCCGAATGACTCGATTCTCTTCCCACTCAGCAGCTCCACTGTGCACACTTTTCTCATGTCTCGCCAGTATTCTCCGTGGGGAGCAGTAAAGATGTCCCTCCCATTGTAAAACAAGTATTTCCCAGCAGCCGTAGACGACCTGTTTGCAAAGTTCAAGTCGTGGGTTTTCAGAAACTGTTTGGTCACCTCAGAAGAAGAGGCAACCACAACATCAAGAGAACCCAACTTCAAAGACATTAGCGGCCCATATTTCTCAGCCATCCGCTGCAGAGTGCGGTGAGGAAGACCTCCCAACTGATGTAGATTTCCAATGATAGGCAATGCAAATGGCCCTGGCAAACGTGACAGCCTCCCATTATTTCTCCTCCTCCATCTCACTACAAGGGAGAGAAACACAACAAACACTGAAATTCCTAATTCTATTGCAGAAACACTCATATTGAAATCCATTGTTAAAGAAAAACAAGAAGAGAGACTGCTGGTTTACTTTTCTCGGGCGAGGGAAGTGTTTATATATATATATAGAAGATGCTCCTACTTCTGCCCTCCAATTATTAAAACATGACATACTTTCCACATGATTTCTGTTCCACTGGCGGTAGAGATGGACTTGTATTAAAATAATCATGATGTCGCTGTATCGTCCCCACATATGAAAATGCCTGTTTTGTCTTCAACACTATGTTTACTTCCTCTCCCGTGATCATGGACTGATGGAGTCATAAGAATCACACTGTCATTTTTCCCGTTTCATTCATGTTTTAAATCTTGAAAACTGAGACATCACTTACCGACATCTTTCCAACGTGAAACGGCCAGCCATTTTATTTATGCCTTCTATCATTTTTAGTGTTTCGTTCATGTTTTAAATCTTGAAAACTGAGACATCATTTCCCAACAACTTTCCAACGTGAAACAGCCAGCCATTTTATTTATGCCTTTTCTTTTTTTAGTGCATAATAAACAAGCATTTTCGTTCAATTTGAAAAGATCCGTATCTTTCTTGATTCTTTTTTTTCGGAAAGTAAACCATGATTTTATATTCTATATTCTTTATTAATATCCGTGTCTTTAGAGTTGAGTAGACATTTTCTCCCATTTCTTTCCATTGGATACGATGAACATTTTCGAGATATCATGGATGAAGATATTGAAAGTGGTGTAAAATATGGATTTCATAAATACTTTTATCTTATTTTGAGAACTAACATTGTAATGTATTGCAACATGTTATGTATTGAACTATATCAAATAAGTTTGAAATCATTATACTTATTTTCTCTAATATCTTATGTTATCTTTTGATAGTTTTCTATGGCCACTAGTAAAGAGAAAAATTAAGCTTTAGAAAATTAAGTCAACGTTTACTATTTAACACTTATAGCTTAGGAATGAAGTCTTAGTTTGTGATGTTTAAGTTGTTCTATATTTCCAGTGTCACAATAGAAATCCATTCGTGTAAGGTTTTGGACAATTCAAAAAACATATTACAATTTAATAAAAAACATGTTATGAATTAAAATAATTTAAATAAATCTATAAATTATTATCCATAGTTTATTAATATTTATTATGTATTAATATTTAATAGATTAAATGCATGATAAATATATTTTTAAATTATCTTCAGAAAGTTTTTAAAAAAAATTAATTATTAGTTACGATTTAACATGTTAAAATTTTCTTTATAACTTGTTTATAAGCTAAATTCATTTATTGATCAGTTTGTATATCCATATATATTGAAGAACTTCAATCAAATTACTTGGTTGACATACTTGTCAACATGAAAACTAGATAGAAGATAAAATAACAATTAATTGTGCAAGTTAACTTTAATTAAGGTAAATGTAAATTGGTTAGTTGGATTAATATAGATTCATTTGAAGAATGCATATACAATTTTATAATTCATTGCATACTTTTGATTATATACATTATATATAGAATCTAAATTTATGTGATAGACCCACTAAAATAATATTTAATAATTATTAAGATATATTTAAAAAAAGTAATGTTAGACAAGAGCTTACAACACAATGGTAACTTGTGAGCCTCTCATGTGGGAGGTCTTGAGTTCGAATTTACTTAACACATAAAAATAATTAACTATAGTAAATAATAATAATTAATCTAAGCTTTAGCCATTTACCGATCCAAAAAAAAAAAGGTAATATATATAATAATTATAAATAACTAATAATACTTTTATTGTAAGTAAAGATAGATGAATAAATAAATGAATACTATTATAATATATAATGATTAAAGTTATAAATAAATGAAATGATATAACTAAATAATGTTTGTATTTAATAGATGTTATTGTAATATTTAATCTACCTCATAAACTTAATTGTTAAATAAACTATATACTATAATCTAATAGTATTAAATCATAAAATTTAATAATATCATTTCTTAATATTAATAATATACTATTTAAGTTAGGAGTTAGTATATTCTATTTTATATGAAATAGTTGAAATGATATTAATAATATACAAATTAATTAATATTAATAATTAATTGAAAAGATGTGTCTCTTCTCATCATATCATATATAAGAGAAGTATAAAACTCTGGAAGAGGGAGAGAAAGAAGATTTTAGGGAGTCTAGAATATTAATTAAAGGAAAATAAGAAGTGTCCAGAAAAGGGGTCGTTACAATTGGTATCAAAGCAATGATCCTGCCATCTTGCAAGATACGAACAACATAGATTAAGAAATCATAGCAAAATCCATAGAATGAAAAAGGATAAACTCAATGGTTAAATTGAATAGTTAGTAAATACAAATAAAAAGAAAGAATATGATAGAACAAGATACAATTAAAAAATAGAATAGTAATACAATATTACTACAGATTATAAGAGGGAAGAAAACACACTATATTTGCTACAACTACAGCCTAAAAGGATAGAGAGACCCACATAATATCAATTGGCTTGTGTATGCATCCAATCTTAAATACAACTACATTAAAAATAATCTACACAAAGTACACTATATTGTATTTCTTGAGCTTTGCAAAGTGGCATTCAACTTGCTTGGAATTGTATCAAAGACTAGGTAAACGATGGCATCTATAAGTGAATAAGATTGTGTGAGAAGTTAATTTCTCTCATCTTACAAACCCCACCTGCAAAGATGTTGGTTTTTAGAATATAATCCTTTCCTTACAAGTTTCCCATGAATTCAGAATCAACTTCATCGTGGGATGATGAGTCTAAAGACATCTAATACAAAAACATTTGAGGATGAGACAAACCAAGAAAATATCTATGAGTAAAGACTAATGAGTTCATTATTATATTTGATCTAGTTTAAAAGATAAAAGAGAATTAAAAAATTAGAATCAATTTATAGGGTGGTGTGTATTTGTCTTATATCTTTGTATATGTTTGGACTCCTAATTTGACATGGATGAGTTGTAGCTAATATACATAATATGTAGTTACTGTTCATGTTGATTTTTTAGGAACCAACTTAATTTTCATGTTAAAGCTCCCAAACAAATATTGACTTTATAAGAATTTTCCTTAGAGAAAAATTCACCCAGGACCAAGAAGCACAATAACTAGCACAAAATAGACCAATAAAGTATGATCAAAATAGCAATATGATATTCAATTCATTGTATAGTACACTAGATGTGCTTGTATATAAAGGCCTCTATGATGCATCTAGAATGTCTAGGAGTTAGCAATATGATAAGCCTCACAACTAAGCACATGTCCACTAGGAATGGGTTATACTCCATTAAGCACAAGAGTTAGTGCGATGATGAGAAGATAAGCCTATAAAGGTGTGCCACATAAAATGATATTGTAGACACCATTTTCTTAATTAAGACTATGAACAACTATGTTGTCAACGTGATAATAAGATACTCCTATTATTTGAAGGATCCCCTACCAATGGTCCTGCCACATCAAATCTCTGCTTAGACCATCTAGGTATATTGGAAGAAGGTGTAGTAGGAGTATCCTCAATCTCAACTGGCTGATGCCTTTTTCTTCGTTGGGGGAAAACATCTTTCAAGCCACTATTTTCACTATCACTCTCTTGAATGAAGGAGGAAGAAAGAGGAGTTGAAGAAAAGCTTGGACAAATTTCTTCAAGATGAACAATCCTCCCATACAATATGTCATGTGTCTCTAGATCCATTAACTTTTAGGCTTTATGTGAGCCTACATATCCAACAAAGATGCAAGGTTTGCTTTGAGCTTCCAATGCCTTGCATTTCTGTGGAGGATTTCATGCCCATGCTAGACAACCAAAGACTCTAAAGTGCTTAACTAGTAGGTTTCCTACCAGTCCATGCTTCAAAAGGAGTTACACCATCCAAAGCTTTGTAAGGACTCTTATTCTATATATTGTTAGCACAATTCATTGCTTCAACCCAAAAGGCTTGATCAAGAGACTTGTTTTGTAGCATGCAAGTGGTCATCTCTTTGAGGGTTTTTGTTTTTCCTTTCAGAAAAACCATTATGTTGTGGTGCATATGGTAGCGAATACTGAAGGTCAATTCCCTCTTGAGTGCAAAAGTCTATTAGTCTTGTGTTCACATACTCCCCCCCATTATCTATTTCAAGAACTTCGATGAATTTTCCTGGTTGCTTTTCCACTTGAGCCTTGAAATTGAGAAATTTTAAAAATACTTCACACTTATGAGCTGTAAAGAAAACCCAAGTAAAGCAAGAGTAGTCATCTATGAAGGTGAGTGCATAGCGAGACTTGCCAAATGATGGCACTGGAAATGGTCTTACCACATCACTATGAACTAATTCAAGAACACATTGTGCTCTCCAAGAATTCCCCTTTTCATTCAATTTTTCTAGATGTTTTTCAAATGAACAACCTGAACAAAAACCTTCTAAAAACTAAATTTGAGGTAGACCATTGATCATTTTCTTGTTTCTAAGCTATTATAGAAGGAGGAATGAGCTGATATAGTCTGCCATTATTCCTATTCTTAAACTCAAAAATGTCAGGCAATTCTTAATTTCCTTATATTACTAGATATATGATGAACAACATATTTTGTCTAAGTAAACAAATTCTTCTCTCGCTCATTTAAACATATTTAAGACACTAAATTATTGACGAAGTTTTTATAAATAATTGGAGATGGAATATATACAATGGCTCATAATCTTCTGCATATTGGAATCTATTCCATGTTTGATATGATCCACATGACATGAACACCTACAACACATATGATGTTTATTCAAGTACATAAAATATATTCTTTTGGTGGTTATCAGTCATTTTCTTGAGTATGGGCTCTGGAAAAATATAATGGAGAATATAGTAGCAAGAAGGATCATGAAATTGTCTTGCTAGCTATGAATTGTACTAGACTTTCCCATTATTTTTAAATTTATATAACTTGTTGAAATGTGTATAAAAAATTGAAAGGTACCATCCCACTAATAATTTGCAGAACTCAAGTCTAACCTCATTTTTAAAAGCTAGAAATAGGTAAACAAATTAAAATTAAATGTGAAAGGAACAAAAAGTTTTATGTATAGAATCCAAATGTCTTAAAATATAATTTGAAAAGAACGAAAACTTTGATATTCTATATATATAAATAAGTGATATCATCATGGGAATATAGAGAGGTATGTCTAGGTATGATCATATTTTAATTATTATATTATATTATGTTATCCTACTTTTATTATTTATAATATTGAATGAAGAGTTATCTTATAGCTTCTTATGATATATACAATTAGAAGATATGTATATAGTTTTGTGATAAGATTGATGATGTTTATATTTCTTGATTCATAATTCAACTAGTAATGAAATTGGGTATGATTGGAAGAACAATTATTTCTTGTGCATAAAATTTAGTTTTGAGAAGTCTATAACAAACAAATTTGGAATTATAAAGAAATGTCTCCCAGGAGACATTATAAAAAATGTTTGTGTTTAAATTCATGATGAATAGGAAATGTGCATAGGGTGATGAGTAAATCAATTGTGTTGGGGCATAGGGATCCCAATATGGATTTTAAAGATTTGAGGGAGCCCCAAGCTAAGTCTGTCTAAACTTAAGCATCAGTAAACCTTCCATCCATAATGAAACTAAACATGTACATAGTGGGTAGGGAGTGTGCACAAGGGGAGGAGTAAATCGGTCACGTTGGGGCAAGAGAATCCCAATATGGATTAAAGATCTAAGGGAGCCCTAAGCTCAACATGTCCAACCTTGAGGAGCATTAAATCTACAATCCACATCAAAATTAAGCATGTTCCTAGTAGGTAGGGAGGGTGCACAGTGGGAGGAGTAAATTTATCGCATTGGGGTGAGAGAATCCCAATATGGATTAAAAATTTGAGGGAGCCCCAAGCTGAGCATGTCCAACCTTGAGCAACAATAAATCTACCTTCCACTATGGAATGATACGGCCTATTATAGTACTAGCTATAGAAAATTTGTTTAAAATATGCATCATCAAGAACTTTGATCTCTACAAGGAGAAAGGAGCATGACATTCTCTATCAAAGTGGTAAAACATTTCCTTACCTTTTTCTTACCTCAAATTATAAGCAAGATTATAGCATGTATATTATGTGTCTACATCGTGTCTTCATGCATTAATATGTCTGCTTCATGTCTTTGTGTTTTTTATTTTCTACCTTATGTTTGCATCACGAATTCATGCATTAATGTGTCTACTTTGTGTCTTCATTTATATGTTCATGTACATGCTATTATATACTAACATGTTTACCTTTCAAGGGTCTAACACATATGAAGGAAGGAGAATGAATCCAAACTATGAATTAATGAGGATCAAATCAATTGCTTGAAGACAAGCAAATTTGAGGGACAAGGATTGCGATAGCCACTAAAATAATATTTAATAATTATTAAGATAAAAAAAAGTAATATATATATAATAATTATAAATAACTAATAATACCTTTATTTTAAGTAAAGATAGATAAATAAATAAATAAATACTATTGTAATATATAATGATTAAAGTTATAAATAAGCGAAATGATATAACTAAATAATGTTTGTATTTAATAGATGTTATTGTAATATTTAATCTACGTCATAAACTTAATATTGTTAAATAAATTAAATACTATAATCTAATAGTATTAAATCTTAAAATTTAATAATATCATTTTTTAATATTAATAATATATTATTTAAGTTAGGAGTTATTATATTCTATTTAATATGAAATAGTTGAAATGATATTAATAATATACAAATTAATTGATACTAAGAATATTATATTGATAATAATATATCAATATTTATAATTAATTGAAAAGATGTGTCTCTTCTCATCATATCATATATAAGAGAAGTATTAAACTCAGGACGAGGGGGAGAAAGAATATTTTAGGGAGCCTAGAATATAAATTAAAGGAAAATAAGAAATGTCTAGAAAAGTGGTCATTACAATTTATTCTATAATAATTGAAGAACAGAACACTAATATTTTGTTGTCAAGTAGACATTGTAATTATATCTACTAGTTCTCTTGCTCACACTAGAAGAATCTATATAAGCTTGTATCAATGAAAAGAATTGATTATGATTGCTAGATAATAAGGAAAACAAGACTTCTACTCAGTTCTTGGGCTATAGGAAGAGATACAAGAACATGAAATGAGAAGTTGTCCTTAGGCTTTCATGGGCATTGTCATTGTTGAATAGGACCTTTTTCACTACTTTTATTGGAGAAGTGAAGATGATATAGATATGAATGAATTTTTCAAAAAAGGAATTACAATTTATATAATATCTATTTTTTATTCCATCTTGGAGCTTAAATTAAAATGGATCTTATTCAGACACCTTGAAATATAGTTATTTTAAGTTAAACCTTTTCCTACCATATAAGTAAAACCTAGACTTCATAAATATTTGTATCTCATACCGATGAGATGGATAAGAACTAATATTGTAATGTATTGCAATGTATTATGGATCAAATTGGTATCAAATTGCTGCCCTGCAACTTTGTTGCTCTGCAACTTTGTCACCCTACAACTTTGTCACCCTTGACCTCCTTTTGGCCTCCATTCCCTCTTAGTATTGGGAGGGATGGGTCCCCCCTCCACCTCTCCCACTCCCCCCGACTAGAGCTAGCCCTAGTTTTCCCAAATTTTGATCTAGTTGTGAAATCCTAGAATGATCACATCATTCTTTAGGAGAACACTTCTCTTCTAATGGAACCTAGTGTTGTTCTTGATGACTGTGCTTATTTTGGCTCCAAGCCCTTGGGTGGTCCTATGATAACGATGGCCCCAAAGTCAAACTGGTTGGGGGTTATTGTTGGATCTAAGATTCTTGTAGATTTTAGGGCTAAACTTGCATTCTCTTTAGGTCCCACAAGACCCTTGATCTCCCTACCTTATTCTATACTAGACTCATTTTCCTTAGGTTCACCCTATGCCTCATAAGAAAGTTTGCCTCTTTTTGACCCATGATGGATATAGTTAGAAAATGGTGCTTGAAAAAGTGGAAACTTAGGGCCTCTATTTCCATCTCTATAGTGACTAGAGCCCTGTTCTTCTTTAGTTTCATTGCTAAAAAGGGTAGGGATGTGATCATGGCTAAGTCTTCAAACTTTGGTAAAAATCACTTGATGCTGGTGAAATGGAAACTAGATTTTAACCTAGAGGGTGTCCTTTATAGATCTATCCCAATCTAGATCCACTTACTTGGTCTCCCCTTTAAATTTTGGGATGAGTGTGGTTTTAGATGGATTAGCAACTCCTTTGGGTAGTTCATAAAAATTGATTCAATGACTAGCTCATAGATTAAAATAGGTTTGGCTAGGATCTATGTGAATGTACAAATGAAGAAACCCCGACCAACCACAATGGACCTAAAGTGTAAATGGGGAACCTAGTCACAACCATTGGTGTATGAGAATGCTACTCCTTCCTACTAGAAATGTAATAGCTTTAGCCATCATTTTGTGGAATAACCAATGAGTGAGAAACTTAAGAGCAAGGTCTCATCGCCAGGTGTGGAGGAGGTTGGAAGCTAAAAAATAGCAAAAAGGATTGTTGTACCCAAAACCTAGGGAAACATAGAACTAGGTGGTTCCATAAAACTTAAAGTGAGAGAGCCTCAATCGAATGGAACCCCTTTGCATGTGTGACAGCACAAGAAACCCAGTGAAAGAGATGGTTGTTTTGCAAGGTGAGGAGATGAATGTTATTGCTCATGAAGGGGGCAGATTGTGGACATGCAAACCCTAAAGAATCTACATCTAGATGAGGGTTTGCTGGACATAGAAATGGTTGCTAAGGGGTATGGGAGCTACTACACCCCACCCCTCAATGTGGGGGCTGACCCACCACTTCCTAATGGAACCCTTGTGGTTTCCCTTCTTGGTATTGTAGAAATATTTTCACTTACTTCTAAGGGCCCAAGCCTTGATTTCCTAAGAAATGAAGTAGAATGGATTGTCTGAAAGAGAAATATTAGAGAGGGGAATAGGGTAGACATTGGATCAACTGTGAGGATAGGGAGAACTCTGACTAGGAACATCTATCAAAAGGACAAAAAAAAAGGACATTGCATAGGGGAAATAAAAAACCCTAAAGGAAACCCAGAACCATAAAGATGAAGATCATATCCTAGAATGTGAGAGGGCTAAATAGCTCCAAGAAGTAGTATGAAATCAAACAAAAGACCATTGAACTTAACATTGATATGATTCTTTTGTAGGAAGTGAAAATGACAATGCAAGTCTTTGTGAGAGTGGCTAATTTTATGTGGCCAGGCACTAAATATACCTATAATGATGCCAATGGAGATTCTGGTGGCATTTCTATGATGTGGATTCTTGATAGGGCTATGAGCGTGGATATTTCTATTAGCACTCATTTTGTTTCCACAAATTTCACCACCCAATCTGGCAATTGAACTAATTTTTAATTTCTATGCCCACAAAACTCGTAATGGTAGGCTTGGTATTTGGAATTGGGCTACCAATGTGGTTGATTCCATGAGACAAGGAAATTTTTTATGTATGGGAGATTTTAACACCCTATTGTACCCTTTAGAGAAATTGGGAGGATTGGAGGATTTTTTGCAAAGCATTCAAGACTTGGAGGATTTTTTGATAAGAAATGATTTGATGAATATTGATATCTAGGGTTCAACTTTTACATGGTCTAATAATAGATTGGGGAAAAACTTGATTCAAGTTAGGCTAGACATGGCTCTAGTCTCCTCTAGATGGGACATTCTCCAACATACCCCCCTTAAGGTGTATCCAAGGACCATTTCAGATCATTCAATGTTGCTTCTCTCCTAGACACAAAAGGATAATAGATAGAGGCCTTTTATGTATGAGATCATGTGGCAATCACATCATTAATTCAAAGACTATATTACACAGTGGTGGAAGGATCTAGTGGAAGGAGCAAACATGTTCCATAGTGCCAGGAAACTGGACAAAATTAGAAAGGAGGTGGAATCTTGGAGAAAATATTTGTTTGTGATTTTATCCAAGGAAAAGAAGGCTAGTGAAAAAATATAGAATCTCTCCAAATGCAACTTACACATAGAAATGCATAGATTGACCAGTAGCAGGAGGAGAGGCAGTATAGATATGAATGGAAAACCCTCCAAAATAGGGAGGAAGTCTACTAGAAACAAAGATATAGGGTCTAATGATGGAAGGAGGGAGACAAAAACATTATATTTTTCTATATATTAGCCTCGAGAAGAAAAAAGAGAAACACTATCAATAATTTGCAAGATGATAATGACCACAAGGTCACTAAAATGGAATAGATAGAGGATAAAGTCAATTTCTATTTCTAGGAAATATACAAACCTTATGGCCTAAGTTAATAGTAACATTCAAAGTGATATCCTAAATTTGTTTCAACCAATGATTAATGATCAGATGAATGAGAAGATGATGTGCAAGGTCAAAGAAGAGGAAATCAAAATGACTGTCTTCAGTATGGATCAATATAAAGCCCCTGGTCCTAATGGGTTTCTTCCTACTTTCTTCCAAGAATTCTTGGACATTGTCAAGTACGATGTTATCCATGTTGCTCGTGACTTTTTAAGGATTAGAAGGTTACTAAAGGAACTTAACTAGACCTTCATTGTTCTCATTCCTAAGATAGAAGACCCTTAGAGACTGGAAGACTTCAAACCCATCAACCTTGTTATAACTGTTTATGAGGTTCTTGCTAAGGTTATGGTAAATCGCATCAAGACTCTTCTAGAAAAAATCATTAACCCCTTTAATAATGGCTTCATGCCTGGGAGAAATTTTTTTATTGCAATTATAACCACCCATGAGGTAATAGGCATGGAACTTAAACTAGAAATTTCCAAAGCTTATGATAAGGATAGGCGTGATTTCCTCTTTGCTATTCTCACCAAACTTTTCTTTAATGAGAAGGTTAATAGAATTATAATAAATGATCTTACCATTGTTACTTTCTCAATGATCATTAATGAAGCCCCTAGCAATTTATTTTCTTCCTCCCAAGACCTTCTCCAAGGTGACCCCTTATATCCCTACCTTTTTATTATTGTAGAGGAAGTCATAAGTAGAAATTTAGTTTCTTTGACTAACTCTGATAGAATAGAGAGCATTAAAACTATTTCTTGGTGCCCCCCACAAATCATACACCATTTGTTGGATGATACCTTATTATTCAACATCTCCTCCATTAATGAAGCTAGAGAATTGAAAGACACCCTGAATCAATATTTGCTAGTCTCTTGTCAATGCATAAATTACTAGAAAAAAAAATATTTTTCTTTAACACCATTACCGATTTGAGGGAAAAATTGATAGTTATTGTTGGCTTCCAGGAGGCATCCCTCCCTAATAATTATCTTGGTCTACCACTTATAATAAAGGAAGTTTCCAATCAATTTTGGAATGGTCTAGTTGAACACTTCCAAAAAGGGTTGGTAGGCTGGAAGGGGAAAATCTTGAATAATGCTGGGAAACTCCACCTTCTCTACACCTCCCTATAGAGCATCTTGTAATGAACCAAATTTCTACCCTTGCTCTTTTTCATTAAAATCTTTGGATGTTGATACTCCAATTCAAATATTGATTTTTCTTTTCTCGATAATGATGTTCCATGCCTATGAGACATTTGGAGACCATGTATAAATAGGTCATCAGGACCTCTAAAAAGTCACACCCTATAGACAAATTTGATTATATTATTATTCATTAGGGCATGTTTAGTTGGTTAGAAAAATATTTAGTATTGATTAGGGATTATTTATAAATATATATATTTTTATTTTTTTTGGTGAGATGATTGTGTGCAAATACCTAGCCTCTACTAGGGCCCTTGTGCTCTAGCCCCTGCAACACTTTGGCTTGTGTATGGGTGGATCAACTACCGTTTCTTCACTAGTCTGCCTTTTTTGGCTGGTGCTGGTGGATAGGGTGGTTGGGTTTCTCTAGCCCATGATAGATTTTTGCATTTTAAAAAACTTTGTTGCAATTCATTTTTAGTGGGGGCTGTGGTGGGTCAAGTCAGTGGGGCCTATGCCCCATTCCCTCCTCACTTTTGCTAAGATCTAGTTTGGTTCTGAATCAAGGATTGAGTTATACCCTCCTCCTAGCTTCCTATTGGTGATGCGATGATGGGGGAGCCTTCATCTTTATTGCATGTCAATATCAAGGATTTAAATGGGAAGCCTCAAATGGGGGATGGCATATCCTCTTCGAGAGAGGTGTTTTGATTAACGAAAGTGAATGGATGTCTATAGAGAGCCAAGGATCGACCAATTTTGATTATACAACTTGAGAAAGTCTTAGAAGATGTTGAATACTAGAGAAATCATGCCCTTATTTTTAAGTTTTTGGATCTTCACCTTTCCTTTCCTGTAATGGAATCTAGGCTCGCCGGATGTGGAACCTAGAAGAAGATATGGAGATTTTGTTAGTAGCCAATAACTACTTTATGGTCATCTTTCCAAGCATGACAAATAGGAATAAGGCATTTGAAGGGGGCCCTTACTTCTTTAATCAGGTGGGGCTTTTCATCAAGCCCTAGCATGTGGGTTTTAACTCTACTGAGGAAATCCCCTCACAAGTTTCACTATGGGTTCACTTATCGAGACTACCTTTAGAATTCTAGAGAGAAGATATTTTGCACTCAATCTCGCTGCTTCTTGGGAAACCTGTGGGCTCAGCTACATAGATGCAAGATTGTAAGGTAATTTCTTTTGCCCGTATTTGTGTAGAAGTTGATTTAAACAATCTTTTGTTAGATTCTATGTGATGAAGGGCCACACTACCCTTACCAACTCATAACCAAGAATGCAACAATATGGAGGCAAGAGAGATAAAATGCTTCCCAAGAAATTTTATTATACTTGAAAATCCTTACAACACCCACAAGATAATATCATAGATATGACTTCTTCAAAAAGAAGTTTAAAATTCTTCAACATAAGAGAAATCCCAAATAAGAGTCTTCACACCAAGAGCTTCACCAAGAACTTCTACTTGAAGAGCTACACATTTAGAGCTTTCACACCTTGAAGTCTTCACACCTTCCAGCTTGATTAGAAATGCTCATATGCATTGCTTAAATAGGCACTTACCACCTAATGCATAATTTATCCACAACCTTCTAGAATTCTACCTACACAATATCCACAACCTTCTATAACTTCCATAACCTTCTACAATATCCACAACTTTCTACAATATCCATAACTTTCTAGAATTCCACCAATCACACCTCAATAAATGGAATGACAACCATTTTTATTTTATTTTTCTAATTTATGCCACCTATGCACCTGAAAAATAGAAATTTCTCTTTTCTCCCTTTTTTTCCATTTTCTATTTTTTAAATTATTTCTCCTCTAATTTTGTCACTTTCTCTCTCCTCCACAATTTTTTTTTTTTTTTTTAAATTTTAATATTTTACATTCAACATGCCCCCCCCTTTATGTTGGATGCAAGATGCTCCTATATTAGACTCCCTAGGTCCAAAAAGATGTTTTAATAACTGGAAGAACATCTTTTAGGATTAAGCACATAAATCCCAAACTAGTTCTTCACATATATGTCCTCCAAATCTTCAACTTGCACACTCTTTCCCTTGTTTTTCTTCTTCTCCTTCACATCCACAATAGGTGTTCCATAGATCTGCTTCCCATGCTGATTTCCAATCTTCTCAAAATTTGCCAACTCAACTCGACTGCCAATACTCAAGTTTCTCCTACCAAGTGCTTCATTTTGCAAAGAAATCAAGGAAAACTTCCTACAACCTTTCTCAATAGTAAACACATTCCTAATACAATCATGCATATCCTTGCAATCATATTGCCAAGGTCTACCAAGTAACACATGAGAACTGTTCATATCCACAATATCACATAATACTTGATCCTTATACTGCCTAATCTAAAAATCAACAAGGCATTGCTCCCTCACTTCCAAAGCATGCTCACCTTGCAACCAGCCAATCCTATAAGGACAAGGATGTCTCAATCTCTTCAAACCAAGTTTTTGAACCATCTCCTCAGCAACAAGGTTATTAGTACTACCACCATCTATAATCACCTTGCAGATTTTCCCACCAAACTTACAACAAGTTTTTAACAAACTAGTCCTTTGACAAGAATCCAATGTCTTCTTACCCATCAGTACTCACCGAGCCAACAAACTTTCTCCTTCCTCGGGCTGAATTTTCCTGGGCTTCAACCTCATTCACAATAGTAGCTATCCTACCAATAGAACATTCAAAAGATCTATGCCCTTCTTAACTACACTTGAAACAATTACCTCTAAATACACCTCCACTTGTCCCTCTTCTTTGTTCAATAGGTTTTGGTTCACCTTCTACTTTTGGTTTAGCTTGTAACGAACTATCTTGCTTCTCTTTCTCTTAGGAACTACCTTGATTCTTCCTCTTTAGCCTCTCCTCTACTCTCAAAGCATACTGATAAGCATCCTTAACTAAGGAAATATTCAGCATACCAACCTCATCTTGAATATTGAATCTCAAACTATTAATATAACATGCTACCTTCTCCTTTGATAATTCTTTATGGCCAGACTGAATAGTACACTTGTAGAACTCTTCAGTGTAATCCTTCATAGTCATATCCTTCTATTTCAGATTCTGCAACCTCTTAAACAATTCAAGTTCATAATCAGTAGGAATGAACTTAGCCTTCAACTTAGTCACCATCAATTTCCATCTAGTGATCTTCATTTCACCTTCCTCTTCTATGTCTCTTTGCAGTTCCTTCCACCAAAGAGCAACATATCCCTTCAAATTAGTTTGTGCCAACCTTACTCTTAGTGGATCTTCAATACCCTCAAGCTCAAAGTAGTCCTCTACTTCACCAATTCAATCAATCAGGTCTTTAGGATTCAAAATACCTAAAAAATTAGAAACCTCCATCTTATGCTTCAACTTCAATTGAGATCCAGGTTGAGAAAATTGACTAGCCCTAATTCCACTAAGTCTCTCCTCATGATCACTTCTATCCTCACTAGAAGCTTCAAAGTCTTCAACAACTTCATCATAACTACCTTTAGTACCCACATGCCTAGATACACCACCTAAAGAACTTACAATTTTAGCAATCATGTCACTCTTCATCAATGCAATCTCTAATTTGAGCTCTGCTCTTATCTTCTCTAAGATCCTTTCTTCCATAACTTCACTAAGGTCATTATTTTCCTTAGGGTCCAATTTTCTTGGAGGAATCTTCAAAAAAATTAGCAAACCCTAAGCAACAAATCCACCAATCTAAAAGATCAATCAACCTCAAGATCAACCTTCTTTGCAAGTTCTGGTGTAAACTACTTCACATTCAGCGATCTATCCACACACTTAGGAACTCCTACTGTGATACCACTTGATGGAGGGGTACACCACCCTACCAACTCATAACCAAGAATACAACAATATGGAGGCAAGAGAGATAAAATGCTTCCCAAGAAATTTTATTGTACTTGAAAATCCTTATAACACCCAAAAGATGATATCATAGATATGACTTCTTCAAAAAGAAGTTTACAAATTCTTTAACATAAGAGAAATCCCAAATAAGAGTCTTCACACCAAGAGCTTCACCAAGAACTTCTACTTGAAGAGCTACACCTTTAGAGCTTTCATGCCTTGAAGTCTTCACACCTTCCAGGTTGATTAGAAATGCTCATATGCATTGTTTAAATAGGCACTTACCACCTAATGCATGATTTATAAACAACCTTCTAGAATTCTACCTACACAATATCCACAACCTTCTACAACTTCCATAACCTTCTACAATATCCACAACTTTCTACAATATCCATAACTTTCTAGAATTCCACTAATCACACCTCGATAAATGGAATGACAACCATTTTTATTTTATTTTTCTACTTTATGCCACCTATGCACCTCGAAAATAGAAATTTCTCTTTTCTCCATTTTTTTCCATTTTCTATTTTTTAATTATTTCTCCTCTAGTTTGGTCACTTTCTCTGTCCTCCACAATTTTTTTTTTTTTTTTTTTAAATTTAAAATTTAAATTTTACATTCAACATGCCCCCCCTTTATTTTTGATGCAAGATGCTTCTGCATCACTATGGAAATTGCATGGGATCATGTTCTTGGATCCAACAACTAGATTATGAGACCCTATCATTCAGATGTAGAATATGCCATGAATATGGGCATTTATACCGCAATTGTCCCAGGAACAAGTCCCCCACCTTGGCTACTCCTGGACCCCCTAGGGAGGACAAGGGGAAGGCTACTTCATCTAAGGGACCTATTGATAGTGAGGGATTTACTAAATCAAGTCTCGTAACAAAGGTAAAAGAAAGAAGAGAACCTGGAGAGACAGGCAGACTGATGAAACCTTTAATAGATTTGAGGCTCTTGGAGATTTTGCCCAAGAGGAATGTACCCTAGTTGAGCTTCTTACTAAGGTCAATGGGTAGCAAGAAATTCCAGTTGGGGATATACAGAGTGAGAGTCATATTCTATCTATAGGGGAGAAACAAGCTGGGTAGCTAGACATTGACTTGCCTCCTCTAGTGCAGGATATTGGAGATATTGGTGAATCACAAGGATTGGTGGATCCTATATTGGTTAGTCCTATCCTCAATAAGAAAAAGGGGACACCTAATTCTACAAAAGGTAATAAGGTTACTCTTGTATTAGGCATACAATAGAAATCCTTTAAAAAGGGGTCTTTGGATAAATCAACAAAGAGTGGTAGGAAGACCAATCAAGAGAAGGTGAAGATAATGGATGAAAATTTGGTTGAGTTTGGGTCTATGAAACCCATTGATTCTCATTTATCTCACCCCCATAAATGATTGTATTGTAATGGAATGTAAGGGCCTGGTTGAACAACATTCCCAGACAAAAGGTTGTTCACAGATTAATTGAGTCTCACTCTTCGGATGTGATCTTTATTCAAGAAACTAAGCTTTCAATGGAGGGATTGGCTAACTGTGCCTCGTGGATTTGGCCTCAAGGCTCTTGGTAGGGATTTGGTGCCTTGAACATTTCAGGAGGGGTGGCTTGCTTCTAGAACCTTAGAAAAGTTTCCCCTTTATGGTGGATCTCTAGTCAGTTCTCCATCTCTTTGGTTGCTTCTAGCTTTGAAACTGGAGAAATGTGTCTCTTATCTAATATATATGTTTCTACTAATTTTTTAGGTAAATCACATTTATGGGCTCATATTAGATTCATTTGGTCCCTGGACCCTTTTCTTCCATGGATGTTGTTACTAGTTTGGAGGAAAATTTGGGTGGGCTAGCCATGCTCGACCCATCTTCAAAAATGCTCAGGGATATGATTGGCTCTTTGAATCTCATTGATGTGAAGACATCCAATGGTGTCTTACATGGAATAATTAGATATGTGCAGGAGAGGATATCTTAGAAAGGCTTGACATATTTTTGGTTTCCTACTATTGGATGAACAACAGGTGGATTACCAATTCTGAAATTCTAGATTGGAGGGGCTCTGACCACTAGCCCATTAAGGTCTCCATCACCTCATAGAGTGTCACTAGATGACCCTCCTTCAAATTTTAGTTAATGTGACTCAAAGACCTATCTTTACCTAACCTTATGGTGGGTTGATGGTATGAGGGGAAGCTTTCCCATGGAATGAGTATGTACACTTTTAGTAAGAGGCTCCAACATGTGAAGTACAGGCTTAAGAGATGGAATAAAAATCATTTTGAGAATTTCCATATTCAAAAGGTAGCTTCTAAGACCAAGTTGGATATTATTACTCATCAGATTAGAGATTAGGGGATGACATTTGATTTGAGTAAAGTTGCAATCTTGGCTCTAATGGAATTGGAGGAATGGGAGCTTCAGGAGGAGATTTTTTGGAAGCAAAAATCTCATGTTGATTGGTTATAGGAAGGGGATAGGAACACTGTGTTCTTCCACAACTTGGTGAAGGCTTGAAGATAGGGTAATTCTATCTCCTCTCTTGTCTCATCTAATGGTGACTAGACCTCATCCTATGGATAAATCTCTAGAGAAGTTGTCAGTTACTTTTCTAATCTTTTTACTAGGGAAGCCCTTCCTACTGGGATTGAGGAGCATGCCATTTTGGACTGTATTCCCCACTTGGTTTTTGGTGAGATGAATGAGGCCCTCTTATGCCTTTCCCTATTACCAAAGGTTGAGAAAGTTGTTTTTAATATGAAAAAAAGCAAGGCCCTTGGTCTAGACGGCTTTTACATTGAATTTTTCTAGGAGTTCTAGGAAATAATAAAGTTTGATCTTCTTGAAGTGGTTTAGGAATCTAATAGAAATAAATAGATGTTGAAGTCTTTGAATTCTACTTTATTGGCTCTTATTCCTAAGAAGGAAGAGCCTAATAGGTTGGATCGATTCAAGCCTATAGCATTATGGAATGTTGTCTATAAGATTATTACCAAACTTTTTACTAAGACTCAAATCACTCCTTGGTTCTTTGATCTCTACTGAATAGGGTGGTTTTGTCGAAGGTAGAAAAATTTTGGATGGGGTTTCGATTGCAATGGAGGTGATCCACTCTATGTCGACATCCAAGGAGAAAGCTATGTTTATTAAAATTGACATGGCTAAAGCTTATGATTGGGTGAGCTGGGAGTTCTTAAAGAAAATTATTTTGGTTTTTGGTTTCGATGAGGAGTGGGTAAATTGGGTTCTAAGTTGTGTGACCTCTCCCTCCTTCTCAGTTCTCACTAATGGGGAACCATTTGATTTGTTTGGGGCTTCTCGGGGACTTCATCAATGGGATCCTTTATCTCCCTATTTATTCATCATCATGGCGGAGGGTCTTGGAAGATTTTTAAAATCTCATGTGAGGCAGGGTCTTATCCAAGGTTGGAGTTGGAATATCAATCTTCCCTCTTACTCCCATCTACAATTCATGGATGACACTGGGTTAATGAGCATGGCTAGAATCAATGAGGCTATGAATTTCAAGTGAGCTTTGGATACCTATTTGAAAGCTTTAGGGAAGTGTATTAATGATGATAAGTCATCTATTTATTTCTTTAACAGTCCTCATCTTATTCAAAATAGGATTGCAAGGTTTTTTAGATTTCAATTTGGATCTCTTCCTTTGATGTACCTTGGGGTTCCTTTACTCTTGGGTTCTTAGCAAAGAGATTACTGGCAGGGAATTTTGGATAAATTTCAAAGTAAGGTTAGTCACTAGACTTACAGATGGTTATCTTTAGCTAGGAGAGTGGTTATCAAAGAGGGCCTCTTCTAGATTTGTAAAAGTGGTTCTAATGCCCTCTTTTGGTAGGACTCTTGGGATGGCCATCCTCCCATTCTTTCTAGCTTTCCCTAGCTTCAGACTCTTTGCCACATTTTTACTAATGCTAGATGGGTTACTGTGGAGCACTTTAAGATAGTCAAACATTTATGCCAAGTGAAGGTGACTTGCTGGAAGGACCCTTAGGAGTGGCTAGTGGGTGGCTCTAAGGAGGGCTGCACTATTCTTACTAAAACTTTGGATAGTAGGCTTTGCAGCTCTATCTGTGAGCAAGATATCTTGGCTTGGAGTCTTGGCCCAAACGGCAAGTTTACTGTGGCTCAAGGTTATGCTATGCTTGATAGGAACTTGCATGGTCCAAATGAGGTTAACTGGTGGAAGAAGGTTTGGTTTAACCTCTCTTGGCTGAAATGTAATTTTTTTATGGTTGCTGGCTCAGAACAAATGTCTCACTTGGGAGAATCTTCACAAATGAGGTTTTCAAGGACCTTCTATCTGTTTCCTCTGTTTGAAGAATCAGGAATGTACTTCACACTTGTTTTTTTGTTTCCCTTATTCAAGAAAGATATGGAAAAGATGGTGGGAGGCTTGGCATTAGGGTTGTGCTCATACGTCCACTTTAATTGACTTTTGGGAGAGTTTGGGCAGACCTCCTACGAAGACTTATTTTTTGTGGGTTGCTTGGATGGGTAAGTTGTCTCTCATTCTATGGAACCTTTTGCTAGAGAGGAACCATAGAATTTTCTATGATTCCAAGTTTGAAAGTTTGCATCTATGGAGAATTATTCTTAGTAGGCTTTAGGAGACCATCTTTGCAAAGTGTGATATGTCTGAAAGTATTGATCTTGGTGATGTTGTTACTATGTGAAATTTGAATTTGGGAGAAAGCAGGCATGGTGACACCCTTGGTAAAAGACCTTTCCATGGAAAGCAAAGGGTTTGTTGGGATGGGAGGTGGACTCCCGACGGAGCTGGGACTTTGAAGATTAATACGGATGGTTCATCTTGTTGGAATCTTGGCCATGTTGGTATTGGGGGCATAGGTAGAGATAATGATGGTCGTATGGTTTTTCTCTTCTCTACCTATAAAGGTCAATATTCTAGTAACTTGATGGAGGCCCTTCCTATTAGGACTATAGTTGAGAGGGGTTGTTCTTTAGGCTGGAAGAAGATCATCTGTAAGTCTAATTCTCATATTGTTGTGGACATATTGAATAGTCAAATCTTGGAGAATGTTAGTTGGAAATTAGCTACTTTGGTAAGATAGATTTTAAGTCTTTGTTATTCCTTAGACTTTATCTCCTTTTGCCATATTCCTAGAGAATGAAACAAAATGGCTAACTATTTGGCGAAATAGACTTTAGAGAATGGGGGTGGTTGGGATATTAGTGGAAGGGAGGAGTTACTTGATGAGTTTAGTGGGATTGTTGGGTAGTTGATATTGGGTGATAGGAATATGTAGTGTTTTTGTGGACCGTGTACCTTTTCCTTGTACTTTGATTTTGGTTGAATAAATTTTTACCCCCACTTTTTTCAAATAAATTAAAATTAAAAATAATAAAATGTTATAAGTATATTGTAATATTAGTAAGAATAATTATTAATTATATATTGATATATACATTGATAACAATGATATATAATCAACATTTTGTATTGATAACATGTATTATTTTAATTTAATATTAGAATAGATATATTTATTAAATAGTAATAATAAATATATTAATTAGTATTACACTTAATTATTTCATTTATATATACATTCATTATGCTTTTATCAATTATTTATGGCTCATGATAAATCCATTCATATAATATTAATTATATTAATAAGGTAATTATGTATTTTATTAATTATATATTATTTTTAATGATTATATATTATATCATTATATTAACTATATAAATTATATAAATTATTTTTAATATTAATAAGACTATTATAATATTATATTATATTAATTTTAAATAATATTATGTAATCTTATATTATGATGAATTATAACTGTATCATTATTAAGCATAGCATATTATTATATTAAATAATGATATATTATTATACATATTTTAGATATATCCAATATATATATATATATATATATATATATATATATATATATATATATATATATATATATATATATATGTATATATATCACATATATTTAATATTATTTATTTTATTTATTATAAATAATATTTTTATTTTAAAATAAGTTAATAATTATTATTATATTATTTTAATAATCTAATATATGTAATTAATCTCTATTTCCTATTAAAACCCATTCTAAAATTGGGGACATCACACATTCCGGTGTATTTCCTCTCAATTTTCAAAATTTTGGGAAGGTTCAGAGATATTATTGACGAAATCTAGTGGAACTTCTTGTAGTCTTGCACTGAAGAGAAGTCAAGAATGAATTTGGTTAGCTAGGAGAAAGTATGTTGATCAAAAGCCCTTGGAGGTCTAAATTTAAGAGGAATAGGACACGTGAGTAATGCCCTTTTGAACAAAATCAGTTTGAATTTGGTGAGCTCCTAGGGCAACTGGTGTAACATTATGAAGGCTAAATATCTCAAAGGATTGTCTCCCTACCAAGTCCCTTGGGCACATGTGCTCCCCTAGGGATCCAAGATCTGGAACAATATGGTTAAAACTAGAATGATCCTAAAAAAGGGGTGTCTTTAGATTATGGGGAATGGTAATTCCATTGACTTCTAGGAGGATCAATGGATTTATGCTAACTTAGTCATGCATGGGTAAAAGTACAAAGTTGTGTCACCTTTTAGAATGATAGAATTTGAGTATTTCTATCCAAAAATCATTTTTTCTCAAACATATGATCTAGATAAATTAATTCTAGCTAAGTTATATATGATCTCACACTTTTCCAATTGGAAATGTCTATTAAATACATGTTTTATACTAGTTTGTATCCAAGTACTAAAGAAATAAAATTATTTCAGAAAAATGGCATTTCAATAACTCTTAATATTTTTTATGATATTTTTTTAGTAAAATATAAACACCATTTTATAGATCTCAAAGTCAAGAATATTTTCACATAGAGTTTAGAGTGTTTTAATTAGACATTCTTGGAATTAAAGATAAAGTAACTAAGAGGGTGGGGGTGAATTAGTTACTTACAAAAATTAATCCACAAATCCCTTAGATGTCTTAATAAACTAGTTACTGTTGATATTTGGCAAACAAATCCTGCAACTTGGTAAATTAAGCTATTACTTATCTTTAAGCATTCATACATGTAATTGAAAAATCGAACACAAGAGACACCATATTTTAACGTGGAAACGCAATATGGGAAAAACCACCAAGTAACTAGTAACCAATTTTCACTCTTCTGAACTAAGCCCTATTAGCAGCCAGCCCTATTAAAGGTTACAATACACACTGTTAGGTGTGACCTTGTTAGAGGATTTAATCACCCTGTTAGGAGTGGCCTTGCTAGAGGTCTTTAGAACAATTCAATTGAACTGTCACCTTGTTAGAGGATTTACAAATGGTTGTTAAACCAACTCTGTTAAGAGATTTGAAATCACTTCTACAATGGTTAGAAATTAACAGTGAATTGACCTGAACAAGATGCAACTAAATTTGCTGGATACAAGTCTCTGTTCAGCATCATTAGATCCTCCTTGATCAAATATGACTCTGCTGCTCCTTAATGATCTCTAATCAATCTTCAAATTTGCTTCCACAATAATTAGTCTTCATATCATATCAATTTCTTGTTTCTTCTCATCACTAAATTCGCAACTTGACTTCTTACTTATACCATTCAGGTTGTCAAGTCAGCCCATTTACATGTTATATTTACCAATAAACCATTCATCAGTCAGTTACAGATATTATTCTTAAACAAATAAATGTCCTTTACTAGCCGACCCTGCTTGATAAATACTGCTTCCAAGAATTTCTAGAGTTAACCTTCTTGATAAGGTTAACATTACAAAATCTTAAAATCTTTTGGTTGTCGAGTTTACTCAGTAAGAACCGCTTTTACCAAATTACCTTTGATGATTGAGTGAACTCGGTAAGAACTATTTCTGTCATATTTTCTTTGATTATCGAGTGAGCTCAGTAAGAACTAAATTTCTTTGATTACCTTGAAGGCTCGGTAATCAGCTGTCTACTTAGTAGACACTATAAGCTATCTTTACTAACCTTTTTGGGCTCAGTAGACACTATCTATTACCTTGCTAATGTTCTAAGCTCGGTAGACACTGTTTATTGTCTATCTGACCTTTTGAGCTTAGTTGACACTATTTATTGTCTTGCTGACCTTCTGAGCTTAGTAGACATTGTTTATTGTCTTGCTGACCTTCTGAGCTCAGTAGACACTATTTATTGTCTTGTTGACCTTCTAATCTCAGTAGACACTATCTAATGACTAATGTGACATTTGTGTCACATCAAAGACAACACACAATTGAACAATTGTATTCAATAATCTCCCTCTTTGGCATTGATGGCAACACAATATGTCATAGTAGAATGAAATTTGAAAACAAGTCTTTTAATGGAAAAAATCCTTCTTACATATAATCTCTTCCTTTTACACAAACTCTTATTATTTGCAAATTTCAAAAAGATATGACAATATATACTCTCCCTCTTTGACAACACATGGCAAAGATAACTCAAAACAACTGAATAGCATTGTACCTGATGTACTGATTCATATACAATGTCTTCATTGGTTGGCTACATCAACTAATAGATCTTCAATTCTATTCTTTTTGATGCATCACTAAAACTATATTTTAGTGAGCTTCAAATAGGGGAATGACCCCTAACTTAACTCTTAGATACAAGAATGCATCCTTAGGTAAAGGCTTTGTGATTTTGTCAGTAATTTTTTCTTTTGTATGCACATATTCCAATCTTATTTCTTTTTCTTGCACCAATTCTCTAACAAAGTAATACTTTATGGCAATATGTTTGGTTCCTGAATGCATCACTGGATTCTTGGAGATGTTAATTGCACTTGTGTTATCACAAAACATAACAACTGGTTCTATGATTTCTTGCTTCATACCTTTCAATAATTGTTTAAACCACATAATGTTTGAGCAATTTACTACTGCTGCAACATATTTAGCTTCTGTTGTGGATTGAGATGTACAATTCTACTTTTTGCTTGTCCAAGAAACCAACCTTTTTTCGAGAAAGAAAACTCCTCCACTTGTTCTCTTTCTGTCATAAATATTTCTTGCCCAATCTGCATCAGTAAACACCTTTAAATCCAATTTTCCTCCTAGTTTATACCATAATCCATATTCGTCAGTTCCTTTCAAGTATCTCATGATCCTTTTGATTGCCATCATGTGATTTTCTTTTGGTTTTGCTGAGAATCTTGCTACAATTCCTACTGAAAGCGTAATGTCTAGTCTTGTGCACTACATATTGCAACTTTCCAATCATAGATCTATACAATGTTTAATCCACTTCCTTTGATTCATCATCCTTGGTGAGTTTTAATCCAATACACATAGGAGTCCCAACTGGTTTGCAATCTTCCATACCAAAAAATTTTAGTATCTCCTTGATGTATTTAGATTGAGTGACGTAGATGCCATTCTTGTTCTATTGAATTTGAAGACCAACAAAGAATTTTATCTCACAAAACATTGAAATTTCAAATTCCTTGCTCATTTGTTCTGAAAATTCTTTGGAAAGATCATCATTTCCTGTGAACAAAGTATCATCTACAAATATTTTTGCCAAAATAATCTTATTATCTGATCCTTCCTTAATATATAAACTACTATTGTCATTAGTTCTTTGAAATCTAATCTGAATAAAATAGTTATGTAATCTTTCATACCACGCTCTAGGGGCTTGTTTCAGACCATATAATTCTTTATGCAATTTGCAAACCATGTCCTTCTTGTCTGGATCAACAAAACCTTCAGGCTACTCAATGTAAACCTCTTCCTCCAATATTCCATTGAGAAATGCTAACTTGACATCCATCTGATAAACTTTGTATCCTTTGAATGCAACATATGCAAGTAAGGTTCTGACACCTTCCAATCTTGCAACTGGAGGAAAAGTTTTTCCATAGTCTACACCTTCTTCTTGAGAGTATCCTTTGCACACTAGTCTAGCTTTTTCCTTGATACCTTACCATCTTCATTTAGTTTATTTCTGAATACCCACTTTGTTCCAATCACATTCTTGTCTTTGGGTCTAGGTACAAGAGTCCATGTTTTATTTTTCTCTATCTGTTCTATTTTTTCGTTCATAGCTTCAATCCAACTTTCATTGTCTAGTGCATCTTTGATATTTCTAGGTTCAAAATCAGCAAGTAAACAAGTGCCTTTCAACTTACTTCTTGTCTTTGTTCTTTCTGATTTATCACCAATGATCTGACTTGGTGCATGATGCTTTCTGACATATTTGGCTAACACGGGCTCCTTGCCTTTGAATGACTCACATTGTTATCCTTTTGTATCTCAACTTCTGCTTCTAATTCAAGTTTCTTGGGCTCGGTAGATGCTAACTCAGTAACTTCTGTTTGCAACTCAGATTCTTGAAGCTCGGTAGATGCTGACTTGGTAACTTCTTGTGACTCAATTAATGAAGACTCAAGAGTTAAATATTCCTGATTGATAGGTATACATGGTATTGTATCAGGTTCAATGTAAACAAATCTTCTGTAGTCTTCAAGTTCCTTCTTGCTTTCTTCTTCTGTTCTTTTAGCAAACTCATCAACTTTCACATGTGCACTTTCTATGACTTTGTGAGTAGATAAGTTCAAACATCTATAAGCTTTGCTTTTGCAAGAGTATCCCAAAAGTATTCATTCATCACCTTTTACGTCAAATTTACCTTTTCTAGATTCTTTCAAAATGTAACATTTGCTTCCAAATACCTTTAGATAACTTACATTGGGTTTGTAGCCATACCATAATTCATAGGGTGTTTTGAATGAGTCCTTGTTCAGCTATACTCAGTTCAAGGTATGAACTGCAATGCTGATATCTTTCTTCCAGTATTTGATAGCAATGCCTTTCTCAATCATTAAGGTTCTTGCACAATCCATTATAGATCTATTCCTTCTTTTCGCTATTCCATTTTGTTCTAGAGTTCTAGGTGCTAAAACCTATACCTTTTGTTTGAGTGCCAAATCGAATTAGCTTTCCCTTGCCATCCAACAATATTTCTTTTCCATGCATGAATTCTACCTTGAATCCATTCTTGTGTAGCTGTGCCACACTCAACAAATTGTGTTTTAGTCCTTCTACCCAATATGCATTATCACACACAAGTTCCTTGGTTAGAGAGATTCTTCCTTTTCCTCTTATACAACAAGGTTCATTGTTACCAAATCTTACACTGCCACCATCATAGTCTTCAAAATATTCAAACTTAGTTTTATCACCAATAATGTGATGAGAACAACCACTATCTATGATCCATGTATCATTTTTTCTCATATGGGAAATTAGTGCCATTTCCTCATCATTATCAGATTCATGTTTTACATCAATGTAGACAATTTCATCTTCTTCTTCATCATTAGAATCATTAGAATTTTTATCCATAAAGCATGTTTTCTTACCTTTATCCTTGAATGATTTGAAGTCTTTCTTGCCATTGTACTTGTGACCTTTCTTCTCATCTTTGTTCTACTTATTGGGACACCTAGCAGCAATATGTCCAATTTCTTCACAAGAGAAATAGATTAGAGGAACTTTACCTTTGTATTTTCCTTTGCCTCTTGAATATTTTCTTACTAGTAGAGCTTCAACCACTTCAAGATCATTGTCTGAGCTTTGTTCTGATTCTTCATCACTTTCTAATTGTGGTTCCTTCATCTTTTTCCCTTTTTCTTTGAGTGAAAGCTTGGCTTCAAATGCTGATTCAACATTCTTGGCAGCTGGAACATAGTTGTCATAGTTGTCTAGCTCAAATGCAGTCAATCTTCGAACTATGGCTTCTAGATTTATCTTATGATTTGCTTCACATCTTCTTTCTTGACTTATAGAGACTCTGATTGCATAAATGGGAAGTAGAGTTCTAAGAACTTTACTTATGACTATATCATCTTTGATATCTCCTCCAGATGCTTTGATTGCACTAACACATGCTTTGACTCTTTCAACATATTTTGCAATGTTTTCATCCTCTCTCATCCTCATTTGATCAAATTGTCCTCTCAAACTTTCTGCTTTGTCTCTTCTTACATTATCATCTCCTCCATAGATTTCTTTTAGCTTTTCCCACATTTCAAAGGTATATTTGCAGTCCTTGATGTCATCAAATTCTTCATAACTTAGAGCCGATGCTATATCTATCATCATAATGCTGTGGATCTTCTTTTCAGCATTATCATTGACAGATAGTGTACTAGCTAGTTCTACATATTTTTCATCAAGGTATTTTAGTCCTCTATCTCCAATAGAAGCTAGATGAAGTCTCATCAATCCTTGCCTTGCGAAGAAGTTGTCCCTATTAAGTCTTGGAATTTCCCTCTTATAAGACATCTTGATCTTTAGCTTAGATCCTTCAAATCTTTTCCTATAAGCACCAGAGGCTCTGATACCAATTGTTGGAATTAAAGATAAAGTAACTAAGAGGGGGGGTGAATCAGTTACATAAAAAAATTAATCCACAAATCTCTTAGATGTCTTAATGAACTAGTTACTGCTGATACTTGGCAAATAAATGATTCAACTTGGTAAATTAAGCTATTACTTATCTTTAATCATTCATACATGTAACTGAAAAAATGAACACAAGAGACACCGGATTTTAATGTGGAAACCCAATATGGGAAAAACCACCAAGTAACTAGTCACCAATTTTCACTCTTTTGAAGTGAGCCCTATTAGGAGCCAAGCCTGTTAAAGGTTACAATACACACTATTAGTTGTGACCTTGTTAGAGGATTTAATCACCCTGTTAGGAGTGGCCTTGCTAGAGGTCTTTGGAACAATTCAACTGAACTGTCACCTTGTTAGAGGATTTACAAATGGTTGTTAAACCAACTCTGTTAAGAGATTTGAAATCACTGCTACAATGGTTAGAAAGCAACAATGAATTGACTTGAACAAGATGTAACTAAATTTGCTGGATACAACTCTCTTTTTAGCGTCATTAGATCCTCCTTGATCAAATATGACTCTTCTGCTCCTTAATGATCTTTGAGCATTCTTCAAATTCGCTTCCACAATAAGCAGTCTTCATATCATATTGATTTATTATTTCTTCTCATCATTGAATTCGCAACTTGAATTCTTACTTATACCATTCAGGTTGTCAAGTTGGCCCATTTACATGTTATATTTACAAATAAACCATTCATCAGTTGGCTATAGATATTATTCTTAAACAAATAAACATCCTTTACTGGTCGACCTTGCTTAGTAAATACTACTTCTAGGAATTTCTAGAGTTAACCTTCTTGACTCGGTTAACATTACAAAATCTTAAAATCTGTTGGCTACTGAGTTTACTTGGTAAGAACTATTTCTATCATATTTTCTTCAATTATCGAGTGAGCTCGGTAAGAACTAAATTTTTTTGATTACCTTGAAGGCTTGGTAATCAGTTGTCTACTCGGTAGACACTCAAAGCTATCTTTACTAACCTTTTTGGGCTCGGTAGATACTGTCTATTGCCTTGCTGACCTTCTGAGATTGCTAGACACTGTTTATTGTCTTGCTGACCTTCTAAGCTTAGTAGACACTATTTATTGTCTTGCTGACCTTCTGAGCTCGATAGACACTATTTATTGTCTTGCTGACCTTCTGAGCTCGATAGACACTATCTGATGACTGATGTGACATTTGTGTGACATCAAAGACAACACACAATTTAAAAATTATATTCAATAGATATAGTATATTGTAACTGAAAAATTCTATGAAGATGTATGTTAACACTCAAAATGATGTCAATTTTGAGAACAAAAAAAATATTAAACCATATCAAAAAAAATTTAAAATTATATGACATTCTAGAGGAGAGAATACTCTTTTAGGATGTATAAATTTTCTTCTTGTTAGAATAGATTTTTTTTGAAAAATGTGGTGGGAGATGAAAACTATTGATTTGAGGTGAATTAAAATTTGAATAACTATAAAAGAGAAAATATAGGTCTAAAGTCAATTTTTATTTTTGGTTGTTCTAGCTATATGTGTTATCTATAACATAGTCTGAACTTTCAAATGAAAATAATTTTATTTCCATATAGTTTTGTGGTGAGAACTAAACCCCTAATTTTTAATGCTTTTCAAGAACAACAAAAATTGTCTATAAAAATTAGGAAAATATATCATTTTGATTCTAAATAATTACTAAAAATTATAATCGTAAACTTCAACCATTTCTATACATTACATTAGTTTACTTCATTTTCAAATTCTAAATAATACTACCAGCTTTGTCATTGAAGATCAATAGTTATACTTTTGTTAACATTTTCCTTTACAAAATGGTGACACAGATTTGTGCTTTTATCCACATACTAAGTTCATATCACTGCATGAGAATTTTACTAAATTTTACAACCCTTGTATTTGAAACCTCATCACCCCTAATAGAAAATGGGTTACTTTCTAGAACCTTGATCTTGTAGAGTTGGGGCTTGCCCAGGAGCTATAAAACTTTCTCCATACCTATAGGATCCCCCTCGATTCAATTAAGGTCTCCTTGGGAATCTCACACCATTAGGGGATTTTATAATTAAGTCTTCTTACCTATATTGTATGGGGAGGATGTAGCCCAAGTTTATTGGAAAATTGCCTAGCACCCTTAGATCCTACCAAATATAAACTTCTTTTGGTGGACAAATATGAGTGGGTCTATCCTCACTATTGATAACTTGTAGTGTAGAGGGTGTCAACTAGCTAACGGCTATATTCTATGTCTCTTAGATATTGAATCTATTCCACACCTACTTATTCACTATCCCTTTGCCATAGTTGTGTGAAGGGAAGTTCTTGTACTTTGGGGGGTCAAGTGGTGTATGGAGAATGAATTGAAGTAATTTATTCATTGGAGCAATCTAGCTACTCACCTATATCTCAAAAACTTGTGCTTGATTATTCCCCCATATGTTACTTGGCATATCTAGAAGGAAATGAACAATAAGATCATTAGGGAACAAGCCATTACTAGTTTGTGGGTGGCCCAATAGATTATCAAGATCATAAAAGAATGCAATGGTATACGAAATTAGAAGGCCTCACTCCTTGAACCCCTTGGGTGGACTAGGTATGAAATGGGCTTTGGCTTTGAATATTGACCCAATTGTGTAAAAATTTTACAATTCAAAAGTCTTGGAAAAAAAGAAGACGGTATGGCACCCATCCCCTCTGTCTTTGTTTAAACTAAACTTTGATGTCTTGGCCAAGATGGGTTGAACCATAGTGAGAGGTGTCCTCCATAACAATATGAAAAATATTGCGGTCTCCTATATTGGAAAGTATAGAGGAGGATCTAACAATGAGGCTAAAGCTATGGCACTCCTATGGGGGTTGAGAATTGTCAGAGATCAGGAAATCAATAAGCTGGCCATTGAGGATTACTCTATTCTTATCATCAAGGCTACTATGGGAGAGGGTTAGAGCAATTGGTCAATTAAAATCATAATCGATGAAATTCAAAGGTTGATGAAAGATTTCCATGAGATCCAAGTGGCACACATATATCAGGAAGGAAATGATGTGGTGGATGAGCTAGCCATATTTAGCCATGACGTCATGAGATTAGTGAAATGGGAGGACATTAGATTATTGCCATCATCAATGCAAGTGGTGATGGAAAGGGAGTGTACATTCAATAATGGCATATGAATAATCAAAATAGGTGGTAATCTTTCATTTTTCTACATGGGTGTGAGGACAAAGTGCTTCATAAAGGGCTTGTTTGGAAAGATTTTATGATGATATGCATTAATTTTTTCACTACCATGAGTATTAATTACTGGCAAAAAAGGATGCAAAGGGGAGATTTAGTGATATATAGAGAAAAAACTAATAATCAAAATGACAAGTTGTAGAAATCTCCCACAAATCATAGTTGGCATTCACCATTTATAGATGGAAAGAGATCGCTCACACATGTTGCAGAGGGTGGATTTTTGTTTTTTGAGAAACATTGGGGAGTTATGATGAGTATGTAGTTCCTTTTCATTTTTATCATTGAGGCTTTTCATTTTATATTCAGTAACTACAATACCTACAACAAGGCTATGTCATCTGAAGAATTAGTGGTCGAACTAGAAGAAGCCATGGGTCTTAGTGATTGTATTGAACTGGTGGGTGTGGAGGAAGGTATCCATAGCAGTGAGGCAATGATTATATACTTGTAGGAAGGTGACCTCTTACCACATATGGATGGTATGGGGAATCACAACAAAATTTTCTCGATGCATTTCTTTTAGACTTGGAAGGGTAGAAAGGTGACTATAAATGGTATGAGATTTTACATCTCTGAGGAAACCATAGTGAGGGTCAGAGAATTTACTATAGAAGGAAAGAAATGGAAAAGACGGGATAAGGTCAATGATGAAGCTAGTTTGTTGAAAAATTTCAAACTCAAGCAAGAACTGATGAGAATGTGCAAGGGATTTTCATGAGAATCCCCCATGTGCCTTGGGATGTCATCTACTATGTGATCATGTAGTACATCACCTTAGATGACCACTTTTAGGTAATCTATTATTACCACTTTCTTATTTTGAATCACTTAAGGAATCTTAATCACATTTCCTTCTTGTTTTTGGTATTGCATTCACTAGAAGATTGCATTTTTAAGGCCAAGAGGAAACATTAGGAGGGCAATACTTTCCAACTGATCCATCAGGGGCTTATGAAAAAACTACATATCCAACACCTAGCCCAAAACCTACCTCTTTTGGTAAACCCTCTAGCCTCTATCACCCCTCAAGTCTCCTTAGACCTAGGCCATGCCTCTAGCCACAAGAAGTTCAAAAAACCCTTGGCTTGGAAGTCAAAATGGACCCTGAGGTCAAAATTGCCCTTATAGACTTAGATTTAGATACTAGAAAGGGTTTACATAGCACCAAGAGAACCAGTAAACATCATCAGTAAGAAAAATTTAAGCCCCCCCACCCCCCAAGCATGATTCCACCTTTGAGTCTTCTGATAGTGATATCAAACATATAAGAAAGAAGAGATTTCCTCAAGAAAACAAGCCAGCCACTAGCCCTTTTAGCCCTTCCCATATCTCTGACACCCTAGAGGTTACCCTAGCTAGGAGTCACGGGGGAGGATATCACTTCCCCTAGGAAAGAAACCAACAAAGATACTAGGAAGAAAGGGTAGCACAATCACAATATGGCAAGAATGGAAAGGCTAGATCAGTCTATGAAGGACTTGGCTAACAATCAAATTGGTATTTGCTAGAGATTTGATACTTCGATGGAGTTTTCCACTAGGGTCATGCAATCCATGGCCACAAACTTATACTTCTTATAGGTGAACAAGGAGGAGAAGGACCTAGGCAAAGCTATTGAGACCACCTGATCCATTTATGGGTTTCTAGTAGAGGACTAGCTAAAGACCATCCTTGATAAACTAGTTAAGGTGGAGGGGGAGAATGTAGAAAAGGATGTTCCTAAGGAAAAGGAGGACAAGCAAGGGAAGGAAGAAGGTAGCTCACCCTAGTTCTAGTCTCTTTTTCTTTGAGGTTTTTATGCTCAATACTATGAACTTGGTACCCCGTGGGGGTTTAGTTTTTATGTTTATATTGATTAATAATAACATATTTTTAAGAAGCTACTATTTATTTTTACAACTTCTATTATGCACATTAGATTAAGGACTGATAGTATAGTCAGTTATGCTATGGACATAATTTTCTTTTTTAAGTTTAAAGATGACATAGGTTAGATAACTAGGAGGTTGTCTAGCTGATTCTTCAACCTTTTTGTTACTTGGGGTCAACCCCCAATCTATTTTGGCTACTATCTAATTCTTCAAAACTATGTTATGTATTAAACTATATTAGATAAGTTAGTGATAATTATACCTCTTTTCACTAAAATCTTATGGTTCATCTCAAACTTAATTACCTCTTTTAGATAATTTTACAAAGATGATTGAATTATTAATCTTTAAAACTTGTAAATTACTTTTATTTTTGTATTATAATCTACTTTTGGTGAAAAAAAAATTTTATGATATAGTTATTTTATAAAATTATTATTTGTCAATATATTTTCTTCACCTTTTTATTATTGCTTGTTACAATTATCATTTAAAAAAATGCTTATTTATAAGATGTTTTTATATTATTTATTTATTTATAATTTAATACAATAACCGATAGATATTTTTATTATTTTTGTAATTTTCTCAATTTTAAGAATTTTGTTTAACAAAGCTAAGTAAACTTTTATAAATTAAAAAGAGGAATACAAAGACAATTATCCTTGTCAACGAAATAACTCACCTAAAGAATCCACATAAAGAAGGCCCAAACAAGGGCACTATAACCAACCATACCATCCATAGTATTCTTTTCACTTGATCTTTACAATAATCTAACTGGAATAGAGGAGATAGTAATTTGGACCTTTTCCCAAAATGCTCTTTTTTCAATTTCAAATGTCATCAAGTTATAGATTGATATTTTCTAACCTTTTCCTTGGAGGGATCTAATTTAGAACCCAAATCTATCTTGCAAAATTGATATCTTTTCTAGATCCATGGTCATGGTGAAATTCATATGATTTATTGGATTTAAAAAAAGGAATCTCTCATACACAAAATAAGATTCTTGAATGAAGACAAGGATAAAATTGTTTTTCATAAATTCTTTTGTCTACATAAATACATATTTGAGGTTTTGGCGCTCGTTCTTCATCTCTAGAATATATAGTTTATCTTCACAATTTACTTTTATAAACATTGAACATAGTGGATGGTTTTCACTGGAGATCACCCTCTCCACTTCTTTTGGTCCCTTTTTCTAAATGAATTATTTATAGTTGGTATCCCTTTCTAACCCCAATCTAGCTCCATAGTGGTTATTTTGGACTAAGACAAATTAATAGCTATTAATTGGCATATGTAGTCTCATATATTTTCCCTTTTCCATAAGTATAGAAAGAATAAATAGAATGCGATGTGAAAATAGTTACCCATATGTGTGTTCTAAATTAACACATATAGGGTGACCAATGGTACTATGGTGCTTGATACCTATATGGGAGTGCCTCATGATCACATTATTAGATATTTATCAATGTTACCCTTCCTATTAGGGAATTAGATACACTACTTTATTAACCTAAAGTTTCCTGCATTTTTCTTATTATATCCTTAACAAGTATCTCCAAAATGTGTGGCATGAAAATGGTCCTTTAAAAATTGTTAACTTATTGAAAGGAGTCTATAAGTCTAGTTATCTATATCCATGAAATTGTCTTAGATTGTTTGAATATTCTTAGCACTTATATGAATGTATTTTCTCCTATATCTATTGAAAGGGGAGTATTATTGTGGATTTTTTTTTAAAGAAAATTCATATTTTCAAAGGATTTAATATGTTGGTGGGGACTAGCAATCCAATTCCCTTTGAAGTTAAAAAACTATATCACTTGATGATTCTCATTATTGCTAAGGTGAAATCTTTATGGTCCATCATGTCTATTCACTCTATACATATTTTCCTTAAGATTTGGGGTATAGTATGTCCTTTCATTAAAACTAGATTTTATTTTTTGATCGATAATTTGGACATGTTATTGATTACCTTCATGCTAATCATTACTAGTATTCAAATTGAGCTTGGTGTCCCATGCTTTGTAAAATAAATTGGAGGCTACCCTAACAATACTTGGAAGGATCTCATCATGGCTACTAACATAATATTTTTAATGAGGTACTATTAATATCCTATTAAAGTCTTCATGGTGAGTTGATTTAGCATATAAACTATTATTCTTGGTTTTTAAAGTAAAAATTAACTATATTTTGGTTCTAAGATCTTTGATTTTACTCAACATTTATTATTTAAAGAAGATGCATATATATGTATATATTTATAATTAAATTCCCAAATCAGTCCTATTAGAAAAAATCAAATAACATTATTGGAAAGTGAAAGTGAATCCTTGTTAAGCATACTTAAAGCTTAAAATTTAATATGATGGTCAAAATCATAGTAGAATATAGTCACTAGTGAATTAGTTGAGCTTCTAGATCTTGTATTTGTCAATATTTTTCTTAGGCAATGTCATATAGAATTAGATGCCTAGGTTGGATTATATGGAGAATTCAAGGACTTAAAGCCATAAGGCATATGTCTCTGTGTTTATGGATAGGACTATTTTATAGAGAATAAATACTTAAAAATAAAAGTTACATAAGATCTTTACCTAGTCTATAAAGAAATGAACTTGTTGATTGAAAAAGAAAAATAATGAGTTTTTCATTAATCTGAAAGCTGGTAAAATAGATATAATACCTTGCTATGAATAATTCAATTTTAAATATAATAAAATTAATTTTCCCTTTTTTTCTAAAACAATATATCAATGATTATCTTCCCTCTTCCACATTCATTATTTAAAAATCACCATATTTAGAGTTGCATAAATTGAGGTAAACTATTTTTAAAATTTGTATTAATAGAATTACTAGATTTCAAAATCATATAAAATGTCATTTTACTATAAGATACATATACAATCTACCAAGTTATAAATAATGTTGTTAAGCTTATTTACATGAATGTAGAGATTGATCAAGGTTCTTTAGGTCTTAAGTTTTGTCTTACTTCTAATATTCCATGTTTCTTTCACGTATTGTTTCTTTTAGATCTCCTTGTTTACCATTACCATATTTTCTTAATATTATCTATTTAATATTACCTTTCCCAATTAGATCACTTTTATTAACTACTTTAAGACTTTGCCAATCCTTCTATAAAGTATAGTCCCTCCCTAGATATTCTTCTTAATTTTTAATATGTAAATAGGACATAAAATGATATACTAAAGTTGCCATGGCTAGACAATTGAGTTAGAGACATTCAAAACAAAAAGCACATGTCACATAAAGAGATCACCTTCACGAGTTAGGAAAGACTAATAGGAAACCCAAATAGAAATAAATGCCTTGTAGGGCCTGCACCATCCACATCAAGTGTGCTAGTTAAGTGTGGGGTCCTATGAAGAAATTTTACAATAATAAAAATGCAAGTGTTTTATAGATTTTTTATGAATATTTTTAACCCAATCATCTCATGAAGTTTTAATACAACTCAACTTAAATTTCTAAGATCCTAAATTTAACGAAATTGGAATCTTATTGATTTATCTTCTAATAGCTCAAAATAAATTTTATCCCACTAAATATGTTATATCTAATAATATTATTTAGCTCTGAATAAAATTCTACCTTGTTATTCTTTAGGTGGGTGATTTGCAAAGAAATATGAACTTGTAATAGTTTTTTTATTTGATATTTTAAAAATTAAAATAAAAAATAAATACCAAATATATTTGAGTGAAATAGTTATGTACATATGTAGAAAATATTTACATTCAAAATAAAAATATTAATAAAATAAAAATACCAATTAAATAAATAAATAAATAAAATTATAATGGTGCAATATGGATAAACAATACACAAACTTGATATTCCCTCTAAATCATTATTTTGGAAAGAGTGAAAAGTAAAAATTCTAACCCAACATTTTCCTTGTTCTCAACTATGCAATCTTAAATTTTAAGAGTCCCATTTTTAGAGACAATTTCAAATAACCCCATAGCAATTTGTTTTCTTTTTCATGTACCCTCTTCTTTTTTGAATAAAGAATCTTAGGGCCCTCCATAAGACATTCTCTAAGCCAAACTAAATGCATGCCATGTTCATGCTCTTCTAGAAAAGTGTGACTAATTATGTAGAAGCATACGTTCACCAAAATAAATTTGTTTACATTAATTGTACAAAAAACTACTTATGAATTTGGCTATGATTAACTTAAATAATTGGTTTACAAAGAATAGTCTAATTGATAGTTTGACATCTAATAGACTTTTCACGTGGAACAACATAATAAAAGGATTTTGTGACATCACATAATTATTGGTAAGGTTTATTTTTAGAGGAGATTTTTCAACATGTAATTATTCCCTTAAATATACTATCCTTCCCAATTATGGATTTGACAACTTTCTGATAAGATTTAAGATTGGAGAAATACTTAAACCTTTAAGACGTCCTTTCAAATGAAATAAAAAATGTGGTTCTTAGATGAATAGTTTCCCAAAAAAGAACAAAGTATGTTGGAAGGAGGAAAGCTTCAAAGGGTCTAAAATGTTGAGTTTTATGGCTAAATTAGAAATTCTAAAAGGAAAAATACACAACTAGAACAAATACCACTTTAAAGATACCTTTCAAAGAAAATATTAAAAATTAAGAAGAACTTAAAAACCTTAATGAGGAAGTGATCCAACAAACTATGAACAATGAAAAATACCAAAATGAGAGAACTATTTACAAAGAAGGAAAATATCCTAGCAAAAGAAGAAGTATTCAAGAAACAAAAATCTCAAGAAACATGTTTAGTTGAAGGATAGAAATATATTTACTTTTCATAGTAGTATGCTTTAAAAAAGAAATATCACCAAATTCTTAAAATTAAAGGATTACCAAGGGAATATAGAAAATAAACTCAGTAGAATAACAAAGATCTTTGTAAACTACTTTACATTTAAATATTAAATTATTATAAAACCTCAAACTTAACAACTCAAAATAAGACAATAGGTAATATACTGAGACTACTAGCAACTAAAGATAATAAAAATCTCAATAAAAATTTCATAAAAGAAGAAATTAAAGAAGTCCTCTTTCAACTGAACCCAAACAAATCTCTGGACTTGGATTGTTTTCAAGCATTATTTTTTCAAAAAGGTTGGGATATATTCAAACATGACCTATGTGAGGTCATTAAGGAAACTAGAAACTCCAGTTCATTGTTTTCTAAAACCAACAATACCTTATTAGCTCTAATCCATAAGAAAAGTGAACATGAGGAACCTAGAGATTTTAGACCAATAGCTTTATGTAATACTATAAATAAAAACCTATCCAAAGCTTTGGAAAAGATATTAAAGAAGGTAGTATCTCAAATCATATCCAAAGAATAAACAATATTTATCCCTAATAGATAAATCTTTGATGGGATAACTATAATGCAATAACTTCTTCACTTAGCTCAAGCTAACAACTAATTATGCATTCTAATGGTATTAGACATCCAAAAACATATGAAAAAGTTGATTGGGGATTCTTATGGAAGTCTTTAGAAACCTTTCATTTCCCTCATCAAAGGATTGATTTAATATTTAATTATATATCTACACTAGAAATCCCTCTACTCATTAATGAAACTCCTAAAATAAATTAGAATAAGAAGAGATATCAAGAAAGGGATCTCAAATCCCCCTTTCTATTCAATATAAGGTCAAAGGAATTTAATAGAGATATTAAATCCACCCAATGAGAAGGGAAGATAAAAGGTATCTAAGTATTATTGGAAGTTTAAAAAATAACCCTTCTATAATTTGTAGAAGATATGATTCTTTTGGGAGAAAGAACTATAGAAGAGGCATGTAATTTCAAATCAATTATAAAAACCTATATAGAAGCATGATGGAAAAAATTAAGTCCAAACAAATTAGATATTTTCTTTCTAAACACTATCCCTAATGTAAAAATCAACATATGAAACATTATGGGATATATAAATTGAACGTTTCCATGTAAATATCTAGGTATCCTATTAGAAAAAGGTGTCAAAGAAAGTAGGTCTTGGAGAATTATTATAGATAAAATAGAGGGAAAAAATGGAAAGATGGAAAGAGAAATGGCTAAACAATCTAGGAAGAGCCACAATCATTGAATCAATATGATTAGCAATTCCTACTTACCAAATGTCTTGCCTTCCTCTTCCTAAAGGAATCAAGAGAAACTTATATAGAAAGTATTGTGAATTCTTCTAGTAAGGTAGTTCAAACACAAAGAGATAAGAACTAATTAAATGGGATGATATCTACAAACCTAAAGAGTCTAAAGGAGTGAGTATAAAAGACTGGAACTATAAAAATGAAACATTGTGAGATAAAATGGTACAAAGAATTTATGATGAAAATGAGGGAAATTTGGCCATTTAATTCTCTACCAAGAATACATAAACAACCATAATCCTTTGTCCCTCTCTAGGTCCATGAACCCCCCAAATGGATCTAGATTCTCAAACATTATGATGAGTATTTTATTGATCTCTTTAGTTTTTTTGTCTATTAGTGTCAAACACTCAGTCATTTAGAAGATAGAATCAGTCAGTCATCACTATGACCAAGTCATTCTATATTAGTTAAGTTATGTTTTAGTTAGACTTATAGATAATTATGTTTAGGTCGAGCTCTACAAAAGCTGAGAAAGTCTATGGTCACTGAGTATTCCTATAAAAGGCAATTTACCAGTAGACAATGAATGTCAAGTAAAGTAGAGTGAGTATGTCTTGATTCATACAAAATGAGATGAGCTAGTAGAGGTCAAGCATCTATAAGAAAAATAATTATGATCGAGCATTAGGAACTATATGTGTTGAGTAATACTATTTGAACAAGAATTCATGGAATGGAACAAAATATGTGGCAAATAATTTTTGGCTAAGATGAAGATGATATTTAATGCATAGAGTTTGTTATATGTTTTCCCATGGATCACTTATCCCTATGAAGGAAAGCTATCGAATCAGATTAAGAAGTAAAAAGAGAAGCATCTAGACTATTGATTATGTTCTAGAAAAATCCAAAAATATTTATTTAAGGGTATATCCAAATGTTATTCCATATGATGTGATATGTACTAAATGTATATGTGAAGGGACTATGTTTTGGAGGCTGCAAGTGAAGTTTATCAGGAAATGATGTATAGAAACTGAGAGAAGTGAAGAGAAGAGAAGATATATATATATAAGAAAGATAGGAGATCACATCAAATATTGAAAAGGTAAGATACATAATTAGCATTTTGAGTGCAAACTAAAGGATTGAGTATCCATACATTCGAACAAGTAAATTAGCATGAATCTCTTAATAGAGTGGTCCTAATAGCCCCAGTCAAATCTCCTAATAAAATAATTTCTTCACTATAATTTATAAATCCTATAATCAAGGTAGACCTAACAATCTTGTAATCTTTTAAAAGTGTAGACCCCTCAAAGGGTAGATCATCATAAGTGATCACCCTTATATCCCTAACAAGAAAACTTTGTTACCATAGTAGTAAAGATTTGTGGGTGTCATCTCCACCCCAATTTTACCTTCACCTTGGAGGGTTTCTAGGTAACCAAATATTTTGTGTTATGTTTTTACATTTATGTTTATTGTTTTGATAAATAGTTATATATATATATATATATATATATATATATATATATATATATATATATATATATATTTGTATGTCAAGTTCAAGGCTATCTTGTTCATGATCTAGATATGTGATGGATTAGTGGTGAATGTAGTTAAGTTATTATTTTCTTTGAAAGATAAAATTTTTAGTGATCCTAATTCACCCCACCAACCCTTACCTAGTATCTCACTTTCCCAATAAATTTCCACCAATTACTATCAAAGATTTGTTCTCTTAGAACAATTTTAACAAGTTGACAGATGGTATCTTGGAGTTGGACGATTAAAAATTAGAGATGATCATTGAAAGTCATATGCTTGAAATATTGATCCTATTGCAGTAGCTTGAAGTAGTAAGAGAGGAGTTAAAGAAATTTTTAAAGAAAGGGAAAGAGATGGCTATTCATAAAAAGGATACACTCTATCAAAAAGTAGACACTAAAGGAATTTTTCAAAATGGAAATTCTAGTGAAAGTGATGCATCTATAGTAGACCTATAAGAAAAGAATGACATTATGAGTGAGCATGTCACAGGATTGAAGAGAGAACATGAAATCCAATCAATAAGGCTATGTGAACTAACTGAACATATTTAAGGAAAGTTGAAGTAGAAAAAGTCATGGAAGAAGAAGAAAAAAGACAAATGGCTAACTAGACTTGATGAAAGAACATTTGATGTTTAAAATCTTATAAACAATCAGCTAGACATGATGAATCAACTGCTATAGACAAATTAGGAACTAAGCGGAAAGGACATGGAGATTGAAAATATGAAATCACAAAGTGATCAACTGATAAATGAGCTAAGATCTAAGAAGGAACTAATGGAGAGGATTTCCATACCTAGTGAAGCCATAAGATACTTTGAAGAATTGATGAAATCACCAAGAATATCTAGTGATACCTCTAGACTAGCATAGACCAAGCATTCTTCATCCACTAAAGAAAAAGATTCATCCAAGAGTGGAGAAAAAAAAAAATCAAAAGGAAAACCTACATGCTATCATTGTGGTAAAATTGCCATAGATAGAAAACATTTGCAAAAGAATGATTGGTAAGCAAAATTCTAAACTAAAGTTCAATGGAAATTGTTTTAACTACAAGAAAAAAGGACACCAAGAACATATAAAGGTTAGCAATACACCTATTACACCTTGATTTGAGGGATATTTCTACAACTATCAAATGTACGATCATAGAACACAAGAATTAAGATCTAAGGAAAATTTTGATTGGATATCCAAGACACAAGGGCATGCACCTAAGTAAGGTAATTTTCACTAATCTTCTTATTTCTTTGTGATGAAAAGTGGGAACCATTACTATAGCCAAACCCAACCTAGATTCATTCATTCTTTCACATATTTTACTTTTTCCCATGTTCTTTCTCAGTAGACATTTCTCCAATAGTGGTAGTCTTCTTGGTGATTGATTTTTTTCCTTCAGTTATTTCTATAGTCCTTTCATTCCTTCATCCTTCACTTACTTCTTCAAATTTATTACTTTTTTTTTCTCCATTTCCTTTACTTAGTTCTTCATATTCTCTTTTCTCTCCTTCTAGTTCTTCTTTCAATTTTGTACATGATATGATTTCATATTCACTTTCTAGATCTACAACAATTCCTTGACTAGTAAGATGAATGCACTCACCAAGTTGCTCATTTAAATTGTAAATTATTTCAATTGGCAGCTCTTCCACTATGGTATTATCCTTAACATGAAATATTATATTCCATATTCTCTTACTAGAATTTTCAACATAATTGATCATACTAACAAGGATTTTGGCCTTTCTATAGTTAATCTAAATCATAGTCTCATGCTATTCGAGAAACCCTATCTATTTCTTTAACTCATACATTTTGTTTTACAATATGCAATGTTATTTCTCTACTTTCTCTTTCTGACTGATTCACATTGTGCCACTTGACTAATATTCTATACTAGCATTCAATAGGAATTCCTTTCTCTATTCTCCACAAAAAATATGAAAACTTATGAATAGTGTATATTATAGCTTCCTCTATTACCAACTTTACTTCCTTACTCCAATTACTAAATCTATTGCCTAAGATGGTTCTAGTGCTTCCATTATTATTATTTCCTCATGTTATTTCTTCAACAATACTCTCCATTCTTTCTATCAATTGTGTCATAACTAATTGCATGTCTACCTTTTGTTATCCCTATTTACAATAGCCTAATCTTTTTTTGGTTATAAGCTTAAAAATGCTGAATTTTGCACTAGCAGTGTTTAATTTTCATATGATGTGACTATGTGAAATTTTACCCTAGGTATAAATTCCTAGATTTAACCCATGTTTCATAGTAATCCTTAAATGTTTTAAATTTTAAGCCCATAATTTAGCATTATCCTTTTTCCCTAGTTTGCAACTTTGTGTGACGTTTAGGGTTTGTGTTCGAAAAGATTGTGAAGTAGTGATATTCTCTAGGCCACAAGATCTTGTGTCCTTTATACATGTTCAAATCTAGTGTTGTTATCTAGCAATCTTATGGAAAGTACACCTTCACAAGCTTTGTTGTCTTTTATAGATAATAGTGTTGTGAGGTAGCAATCATAGTAGAATCATAAAATCTCTTGTTGTTATCACTTAAAAATCTCAAGGTTGTGATGTAGTGATCTAAAGGATATATAGGAATTGATCATGTAAAGTGGACGATTGTGAATTAATGATAAATTTTTTTTGCAATAGAGTGTAACTTATCCATGATTAAGTAAATATATTGTTAGAAAGTTAAAATGTGGTGCTATCACAGTATTAACAGCTAGTGTGACTTCTCCATGGTTAATCCCTTGACGTTTTTCAATTGGAGATGTTGCAATAAAATGAGAAAAGTGCATTTGTACTACTTCACTATAGGTTTTATAAGCCAAAATTAAATTGTTCGAATGTTTTGAAGAGCTATCAATGTGACTTTGCAAGATGACATAAGAAGCTAGTGTGTCACCATGTAGACACAGTAGATTAGAGAGTATTGCAAGTAAACAACTCATATCGCTACTTGAAAAATTGTGTGGGCCATCCTTTGATCATTACCATGATCATTACCATGTGTGTTCACAATATTTTGAAACAAATTAACATTCTAAACCATGAAGTCATGATGGGTTGGTTTTAACATTGAGCAAAAGATCTACACTCTAACTTGACATGATGCATTAATTGGTGATAGAATATTTTGAAGGTTAAATACAACTTTGTAGGTTAAGAGATGACAATGATAAAAATTTTGTGATTCAACAATTGAATGTTTAGCATGACTTCATACTTTGAACCTCACAATTTAAAAAAATAGTTGTAAAGTTGCATGAGGTAAGGAATGATGTACATAGTGAAAGTTTGTGATATTCTTAGATAGTTAAAGTATAACTATTGCAAAGTAGAGATGTTTTATTCAACATGACTTCACAAAAGCATTAATATTGCAACCAGTTTAAGGCAACAAAGCTTTGACCAAGGGTAAATGGTTAGGGTTTCACAACTATTGGTATTGTTAACCTATGTAAGGTGGAGATGTTGTGATCAACATTAAAAATATGAATATAGCTTTGTAGAGAAACTTGCGAGTTATGAAGTAGGTTGTTGCAAGGATGTGATAAGGATTAATGAAATAGTTAAGCACAACATAAAAAGTGTTGAGTTAGACAATGAATTAGAGCCATGCAAGAAGAGTGTACACTTAGGTATAGATACCACCAAGATCTATGTTAAAGAATTTTTTAGAGGATTTTAAAGGAGAATTTGTGAATGAGGGGATTTATTGTGATTAATGATCTTCTTTGCTTAATAAAATCTATTCAATTAAATCCATAAACATAGCCATTTCAAACCCTTTAGATCCATAAATTTATGGAGATGATAAATTTGTAGACATTCAAAGAGTTGATTCTTGAATTTGAGATGGTGTAGTAAGGCACACCAAAAATTGAAACTAAAGTAGAGGAAGTTCTAGCACCTACAAGTCAAGTTAAACCAAAGAAGTTGAGTGTTTATATAGAAGATTTGTTATAGTTGTTACCTGAATCTTCAAATGAATAGTCAATAAATAACTATGATCGGAGATATGCTTGCATATATTATAGATATTTTGAAGTCCTAGATACAAATGGGAGTGAATTATTTATGTCATTCTACAACATTAGATTAAAGAACCATCTTGCTTCAAATCCATTATACAGACACTTAGGTAAATTGATTGTACCAAAGTTATTTGTTGATCTAGATCTTATTAAAGCTTTGATTAAAGCTTGGAATTTTGTCACTCACTATTTTCACAAAAGGAATAGGAGTATAACATGCCCATTAGATAGGGAGGCATTTGTTGAAGCATTTTCTCTTCAAGGACCTATGAGCATGGAGATTAATTTGGAAAAAAATTAGGAGACATTTCAAGAAAAAAAAAAATTTCACATGTCGAGTAATGAGACATAATATTCCAAGGAGGGAGACACTACTACATTTAACATCATTTTTCAACCAAAAATTTTGACCATCAACTAAATAAATTTAGGGTGGTTGAAATGTAAAGGCAAAAATTTCATTTTTTTACATATAAGACCCATTTTGGTCAAAATTTTGACCAACATAGGGCTTATACATCTGTAAAGTTCAAATTTTTTTTTCCCAATTATGTTTTTCACGCCCAATTTCATTTGACATTTTTGGAGCATTTTTGCATGGTTATCTTTGCATTTTCGCATGGTTATCTCTAAGCCTAGATTCATTTCAAGTTTTCTCCACCCACTTGATTAATGATGCCTGCTAGCCCTAGGAATAATATGAAAGGGGGTAGAATAGTAGTTCAAAACTCTTGATATTGTCTTTCTTTCATTCTTCTTGATGTGCTTGGCTTCAAAGGTTGTTCCATTCACGACCTCCAATCACACTTGCATCTTCGGTGGTTGAGGAGAGGGATTTCTCTTCGAGCATATTTCCATAGGTACATGTGTATTTTTGTTGTAGGTTTTTATGATAATATTGAAGATGGAAGTGAATACTATTACTATCATTATTATTTATTATGCCAAAGTTCAGCCATTGTTGTGTAATATAAATGGGAGAGTCTATGCTCAAGTGTTTTCTCTCAGTGATGTTTTGATGATAAGTGTTAAAAAGAGTCTAGTTGCAAAAAGAATGTAATGTACTTGTTGTTTCATTTTATTGAAATTTTGTAGATGTAGATTTATCATTTGGAATGTTGGTCTATTGTAACAACTATTATACTTTTTGTTATAGTAATGAAAGAAAAGAAAGGAAATGTATATGCAGAAGCTGTAGTTGTAAAAGCTTAGAAGAAATAATAATGACAAATTTTTTGTTTTATAAATATAGTTGTGTTGATATCATATTTTTCTTGTATTTTTGTTTTAATAATACATAATTATATTGTATCATTTAGACAACGGTTTCATATTAAAAAAAAGAACAAAAAGAGAAAAAAATTGAGTGTGTTTCTCTCTTCAACTCTAGAACATTCAACTTAAACATCAACACATAAAGATAATAATTTGAAATCTAGTGTGTTTAGTGCTTGGAGTTGTACCCTCAATACCTAGGCCATGTGGGCTATAAAACATGATATTCATGTGATTCTATGTTAGATGATGATGATGATAATGAATAATCACCATCTACTACTAGCTCATGTAGTGATAAAAGGTCTTCAATGCACCTCTAACTACAAGTATGCCATGGAAAACTTGTGATGGATATGACTCCTCAAACTAATAGACTATCATGGAAATTTTTTGATGAAGATGACACCTACAAATACTAGACTATTTTCAAAAACTTATGATGAAGATGGCACCTAAATTTACTAGACTATAATTGAATTGATGTACTTTGGATCCTTCACCGAAAGTCTCTATCATTTTGTTAGAAGATAATTTATCTTCTAGTTCAACCAAAAGAATCTCTCTCCTATATTTCAACATTACATTAAATTGTTGCATTGCAATTATGTCTTCCTACAAGGGTTTCCATTTGGATGAATAACAAACTTGTTGGTGTTTTAAAACTACTAAGCAACAAAATGCCTAATACCAAGATGACAATACTCACACAGTCTAAAGACTAGCCAATTCTTATTATCAATTGTATGTGCACACCATTTGGGCCAAACTTCTATAAAATCAAGGGTGGTTTTCTACTCTTTTGGCTCTGCAAAACTTGGGTGGGTATACCCAAGGATGATACAAGACTGGGAAAACTGTATGAGAATTATCTTAGTTTCATTCTGATTCTCATCTCAAATTCTCCAATAAATGTACAATTCTTGATACTTTAATAAACACATCCCATATAACAGATATGGCCAAAAATCTTCTATAGGTCTACAGATGTTCTTAGCAATAATGGCTAACTAAAGCTAAAACATTCCATGCAAACAAGTAGAGGCCAACTTTGAAGATCTACAAGAAATAAAAGTAAAGTTGATTATAATTTTGCATTTTGACAATCATGTGTGACACATTTCTCTTTCAGCTGGATTAAATTTGATCAGTGCCTAATCCATTGGGGTTCAAAGTCTACTACAAATATCTAGATCTAATTTGTTGCCTTACAACAAATTTTATCAGCAATTCTTATCAGAAATTGTCATTCAAAATCCTTTCCACTACTGCAGCAACCTTATCAAATTCATCAAAGCTTTTACTTAATCCATTGAATTAACAACCATGATAAACAAATATACAACCTAATTGAACTACATTCAATTGCACAAGCCTTTACTTGTACAACATCAAGATAATCAAGTAATCAAAAGGAGACAAAGTTCAAAAATGACTGATATGGGGACAATTCATAATTTCTATTAATTTTCCTTGAAAATTTTATACAATTTACAATAGACTCAGAATGACCTTCAGAAAGAAACACAGATCAGTCTATATTCGTGTATTCTCAAGATCTGACAGAGAAAATACATCACAATTTTTTGCTCAAAAATGGTGGACCAAAAATAGACTAAGTGTATCACTTAGCAAATAGAATTCGAAACTTTTCTCTTGCCCTAGAATTTCACTTATATAGTGTGAAATGCAACAAGCTTTAGGCTAAGAGAAACTGACAAGTGTCTTTTACAAGGAATATCTACATACACCTATCACAAAATGACAAAACTATGGGTAATAGAAGCTATCAAAATCAAATCATTCCTTTCAGTGGGTCAGCTTCTGTTACATGTTCTAATGTTGCTGAGTTGGCTATTGATCTGATTTATCTTCATATGTAACTACTAAATTAGCCAACGATGAAGATTGTTATGATGAGGGCACATTAACCGCCACCTGCAGGCTTCCACCACCTTAACTTTGCATGGTAAGAACAACTTCTACCTTTTCCTTTTCTTTAATTGTATTGGCATCTTGTGGTCCCAGTTCTGCAACTGACAGTGACAGGTTTTTCTTGTCTTCTTCTTCTTATTGGGTTTGAGTAGTGATGGTATCAATGATTTGGACTTCCTCACCTTGCACCTCATTACTGTCAGTTTCATCTACATCAAACTATTCACTAGAAGGTATTTCTGCCATCCACCTATCAAATAATGTGTCATCTAGCCAATTGAATTTCAAAATATCCTTCTGTTTCTTTATTATATAATCAGCCTCATTATCAATATCAACAAATTCCTTTTTAAAGAATCAAATAATATTTTAGCTTTCACCATTTCTTCTATTGTGGTGACCCACTGTACATGCCCTATTTAATTTATGACTTGATTCATTCTTAAACAGAATAAATCATCAAGTTCCTTTGCCCATTCCTCTTTTCTTTTCAAACTATTTTTCTTATCTAGGGCATGAGGAAATAAATTGAATTTTTGGCTCTTATATTTTTCTAAGTAGCCTATTATTATCTTCTATAAATGTATCCTTTTGCTATCAAAATCAACAAGATCAGAAACAATGTGAAAGGTTTTATCAATCTGATCATGAGAATTATTTATAACAGATAGACACAATAAGGTTATTGCTTTCTCCCTTCTCACCCATTTGTTCACAATAGGCTTCAGAGCCTCATCATCTGATTTTAACTCCTCCTAGATGTTAATCACCCTGGCCAATTGATCATGGATTAGTGGCCATTCAACCTTGTCTCCTAGATATGTAAGAGTTGTTCTTAGTTTATCTTCATATTTAGATTCCAGCTCTACATGTAAGGCCCACAGTTTACTCTTTTCTTCTTCAAAATCCTCAGCAGTGTAATACTGTGGCCCTTGGGGTGTGTTTGGTATTTCAATGAGGGGGGTAGATTTGAAAGGTTCAATAGGGGGGTGAGGGTTCAACTTTCCTTTTTACCTCTTTATTGTAGGCATCCACAACTGCCTCATATTTACTTTGTAATTCAAACATTTCCTTTTCCTCCCTTTTAGTAGTAGCCAAAGCAAACTGAGAATAATCCACATTCATGTGGGTTGCCTATACATGTGAGGTATCAGCAACTCTCCTCACAATAATATTCCCTATCAGTCCTAAACCATCAGGTTGTGCTGATACAATCCTAGATCCTCTTCTTAATGACCACATAACAAGAGTAGTTTGATCATCACTAAAAGAAATCCCTGAAAATTCCTTTTTATTTTGGTATTGTAACTCCAGTCTATTAGAAACAGAGTTGAAAATCAATGCATCTGCAATATCCCAATTAGGCAACAATAGTATGTTAGAAGTTTTTACCATTTGCCTTCCCTCCTCCGGGGTAATGTTCTAGAATTCTTGCATCATTTTCTCGTTTATTTGGTTTTGGATGGAGGCTTCATCCATTTCTGGATACTCTATTTTCATGCTCTTACATCTTTCCTCAAAATTGTGGATGTTTGCCCTCCAAGAAAATTGATGGAAAGCACTAGACCTTACAAAATTGTCATCTAACAAAAATTGTTGGCTGGCTTGTTCCAAATCAGGGTCAAATTCCCTTCCCTTAAAATCGCTACAATCAGCTCGAGGCATGGCACAAGAGGTTACTGGGGGTTCCCTTCATTGATCTCTGCTTAAGTGACAAAAACTCCCCCTTGTGATCTAATTTGTTCAATTTTCTCAATAGTGAGCTGCTCCTCCCTAGTTCTCAAAGGGGTCTGTGAAGGTGAATACTCCTCAACATGAGAATCCTCCTCTCTTATTATTTTCCTCCTCTTAGGGGAGGGCTCAGTAGGCTTCTCTTCCAAAACCCTACTAGTGGACTCAATTATTTGTTTGCCTTTGTCCACTGTATTCTTTTTATTTTGAACAATAGTATATCCTATCCTTTTTTGGATAGTTAATTGACCTGCCCTTATATTGGGAGTAAAACCCAATCTTCCCATTACTTCCCTAGCCTTATCCGGGTAGAACCTAATAAAGAATTGCTTCTTTTCATTCATTGCCTCTATTATTTTAGGAAAATTATTCATAAGTTTTCTCATCTTATCTACATTTGTAACTGCATCGTCCAAATCACTATAATCTGGATCAAAACAATGAATGAAATCCAAAATTTTAGAAAAGACTTTCCACTTTTCTTTCCTAGTCTCTTGTTCCTGCAAGGATTACTCATTCCTTATTAAGTCTTTAGGAAAATAAAATTCATGCTCAATTTTACCAAGCTTAATTCTCTGCCTCAGAGCCAAATGATAAAATCCTTCAGAATCACAAAAATGAGGATGGGAAGTGTCCATCTTATAAGGATTCAAAATCTTGTGTAGAGAAAGCCAACCTCCTTTTGTGATTACAAAATGATGAGCCACTATACAAGTAGGAAAAATTGACCCCTTTTGTCTTTTCAATAGAAGAGCTTCATCTACTCCTCCCAGCTGCCACAATATCTCAGCAACTCCTACCTTCAAAGGCACTTAGTAGGGTAGTAAGTGAGGGCTTCCTTTAAAACCATATATTCTAAATACAGTAGAAACAGAATATGGAATGACATCTCCCCAATTATTTGAAACTTTCAAACCACTTGGGTTGTCCATAGGCCTAATGAGATTCATTAATGCTTTGGGTATTCTAGGATTGTCCCTTAATAGGAGTCATCTCAGCTTTGAAGTGAAATACCTATCAAACCTAACAAAACTAGCATTCTCTACATCCCAAGTCATATATGCACTCCACAATTGAACTGGTAATGCTTCCCCACTCTCTTCTCTGTCTAATTCCATTTCTTTACTAAAATATGTTACTCCCTTGAATAAGAACATGTGCATTAATAGAGAATAATGGCCAAAAGTTTTTTCCACCTTACCCTTAGCAATTCCAATCAGTCTGATGTGAATCTCCTCAGCTAAGTAAGAAGCAAAATCAAAGATTATATCCACACCAAAAGAGGAAATCTAAGTAATCATATACATAAAATCTACAAGCAAGAACTCTTCTTCATCTTTCCCAAAAAATTTACACAAGGACCTATATATTTCTATAGCCCTAGAATTGAAGTATGCCCTTTTGAAAGGCTCCCTAGAGGATGTTGTTATTGCTGGCAGTGTTCCAATTCTACCTATGTGTGCACTTAGTGCTCCTTGCCTAATTGCATCTCTCTTAGACATATACTCATTTTCTAACCATTTCAAATCAATGGGCACATGATAATCAGTGACAAGCCCTAAACTAAAAACTTCCCTAATCTCCTCTGCACTGATTGTAATCGAGATTTCACCATCAGTTCTCCTCACTACCCTAAGGGCTTGGTCATAATTCTTAGCTCACTACCCTAAGGGCTTGGTCATAATTCTTAGCTACAGCTTCGAAAAGATAATAATCCATGAAAACGCTGGGAACCACCATTTTCCCTAGACCAAAATTCTAGATGTTGACATGTGGGGCAAAAAGGTTCCTCTCTGAAAACCATTTTTTGAATAAAATAAAATTAGTCTATGAAGTTGTGCATCCCTAACCCAGTTTCCTTTTTCATACAATCCATCTGCTATTTTCAGCCTAGGGTTTAATGAAGTTAGCTTCTTAACTTCTACAGTTTCAATAGTGGAAGAAGGGAGAAATTCAATTAAATCATCATGGACATTCCTATCTAAATAGTTCTCTTGACTAGAAAATACTTTATGTTTTGGAGCCATTTTAATTAACTCTCGAAGGAATTGAAATAATAGAAGGATTATAATGCAAGTACTTACTTTGAATTTCACTCTAGTTCTTCTCAGTGTTACTGCAATCTTTCTACAAACAAACTACTTCACAATCTTACCGAATCCAGCACAATCTTCTCAATAACTATTTCTACTTAGAAATGCTCTGAATCTTTGTTTGAGTACAATGGAATTAAGAAAATCTTCTGTGTTATACTCTATTTTTCTTCACATGCGAAGCTTTCTTCTCTCATAAATGCACAGGGTGGCATCACCTTCTATATTCAAATTTACACCATGGATTTATGAAAAATCTTACAATCCAAGGATGCAAGCAAAGATGACTCATGTTCCTCTTGACAACCTGGCAGTCAACCCAATGAATATTTTCCATGTGTACCTTTCCTTCATTGTTGGCACCTCTGAATTGGACCCATAGAACTTTGAGGACACATGTCACTTAGGCGCTATCTCGCTATACATAAAGAGTGAGCACCTTGCCATAGCAAGATAGCGCCTGTCATTGATCTTGATTTGATCATGCGGATGACATTTGATGCATTGCTCAAAAGAAATATGGTGGGCCCCTTATCGCCATGTCGTTATTTGTAACCTTTGTGCAACTTGCCATAGTGAGATAGCGACGATCATGGATCTAAGATAGATCTGACAATCAGAGTCTTTCATATATTTTGTGAATAGGGCATGGGTCCAATTATTAATGATGTGATGAAATCTTGGCTATATTACCTATTTCTTGGGGCCCATATTTTTTTATTTCTCATTTGGGCACTATGTCGCTAATGGCAAGAAGAAAAAGTTCCCAATAGCGACATAGCAAATCTCAGTGTCTTTGCTTTTCTTGGTGTATACGTGTAGCCCATTAGATGCCAGCGTGTTCCAAAGCTTTATAATTAATATATGATGGAGTACTTCCTGGGATCCACTTACTCTTAAAAGTTGTTGCAGCACTACTCTCCGTCTAGGCTCTATGTCGCTAATGGCAAGAGACACCAATTCTCTGATAGCAACATAGCGATTTCTAGTGACTCATCAAAATTTAGGGTTGGAAAGATAAAGGTGAGTGAAGTCATAACTACCCTCATTAATGCATCTGACACATAATAAAATAGCATGTGCACCATGCAGCCTGAAAAAACTTACGATCATCAAAAAATTTAAAAGTGACTATCGGCCATTATTTTTGATGAAGGCGTCATGTCACTAACGGCGAAGTGCCCAATTTTTTTGATAGCAACAAAGTGACTAATCGAAAAATCTAATATTTTTGTTGATGTCTTTTGTACCTCAATGTTGTAATTCCTTTTTAGGTTTTGACATGTCTATTGTAAACGTGATGGAATATCTCTAAAACAATACAATCTCCGATCACCATATTTCCACTTGATGGTATCACTTTTCAACTTAGTGGTAGTTGCTATGTTGCTAAGAATAAAATACTTGTATCTTTTCATAGCAAGATAGCAATTGCTGTAGATCTTTTAGGGATCGAGCGGTCAGAAACACAAGAGAAAAGATGTGACTTAGGGCATGAAAAGTTTGAAAAGGATGGGAATCTTTGCATATTTTTAGTTTCACGCTCAAAAAATTTAAAAGAAAATAAGACCTAGGGTTTCAACAAAAAATTACTTCAAAGACCTACAAAATATGACTTGGCTAGAAACCCTATTCACCATAGGTGGATCCTAATCTGAATTCTTCTATACCTTGGACAAAGGAATTCGATTATGCAAAAATTCAGACCAACAAAACTATCATGGAAAAATTGTGACGAAGATGCCACCTGCAACTATTAGACTATCATAGAAAAATTGTGATGAAGATGACATTAAAAACTATTGGACTATCATGTGTACAAGTCACAAAATGATTCCAACATATGAAATTAAGTGTACTACATAGGATAGTGATGACTGGATTTCCATGCCCTCCAAATTTTGTGGTTGTAACATTTATACCAATTTCATTTGTGGGATACACACTCTTGATAAGTTAGTTAGCCTTGTGACTAAGGTCGATCGAGAATGTTAACACATGCAACCTGAGCATGAGTTTGAATTTGGTATTTCCTTGGAGATATTTACTTATTTTCCAAATAGAAGGTATCATCTCCATTTTGTCTGTCATGATAAGTTGTCATAGGTTTTTTGAATGAATTTATTTTCTTATGTGTATTTCTTTTCATAGAATGAACCAAACTTATTAATGCTCCACCAAAAGCCATAGAAGGAACAACAATCTAAAGTTTGGGCTTGCTGCTACTAGGATCTCCTCCATTTCCAAAGAACCCCAAATAGCAAAAGAAAACAAACAAATTCAAGACCGTTTAAGCTTTACCCAATAATAATATCCCAGGAGTCCAAGAACAACATTTGACTACAAGGGTGGTGATGAGAACTGTGGGGCAACATCCCTTCAAACCATATAAATTCTTCTATAGTTCATGTTGTGAATGCCATAAAAACCTAGAATTAACATTAGAATCCATGGTTTGAATAATATAAAGTCTAAGAATCAATCAATACAAAATCCATGGTTTGATTGCTATGAAAACTTAGGACCAGTACTAAATTTCATGCTTTGAATGCAATAAAGACTCAGAGTAGTCATATAATGTTTTGTAACTCAACATTGTACTCTTCCCTAGAACATCCAATATAAAACCCTAGGTCACATTGCACTCTTCCTTGGAAAATCCAATATAAAAGTCAAAACTCATTAACAAAAAAATCAGTCAATTTCATTTCTAGGGCTTTTATAATTCCTAAATAAAGTTTGACTCATGAGGCTTCACCAATATGTCACTTTAATGGCTTATATAACTATCTTTTCTATTTGAATTAAGTTATGTCATTATTAAAGGCATATTTTTCTATTAAATATAATGGCTCCTCAATAATACTTTATGAAGATAAGTAATAAATTTACAATATAACCATTACAAATAGCTTTACTATTGTTACTATAATTTTAATATCTCATTGATTACTCATCATCTCTCTGTCTCATCTGAACTAGTTGGTTAACCATTTCTTCCATTGCACAACCAACTGCCTTACTAAAAATATTAATGGTTCTCTCTATTAACTCCTAACCTACTATAACTAGTAATCCCCTGAATATTTGATAAAATCAGTAGTGCCAAGGGTCGTCACTGCATTGAGATCAGTCTAGGTGCCTTGCCAAATGTAGAAATGTTGGATACATAACTTACTATAAATTATAAGTGTACCTAAAAAAAATAAACAAGGAGAAATCATAAACACTTCTGTACTATAGAAGGGAAAGATCCTCTTGTTTTGCTAGATGGGGCCCTCTAGCCATCAACCTTAACCTACAAGGGCCAATAATAGGTCAATCCAAACATAAACCATGGCGAGCTAAAATGAGGAAATTACACTTTATAACCAATCCTACTTGTCAAAAAACACATAGGACACTTCAACAAACACTTTGACAAGCCCTCTTAACTTCAACGAGCTCTATTAATATTTGGAGATCCCATTTTTCATCACCAAATCTCCATTAAATGATCTCTAGCTTCTCATGGAGTTCCTATATTAGAAGCTTCATACATAGTATCACTTCCATCATTTGCAATAGCTGGTGATAATCCAGATGTAACCAATGCACGATTGCCAACTAAAGGAATACTAGAGCCAATGTTGAGATCTAACTCCACAATAATAGCTAATGAGTTTCCATGTTTTTTTATCAATGGGTTAATCTATTGAATTATTAGAAAACTTACAAGTCAATAAAAAAAACTCATCAAATCAAGCTCGGTGTTATTCTCAATTCTAACAACAACCATTTAGGCCAATTGTTTGTAAACTACATATTGATATTTGGTTGAAACTCAATAGTTTGGATGGTGAATCTGATAATGTTTTTATGGTTGTAGAAGAAGAACTCATTTTTAGCATATCCTTGCTCAAGATAGTTTCCACAAAAATTAAGATCCACCAAATATTCTACACCTCAAAATAGAAAACAATCAAATGATGCTAGTTGTGCAAACCATGTTTACTTTGGTTCTAATTATCTTCCTACCAAATAATAGTATAGCGCTTTTCTATAAAACAATGCTACTAGCCGCCACATTTCTAAAATGATCAACTGCATGCCACTATCAACTATACTCTTGCACCTATGCTTGGTGCAAGCACTAGTATATAGTACTTAAGATACAACTAAATATCTAAATCATTGTTTTTCAAATAAGCTATAAGGCATAATTTGAGTGAATTTAAATACTCCAGGCAATTCTTGAGTGCGGATGTTTCAATTCCTTAGTGTCAAAACTTGAATATATTTCATGCTTATCATTTCCTCTAGCTATTCTTACATAAAGCATCATTAAAATAATTATTCCCTTTGACAGCGTCAAAGAGTTTATATATACAATATTTTTGAAGTTGTTTTGTGCTAAATGAACCTTTTGTGATTAAGTCTTGTAAATATCTTGGTTGGTACAACTGCAGATTTCTTACTGGCTTTGTACTAGTACCCAAGATTAACATTGATGACATTAGTAGAATTCCAAGTTTTCCTCTTGTATTCCTATTAATTTTACTTGATTGTCGAATATGTTAAAGAAGAAAAAAATGCCAGTTAATTTAAAGACTGTAACTGACTTGAATTGCTTGATGTATTTTTTAAATGTTGAGATGCATATACTAAGAATTTTTTGCTGCTGCAGGCCAAGCTACAACTGACAGACAGGTCAAAGCTTCCAACTATTGTGGATCCTGTGATTAAAGAGTTGCTGAACTTGAAATATCTTCAGCAAGTAAGTTGCATGCAAAATATTTCTTTTGAAGGGAATTTGACATTTTTTTAAAAATACATTCAATTTATACAATTTTACTCATGTTTTGGTTGATAAAAACTTAATGTTCTTCCACATTTCTTGCCCATTTTATTGCATATCTGAAATAAGACATAATCTTGCCATTTTCCAATAGCTAAATGTCTTTAACTATGATTGGAATGTGGCATACAATGTATTTTTTAGGTCAGATTGTCAGCTACTTCTGGTTGATCGCCATTTGAAAATTAGAGGTGCTAATCCTTTCATTGAAGATAAAATTTATAGTGCACTACATATCATCACACTTACCCAAAAAAGTTGAGCCAAACATTTGATTATCTAGATTGAAAGTCATTGTCCACTTCATAATCTTAGCAAGAAGAACACCATAAGTTCTTGTGAACCAAGTATTTATGATGAAGCAAGAAGGAAAGAAAAATGAAAAAATGTGTTGAGTCAAGAGATAGACATTGGAAAGAAAGCCATTGATTATAAAAAGTATTAAGATCAAGTTTAAAAATAATGTTTTAATTGACAAGCACAAAGAAAGATTAGTAGCTAAAGAGCAACAAATTTTCCTTGTACATCCGTGCACTATCTCCATGATTCCATGTTTGGTCCTTATCCTCTTTTCAATAACCACATGATTGATGATTGCCAAATAGTGCCAACATATAATGTGGAAAGGCCCTTTCTAGATCATATTTCAATGCAACAATTTATCAAACGATGGCGCTTTGAGGGGACAATGATCATCTTCAACCATGTGACTTTGGCTCATTGCTTCAAATTTTTTAGAGGATATAGAAACTTACTGACTGTAAACAATAGGTATGTTCTTAGAAAAAAAAACCATACTCATTGTAAATAGCAGGTATGGACTTAATGCATATTTCATGAGTTGTGGTTCATAAAACCCATACTCATTAGCTTGAATTGGTTGTTTAATACCCAATGCATTGAGGTGACGCTTACAATTTGAATTCATAACAACCATTTCTCATCAACTTAAATTGTTTGTTTAGTACCCATTGCATTGACGTGACACTTAACAAGGTTGAAGTATTGCAACTTCCTAGAAGGTCTACCTACTCAATTCCATGATGATCCAACTTTCCTTGATCCTTGGGAGAATGATGCAGGAGCATCAAGGTCAAGGTTGAAGGCATGAGAAGACATTAAGGTATCAAGATAACCAACATGACCATGCTAGAACAGTTGATGTAATAAGACCCTGTGAAGGTCCTTTTTGATATATTTGTAATTATTTTAGTTGCATTTGAAAACATTAATTTACAAAAACCATATGTGCAGATATAAACATTAATCACAACATGTCAAATTTATTTGTAGGTATATTTTCCTGTGAAGAAAGACCATGCTTGACAATATGAATCTAGAAGAAAATAATGAGACAATGGCTGCATTGTGGGCTCAATTCCAAAGAAAATATGATAAATGTTATTGTCCTTGCAAAAAGTGTAAGGGTTTAAAGAATTGAAGAATTCTAATCACAATAACCCAGAGTCATTGTAGGAAATATGGTCATGTTGAAGGGGGGCACGATTTTCATCCATTTCTGAATGTGGATTTCCTACTGGAGGAACATGGAGGTGTGAATATTCAAGCTGAGGATAACGCTCCCATGGAAGAGGATGATAATGTGCTAGAGGACATGATTGAAGAAGATGGTATTGGGGCAAGTGATGAAGAGGCTCGCAATGATGGTACTAGTGAATCTAATAATAATGATGAAGATGGTCTTCATATACCTTTACTTGAGAAGGCACACAAGCCCTTATACCTAGGCTCCCAAACAACTCTACTATCGGCTATAGTGTTGTTGGTGAACTTAAAGGTTATGAATAGCATATCCAATGTAGCAATGTCATGTATGCTAAGGTATGTCATTTTTGTCATCTTCAAGGCTAGCATACAATTACTATTCATTATATTAACAATGCATATTTGTTGTTGTAGGTTGATTAGTGAGTTTTTGTTACCACCATCAAACATTTTTCCTTGTTCGTATCGAGAATTATGTAACATTATGGATCAGATTGGAATGAAGTATCAGACAATACATGCATGTCCCAATGATCACATTCTATATCATAAATAACATGAATTTGCAATAGAATGTCATGATTTTCATGTTAGTAGATATCGGTCAGATCAAATAACAAAACAAGTGCCTCACAAGGTTCTTTGGTACATTCCCATTATTCCACGTCTGGAATGATTATTCAGGTGCACTAGCTTGGCACAATTTATGGATTACCATGCACGCAATAGAAGTTAGGATGACATTATGTGAATGCCTACTGATGGTTCTTCATTTAAAGAGATAGAAGAAACATGGTCAAACTTTAAAGAAGAACCTCATAATTTGAAACTTTCATTGGTGGCCGATGGTGTCAATCCATATGGAGATATGAGATCTGTTTACTCAGTATGGCCTATTTTTGTTATTAACAATAACATTCCTCCTTGGATGTCCATAAAGAGGGAGCACATAATGTTGTCAATGATTGTGCCAGGTATCTTTTTTTTATAGTTATCTAAATTAATTTATAAATAGTGCATGAAAATGGTTACAATAATTACGTAATGTTTATGTTCATTCAATTGCTAGGTAAATACTAAGTTAAAGATATGAACGTGTATATTGAGCCCCTAATTGATGAGTTGTTGAAGTTATGGAATGGCATCACTATGTATGACATCTCTAGACCAATAAGACATCGACAATTTCAATTCCATGCAATGCTTGTATGGAAAATACATGATGCCCCTGGGCTAACTCATTTTTGCAGTATGTTATATTGTTAAGATCACATATTTTTGGTCTATTATAGTGCTTACACATTTCTATCAAATGCTTAAGTTGTGCATGATAATTGTACATGATCCATTTATACATGATCTTTTAGGTCTTCAGACAAAGGGAAAATTTGCATGTCCAGTTTGTGGTCCGAAGATGAAATGTCATCATTCGAGAAGTTTAGGAAAGCAACTGTTTGATGAGTTTAGAAACTTTTTCCACAATAATCATAGGTGTCAAATTGCTGAAAAACATCTTTTCAATGGGAAAGAAGAGACATCATCAAGGCCACGAAGAATGACACCTCATTTATGAAAGTTGGAATATGATCGACTAAATCGTCGAGGTAATGTCCAATTTGTCGTCCAAAGTTTACAATTTGTATTTCGATATTGTCTTATATTTACCAATGCTATAACTGATGCTCATGAAGGTCGTCAAGGCATCAATGACCAACTTCCTAGAGGAATGAAAAGTTATCCTACTCAATTTAGTAGGTTACCATACTACAAGGATCTCTCAATCGCGCATTTGTTTGATGCTATGCATATTGGAAAGAATGTAATAGAGACACTATGGAAAATGTTGGATGGAAGGCATGATAGAGAAAAATTGCTCAAAATTGTACTGACATTCATGAATCTAGTCATGCACTAAAATTTTTCATTGAATCAAATAGGAATGGAGACCACATAAATACAAGTGCCCTTCCTTGGTTATTAACGGAGAAACAAAGTGATGCATTTAAAGAAGTCATAAAAAAAAAAAAAATTCAACAAGATTTGCTGCAAATATAAGCACTCTTCTATCAAAGAAAGGTGATTTTGGGCCAGGGTTGAAGACACATGATTGGCATACCTTCCTCAAGGTAAGTTATGTTTTCTATTTACAGTATATCTGTAAGATTGAAAGTAGTATCAGTTGCACTATTTAATAATATATTGAAAAGATCATTTTTTAATGATTGCAACTCGTCCTACCTCTATCCCTTCCACAATAGTTTGACAATAGTATTAAATAATTTATATATGATGTTGGAAAATACATGAGGTTAGAAGAGTGTTTTTTCATAGATTTGTACCTTTTTATCTGAAATCTATTGTATAATTTTATTTGAAATCTCCTCTATGTGTTTTTGTGTGTTGAATCTCATTTAGGTGGTTATCATCTAAAGAAATTGATAAAAAAGATATAAAATATTGGAAGAGAAAAATTCCATAGCTTATGTGTGAAATGCAAAAGTGTTTACCTCTAACATTTCTCAATGCTCAAGAACACTACCTCATACATCAAGGTTAGGAGATTTAATTGTGTGGACCTGTACAAGCTAGATCAATGTGGATGGTTGAGAGGCATTTGAAATTTATGAAGGGCTTGGTTTGACAAAGAGCACGTCCTGAGGGTTCCATGATAGAGGGATATATGATATACCAGACCATGGTGTATATTAGTGAATATCTTCCAAAGTTTGCAACAGGTATCCATCTAGATCGCATTTGGGATCTCAACTGTAATGAAAAATTCAAACGGGAGTACCTGACAGGAAAATGTAGATTGAGGAGGGTGAGAGGTAATAATAAGTTTCTTTTTGTAATTTAACAATTCTTATCCATTATCAATATATATAAGTTGTTTCTAACTGGTGTAACTATCTTCTTTATAGTTGGTCGTGAGTGGGATGCACTACACTTGTATATTACAAACAATCTTGATTGGATGATAGTGTGGATTGAACAGTCTCAAGAAAATGGTCGCTCATTAACATGGGATGGTGTTGCATCATTGGTTAAAGAAGCTCATCATAATGGAGATCCCAATGTTACGGCAATGGTACTTGATCTAATATATGGCTTAAGAGATACAAAGGTATGCATAAGATTACTAATCATGAGACATAAGTTTAATATCAACTCACAGATCAATGAGAAGATTCTTCAAATGCTTTAATAATTGTAGGTCAAACAACACAAGGCTATGTACTACCATGGCTATAAATTCCACACAAAAAAGTTAGATGAAACAAAGAAAATGTGTGATTTCGGGATAAGTGTTGTCTTCGCAGTCACCAATATTTCATCTAGAACTAACATACATCCTCAACAATCTGAAAATCGATAATATGGGATTTTGGACGATATATTTGAGTGCAACTTTAATTCATTCAAAATAGTTCTATTTGTAGTCAAATGGTTTAGGTTACGACTGAATTGAAATGATCCCGATAGGACTGTTATTGAACACGACAATGGATTTACTATGATTAATACAAGGTCATTTGAGCCAGTCGGAGATGAGCCCTATGTTCTTCCAAGTCAATGCGAGCAAGTGTTTTACTTTGGTGTTCCAAAAAAACTAGGTTGGTCATTTGTTGTTAGAAATGACCCAAGAGGAAGGCCAGTAAAGTATAATGTGATCGAAGAAGAAGATATTGAAGAAGCACAAGAGGAAGTAAATGATTATCAAGAATGACTGTTACCCAGCAATGAAGAAGAAGAAGATGGTGATGATTTTGGTCATGCTAACGATAATGGTGATAATGATGCTGATGATGCTGATGATGATCATGATCGTGGTGACGAAGATGGTGATGATCATGACGATGATGGTCATGATGATGATAGTGATCAAGAGGATGATGATGGTGGTGACGACAACGATCAAAGTGACGAGTACGATGATGGTGGTGATGATGATGATGATGATGATGATGATGATGATGATGAAGACATGGATGAGGATCATGATGATCAATCAAATCTTCAGGTACGATCAAGGTCAACTATGATGGGGTCTTGTATGACCAAATATTTCTTTCCAAACCATATGTGCACATATAAACATTAAGTAGAACATGCCAAATATTTTTTTACATATAAACATTAGTTATACTAAATTTTTAACTTAAGAAAAATGATTTACATATACAATCTACTTTATTATTAATTTTTTTTTGGTAAGTCTATTACTTTAATTTCACTGCTGATTTCTAAGACTTACTAATTTTTTTCATAGGGCGATATGGATGCACCATGTCAGACACCTTCAATAGAGGTAAACATTAATTATTGTAACTTTTTAATGTTACTATAGAAACAAATGTCCTATTATTATGTTCTTTTCTTTATGGCTTTGGAGTTATTTTGATGAAAGTATACGAATATTTGATGTCACAAATGATAGCAAAAAGCTACAATGATCACTGATCAAATGCAATCTAAAATATGGGAGTCATATCTACATGACATTGGCCTTCGTACTGACCCTATATTCATCACTCAACAAATTACACAAAGATACATTGATGAGCTTGTTCATATTATCATCAAGGGTGACAGAAGTGAGGAGAAAGAGGCATTGAGAATAGAATTGGATCGTAGAATACAATCTTTGAAAGTAAGCAGTAATTTGACTAAAGTAGTAATAGAAGTTCAATAGATATTAATATTTTATAGTATCTTATGGATCATGATCTCTAATTTTATGTGTTCATGTATAGAAATATGTGCCAGTTGCGACATCACATGTTGAACATGGTCAGGGTTGTTTCACAGTACCTTCATGTAAGTAACACTTTGTTTGTTTTGATCAACATTATAATGCTTACCTTTTTTTTGTCGACATTTCTCGCTAGTATCCCATTTGATCTTTATCCATTGCAAATTTCTTTGCTAACAATATTCTATTCTTCAGCTCATGATGAAGTGCAGACTCCTCCTTCGGTTGGTGGTCCACTATTCTCTGCTGCATTGTCAGCAATAAGGACCATGCAAACATCATCATCTATGCCCAGTAGAACTAGTAAAACCTTGTTTTGCTATATTTTGTAATGTGCTATATTTTGTAATGTCTTTCTACAAGTTGATGAACAACAAAGTAGCACATTAGTGCTTAAATGATGTCTACAGAAGCTTGCGTACACACAAACACATGTATACACACACCATACATACATACATACATACATACATACATACATACATACATATATATATATATATATATACATAGAGAGACATGGACATAGGTAGGGAGGTAGACCAATAGAGAGCAGTACTAAAATTGTCATTTAATTGTTATGATGTTTCAGTTGATAGAGCAATAGAGAGTACTACTACTGAAGTTGATCTATTTATTGGAGCAATTCATGTGATTAGTACTGGTTCGTATGAAGGGACATTGTTGCTGAATAAGAAAACTATGTTTCCATTAAGAGAATGAAAGCTTCTAGGTGCTTTAAAATTGATATTTTTTAAAGTGTAAATTTAGTTTACTTTTACATTACTCATTTTGGACTGATAAATCCTTTATGTATTTGTAGGTAATATTGCTTTCTTTGAACATCTTTTTCATATGACATTGAGACTATTTGGACCCACCATACGTAAAAGGTACATAGTTTCATATCATTGCTACATAATTTTTATTTTCTTCTATTTATTGTAATATATTAAAGTTATTGATCTAACAATCTATTTGTTTTTAAAAAGGTGGAATTTACAAGTTGGGGAATTAAAAAATCAGCTGATTGCATCCATTGAGGAGAAATTTGGGAAAAACATTTTTTACATTGGCCTACTTCTGAAAAGAGTTGCAAAGCATATAAAGACCGTGAGGGATCAATATAGAAGGGGTCTTAAGGATAACCCAAAGTATGACCGTCCTCCTATGATTCCACCAATGGAATGGAATGAAATAATAGAAGATGCAAAGGAGAAAATGCTATATGAAGATAGAGATAATGAAGCAGCACAGGGCAAAAAGAGGTATGTCATTATAGTATTAAGTACATTGTAATCATGCACTAATTATTGATATTTGTAAATATATAATCTAAGATGTTTGAAATTTTTCATAGATTGCAAGACACATCCGTGGCTACAAAAGCGAGAATAGAAAAGGTTGGCCAACACAAACTTGGCTCTGGTGGCTATATGAGTCTGCAGTTTTGACTTGTAAGTAGAGCAATGAATTTTGTTTTTTTTTTTTAATATAATGTTGCAAACAGTTTTGTTTAATGAAACCATACATGGAAAACTGACGTTATCAAGCAAAAACCACATGGCACAGATTTCAATGTGGAGGTTACAGATGAAGATAGAAAAATTACCTTGAAGGAAGACTATAAAGTTGTGGTTGCACGCCTATGTGAAGAATCTGTAAGCCTTGCCCAAGAATCTAGTGCACCAAATGATATCTCACAGGTAAATTGGTCAGATGAAAAGTAAATGAAATTAAATAGTTGAGAAAATTCTTTTTTGGTATTAGTTTTAAATGTAAATTGACTACATAACAATGTGCATAACATTTTACTCCAGCCTTCATATCCTACCACAGAACCTGCTCCTGATGAAGGCCATGATGTGCATTATAGTGGTGGAGGTATTAATTTTCTATTGGAAATTAATTATGCAATTATGAATACAATTTAACATCTTCAATTAGAATTTGACGTGGATCATTTTTTTGAATATTCCAGAGCATGTTGAACATCATGCTGAAGGATTGGACTATGTTCCAAGTGTTCAACATGTTGACGCAGTGGTAGATCAAAATGTTAATGTACATGATGTGGCATTGTTAGGTAAGAAAAATGCATTTTATGTTGTACTTGTACTTAATTACAAACTTGTAACTGTTAGAAAAAGAAAAAGAGTATACCAATTTATCACATTCACTTGTTCTTGCAATAGAGCCCCCTTTAGTGCAACAACCTCTAGCTCCTCCAAAGAGAAGGAGCCATCGTAATTTGACATTACACATGCCAGAAGAGGAGGAGAATGAAGCAGATATGGATGTCCCTATGAGCACTTTTCTTAAGAGACTTCAAAAAAACAAAAAAAAGAAATGATGTTTTAAAAATCTTCTTTGATAAACCTTGTTGGATAATGAAAGAACTTTGTTTTAAGTAATTATGTACGAATGATGCGTATTAATACAAATTTTTATTTTATGTTAATGAATATTGTCATGTGTTAATGAAGTTTTGATTAGTATTGTGTATTAATGATTTTTATATCATATTAATGAATGTTATGTGATTGTATTGATTGAATGTTATAGTTCATAAATGGATGAATGAATGAATTAAGTATGTAATTAGATGATAATGGGCACTTTAGATTGATGTTAGGGGGAGGGGGTGAGGCCAGATGAGCTTCCACCTTCACGTGGTTGGCCTTGTTAAGTAGAGAATATTATAGTATTCTTGAAACCAAGTGAAGCTCAAATTTGTTAAGTCTTCAAACACACATCCCTATTCTCTTTAACGAGACTGAAGTTTTTTTGCTTGTAATAGTCTCATTGCAGTCATCTTTTGGTTCCTTGAACATATAGTTCTTGCTTAGTTTAAATCCCAATTATTAGATATTTGTCCACATTGGAGTTAGTTTGGCATAGAAACTTGCATATTTTATTATATATATTTAGTCAATTGAAAGCAATTTAGAAAGCATTCACATAGTTGATGTCTAACAAAAGAAGACAAGATGCATATACTATTTAGCATGGAAATCCTTGTAGGGGAATTGTGTGTGTATGTACACACACACACATATATGTATGTATGTATATAAATTCAAAAAAATGTGTAGACTCAATTAGCAAGAGAAACCAACCTCAAATCCTGCAATATAGAAGGAACTGACCTTTGAAATGCAAAGTGTTTATAATGTAGGTAGATTTGCCTCAGATATCCTTCGAGGTCTTCAACAAATCTGTCTTGTACTTTTTAATAATACACCAAGATTTGAAATATTGTTTTTCAATAAATGCTCTAAACTTGGAATATACCTTCATAAAATTTTTGCCTTAGATCTACTTATCATATTCAAAATAAGCCTTCACATGTCTGTTCACTTAGGTTTGATTTAGGTCTTCCACAAATTTCTCTTATAATTATGCTCTTGAATCTCTTAAAATCGTCTTTGTATCCAAATGATATTTAATGAATTGATTGATACAAATTTCCTCATACTTGAATCCAAATATCATTGTCATTGTCAAACATAACATAGACATAAAATCATTTTGGTTATTCGCTTGTTATACAAGTTAGTCTTATCTTTTTTGTTTTCACAAGTCAAGTACTTATGAAACTTTGGGATATCCACAAGCTATTAGAGATGTTTGGATGGTTCATGTCCTTATTTTTTTTGTGTTGTTTGCAGGGTTTTTGCCATGAAGTCTAAGGACAGACATGTTGGATGTTTTTGATAGACATGTCCACCTATAAGAAAAGTATCAAATGTAGAAAAAAATGTAAAGAAAATCTTTTAAGGGTTTTAGGTGTCTTTAGGCCTAGTACAACTTGTAAGGGTTTTAGGTTTCTTTTGAAGGGTTGGTGAAGTTATAAAACCTTTGAAAAGGTTAGTGAAATATATTAAAGGCATATATGATTGTAAGTTGTCAAAGTTGACACTTTGTGTCAACTAGACAACAAATTTCAGTTTATAACTAACCGGTAACAGTCAGATAGTTAGACAACAGTGGTTGTTTACTATTGTTTTGTTATTTAGAAGGGATTTTTTGAGTGTTTGAGGGAGAAGTAGAGTTGGGGTGGTGAGACAAGGCATTGTGAAATTTTATTATTATTTCAGTCTCTGTCCCATGGAACACTGAGTTCCTATGATGTATCAAATGCATTTTGACTAATATTTAATGTGAGAAAATTTTATTATTTTTTTTATCTTGTCCACGCATTCTTTTAATTTTCATTGCAAGTTGAGTAAGGAATAATAGATTTGTGCATTCAAACCACTGTCTAGTTAGGCACAGTCAACTGTACTTATTCTGAAGTTTCCAATGTAGATTCTCTTCTACCACTTGTAGTCACTGTTATTGGTGGGAGAAAATGAGGTTGTGATAATTTATTTGTACTATATTAACCAAATGCAAGAGAGTGGGAAAACTTGGTGCAAGTGCAGTGTTGGATGGTAATTGCTGATGGAGGTTTAGCCTAGATTAGACACCAATCAAATAGACAGTGGATCATTTCATGTTTGAAGATGTTTTGGGGGTGAATCCTTCATGTTTGGGGGGTGTCTCTGTTACCAAAAATGAGATAGTAGAGCACTGCTAGTGTTATGATGGGCAAAATATGTCTTTCATTGTGATAGACTATTTCTAAGTCATATGTGCTTTTTTTGCTATTGTCAAGCAGTCTTTGTTTCCTTGAGACCATGAACAAAATTATCTACCATTTTTGCTAATGATAAACTTTTGACTTGAACAATGATAAAGTTTATTAGTAATCATTATAGTGGAACAACTTTTGACTTGTTCCAAAAATTTAGTCAAAGGTGTTGGAATTGATAGTGAACCCCAAGCTCCTAGAAATCACCTACAACCAAAATGCATGTTACATCTGTGTCTAAGAGAGAATATGATCCAAAAAGCATGCCTACTTTGGTGATTTGTCTATTATTGCAACACTACAAAGTGTCTTATAGTGTTTCTTATTTTCTTAAATAATAGGCAATTAGTTCATGATTTCATCATATCTTATAGTGGAACAACTCCAAGAATCTTGGGTAAATTGCTTGCTATAAGACTTTCTTGTATAGGACACTCAATAATGTGGGCTAAGTGGTGGGCACAAAGAGGAACGAGAAAGGATCTGTACAAGTGTACAGTGCAGTAGAATTCAAAAATGAAATTATCCTAGTTTCATTCGGATTCTCCTCTATTACCCTCACATACATACATAGCTCACTTCAACTCTTCAATGCTCTCAAACTTATACACATCCCTTATCAGTAGATCTGGTCATAATTCACCTAAAATTTACAGATATTCTTGGAAATAGCAGCTACCTAAGACTTAGGAATTAGATATAAATGAGTTGATACCAGCATTTATAATTCTTGAACAGGATTGAAAATAATTTTGATTTTTTAAGATGATTTGATATGCAGCAGCAGAATTCATCCTTGCTACTTTTGATTTATAGGACAAGTGCCTTATCCATTGGGCAAGAAATTGACTATTGGTGAGAGATCTAATTCAAATAACTTTTATAAGAATTAATCAAATGCAATCACCCATCTCCATTCTTATGCAATATCCCTTTTATGAACTCATAAACCCTACTAATTTACTGAAGCATTTATATAATTGCTTGAATTAAAAGCAACAATAAAACCAACATACAACCCATCCAGATTGCATTTAGCCAAATAAACTTTATTTAAATGACTTCAAAGTAAACAAACCCATAAACTAGAGATAGAAATTGATGATCCACAGATATAGTGTAAATACCCCTTTGTATTATCCTTTTCATACGACTAATACAATAACCAATAGAAAACCAATTGAATGCCTAGAATAGATTGCCATTTCTGTCATTTCAATTTGCTTATCAGAAAGTACAATGGAAGCAAACTCAAAACCTCTGCATACTATTGGACCGACTGAATATGTACTGTTCTTGAAAGAAACAAAAAATTGCACAAGTCTCGGACCATCACAATGCCTTGAAAACTCATTTATATAGCATGAGTTGCAACAAGCAAAGGGCAATTGTGATCTGACAAGTATCCAAGGAACAAAGCATCATACAAAAGACAAAAACAATCACAATAGAATGCTAGGCATATCAAATATTCCTTCAAGTAGGCCCATTCCAGTTTCTATTGTGAATCATCAACTTTTGATTTGTCTCTCATTATTCTGGCTCCTCAGAATATGTGGCTACCAAGATGCCCAAAGAAGGATGATCTTGTGATACCTCCAAATCAGTTTTCTCCTGCGTGTTCTCACTACTTTCACCCTGAGAAGGCATTATTACCTTTTCCCCTTCTTCTTTTTTCAGTTCTAGTGCAGAGGTGTCAATAACCTAAACCTCGCCTTCTAGTTTCTCATCATCATCTGAACTGTCCTCCTCTAACTGCTTGTCCAACAAAAGATCTGCCATTCAAGTGTCAAATTGTATATCATCTGGCCAGCTGAATTGTAGGATATCATTTTTCTTTTTTAAAATATAACCAACCTCCTTTTCAAAACAAAAAAATTCTTGCTTCAAAGAATCAAAAAATAATTGGACTTTAACCAATTCCTCTATCGTGGTGGCCCACCAGGCATGCCCCTTTTTATTAATAACTTTATTTATCCTTGTGCAGAAAAGGTCATCCAATTCTTTACTCCACTCTTCCTTATTTTTCAATTTCTTCTTTCTATCCAAGGCACAAGGAAATAGATCAAATTTTTTATTCCTGTACTTATTCAAATAAGAAACAATTTTCAGTTGCAGAGCAACTCTCCTATTATCAAAATCTGACAGGTCATTAGCAATATCATACAAATTTTCAACATGGTCATTAGAAGACTTGATAACTAAATAACATAGAAGGGTGATTTCCTTTTCCCTTCTTCCCCATTTATTAACAATAGGCTTCAGGGTATCATCATGAGTTTTCAATTCCTCCCATATATCTATTACTTTTACCAACTGATCAAAGAATAAGGGCCACTCAATTTTGTCCACTAAATACATTAGAGCCTTTCTAAGCTTATCCTCATATTGCGTATTTAACTCTACATGTAAGGCCCATAGTTTTCTCTTCTCTTCTTCAAATTCCTTAGCTGTATAATATTTAGGCCTTTGAGGTGTGTCTGGTATCTCTACAAGGGAGGTGGATTTAAAAGGTTCCACTGGAGGATGGGGGTATGTTATTCTTGGCGTTGTGGATTTCCCCATTGCCTTGTTTTCAAGTTCAATTCTCCTTTTTACCTCCCTATTATAGGCCTCAAGAAGTGTTTCATATTTATTCTGTAACTCAGACATAACCTGTTCCTCCTTCTTACTAATGGCCAACACAAACTTAGAAGAATCCACATTCCAATATGTTGCCTATACATGTGAAGTGTCAGCAACCCTTCTTACAAGTATATTTCCCATCAACCCAGACTCATTTGATTGTGATGGTGTGGCTCTAGATCCTTTTCTCAACGACCAACTGACCAATGTAGCTTGATCTTCAATGAATGAAGTACCTTGGAAGTCTCTTCTATTTGGGTCTTGCAACTCCAATCTACTTGAAATAGAATTGAAAATTAATGCATCTGCAATATCCCAATTGGGCAATAATAAAATGTTAGATGCCTTTATCATTTTCCTCCCCTCCTCAGGGCTTATATTTTGCAATTCCTTCATAATTTCTTCTTTAATTTGGTTTTTCATGGAAGTTCCATCCATTTCTGGATGCTCTATTTTCATCTTTTTACATTTCTCCTCGAAAATGTTCATGTTTGTCCTCCATGCAAATTGTTGAAAAGCCCTTGAATTCAGAAAAATGTCATCAGTCAAAAATTGATAACTTGCCTGCTCTAATACATGGTCCAACTCCCTACCTCTATAATCAGCTATTGTTAGATCTAAACTTGGGAGAGGAAGTTTTGGAGGGTTGCCCTCATCTAATTCTGCTTGAGTAATAAAAATATCTCCCTGTGATCCCATTTGTTCAACCTGTTCACCAGTGAGCTGCTCTTCTCCAATACTCAAAGGGGACTGGGTGGGTGAATATTCCTCATCTTGAGGCCTTTCTTCTGTCATTACCTTTTGCCTCTTAGTACTAGGCTCTTCAGGTCTCTCCTCTTGGGCTATACTGGTAGATCCTATTATTTGTTTTCCTTTGTCTATAGGAACCCTTTTATTCTAAATTATAGTATATCCGGGCCTCTTTTGTACAATTAAATTATCATTTCTCATATTTGGAGTGAAAGCCAACCTCCTCATGACCTCTCTGGCCTTATCAGGATATGAATCAATAAAAAATTGTTTCTTTTCATTCATGACCTCCATTATTTCAGGGAAGGTATTCATGAGCTTACTTATTTTGTCAGCCTCTGTAATAGCATTATCCAAAGGATCATATTTCTTATCAAAACAATGAATGAATTCTAAGACCCAGTAATAAACTCTCCATTTTTCCTTTTTAGTTTCCTGCTCCTGCAATGAGAATTCATTCCTTATAATAGCCTCTAGATAATAAGAATTGTGCTTGACTAGTCCCAACTTGATTTTATGCCTCAACATCTGATTGAAAAATCCCTCAGAATCACAAAAACAGGGATGAGAGATAGCCATCATATACTACTCCAAAATTTTATGCAAAAAGATCCATCCCCCTTTTGTAATCACAAACTGATGGGCCACTATGTAGGTAGGGAAAATTGACCCTAATTGCCTTTTCAACAAAAACATTTCTTCCACTCCCCCCAATTGGCATAAAACTTCAGCCATTCCCACCTTCAAAGGAACTTGGTAAGGCAAAACATGAGGGTTCCCCTTGAAACCATAGATTCTAAAAATAGTAGAAACAGGGTAGGGGATGATATCTCCCCAATTATGTAAAACTTTCAAGTCATGGGGGTTATCCATAGGCCTAATGAGACTCATTAGTACCCTAGGGATTTTGGGATTGTCACTCAATATGAGGCATCTCAATTTAGCTGCAAAATATCTATCAAATCTGACAAAACTAGCATTACTTTCATCCTAGGTCATATCTGCACTCCACAACTAGACTAGCAGTATTTCCCCATTCTCCTCTCTATTTAGTTCCATCTCATTACCAAAATATGTCACTCCTTTGAACAAAAACATATGCATTAATAGAGAGTAGTGACCAAAAGTTATTTCCACCTTGCCCTTCACAATCCCAACTAAACCAATGTGAATTTCTTCAACCAAAAAGGAAACAAAATCAAAAATAACATCTACACCGAAGGAAGCAATCTGAACCATCATGTACATGAAACCAATGGGCATAAATTCTTGCTCATCTTCACCAAAAAATCAGCATAAGGTCCTATATATCTCTACAGCTCGGGAAGTGAAAAGACTCTTCTTAAAAGGCTCTCTAGAGGCTGAAATAATTATTGGCAAAGCTCCTATTGTACCAATATGTGCCCTTAGTGCACCTCCCCTAATTATATCCTTCTTTGCTTTATATTCATTCTCTAATTCTAGCAAATTGATTTGCACATGGTAGTCTAATAATGGTTCTAGGTGAAAAGCCTCTCTAATTTCTTCAGGAGTAATCGAGACCAGAGGCACACCATCCTTTCTTCTTACAACCCTAATGGCTTGGTCATAATTCTTAGCAATGGCTTCAAGAAAATCATAATCCATGAAAACACTTGAGACTACTAACTTTCCCAAATCAAAATTCCAGACATTAGCATGCGGGGCAAACAACTTTCTTTTTGAAAACCACTTTTTAAACAAGATAAGGCCAGTTTGAGTAGTTGTTGCATCCCTAACCCATTTCCCCTTGTCATATAGGCCATCACCAATTTTAAGCCTAGGGTTTAAGGAAATTAACTTTTTAACTTGCGCAAGTTGTATAGTAGATTCTAGGAGTAATTCTAATAAATCATCGTGGACATTTCTATCCATATAATTAATCTGCCCAGAGAATGGTTTCTTAGGAGGCATTTTGACAGTATTGAGAGAATTGGAATTCCACAGAGGTTATAATATGAGTACTTACTTGACTTGTTGAACTTGTTCTTCTCTGAACTTCTAAAATTTCTCTCAAATGACAAAAGAATAGTTTCACGTCTTTACCAGGCTTAACACGACACAATCAATCAGGCTCTTATGCTCAAAAAATTTGTAATCTTTGTTTGCATGGGACTGGAATTAATGAAAATCTCTCTGTTATACTCTATTTCTCCCACACACGATGCTTTCACTTATCATAAATGTGTTCAATAGAAAAGTAGAGTGGCATTGCACTTTCCTTTTTAAACTTGTGTTGTTGATCCTTGAAAAATCCTACAATCTGGGAATGAAAACTAAGCTGACTTAGCTTTCTTCTTAACACATTGGTATTCAACCCAATAAAACACCTCCACCTGTACCTTTCCTTCAAGGCTGTTGCTTCAAACTAGGCCCATCCATGACTACGCACATGTGTCATCAACTCGCTAACTCATTATACATAATTCTCAAGCACCTTTCCATAGTGAGCTAGCGATGATCACTGATCTTACTTTAATCATGTTGTAGACAATTGAAACAACCTTTAAGAACATGATGGTGGGTCCATTGCTCGTTAACTCGCTATACCTAATTTTTGCACATCTCTTTATAGCGAGTCAACGAGCATTGTCGATCCAGACTTGATCTTGTGGATAGCAATTTTACTTCAATAGCGGTGGGCCACACTCACTAACTCGCTATACTTAACTTTTGAGCACTCCTTCATAGCGATTCAATGCCACCCTTTGATCCTGGCTCGATCTCACAATCAAAAATATTTGTACCTAGTACACAGGAAGTCGGTCCATGATATTGCTGTCCATGATATGGGCCCTATAGATTTCTACCAAGCATTGGTCAAAAGTTCAACCAATGAATGACAAAAAATGTGCTGACAATGCCAACATTTTTCGACCACCGTATTCATCAAAGTTTCAACCAACCTACTGGATGGTCAAATTTTTGACCAAAAATTTTTCAACCAATTCCATCTAGTTTTCTACCATGCATTGGTCAAAATTTCAACCAATGTCTCGTAGAGTTCTACCAAGCATTGGTCAAAAGTTCGACCAATGAATGGCAAAAAATGGCTCAACAACCTGGACATTTTTCGACCAATGTATTGGTCAAAATTTTGACCATCTAGTAGGTTCATCAAATTTTCAATCAAAAAATTATCGACAAATTCGTTGGTCAAATTTGGTCAAAGATTGGTCAAAAAATGGGTCAAAATTTTGACCAATAAAGGTCAAAAAATGAGCCCAAATGTACTAGTGAGAGGGAGTTGGGATAAATTCCCAAAAATACTGATAAACTTATGCCAATGGAATTTTTCTACACATGCTTCCAAAATATAATTTTTGGAGTGAATAAGGTGTTGGGTGTGGATATGACCAAGAATGCAATTGGTGTTGCTTATGTGATGGCTATAAACATACAAGATCAATCTGAAATTGCAGGGTATGGTTATTTAAATGATATAATAACCCTAATTCATAATAAAATTATGGTGCAAAGAATGGAGAAATGGGGAATTTTAAGTTACACCTTTATTCATTTCTCGTGCATATGATCTATATACAAACATTGGCTATGTCAGTCCAGATTTTATTGAGAAGACTTGGGAGATGGGAGAGGTACTCCATGTGCAATAGTGAACAAGGGAATGGAATCCTTCTTACCCTTATGCCTACTCAATTTCATTTTACAATGACCTTTTTTGCAATTATGAATATTTTGGATTGTAATTTAGAAAGAGTCTAAAAATTGTGAGGACATTTCTTAGACTTAATCAGTATTTTGTAAAGGTTAGATTTTTTGGAAGCATCAATATTGAGGATATTCCTATGGGGAAGCATTGTAGAAACATGACTAGATTATTATTATGGTGATATGTTACATTCATGCCTATGCTTGTCATTGATGTCAACATAGCAATTTTCTGTAGTATCTAACAAAAGAATAGTGGAAAGATCAACTTGGTACGGATAGAAAGTTGAAAATTTTTGCTAAGAAAGGTTAAAGGGAGATACTAATAAGTGTCTAGTATATTTAGCTAACCTTAGAAGCATAAAATATTAAGTTTGGAAAGCTATACAAGTTTCGGTGAAGATTGTTCTAAGATAGAGTTTATAAAGGCATGTTCTGGTAAACTCGTTACATCTCTTAGCAAAGTTGTTATTTTATGAAGCCAAAGCTAAATATATAAAGAAGACATTCTAGAGATGATGTAGCTAAGCTCGCTCATCATAATATTGCATTTAGGGAAAGTTATTCAAGTTATAAGGTGGAAGATTAATATTATCGCTAAGTGTAGCGTATTCTTAAAGTGGTCCTATAATAATTAATTAAGAAGGTGTAATTATCGAAAATAGATTGATACAAGTATGATAAATGTGTTTCAGTCATTATTTTTTCACTGATGAAAAACTTGTTATTTTGCTAGTAAGACAACTGCTTATATGATTTAAGTATTATCACTTATTTGATTGATGAAGAGGATTTGATCAAATAATGTAATGTAATAGCACCTAGAGAAAAGGTTGAGTTATGATATGAAAAGGAGTACACAAAATTAGCTAAGACATTGATATCATAATGCATTGATAATCTACTTAAGGTTAGAAAAGCTATTACACTAAGAAAGTTGAAAAGAAGAAGTTAAACATATTTTTTCTACCAAGCTTGATCGAATGGACAGTAGGTGTTGAGAAAAGTTAGTGCAAGTTGAGCAAAAAATTAGTTGGAGCTAGGTAAAAGTCTATTTTAGTGTATGTAGAGTAAAATACTTGATGTCAAGTAAAGTTTAGTTGATGCTAAGCACCAGTAAACTTTAGTTCATGCCAAGTTATTTTACATAGGATGTCAAGCAATGTAGTTTGTACTAAGCATCAAAAGAAAGTTAATGTTGAGTGTCAACATTATTGAAAAGATCATAAATTTGATGGATCTAAGCCAAAAAGTTTATTTTCTTGGATTGTGTGAACCATCTGGAAGATAAGATTGATGAGTTGGTGGCACACAATTCATGGTAAACCATTTTGAGGTGAATTCAAAGAGGATTGAAGGAAAATTTTCTAGAAATGAAATAGAATGATGGGTAGATTTATTGAATCCCACTAAATCTATCCTAAACCTAAATTGGAAAATGGAATATCAATGACAAAAGATCTTAATTCTATATTTATAGAGATGACTTGTCAGAAGCAAGGGTTGTCATGTGAGAGAACCTAAAGAAAAAAAATGGTCTAGGGTCTTGCCTCATTTAGTGACCTAAGTGAAGTGTTTTCATTAGAAAGTTAAGAAAGAAGGATTAATGTTATGCATGCTTGAAGGGTGAACAAACTATCAGAGCTGAAGCGTGTGAAAGCCAAGAAAAATGGAGGACTGAAACAAAGATCGCTAATCTACAAAATGGAGTTGTATGTTGTTATCAGATCAAGCATTACTGGTACTCTCTAATAATTGTATCAATCTAGGGTAAATCCTTCATATTAAAGTTGACCTAATAGTCAGTTGTAAATCCTTTAACTAGGTGATATTCCAAGTAAATGGTGTAAATTCTTTTAACAAGGATCACTCCTAATAAGGTGATTGAAATCCTTTAATAGGGTCACATTTAATAGTGTGCATTATAACCATTAACAAGGTTCACCTTTCATAGGGCATCACTTTAGAAGAGTGAAAAAGAGTAGCATGTTATTGGTGGTTTCTCCCAAATTAGGTTTCTATGTAAATTATTATCTCAAGTGTGTTATTGAATCTATTATGTTTCATGTTTATATTTAGTCATATTGATTTGGCAGTGTCCTACAAGTTTTAAGTGATTGCATAATCTTATGGATGCATGCATGATGATAAATGTTTTATGGGCTCACCAAGTTGTGAAAAGTTTTATTTGTAAATCTAGACCTTGGATGACTAATCCACCCCCCTCTTAGTTATTCTAAAGAATCATAAGAAAAATATTTGAAAATAAATGACTACATGACTAAAAAATTTAGTCACAAGACTAAAAATTCTAGTCCCATGAATAAAAGTGGTCAAATGCTTGCAATTTTTCATAATTTATAAGTGACTAAATAAATGACTACTTTGGTCATTAGGTAAAATCATAATGTTAGGAAAAGTTATGTGATTAAATAAATGATCAAATAAATGACTGAAAAATTGGTCACTGATTATTAGTCACCCAAACAATGAAGTAAATGAATGATCAATGATTTTTTTATCATGTTAATATGTTTTTTTATCTTTGTTATAACTTCTATTGCTCATGGATAGATTTTTTTCCTATCAATATATTATTATTAGTTAACTTCCTTAAATATCCTCTCAACTAATATTGAACTAGAAATAAATTTAAAATCACCCCAATCTACACTTAAACTCCTTAAAATCTATAAACAACTCCTCAAAATCTATCTACAAACTCTTTAAATTTTATGTAAACATTAACAATTTAGGTGAGAGTTGTTTAGTTATAATAGAACATTTCATCTTACTATAAAATTATTAATCCATTTCTATCATTAAAGAATTTCATAAAATATGCACAATTTGTGTCAAAAGAATTTCCCTCTTTATGGTTGATTTTTCAAAATTAAGAGATTATTATATTAGGATATGGAGTCTATCAAAATATAATGAAAGGATATTTTATCATATTTTTGAAGATCTCTCTCTCTCTCTCTCTCTCTCTCTCTCTCTCTCTCTCTCACACACACACACACACACACACACATTGTCATATTAGTAATGGATCCTTATTATTTTCTTCCTAAGATTTTTCTTTCTATGATCATATAATATGCATGATTCATCTAAAATATGTTACATTCTCCTTGATTACATGTCAAAATAATATTTTTTTAATAAGTTATATATGAAAAATCAATAGCTTTCCCAAGGCTTATGTATGTCAAGACAAAGACTAGGTCAGTCATAGCATTTTTCATGATTTATACTAAAAATTAAATGTAATAAAATACTAAAACACTTAAGAGACACTAATTAAGCTATAATTCTCAAGCATGCAAATTTATGTATAGGACATTATAATTTCTTAATTACAACTTTTAAGGTAACAACAATATTTTATGTTAGCTCTTGTGATTAATATTTTGTAAATACAAATATATATTTAATTCTAAACAGTAATATTTTTTTATCTTACTCTAATATATTTGAATGATAGTGCTCCAACCACTCCACATGAACAAGAAATCTAAGCTATAGATCCCTTTGCAGACTAGAAATATTGAGTTGCAACAATCAATTGCTGAGCAATAGAGTATAGATGCCAAGCAATAGATATATCAAGTCACAAATAGAGGAAGCCAAACAACAAGAAGTCAATGTCAAGTGATCAGAACCTTAATCAAAACTTGAACAAGGTATTAGTAAGGTGATCAAAACTAGACCAAAACATCTTTTTTCTGAACACTTTTCGACACTTGATTTGTCAAATTTAGTATGTATACATGGTCTACTTGGTTGACATTGGAAAAAAAGTATACATTTCCATGTTTAGATCTTGTAGATTTAGGTTAGCATGGTTTCCCATTTTTAGACACGGGATCCCATTAATAGGTTAATTTTGATTGAATACTTGCATGATTGTCTCAATTTAATTAATGTACACTATGGCCATGTACAACTCTTTATTTCTAAGTTTTGAGAATTTTAGTGAAAACCTCCCATTTTGGCTTTGAAACTTATTTTCTTGGAAATTACTGAAATAAGCATAAAACTTTGAATATATGATAGAAGAGATTTCAGCTTGAGAAGTAGCATTGAGATATTCAAATATGATAGAGAAACCTATGACTAGACCTAGAGGTAGCCAAATAGGAAAATAATAGGCAATGAGTTTACTACTCAATAAATTATTGCTTGTGAATTCCAAAGAAAAATTCATAAGAATCAACATAGGTCATGTAACTTGTATGTGATTTTGTAAACTTGGTTGATTAATATTTAAATGCTCAAATGTGAATCTATAACTAGAGAGAAAGAATCCATATTTTATTTAAGCATATATTTTAGTTGACTTAGATTTTGATGTGCATTTGACATACAATTTTAAGTGGAAGAAATAAAAGAAATTATGTCAAATTCACTGACGATAAGTCAGAGGAAGGGAAAGGCATGAGTACCTTGATGAGAAAGTTAGAAATCAATGTTCCCTAAATTATAATTGTTAGTGGAAAATTCATTTTCAGAGAACATGGACTACTCAATGAACCTCTAAGAGTTTTTCCTTGACTTTCATAGAGGAACCTTGTGTATGAAAACTAGCAACAAAAATATAATCATTTCCACATAACCCATAATAGATTTGAAATAAATATGAAATTATAATCCACATGCAAGAGATTAGACAACATACCCACACAAATTTTGATGTAAGATATACCTTGGGAAACCCTCATTGAGGGAAGAAACCCAACCTCCAAAAGCATCCATCACCATGTATTATTCAGTAAAAATACCATTATAATACAACCATGGAAGACTTCAAAGACATAGCCACAATGAAGTAATCCATATGAACAAGCATGAATCCACACATCCCATGACATGCTTCAAACCTTCACAAATGCTCCCTTGGCTAACCTATCAAGCCTTGTCTTGCTCAACTATCCTTTTTCCCTTTTCTTGGTCTACCTCTACAACTACCCTTGTGCCTGCTTATATAGTAGAATGTCCCACAAAACCACAAAGTGGTATTACATACATGATGTGCTAAAACCATGTGCTACCTAGCCTATTGACCCCACATTTAATATTGGATATTTAAATCTTTTCCCCAATATTAAATAATTACATCAAATATTATCACAATTTTATAATACAACTCATCAAATATATCCCATGGGAATCTTTCCATGTTGCATGCTTATCTAGGTGATCCTAGGTGCAACATTACATAATAAAATACAATGATACAATGTAACAATATTATTCAATTTGTGGGACATACATAATCTCAACACCTCATATGTGATTATAATTAACCCACATTATTTTCAAAAAATATGTTGCCCACTTTCCTCATAGTTTCAAGAAACATGCCTCATTTGATTTCTAATGAATGTGATAAACTTTTAAACAAAATAGAATTTCACAAGATGTTCCTTTTTCATCGAAAATCTTTGTTGATATTTGGGTTGAAATATATTAGTGTATACTTACTTTTTAGGTTATGAGAGCCTTACAAAAACCCACTTTTCAGCTAATGGGGCTTATACAAATCACTTGGATCACTATTATCGTTAAGGAAGCATTGAAAACCCTATTTTTGTGGTGTGAGTCTTTGGCCTTAGTGATGTGTTCTACTCAGAAACTAGAGCTTAGTATGATTTTTGTTTTTAGGCTGTTGTTTGTTTGCCAGTTTTTGGTTGTTGAATTGTATAGTTTTATCTCTTGCAACTATTTTTTGTATTCAGGTTTAGGACCTTCAAAATTTTCTTATAAATGGTTTTGGGTCCCTTCAAAGCTTGTTTTTCCCATAACAAAAAAAATGGGCAGTCATTATCATCAATAAGAGCTTTAGAGTCACAATGATTGCTTCAATGTGAGAAAAACTATTGGGTATTTTATCAAAAAATACTATCCCAAGTATTGAAACATGTTCAAGTAAGTTTTCTTTTCACCTAGCTATATTGGGATCCTTTTCATTTACAAGATTGGAAGTCGTGTTGCAACAATGCAAGTTCCATTCCATGACATAAGTGAATGTCTACAATTTAACTTGAGGTAGCTTCTATACTATCACTTTCTTACTCAACATGTTCCACTACAAGTTGCCTCAAAAATAGTATATTTTGATTAGGTAAAAGTAGGTTTGAAGGGAACCCAAAGCCCCAAACAAAAAGGAACCAAAATAAGGATCTAGTTTTACAAGGACTAATAACCAGGTCTTTTATAGCATTAGTAATGGTACTACCTAATACAACAACCTTACTTAGAGAATCATGAACATTATTCATAGGAATTTGGAGATAAATTTTCTTAGTTCTCTATACAGTTCTTCTACTCAAACCACCAACTAGCAATAAGGCTTGACCAGTTAAATTGGCTTCATTTGGAGAAGCTTTCCTAATGGAGGTAGCAGTAACCAAGATGGATGAAGTAACATTCGGCATACCCATCTCACTATCTTTAATCATTTTTTTAAGGGAAACTTCAAACTCCTAGAGTTTGGTTGGGAAGTTCCCAACAAGAGAATCTTGTTCTCCCCTCTTCTTACATTCCTCATCTAGCTTCATCTAAAAAAAGGGGACTTTTCTTGCAAAGAAGAAACATATAAGTGGAGTTTTTTTATTTCATTATACATCTAGTTGTCCATCTCTAGCCCAATATTAACTCTTTTTTGGCTTTATTAAGATATTACAAAACTTTATCATCACCCTTTAAATCCTAGGTATCCTCAGAATCATCAAACTAAAGCTTTTTCTTATGGTCCTAGGCTTTGGTCTTTTGCTCATTATCTGTACCATGATCAATATCACCATGGAGACATTTGGTCAGAGAATCAGTAGCAGTCACAGGTTAATGGGAGGGAGTAGTGTTAATAAGGGAGATCTTAGCACACTTCAAATCTAGTGACTAGGTATTCGTACTAATAAACCCATCTTTATCACTCGTATTGGTCTCCTTTTCATGCAAAACCTCCTCAATCACCATCTTTCCACTATGTTCTTTGGTGATAACATCCTTCTCCTTAATACTAGAGTTGTTTCTTTTTATTCTTTTGCATTTAGAGGAAGGGGCATTATCCATAACTTTACCCTTAATGGAAGAATGCTTACCTCTCTTATTGAAAACACTATGGGAGGAAAGCGGAGAGTCATTGACCGAGATATCATCCAGGCTAAAAGCAATATCCATGTTCTTAGAAGAACAACTATCACTTGCAGTTTAAGCAATGTCATCATCCGAATGAGCATTAACAACCTCCAAATCATTGAAACTTTGGTCAGAGTCTATTTCCATTACCAGAGCCCACTTGTTGCTACCTTTTTTTTTCATCAAAGTGTCACCCACATTATCCTTTTTGTTGGGTGTGCCTTCCCCAACCCTTTTCCATTTACAAGTAGAAAGAGAGTGTGTAGGGGTACTATATTGATAGAACTTAGTGGTAAGCAAGATAAGACCCTCATGGATGAGTTCAAAAGTAGTATGTTGTAGGGTAGGAAAACTAATTTAAAACATGCATGAAATTTTGAAATTGAACATTAACATTTAACTAATTATTTAAATATTAATAGCCTTTTAGACACTAGGTGAACTATAATGCAAGAACCTTCTTCTACTTTAGGCTCTGCAAAACCTAGGCAAGTATACCTATAGATTCTTCATGTGGTATTGTGACTAGTGCAATGAGCATAAACAAGATCTAGAATAATAGATGAAACCCCTAAATCTTCAATGCTTAACCATGAGAGCACTAACCAAAAGGGAGACATTTAAAACTAGGTCCCATACTAGTCACTTACTCTCTCAACATTGAGAGTGTGCCGATTAAGCGCACCATTTTGATATATTTCTTAAGGGTAATAGCAAAAACCTATGTCACCCTTTTGTAAAGGAAAAGGCTAACAAAAGTATAATTATTCACCTTCAATGCCATAAAATTGGTATTATTATTTTGAATTTGAAAATGGAATAAACTAATAAAATGTGTAGAAATAGATGACATTTAGAATTATAATTTTTAATAATGATTTAAAATAAGAGTTGATATATTTTACTAATTTTTATAGATAAATTTCTAGCTACTGAAAAATGTTAAAAATTAGGAGTCTAGTTCCCACCACAAAACTAGATGGAAATCAACTTATTTCCCTTTGATCGTAGACTATGTTATAAATAACATATATAGCTAGAACAATCAAAAATAAAAACTAGCTTTACACCTATATTTTATTTTTTATAATGATTCAAATTTCAATTCACTTGAAATCAATAGTTTTTATCTCCCACCACATTTTTCAAAACAATTCTTTTCTAACCAAGAGAATGAATGTAAATTATAAAAGAGGACTCTCTCCTTTAGAATGTCATATACTTTTTAAATTTTTTTTAATATCATTTTTTTTTCTTTCTCAAAATTAACATCTTTTCAATTGTTAAAATATGTGCTTATAGAATTTTTTAATTATTATATATACTATATCTAATTAAAACATTATAAACTCTATATGAGAATATTTTTGACTCTAAGCTTTATAAAATGGTGTTTATATGTTATTAAAAAACTATCATAAAAAATAGTAAGAGTTATTGAAATGCCAATTTTATGAAATAATTCTATTTCATTAGTAATTGGATACAAACTAGTATAAATCATGCATTTAACATACATTTCCAATTGGAAAAGTGTGAGACCATATATAACTTAGCTAGAATGAATTTATCTAGATCATATGTTTGGAAAAAATTGAATTTTAGATAGAAATACTCAAATTTAGTTGTTTTGATAAGTCAACTTGAAAGGTGACACAACTTTGTACTTTTACCCTTCAATATATATATATATATATATAACTTATCTTTTCTTAATATATTGAACTTATCAACTATAGATTTAAAATTGTATCTCTCCTTTCAAAAAATTATTTCTACGCTTTCCTTTAAACAAATTCATTGTTTTCAAAATTTAGTTTGTATTTTTAGGGATTGAGTCTCATACAATTGCTACTTCATTCAAAAGCTTTTTGAGTCCACCTCTCATGGATAAATTTCATGTTGTTGACTTCTTGTTGGGTTTGGCCCTTCTAATTTCACTTTATCTAATCAAAATACATTGTTTCTATTAAGATGGTTTTTAAAATTGTTAATTTGAATGAAAATATATGATTAATTATAGTAAAACATAGTATTCAACCATATCACAAAGAAAATCTAATATTTAAATAGAATATAATAATTTAATATAATTTAATCATATAATAGTTTTATAAATGATTTAAAATAAATATACTTCAATTATACTATCACTCTAATTTTTAAAAATGGCACTTATCTTATCATACACACGTATATGCAAGTAGCAACTATCATCCAAACACATCTTTCCCCCCTCTCTCTCTCTCTATATAAACATGAACAGGGCACGTATCTTTGACACCTTTTATTGATGTCAATCTGATAATTTATTTGAAGAGTAGAAATGTTCAATTTGAACAGATGCCTTACCTCTAAAGAAACATTATTTCAGAAAGAAAACCACTTGTTGTATTTATTTATTTGTTGTTTTTAACGATTTTTAGTTGTCTTCATCATACGTAAGACTCCAGTTCCCACATAAGACGAATAGGAATCGTGGTAAAGAGGTGGGGTTGCAGAACGTAAGATGTCATACGGCAGAATGAGCAGATCGTCGAAATTGGGGAGGCCTGCTAGAGCAATGGATTATATTATATATACATACACACATCCGTCCCATGAAAAGTGAAGTAGCAATCTGCGCAACAATGGATCTCAATATGAGTGTTTATGCAGTAGCCACTGGAATCTTATTATTTGATTTGTTTCTCTTCCTTGTATTGGGACTGGTGAGAAAGAGCAACGGGAGATGTCCACGTTTGCCATTCCCGCTGCAGCTCTTCAGTTGGGAGCTCTTCCTCACCGTGGTCTGCAGCGGCTGGCTGAGAAGTAATTTGGGTCTGAAAACCCACGACTTGAACTTTACAAACAGGCCGCTTATTGGCGCTGCGAAACACTTGCTTTACAATGCATTTGCTCCGTGGCGAGATATGAGAATCGAGTCGTTTGGGAAAGTGATGGAGGAAGAGGCGGTGGCCATGGTGAAATCGATGTGGTGAAAGTGAGCTGCAAATGCTACAAGTGGCGTTGCCTGCTACAAATGCAGACCGTGTGTCAGGAGGTGCAGCGTTTGAGGAGAAAGGAAAGGAAAGGAAAGGTGGTTTTATAGTCCACGACACTGTCATAGTTTTTGGGTTTGACAGTGATATGGGACTACCTCGTACTCTTTTTCGAGAGGCGCTTGGTGCTACAAATGAGGCATACATACCGTACCCCCTAGTGGGATTTGAACTTGTGACCTCTCTTTCGAGAGTACATGTTCTCCACCACTAGGGCCAACTCAGGTTGTTCTCAGGAGTGGTTAACATTGGAGACCTCGTTCCTTGGTTGGAGTAGCAATGATGAAGATAATAGAAGAACATAGAAGAACTTCGTTGACGTGCTCCTCGACACCGACACCACATTAGATGATAAGAAGGCTATCCTAATGGTAAGTTGAAATCGTAATTGTTTTTATAATATATTTACTAAGGGAAACGATTAGTTTGTTGAGCATGTATTAATATTTAATTGATGATAACTACCAATGATCAAGTGTTGTGCTTTATGAATTTTTTATTGTTAAGTACTAGTTGAATGTTTTTAGATGAGTAATTTAACTTATTTTGTTATTATGATAAGTCATTATATGTTGATCTTATGAGCTTTCGACATGATGGTTAAAATTATGGATTTTTTTTTTACATGTTTATATTTGATGATGTATGAATAATGTTTAAAATTTTGTATTTAGGATGTTATTTATTTGTCTTGATGATGATGTTACTGACTCAATGGATGATGTCGAGTTTGTGAATGTGCACGCATTGAAGGTGGAAGAGTGGTTGAGGTAGGGGAGTTTAGCTCCTTGGCAGGGTTGGTCTAAATTTTTTATGGTGTAATCACACACACTCACACTAAAGTATTTTATTTTGAATAAGTTATATGCTTGGTTTTTACATCTAGTTTATTTATATGGAATTGGACATGCATATCGTTGTGGTTTTCAGACTTTACATTTAATTGATGATAACTACCAATGATCAAGTGTTGTGCTTTATGAATTTTTTATTGTTAAATACTAGTTGAATGTTTTTTGAATGGGTTCACAAGCAAAGTGAGCTTATTATTGGAAGGAACTTTGTGGTTAAACATACTTTAGATGGAGTAGTAATGGATTGGGTAAGCTCTTAGGAACTCTTGGTGCTTCACTTCTACATGCATATCCTAGATGCAATGTGTCCTAAGACATGATCCATTCATTTTCATGAGAATATTAGTTCTTTGAACTACTTCTCATATGAAACATAGGTCAATGAGTTTGATTGAAGCTACGTACCTAATCTTGATAGTAATCTCTTGATCATATTTGATGACGTGGTTCTCAAACTTTAGATAAAAGTAGGGGATTTACAAGGTAGGATACTCTAAAAATTTGAGAGTGATTTGAAATTTCCAATTAAATGTTAAGATAGGAAGTTAGGGTGCTTAACTACAAGGTCCTATCGTTAGTATAGCTCTTCTAAATTACATTTTGCTACTATAATTTTCATTTATAAAATTACATTCTCTATTTATGAGAAGCATTCAAGAAATTCTATTAAATAATCTAGCTTAGTCATCATACTGTATTCTATTTATTATACACATATCATTATTTTGATTAATGTATCCATATGTTTATAGGTAATATTCATTGCTGGAATTGATATGATAGCAATCGCATTGGAATGGGCTATGAGTGAAATATTAAGAAACCCAAGTGTGATGAAAAATTTGCAAGAAGAAATTAATTCTATTGTAAAACAAAATGAGAAAATAACAAGTTATGGTATTTTAAGAATGGAATACTTGTGCTATGTGGTAAAAGAGACATTAAGGTTGTATCCATTGACCCCTTTACTCCTTCATCATGAATCTATAGAAGCTTGTACTATCAAAGGAGATAATAATGAATATTTTATAGAGAAGAAAAGAAGGATTATAGTTAATGCTAGGGCTATAGGAAGAGATCCAAGACTATAAAAACAACCTTTGGAATTTAGACCTGAAAGATTTGCCAATAAAAAGTTTGATATGGTCAAAGATCCATAGTTAAGCATGATTCCTTTCGGCTTAGGAAGAAGAGGTTGTGTCAGTGCTTCCTTAGGAATTTTTGTTGTTGAGGTTGCATTAGCACATCTCTTTCACTACTTTGATTGGAGAAGTGAAAATGAGATAGATATGAATGAATATTTTGGAGGAGCCATTCCTAGAAACAAACATCTATTTGGTATCCCCACTTAGAGTAAAGTCTAAATTTATTTTCATCCCTTAAGATATAATCATTAGAGAAAGTTGTTGAATACCTTTTCACTCAAATTATGTAATCAATTAAATTTATAAATGAATTATTATCTTATTGCAAAATGAGATTAAAAATAATATTGTAATGCATTGATCCATATTATGAATTAAACTATTGCAAATAAGTTTTTTTATGTTAAATTGAGTTTAGCTAAATTCTTATGGTTCAACACATAGTATATTTTCTTTTATAACATATTTATGAATTAAATTTATTTATTTGCTCTTTTATATTAGAACTTATGTTCTTTTCAATATAATGTTTAGTGGGTCCATAAAATGACAAGGTAAATATGTTATATAACATTAATTTAATAGCTTTTTTTATTGTCTATATATATATATATATATATATATATATATATATATATATATATATATATATATAATTGGAAACTTTTAAATAATCCGTATTATCTATTGGTTTAATTATATTGAATTATTGAAAACTAATTTAATGTATTTGTAGCTTAACTATAATTATTATAATATTCTTAGTTAAGTTCATTTGACCTAGAGAAGTACTAGAATGAGTGACCTCATAGGAAGTCTTAGCGCTTCACTTCTCTAAGAGTCACCTAAATATAATATGTGCTAAGTGTTCCATTTATTCTCATTAGAGATGGGTATATATATATATATATATATATATATATATATAATTTGAAACTTTTAAATAATCTATATTATCTATTGGCTTAATTATAGTGAATTATTGAAAACTAATTTAATGTATTTGTAGCTTAACTATAATTATTATAATATTCTTAGTTAAGTTCATTTGACCTAGAGAAGTACTAGAATGAGTGACCTCATAGGAAGTCTTAGCGCTTCACCTCTCTAAGAGTCACCTAAATATAATATATGTTAACTGTTCCATTTATTCTCATTAGAGATGGGTACTTGTGAACCACTAAGTTCATGAAACTTGGATCAACAAGTTTCACTCAAAAACTACACAATTCAATAGCAATATTAGTGATACATAACTTAGTTTTATAATTTCTTCCCCTCTTATGTGAAATCTACCTTAAATTATATTGAACTAACTTGTAATATATTTTAATGAAATGTTTTGAGAATTAAAGTATTTTCGTAGATATTATTATTGTTACCCATTGTCTAACAAGATTCAATTGGTACTATTTATTAAAATTTTCATTATCATTTTGAGTTAAAAATTTTATTCTCTACACTAAATGACGTGTAGAGCTTAAGGAGAAAACACATGATAAAAGCACAAGCATATATATCCGTTGCAAGTAGTTGAATATCATCATGATAGTAAAGACAAAGAGGTAGTAACCAATAGGATTCACACTAGAAGGCACCGCAAAGGATCCATTCTATCCTTACATTTTTGTTTTAAGGAAGTATTTATCCTATTAGTTCAGTGATACGAAGGTGGGTTCACAATGTCACAAGGATAGAGGAGCAACGATGTATCAGAGAAATCAAGGTATTTAGCCACGTGAATAGTGAAATTAATTCAGTCAGAAAGGTAAATTATTATTCCTAAAAAAAGAAAATGCGTTGAACTCCAAGAAATGTCATTTCTACTACTTTGATAATCAAAGTTATGTGTGCAAGAAATAAAGGAGTAATCGTCCCAATACAAAGACAATGCAAGGGCAATGAAAAGGTATATTAGGATTGTTAATCAGAAGATAAAATGTAACCAATGAACAATAATGGCAGTAGAATCTTGAGTGAGCTTATTGTTGGGTTAATTTACAAATATTTTAGTCTATTGTCTTATTGTGTCTTTAGCTTCCGTCATTTGTTTGATTTCAGTGCTGGTTTTGGTCTCTGTTATCTGTGAAGGAGTCATATGTTAATGCTAGAGTGAGATAATATAATGACAGTCGCACTTACAAGAAAGGACATAAAGAGTCTATATGAAGCTATACCATTCAAGCTACTCTGCTAAGCGTATTTGAAGTGATAAAATTAATACCACAGATATAATAATAGAATGAGTAGAAGGACAATCAACATATATGAACCGATTATTCTGATGCTTAAAAAACAAATAGATATGCGCAGAAGATACATTTCTAAATGATTTTACGACTATCACGGTCCCATAGATTGTAATATAGAACAGAAAAATTTGGTGAGAAAAGATTTGTAAGCCACGATAATGAACTTTTAAGATTTGTAAGCTTCAAGAGAGAAGGAAGAACGATACATAGAAACCCATATCATATGCCATAGTTGTTGGTCCAATTCACCGTTTAGCAAAAGATTTAAGTCTTACTGGAGATCAAACAAGGGTTTGACAAACACCATATAAGTAGAGTCAAGATCACAGACAAAAAAATCCACTCCTCTAATAAATGAGAAATATATCATCCCAACTTCAGAAAAACAGCTCGAGCTCATGCAATGAAGAAAAAAATTTATGGATAAGCATTAAAGGGTTCGTACCTACACTACAGAAGGAAATGTAACCATGAGCATGGCTATCAAAGAAATCATATTTCTTGTAGAAGTAAACAAGGAAAGAAAAGCATGGCATTATAGAGAAATTGAGCTTGATTAAAAGACAAGGAGATACTTAAAACTTTCCCGTACCTTCAAGAATTTCAAACCCCTTCTACTCATCAAAGGAAGAGAGCTAGGAATCACATAAAATAACTCATGGAAGTTGCTGAAATCTAAACATGGGCAGCATTGTAGAAGAGAGACATGACAATAAAACAAGGTCTAGGGTTTGCATAACCCTATTTGCCACGAGATGCAAATTCTTCCATTTCCCATATTTAAACGCTCTTACAAGTCTGCCATCGGGTATCAATATATTACGGGTCAAGTTTCTACTTCCGAGTTTTTCAAGTACTTGAAATATTAACGTTTTATGAATTAACACGTGTCTATTAGAATTATTACCTTAATGCAATAATATTCATTGCATGATCCCAATTTTAGCACCCAATAAATATTATTGTCATAAAATGGTAAGTCTAGAAAATGGGCTTATTTTTCTATCATTGTATGGGTATGGGGAAGTGATGTTATTATAAAAAATGGGATTATTTTTTTATTATTGTATGGGTATGTGGAAGTAATGTTGTTATTATTGTCAGTTAGAGGAAGTTTAACTCTACTTTTTCCTCCACTTCTTATATTCTTGAGATGTTCCTGGTATGTATTAGGTTGACTATCTAATAGATTGTGTGGGAGGTAGAGTTAAAAGATGAATTATAATTGAAATATTTTTAGTACTTGATTTTCCTTCTGCTACATTCTTCTTGTGTGGCTCAATCTTTTGAGAATCAAAATGCTAAGATTTATCTATCTTACCTAGTCTAATAAAGTGGTATACATATTGGCAAGAATTAAGTATGGTATTATTTGAATTATCTACTTCCTATTTAGTGCAAGGGTTTTTATACTGGATAAACATGTTCTAGAGGAGGTCATATATTGTATGTGGCTTAAGTTATCCAATTGCATAGATTTCCTTGCTCTTTCTTCTAAACTAATCTTTATGGAGGTGAGGGAGGACTAAGTCCAATCAATTCACCTTTTTGTATAAGATTATGAATTGATAAATTATCTTTTGTTAAATTGGCCTTACATTGGGACGTGAATCTTGGTTTTCAAAATTCATCTATGCGTAGGGTAGTGGGTTCATTTCCCCCATACAAATTTTTGTGAACCTAACTTCCTATGCCTCAATCTTCTAGTTAGATATTGGTTTCTTCCAATTTCTATTTGAAGCTAGATCCCTTGATCTCATTTACTTCTCTCTTTGTATTGGGTGTTTACCTTCTTTTGGTGAACCTGACAAGTCTCCCCTTCCTTACTTTGGAGTTATATTTTAGTGTATCAAGATCTACTTTTTATAATATTTCTTGCATTTTGGGTATTTAGGTCTCTTTTTGAATTTACATATAGATTTTATTTCATATATTTGCATTAAGAAATTACAAAAATAGTGCATCTAGTTTCTTTCATATGATTGCATTTCATTTCCATGGTGTTGTTATCTTTATTTTCAAGTTCCTTTCATGATCTTTCACAATCCTTACCCTCTCTCTTCTAGCAATTACCATATGAACAATCAAAAGTATCATCAAATTTACATGGTCAATATTCATCAACCCCTTAATAATCTTCCTATGACTATTAAAGGTTGTCGTCAAATAATCGAGGGAAAATCTAGTGTTCCTTTGGATTATCACGTACTGTCAGTAATGCCCCACTAGGTAACCCAAAAGAAATTAACCTATAAAGATAATAAGTTTTCTAAACATCTAAAAATAATAATTAAAACAAACAAGAGATAGTAATGTGGAAGCAGTAACTCAATTACACATCACATATATACATAAGAAAAATAACAATAGTTACATGTCTCAAGCATTCCATCATGTTGAATCACAAATATAAGTTTTATTAAGTTTAAATTTAATAAATAAATAAGTTCATGTCATAGGAATAACTACATGTGCAAAAATATCACAAAAGTGTATACAAGTACAAAGGGTGCATAATCATCGATTACACTTGTCATAGGGTATGAAATGCTAAAAGAACATGCATCATGATAGAATACATCATCCCATAGCATCTCAATAACTGAAACACAAAATATCAAAGTGTGAACATACAACATAGATCATTAGGTAAGAAGTATAGAACATTTATACAACAAAGGTACATCTAACATCAATGTCCAGTTGTTGAATCTTAATGGAAAATGAAATGCTACCACCTAGCCTTGTGGAACCTAAGTGGCCCCACTCCCACCATACTAAGGAGATAATCTCAAGTCCCAAATGGATAGAAATCCAAAAACGTCACGTAGTAAATCTAAGTCTCAAGATCCTAAAAGCATTACATGTCAAAGGTGCTAAGTACAAAAGGTAACATCTAATCCCTGAGGCAACAAGACACACATGATATCTAATATGCATATGGGAGAGTATCATCACATGAGTTGAATCTAAGGTTACCCTGGAAGTCTCTCAGGATAGTGACCCCTTGGTGACTCCCTAGACATCAATATCCTTTCATATAAATAAGGCATATTGATCAAGACATTTCATAACTAAGCACCCTCTCTACTCCCATCCTAGCGTATAATAGCACTTGAGGTATGGGTGAGGTATCAAACTAACATCTTGTTAATTAATCTTAACCCCATCAATGAGAATATTATCACTTATTATGACTACTTATAATGAGTTAGGGCTCCTGCCCCCATTCTAAGCACTTCCCAACAGGGTAAAAGCAAAAACCTATGTCACCTTTTATAAAGGAGAAGTGATATCAGAATTTAAAGTCTTCAACTTTAACGAAATAAAAGTGGCATTTGTGCTTAGAATTTGAAGATGATGTAAACTAATGAAATGTGTAAAATTGGATGAAGTTTATGTCTATAATTTTATTTTTTTTAAATTGAGCAAAATTTTTATTTAATTTTTAATTTTTAAAGTGTATTTTTTAATTTTTTAAAAATACTAAAAATATAGAGTTTTTTTCCTGTCAAACAAATATATGCAAATGTTCATATTTTGGTTTGATTTTGTAATATGTTAGAGTTAACATGTATACCTAGTACACCGAAAAAGAAAAATTGAAATTCAGCTAATATTTTTGAAGTTATAATTGGTCAAAGTCAAATTTATAAAAAATACACAGTTTTTTTCTCCCGTCAAACTTTTTCCATCAAATCTACATATTTTTTAAAACAAATTACATATTCTTGAAGAAGACTCTCTCCTCTAGTGCACCATAAAAAAAAATTAATTTTTTAACATGATTTACTATTTTTTTCTTATTTTTGAATAGACATCTTCCTGAATCTTAAGATACCTACTTGTAATATTTTCAAATTATAACATATTATTCATAATCAAAACTTTAAAAAAATTATACAATCATAATTGTGACTCCGAGAACTACAAAAGTATTTTTTTAGTTTTAAAAAATACTTCAATTTAGTAGGTCAAATTGGCCTTCAAAGTGAGATGTTTACAGAAGTTCTAATTTTTGCTTGTTTGGCTACCACATAGACCATTTTGGCCGAAACAGTTTCGGCCGAAACTATTTCAACCGAAACCCCTGTCGGCAGAATAAACTGCTAGCAATTAATGTGACTATTTGATATAAAAAAAAAAAAAAATTTCCTTTCTTTAAAAAATTAAATATACAGGGACAGCGAAAATTGGAAGAATATTTTCAAAAAACAATTAATTTTGAAGCAATTTTCAACAATTGTTCTGCAGATTTAATCAATATTGCAAAGGATCAAATATTTTGAAGGTGCTTTTTTTCTCTTCTAATTATTTTTATTTTTATGTATTATATATTTAACCATTAGCTGATATTTAGTGAAATCTAAATTTATTTATTTGTTTTTTTCTATAGATTGAAATATTCAATGGGTAGTAAAAGGAAAAGATCAAGGAAATATGATAGAAAAAGAGATGACAAAATGAAAGGCCATACAAAACATGCTCAAAACCAACCTACTGAAATTCCTGAACATGATGAGATTCATGAAGAAAATGAAAGTAATGAAGAGGAAGAAATTGGCAGTTCTATTGATAGAGACAAATTAGAAAGCATAAAAAATTTGATGGATTTGGATGAAGAACTACTTTTTAACCAAATTTCATCTAAAGATATGATAAATGATAACACTGTCAGAAAGCATTGTCAGAACATGTGGGATGAATATTTCAAGGATAAAAGTATATTTGGACAGGCACAATTATTTGTCAAGTTATTTAGGAGAAAAGATATGAGACCTGTTTTAGAGTTGTTGGGTGTTGATAATAGGAAAAGCCATGCCCATAATATTAATAAGACAATAGTTAAAAATTTGCAAAATGCTTATAACAAAATTGACAACACAACTCGAGGAAGTGATTTGAGTAATGCATGCAGAGCATTGATGACTACTATATCTAGTAGAAAATTGACACATAGAAAATAGGTACGTGCAATTTCTAATGTACTACATATATCTAGAAGAATTGTCCAGAGATACATCAAGAGGAGAAATATGCTAGATGATAACATTGAGAATAACTGGGTGAATATTTGTAGAGTTCCTCAAAAAGACAAGATTTCTAAAGAAGTAAAAAGACAAGTTATTAAATTTTGGACCACACATTCTTGTGTTTCTTCCAACAGGCATGATACTATACAAATTAAAGATCAAGAAATAGGGGCCAAAATTGAACATCCAAAACATTTCATAGATATAACTCAAAGTGAACTTTTTGAAGCATTCAAACAAGAATTTTCAAATGTCAAAATATGTCACAGAATGTTTGAGAGTTTACGTCCTTCCTTTATACGCATAAATAAGATGCGAGAAACTTGTTGTTGTAGAAATCATGTTGAATTTGGTCTACACTTGCAATCATTTTAAAAAGTTATGGCAATACTTGATCCTAATTTGGTCATCCCTAGTAGTACAACACAATTTGTGAGGTCCATATTATGTGATAAATTAGAAGATTTAGATGAATTCAAAGTGCAATGCATCAAAAATCAGTGTGAAGATTGTGCAGATTTACAAAAAAAATTTGAAATTATGCAAATTGAGAATATTAATGAATCCACACCAGTTTCGTGGATGAGATATGAATATGAGACACACCAAAATAATAGAGGGGATGAATCCAGAAAAATTGTATTGAAGGAGAGTGAATTGCATTATGATGAGTTCATGGCCAAGTTTCGTCCATTGATATATCCACATATCCAACATTGTAATGGTGCACGATGGCAAGCTAAACAGTTTTGTGCTTCCAAAAATTGTTTTCCACCTAGTTGTATACTTTTAGTTGTAGATTTTTTTGAGAATTATACATTTTCACCTCATACAGAGCTCCAAAGCCAATATTATCATTTTGAACAAGTTGCAATATTTGTGCAAGTGACCTATAGACATGCACAATTTGAGGTGGATCAGATAGAAAGATTGGATGAAAATGAACGCGTCATTATCAAAGAGGTTCATTTCTATATTAGTGATGATAGAGTTCATGATAGGAGTTATGTGGCTCATTGTTTTGCAATGTTCTCTGAAGATCTCAGAAATTGTGGAATAAATGTTTCATAGCACTGGATTTGGTCTGATGGATGTGCAGGTTAGTATACACAAAATAGTTACACATTTATTTAACTTTATTTTAACTTATATTTATTTGGACATGTCTATTTCTATTTGATATATGTACATGGATAATTTTAGATACTTATCATGTTTCATGTTCATAGGACAGTTCAAATCTTCGAAAGCATTTAATTGGGTAGCAATGCAACATGCTAGAACCAATGTTAGGTTTTTATGGAATTTCTTTGAAAGTGGACATGGAAAAGGGGAGCATGATGGAGTAGGAGCATGTATAAAACGTGCACTTCGACAACATGAACTTGCAGGTAAATATATGCATTTTAAAAATGTACATGTTTAATACTCTAATAGCATATATTTTAAATTTTATATATACATGCATATTGTATGTACATACAGGGAATAGGATAGAGAGCGCAAATCAAATTATTGAATGGTGCAAAGTTCATTTTGCTACTCGAGATACTGAATACAATAAGCGTTACTTTTTGGAGGTGAAAGGTGAACTAAGTTATATTTATTTTTAATGTATTTTTCAAATCAAGTTGAGTTTTTAATTAAATATTTATTTTGAAATATGACAATTATTTTTTGTATTTGTAATAGATATAGATCGATCTAATCCTTACAATTGTCAAACGATTCCTGGAATTAGAAGTTTACATCAAGTGATGACTACAGGAAACCATAAACCTCCAGTAATTAAAGTAAGAGAGAAAACATGTTTTTGCGATGACTGCATTAAGGATAGTGTAGTGAGTCCATGTGAAAATATTGGGAATGGATATGTTTCACGTTGGGATTTGAAGGAGATAGTTAGAAAACCTCCTTTCGAAGATGTTGACATTGACATTGACATTCATGATCTTGTATATTCAGCTGATTATGAGCGCATTTCTGATTTAGTTATGGAAGGTTTGTGTGCATATATACATATATATAAATTAATATACATGTATATTTGTTTTAAAATTAATTTATATTTATCTTTTTATATACATGCAAGAGATATTTTTGCAGTTCAAGCCTTACCAGATAATGTGGAAAATGTGGACTATTATCTTTTAAGATGCACAAAAGCAAAACACAAGTTGCTAGAAGGAACTATAGATGCTGATGAATAGTCATATCCAATTGGATCAGTTGTTATTGAAGGAACATATTATCAAAAAACAAGGGTAATTGGTAGTGGTATTGAATTTATTGAATACAAGCCTGGAGAAAAGGTTTTACACTACAGTAACCATGTTATAGCAACCAAATTACAATTTGAAGCAGTACAAAGAAAAGGACGTCGTGGAAATCAAAAGTGGAAATTTCCTATTGAAGAACGTGAAAAACTTCTAGAGATAATAAAAAAGTAGAGAGGATCCTAACAATACATTGTTTGTGGAGCTCTAGTTTACCTATGTACTTATTGTGGAGCTCTAGTTGAGTTATGCTTGTATAGCTCTTATACTTTCATATTTAATATTGACAAGATATTTGTTTTATAAATTTTTGTACATTGGATCATTTATCTTGCATATGCGAAATTAGACATGTATTGTTATTTTTATTTAAATTCAACATGGATATCTCATTTAAGACCAGGTCTTTTAGGACCTCCCCTTAAGACAACCCTTTTAGTATTTATATGTACATTGTTTATGTTTTCTTACATATGATTGTTAATGTTGTTATGTATTTATGTACATATAATCTTTATATGTTCTTATATGATACATTCTTTATGTTTGTATATAATCGTTATGTTCTTACATGTATATGTTATATGAACTATGTTACATATTTTATACATTATATTTTATTAATTAAATATTGTTAATTATAGTTAATTAAGAATGTATGTCATTAAATAGAGTTAATTAAGTCATTAAATAGAATTAATTATTAAGACATTAAATATAATTAGATTAAATATAGTTAGTTATAGTTAATTAGGTTAAATATAGTTAATTATAGTTAATTAAGACATGTCATTAAATAGAGTTAATTATTAAGACATTAAATATAATTAGATTTAATATAGTTAATTATAGTTAATTAAGGCATGTCATTAAATATAGTTAATACATGATCTACATTAAATATAATTAGACTAAATATAGTTAATTAAGACATGTCATTAAATATATGTTATATTGTTATGTACATCGACCATTAAAATTATATAGTTAATTACACTTAGATTAAGGCATTAAGATGAATAACTATACATATACATGTAAACTTGAATATTGAAAATATGAATAACATATAGAAAAATGTGCATAACACATACATAAGTTACATAAAAGATGAATACATCAAAAGATCAATAAAATAGACATCTACATTAAAAGATCTATAACATACATGTGCATACATCTGGAGAATATAATGTACCAATATCAAATGTATAAAAATAGATCATGTATCAAATGTCTGGAAATAACATATATAAAACATCAAAATCTCCATATAAACATGTATCTGGAAATAACATATAAAACATCAAAGTGTCCATATAGACCATGTATCTGAAAATAACATATAAGACATCAAAGTGTCTGGATATAAAATGTATGCATATGGAAATAACATATAAAAAATCAAACTATCCATATAAATATGTATCTAGACATAACATGTGTGTAATAAAATAAAAGGCCACATATGATCTAATCAGCTACATCCCCCCTCCTGATCCTGGGCCTTGTCCCCAAAAGGGTCTATCAGCTACATCTGAACCCTGTGTCAAATGATAACTTGAACCATTTAATTATGTGTACAGACAAATTATATCAAGATCTACATGTATATAAATCAAATATATATATATATATATTGTAACATACCTGGGACTCACGACATGTAGGATCTGTCGATGTTTGCAGATCAGCAAAACGTAACATACTATCACTCAAACCCTATAACACATACACAAATGCACACATATACATTAAATCTAAACATATAGATATATTTACCGTAGCATTATGTAATGCTTTGTCGATCTAACTGATATCTGAATCATGTAAACAAAAAATAGTATCAGCATCCAAGTCAATGGTGCGGCCCTGATCTGAAAGCATGGAAGTAAATAGACTAGGCTATATGGTGCCACTGAGATCCTAAGTAAGAGGGGGTGCTGTAGGGTCCTGAGTAGCTGGGGCTGGTGCTGTAGCCTGGGCCTGTATAGCAGTAGGAGTAGTAGAAGGTGTAGGAATGTCCTCCTGCCTCTGTGAATCCTCTAGGACTGTTGTACATGACAAAATATGTCTAATCTAAGAGCTCATGTCATGAAGTGAAATCCCTAAGAGTGTAGATAATGCTCAATATGCATCTAAAAGATTAGATGCTAAATATGATGCCAAACGATGCAATGCATCCACCTCTAAGACTGCAGAAATGTCTACAAGAGAAGGTATGTCTGCAACTCCATAATCATCATCAATATGTGTGCTAGATAATGCAGCTATGAGAGCGGTACCTCGAGACTGTAGCATATATAAACTACATCGATCAGAAGAAATCTCATGTAACTATGTGGCAACAGTGGCGATGCTTGAAAAAATCTGTGTCCTAATTTTGTCATTAGGAACACTCTCACCTACAGTAGGCATCTGTGGACCTCTCGGCATAACCAAAAGGTTTGGACCCACCATTGCCCATTTGTTAATGGGCGCAGGAGTGTCTGCAGGTCTAAATCTATCAGAAAGTCTCCCCTAACCCTGCCCAACATGCCCTGGATAATCTATATAGTCAACATCATAGTATAAATGAAATTCTGCAAACAATTGTTCGTAGAAATATAGGGGGAACTCATCCTTCTGTGGCCATCTATGATGAGTAACCAACCAACGAGGATACATCAATGGTGCGGCGAGTGGATCAGTACACTTCGTCGCAGAGTAGCCTCTGACTCTGCGATGATCTGCATAAGATGGAAACATAGATTTCACCATGCCGGTGGAAACCTCAGTGTCAATCTGTGTGTACTTCACAGCGCTAGTGACACTGTGAGATAAAGAAGAATAAAATGTCTCAATGCTCATATCATCAAAAGGGTTGTATGATTCAACTGTCTGAATCATACGAAATAACTCCTCTCGCATCACTGTGACCTTCTCCCTATTAGGGAGGGTGGTAGAAGAGGAAAGTGAGGTATCCAATACCTACATAGCATGAGATAATCTCACAACTATATCTATAAATAACTGCTATCTATCATGAGTGGAGGAGGTCGATCTACATGCTGTACTAGACTCAGCACTCTGACCTCCACCACAAACACTGGCATCCCCTGAGGATGCAGGAGCACGATCCCCAGAACTAGATGCCATAATGTATATATGGAAATAAATATGAGGATATGAATGTGATAAATTTATATCTAGAGATCTGCACATGCATATGTATACAAATATAAACATACAAGTGTATTTAAATTAAAATAATTAAAAGTTAAATTTAATTTCAAACACATGTACATATAAATACACAATATTAAATGTATTGTGCTAAATTCAATCATGTAACATACATATGTATTTTAAAACAAATTATCTTAGAGACCATATCTAATGTACATTGTAACGTGCTCATGCAAATGTGAAAAATAAATATTCGTACATGTGCATGTATATGAAATAAAAATAAAATAAAATTTCTTGATTAAATGATAACTAAGTGTACACATGTACATACATGCAATAAAAAAATATAATTCTTGACTAAAATCTAGATTTTGATGTAAATGCTTTGATGATTATGGGGAGTGTAGATGAGAGTTAGGACATAGGGATAGAAAAAATTGTTACTAGATAAGTAAATGAGTTTAGTTAGCAAATGTTAGTTTACAATTTAGAACTCATGACTTAATTTAGTAGTTTGAATTAGAGTTAAGAATGTTAATAAAGTAAATGGGATATAGTTTTATTAAGGTTGATAGTAAGGTCAGTCTATTATGTGCTAGTAAACATATGAATACCTATTACAACCTATAACAAACGTAATGACCTAGTAGGAGTCCTTAGGTCCCCTTAACATATATATGGATAAAAATACCTAGAAATGTATCATAAGAGGTTGTTATGTTTCATTTGGTAATGTAAGAATCATCATTACCTAATAAGACCTATTATATCCTAATAATACATATTAAGACTTATTAGAACCTATAAAAAATAGTATGACCTATTACGACTCCTATGTCCCCTTAAGACACACATGTATGGATAATGTATTGAAAATGCAGTTGACATAAGTGATCTTAATGTGTTTTTTGGTAATGTAAGACTCATTATTACCTGACAATACCTATTGTGTGCTAGTAAACATATGAATACCTATTACAACCTATAACATACGTAATGACCTAGTAGGAGTCCCTAGGTCCCCTTAACATATATATGGATAAAAATACCTAGAAATGTATCATGAGGTCATTATGTGTCATTTTTTAATGTAAGAATCATTGTTACCTAATAAGACCTATTATATCCTAATAATACATATTAAGACTTATTAGAACCTATAAAAAATAGTATGACCTATTACGACTCCTCTGTCCCCTTAAGACATAGATGCATGGATAACGTACCTAAAAAAATATCATTTAACTAATCTTAATGTGTTGTTTGGTAATGTAAGACTCATTATTACCTAACAATAACTAGTTGTTAAAATGAACATCATCAATATCTAAGTGTGGTTCATTCGGTTAGTAGAGGGCCTATGTTATGGTTAGAATGTGGTATGGGTTATGATTGTAGTTAATATAGGGTTATGTTAGAAGGTGTATTTAATGTCAAAATTAATTTCACCATAAGATATTATTGTTTCACCTCTAGATCCATCAAGTTATGTTAGAAACTGAATAATGTCCCCTAAAGGTTTGCTACATTTTTTACTAATATTTTTCTACATGTTTACCTCATGTTTTTCTATATTTTTTTAACTAATTTTTTTGACATTTTAACCTAATTTTTTTCTATATTTTAACCTAATGTTTTTCCTAATGTTTTTCTATATTTTAACCTAATGTTTTTCCTAATATTTTTCTATATTTTAACCTAATGCTTTTCTACACTTTTAATTAATGTTTTTCTACGTTTTTATCTCATGTTTAGCTAAATTTTTGCTAACAAATTAATTTAAATACCATTCTAAAACAATCTAAAATAATTTAAATAATTTAAATATATTAAAAAATAAATAATTTTAAGCATTTCACTCACAAAATAGGTCAAAAAAAACTATTTTAAGTACAATTAAAATCTATTAATCAAAAAATACATTTTAAAACTATTAAAAAATGGGGAGAAAAAAACCACTAACCAGTTACGGCCGAAATCCTTGACCCGCTCTCCATAAATCCAGGAACAACTACAGTAACAATGATAACTGCTAGAGGTTTGCGGTAGTTTTTATACTGGCTTGGCGTTTCGGCCGTAACCATTTCAGCCAAACGGGTTTCAGCCAGAATGGTACGAACCACGTAGGCACATGAAACTACCACGTATGTTCAGCCGAAACTATTACGACAGAAATAGTTACGACCGAAAGGCTTTCAGCTGAAATAGTGAAAGATATCACAAAGGGTGACACAGGTTTGTGCTTTTACCCAACATGCACATATATAACCTATCCTAAGCTCATGGAAATGTGTCTAATAAAATCCTCATAATTGCATTAGTTCTGTACAATAAAATGGAATCACAAATATATCATACATCAAATACCCTCAATAGATTGCATCAAAGGAATCACCACACTTGAGTTACAAAATGAACTAGACCTCATCATAGATCAAACAATCTAATCAATTTGACATGAATCACTCGAAGAAAAAAAACTCAACTCTCTTCCTCTAGTAAACATTCCTATTGGGCCAACTATGGGGCTCCTCAACTAGCCCATTATCAAATAAAACACAACATCATGCAACACCATTTAGAACACATGTATTTTTACTTTATAATTTCATAAGCTTTTATTGGAGTAATAGTTAGAGTTTTTCATTTTCCTAAGTTTGTCAGTTGATGGTTTTTCCAAGTTTAGTTGATCATAAAATAAGTTTCATTTCCATAGTTTAAAAGTCACATTTACCAAATGAATGGTGTGCTTATCAGGGCATAATATAATTTTTAATCTGAATTATAGTAATACCTACATAAGAAATTATTTAATTTCACTATTAGATATCAGCCCCATTTGATAATCTTCTAAGTCCTAATATAATAAAAATCAAATAATATTTATAATTTAAAACTATAAGATCTAATTGGTTAACAATTGAGTTCAAAACTTATTAAATTATAATTAAATTAAATTTAAACTATACTACATTATTTAATATCAAATTTAAATTTGTTAAAATATAGTTAAAACCTTTTTAATAAATAATATAATTATAAATACATATATATCAATATATTTTTAATAAAAAAATTAAATCTTTAAAAAAAACCACATTGGAGAGGCTACATGGGAAACTGCATGTGTTGCCTAGGAAGTCATGCATGGTGATGCAGTAGCGTGCATTACATGTAGTGCATGACATCATTGTGAAGGAGGACAAGGGGGTGGGGAGGAGGAGGCTTCCTCTAGATTTTATATTATTATACTTTTGTTAGGTAATATTGTTAGTTTTAAATTTTCTTTAATTTTTGTATGAGAATAATAAATTTTCCCCTTATTATTATCAGCGATGACCAATAAGCTTCTAAATAAATAGTATTTTTTAATTTTATTAATAAATATACAAAAATTTAGAACTTTATAAAAAATTAAGACATTCAAAAATTCTTTTATCCTATTACCAGACTAAACGATTACAATAGTTTTCCTATTGCATAGGAACTAATAACACCCATCTTCTATCATATTTTCTTACCAAAATATAGTCAAAACATAATAAGATATAAAAATCAAAGTATTTTCAAAATCCTTACCATGGTAGATGCACATGTTTAGTACATATTCATAGAATATGTGAAGTAGAGAGATTATTTTAGGAGTTAAATTTGATAGATGCATAAAATATATATAACCAAGAGAAAGGTTTGAGTACTCCTAATGGGTTCAAACCAAGCAACAAGAAATGATTCAAAATGAGGGGGATAATGATTTTAATTGTGGAATAATGATCTTTGTTGTGGAATCATGATATCTTGTTAAAGGAAAATATGTTATTAATCTTGACAGTAGGTTCTACAATGCAAGAACTTAGATGTACACTAGGTAATGACCTAAGCCTATAAGGTGTAATTGGTGGGCTTACTACTTTTGATAATTACACTTTTCCTACTATTGAATCTTATTTTAAATCACAAGTGATTCTTAGCAATAAAGGAAAAGTAAAACATGTGAAATGTGGTACTAATACTTTTGATGATGAACTTGATGAACTCAAAGCACTGGTTGCTAGAAGATTTAGAAGGAGAAAAGAAAAATACAAAGGTAAACTTCTCATAATCTGTTTTTCATGCAACAAGGTTGGTCATATTGTTGCTAGATGTCTTGATAGAGAAGAAAGGAATGAAATGAAGGAGTGAAAGTAAAAAGGATGAAGAGATCATTGAGACTTCAAGAACAATAAGGACTAAAAAGAAAAAGGTAAGAAATATTGTTATATTGCTAAAGAAGAAGCTAATACTGAATTTGAAAGTAATGATGAAGAGGTAGTCTTTGTTGCTATGAAAGAAAATTTTGATGAAGATAACAAAACTTCTTTAATATCTTATGTGAACAAAAATTATATATGGATAATTGATAGTGGTTGTTCAAATCACAAGACTAGTAATAGAAGTAGATTTGAGAGCAGTCGACCATACAAGGGTAGTTGCGTTAAATTTGGTAATGATGTTCCATGTCTTGTGAAAGGTAAAGAATCAATTCAACTGATTGATAAAATCAAGTGTGATAATTTTTATTGGGTTGAAGGACTTAACTTATAAATATATCGAGTGTTCAACAATTAAACAAATCAAAGTATAGAGTTGAATTCCATCACAAAAAGACCAAAATATTTGATGCTAATGGTAAACTTATTGGAAGTGGTGACCAAACAAGAGGTAACTTGTTCTATATAGACTTATATGATGAGACATGTCTATTTACACAACATGACGATATTTGTTATGGCACAAGAGGTCATGTCATGTAAATTTTGACAATTTGGTTAGCATTAGTAAAATGAAAAGAGTAAGAGGTTTGCCAAAATCAAGGAAACATGACAATGTTATGTGTAAGCAATGTCAATTGGAAAAAATGATAAAGTCTAGTTTGAAGTGAAAAGCATATTTATTTGATGATATTTTGGAATTGGTTCATACTAACTTATGTCAACATATTGGTGTTCAAAGCTATTGTGGAAACAAATATTTCATTTTATTTGTTGATGACTATTCTAGAATGATGACTGTGATGTTTAAAGAAATTTTTTATGATTTTAAATAATTTAAGTGGTAATTAACCAGAGTTGAAAAGAGATAGGGAAGAGTTTGAAGTACTTGAGATCTAATAGATGTAATGAATTTATTTCCAATGAGCTCAACATATTCTACAACAACAGAGAAATCAAAAGCCAGATGTTAGCACCTAGGACCCCTCCTCAAAATGGAATAGTTGACATAAGGAATATATCAATAATATACTATACTAGAACATTGATGATGCATAAAACTATGTTATAGAAATAGTAGAAATACTAGAGAGAAGCTCTAAGTACAAATGGTTATACTTTGAAGAGTGCAAGTCAAGAAAGGTACAAATGCTACACCTTTTCAATTGTAGTATGGATATGCACCTAATGTGAAGTATTTCAAAGTCTTTGGAAGATAATGTTACATGATTAAAGATAATAAAAATGGAAACTTGATTGTAAAAGTGATGAAGGTATGTTCCTAGAATATTCCACTAACAACAAAGCTTATAAGTGTTTGAACTCTAACAATAAAAAATTTGTAGAATGTACAAATGTGAAAGTTAATGAATATACATATTAAAATGAACTTGAATGCAAAAAATAACCTAAAGATAGTATTTCATTCATATATGTGAATGAAAGTGCTCCTGGCACTCCACCTTAATAAGAAAATGAATCTGCAGATCCTTAGTAGATTGTGAATGCCTAATTGCAATAACCAGTTGCCTAGAAGCACACTATAGATGTTGAGCAATAGGAAAATGATGTCAAATCATAGAAAAAGGAAGAGAAAAATCAAGATGGAAATTCCAAGCATGCAAAACATAAAACATAACCTGAACAAGAGAGAGTAAATGAGCTTGAAATCATTTTTCAAGATGAACTTATTGAAGAACAAAGAAGATAAGAGCTCATGTTAGGAAAATATGTGAGAAGACACCATGTGTCTGAATAAGTTATTGGAGATAAAGAATTTGATGTTGTGATGAGAAAATTACACAGAAGTGATGCATACTTCCTTTGACAGTTTGAGGCAAAAATTGTGAAAGATGCTTTGGAGAATCAAGATTAGGTACAAGCAATGAATGAAGAAATTGAATCCATCAAGTTAAGTTCAAATTGTAATTTTATTAATAATATATTTATTAAGGGAAGTGATTAGGTTTTTGAGGATGTATTAATATTTAATTGATGATAACTAACAATGATCAAGTGTTGTGCTTTATAATTTTATTATTATTAAGTACTAGTTGAGTGTTTTTTGAATGGGTTTGCAAGAAAAGTAAGCTTATTATTGGAAGGAACTTTGTGGTTAAATACACTTTAGATAGAGTAGTAATGGTTTGGGTAAGCTCTTAGGAACTCTTGGTGCTTCATTTATACATGCATCACCTAAATGTGTGCTAAGAGATCCATTCATTTTCATGAGAGTATTAGTTCTTTTGAACTACTTCTCATATGAAACAAACATCAATGAGTTTTGTTGAAGCTACATACTTGAATCTTGATAGTAATGTCATGATCATATTTGATGATGTGATTGTCAAACTTTTGCTAAAAGCAGTGGACTTACAAGGTAGGATACTCTAAAAATTTGAGAGTAATTTGAAATTACAACTTAAATTTTAAGATAGGAAGTTACGATGCTTAACTACAAGGTCCTATCATTAGTATAGTTCATCTAAATTACATTTTGCTACTATAATTTTTTTTTATAAAATTACATTCTCTATTTATGAAAAGGAATCAAGAATTTCTATTAAATAATCTAGCTTAGTTGTCATGCTGTATTATATTTATTATACACACATCTTTATTTTGATTAATATATCCAAATGTTTATAGGTAATTTTCATTGCTAGAATCAATACAATAGCAACTACATTGGAATGAGCTATGAGTGAATTATTAAGAAACGTAAGTGTGATGAAAAATTTGGAAGAAGAAATTATTTCTATTGTAAAACAAGATGAGAAAATAATGAGTTATGATATTTTAAGAATGGAATACTTCCACTGTGTGGTAAAAGAGACATTAAGGTTGTATTCATCAGCCCCTTTACTCCTTCCTCATGAATCTATAGAAGCTTGTATTATCAAAGGAGCTAATCATAAATATTTGATACCAAAGAAAAGAAGGATTATACTTAATGCTAGGGCTATAGGAAGAGATCCAAGAGTATGAAAAGAACCTTTGGAATTTACACCTGAAAGATTCATCAATAAAAAGTTTGATATGGTCAAAGATCCAAAGCTAAGGATGATTCCTTTTGGGTTAGAATGAAGAGGTTTTGTTCGTGCTTCCTTAGGAATTGTTGTTGTTGAGGTTGCATTAGTACATCACTTTCACTACTTTGATTGGAGAAGTGAAGATGAGATAGGTATGAATGAATCTTTTGGAGGACCCATTCCTAGAAACAAACATCTATTTGGTATCCCCACTTGAAGTAAAGTCTAAACACATTTTCATTCCTTAAGATACAATCATTAGCGGAATTTTTTGAATACCTTTTCACTCAAATTAGGTAATCAATTAAATTTATAAATGAATTTTTATGTTACTGCAAAATGAGATTAAAAACAATATTGTAATGTAGTGATCCATATTATGAATTAAACCATTGCAAATAAGTTTGTTTATTTATATGACAACTTATGTTCTTTTGAATATAATGTTTAGTGGGTCCATAAAGTGACAAGGTAAATATGTCAAATAACATTAATTTAATAGGTTTTTTGATAGTCAATATTTGTTTTAAAAAAAAAATAATTTAAAACTTTTAAATAATCTGTATTATCTATTGGTTTAATTATATTGAATTATTAAAAACTAATTTAATGTATTTACAACTAAACTATAATTATTATAATATTCTTATTTAAGTTCATTTTAGCTAGAGAAGTACTAGAATGTGTGACCGTGTAGGAAGTCTTAGTGCTTCACCTCTCTAAGAGTCACCTAAATGCAATAAGTATTAAGTGTTCCATTTATTTTCATTAGAGATGGTTACTTTTGAGCCACTAAGTTCATGAAGCTTGGATCAACAAATTTCACTCAAAAACTATATAGTTGAATAGCAATATTAGAGATACAAAACATAGTTTTATAATTTCATCCCCTCTTATGTGAAATCTACCTTCAATTATATCGATCTAACTTGTAATATATTTTAATGAAATTTTTTGAGAGTTAAAGTATTTTTGTAGATATAATTATTGTTACCGATTTTCACACAAGATTCAATTGGTACTATTTATTAAAATTTTCTTTATTATTTTGAGTTAAACATTTGATTCTCTTCACTAAATGAAGTGTAGAGCTTTAAGGAGAAAGCACATGAAAAAAGTACAAGCATATATATATATATATATATATATATATATATTGCAAGTAGTCAAATATCATCATTATAGTAAAGACAAAAAGCTAGTAAGCAATAGCATTCACACTGGAAGGCATTGTAAAGGATCCATTCTATCCTTACATTTTTGTTTTAAGGAAGTGTTTATCCGATTAGTTCAGCGATACGAAGGTGGGTTCACAATGTCACAAGGATAGAGGAGTGAAGATGAATAACATGGATCAGAGAAGTCAAGATATTTAACCACATGAATAGTGAAATGAATTCATTTAGATAGGTAAATTGTTATTCCTATAAAAAGAAAATAAAAATCATTGAATTCCAAGAAATGCCATTTCTACTACTTTGATAATCAAAGTTATGTGTGCAAAAATTAAAGGAGGAATCATCCTAATACAAAGATAATGCAAGGGCATGTATATCTCGAGAATCCAAAGGCATATATATTTCATGTTTAGTATTCTTTGAACAAGTGTTTAGGCAATGAAAAGGTATATTAGGATTGTCAATCAGAAGATAACATGTAACCAATGAACAACAATGGGAGTAGAATCTTGAGTGAGCTTAATGTTGGGTTAGTTTACAAATATTTTAGTCTATTTTCTTATTGTGTATTTAGCTTCGGTCAGTTGTTTCATTTCAGTGCTGGTTTTGGTCTCTGTTATCTATGAAGGAGTCATATGTTAATGCTAGAGTGAGATAATATAATGACAGTCGCACTTACAAGAAAGGACATAAAGAGTCTATATGAAGCTATACCATTCAAGCTACTCTTCTAAGCGTATTGGAAGTGATAAAATTAATACCACAGATATAATAACAGAATGAGTAGAACGACAATCGACATATATGAACCAATTATTCTGATGCTTAAAAAACAAATAGATATGCGTAGAAGGTACATTTCTAAATGATTTGACGACTATCACGGTCCCATAGATGGTAATATAGAATAGGAAAATTTGGTGACAAAAGATTTGTAAGCCACATTGAAGAGGCAAAGTGCAAATGCCTTTGGGACATAAGACAATAAGAATAAGTGCCATGATAATGAACATGTGCATAGGAGGAACAGTAAACTGTAAGGGCTTCAAGAGAGAAGGAAGAACGATACATAGAAACCCATTTCATATGCCATAGTTGTTGGTCCAATTCACTGTTTAGCAAAGGTTTCAAGTCTTATTGGAGATCAAACAAGGGTTTGAGAAACACCATATGAGTAGAGTCAAGATCACAGACAAAAAAATCCACTCCCCTAATAAATGAGAAATATATCATCCCAACTTCAGAAAAATAGCTCTAACGCATACAAGGAAGAAATGTATTTATGGATATGCACTAAGGGTTCGTACATACACTACAGAAGGAAATGAAACCATGAGCATGGCTATCAAAGAAAGCATATTTCTTATAGAAGTAAACCATGAAAGGAAAGCATGGCATCATACAGAAATTAAGCTTTATTAAAAGACAAGGACATACTTAAAAACTTTTCCATACCTTTAAGAATTTCAAACCCCTTCTACTCATCAAAGGAAGAGAGTTAGGAGTCACATATGAAAAGTCATGCAATAAGTCACCGAAATGCAGACATGGGTAGCATTTGTCGTCTAGGGTTTGCATAAACCGTATTTGCCATGGGATACAAATTCTTTCCATTTCCCATATTTAAATGCTCTTTAAGTCTGTCGTTGGGAATCAATATGTTAGGACATAGCTATCCTCTCTACAAATTGCACTATTGACTAAATTCTAAAAAAATGAAAACAAAATTTTTTTTTTGGAAATTTTCAGCATTTGATCTTCATGATCTGTATATTTTGTTATCGAAAATAATATTTTTTTCTAGAAAAGTTCGCTATTTTCATGAATCTGAAAAAAAATCATGTTTGACATTTTTGTCTTTGGTACATTTATCTAGAGATTTGAAAGCACTGATATGTTATCGGTCAAGTTTTTACTCCCCAAATTTTCAAGTGCTTGATATATTAACATTTTATGAATTAACATGTGTTTATTAGAATTAATACGGGTCTATTAGAATTATCACCTTAATGCAATATTATTCATTGCATGATCCCCATTTTAGCACCCAATAAATATTATTGTCATAAAATGCTAAGTCTAGAAAATGGGCTTATTTTTCGATCATTGCATGGGTATGGGGAAGTGATATTGTTATTATAGAAAATGGGCTTTTTTTTTTATATTGCATGGGTATGGGGAACTAATGTTGTTATTATTGTCACTTAGGGGAAGTTTGACTCTACTTTTTCCTCCACTTTCTATATTCTCAAGATGCTCCTGGTATGTATTAGGTTGACTATCTAATAGGTATTCCATGAAGAAATCTTCTTCTTGTATTCCTTTACTCTTTCTTCTTGTAGAAAATTCCACCATGTAAGGGCTACTCCTTTCATCCTAGACCTAGCTAACTTGACTTGCTGTGATTCTAAAATATTCTCACTTTCAAAGTAATTCTTTAAAGCTTCAATCCATTCCAAAACCAATTTAGCATCCATCTTTCCCATAAACATAGGTAACTCATTGGATTTTCCTCCCAAAGCCTTTAAAGTTTTAATGAATGGCCTTTTAGTTTCAAATAACTCATGCTCTTTATCATCTAAGACTTCTTCGTCCTCTTCTTCTTCTTTCATTTCTTTCTTCTCAACCACATTTTTCATGTGTTCCAACTTGTTTGCTAATTCTGTTAACATCCCCTTCACTTCTCTATTCTCTTTCTAATAGAGCCCTTCTTGTTCCTCAACCTTTTAAGCTAGTTTTGCATTGGTCAGTATCTTGCTTGACCCTACTAAGGAATCTTGATTAGATATACACAACATGTAACTTCACACAATCTGAAGAATCATGCTTTGATATAAAAAATGATGCAGAGCCTTAGCTTGGAAAACTTATGAGGAAATAAATCATTCAACTAAGTCTACATCAAGGGGTTGATGCACCTTTAGGATCGATAGTTCTACTTAACTCAGATTGACATCTATCTTAATACCTATTAATGTGGAGATATACAATAGGAACTCATCTTACTTCCTATAGCAACATTAACTCTCTTGCATAGACTCAACCTAAATTGACTACATTCTTCTTTAATGAAATTGAAATAATGGACAACATTAATCAGCTTTGAATACAAACTGACGACCAAGAAACATTAATCCATGTTCAAAATCTACACCACCTTTCTGCATGCATGGTTTAAGAACATGATCACAAATTAACTGTTGATCATGGCATTCCTGATTATTAACAAAATCTGTAACCTCATGGTTTCAACGGACCTTTACCATCATTACATATCAATTATGTGGTTTTAACATGTTGGTGGATACATGAAGATATTCACTGTATTCATAGATTGTCTTCCATGTGGATACAAACATAACCAACTATAACAATAAAAATTCAAGAAAACAAAAAACATAATATACATTGATCCTCCATGATCCCATAAAATAGATCGCAGTGATTCTAAAAGACTCCCATCTACTATTGTGACCCTCAAAATAATAGAAATTTACATTCAACAACTTAGAAAATTGATTTTTCTGTAACAAATTTCAAATAAGAAAAATTTTGTTCGATTGAAAACTAGACAACTATTTTGTTAACTATGAATATGTCATGCGCTAACTTTCAAACTAAGTGTTTCAATTTAGAAAATCAAATAAGGAAAAGCTCTCATTACAATAGAAGATCCACAAAATCAGAAAACTCAAAAAAGCTCTTTCTATTATTTTTCTCCTATGTTTGATTCTTTTTTTGTTACAAAAGTCTGTCTTTTCAATACTTTCCCATCTCTTTGTTTGGGAAGATGAAACACCAACATTAAAAACAAGAAAGCAAAAACCCATTTTCAAATCATGAAGGATCAGTTAGCATCAAAATTTGCCGCCAACTCTTTCAGTTGTTTGAAGTTTCTTGTAGCCATTGATTTCCTAATTGGCTTAATTATTTCAAACACACACAAACACACTTAGAAAATAAACTGACTCAAAACTAAAGTGAAATTAAATTTGTTCTATGTGGCTATAATTGGAGAGCTTATAGAATTGTTATTCAATTTATGTGACCACATCATAAGACTTTATTACAAACATCAAAATTTTAAAACACACTAAAACATGACATCAACTTCCTTCATAATTTCTGCACTTCCTATAGCATCCTCTTTGTTATATCTTCCCCTAGCACAATTCTGAAGTATTGTTTCATCTTTGTTTGTTTCTGTAGCATATTTTACCATGTCAGATCTGTAGTATAATCTGTGTGGTCTGCTCCTGCAGCATATTTAACTATATTTTCCAACGTGATCACGGCACCACATTCCCAATTGAACCGGTATTTATTGACGTCATTTTATGATAAAAAATATTTTAAGAGTAGGAATGGTCAAATCTGAAAAGATGCGTATCTCTCAGAGAAATAGAAAATTTAAGAGAGAACCATTTCTCTTATATTATTTTATGGTTTTTGAAAATTCAGTAGTCTTCAACATACATAAGACTTCACCTGCCAAAGAGATGAAGCTGCAGAACATAAGATTCCATGCGGCACAATAGACTGATAGTCGGAAACTGGCGAGGCTTCAATATTGCATTTTATATGCAGACTTTCCTCCCAAGAACAGTGAGATAGCAATGGCTCTCAATCTGAGCGGTTCTGCAATAGCCACTGTATTCTCCTTGTTTGTTGTCTTTCTCTTCCTTGTATTGGGACGGACGAGGAAAACCAATGGGAGCTTGTCATGTTTGCCAGGGCCATTTCCACTGCCCATCATTGCAAATCTGCACCAGTTGGGAGCAGAGGCTGGTTGAGAAACCTGGCCCAATTATGTCACTGAAGTTGGGTTCTGTTGATGCTGTGGTTGCCTCTTCAGACTAATAGTTGCAATTTTGATATTGCCACTATTGATGAGAACTATATAACCATCGACTATAAAGTCATTTCACTTTATAATATGTATAGCCTTTTTAAGATTTTAAAAATTGGGAAGTTGGGGAAAGCTATGTTATAAGGTGTGAACTTTCATTGGATGATCTTAATGTTTTGTGGTTCTTTTTTGATTAATATGTAACTTTAATATTATAATTGGTAGAAAAGTGACTATTTATAAAATGTTTATAAGGTGCTCTTTCATAGTATAGCTCATTTAATTGGATTTGGTTATTCTTAGTTTGTTTTATAGACTTATAACTTCTATTTATAAAAATAATATAATAATTTCTATTATATAATCTAATTTAGTTGTGACATTGTTTTCTATTGATTAAATACATATATTTATTTCAATTAATGCATTCACATGTTTATATGTAATGTTTGTTGGTGGAATTGACACATCAGCAACTACATTGTAATAGGCAATGAGTGAATTATTGAGAAATCCAAGTGTGATGAAGAAACTAAAAGAAATTAGCTCTATAGTCAAAAAAGATGACAAAATAACAAATTATGATATTTTAAGAATGGAGTACTTGCATTGTGTGGTAAAAGAGACATTAAGGTTACATCCACCAGCCCCTTTACTCCTTCCTCATGAATCTATAGAAGCTTGTATTGTCAAAGGAGTTGACCATGAATACTTGATACTAGAGAAAACATGACTTATGGTAAATGCTTGGGCTATTGGAAGAGAACCATTAGTATAGAAAGAACCCTTAGAATTTAGATCCAAGAGATTTGTGGATGAAAAGTTTGATATGATCAACGATCTAGGGCTAAGCATGATTCTTTTTGGGGCTAGAAGGAGAGGTTACGAAAGTGCTTTCTTGGATATTACCATTAGTGATGTTGCACTAGCACATTTCTTTCACTACTTTGATTGAAGAATTTAAGACGAGATAGATATGAATGAATCTTTTGGTGGTACTAATCGTAGAAACAAACATCTATTTGGTATTCCTACTTGGAGATAAGTCTAAATGCACTTTCATCCCTAAAAAATAACTACTAGAGGAAGTTGTTTAATACCTTTTCAGACATATTATGTAATCAATAAAATTTATAAAATAAAACCATCTTATTGAATTACATGAATGAAATATTAGATTACAATGTACTTGATACATGTTATGAAAAACTATTTCAAATATATTAGTTCATTTAATAATAATTTTAGCTAAATTCTTATGGTTCAACATATAATAACTTTTCTTTCATGACTTGTTCATAAATAAAACTTATTTATTTATTCTTTTATGTGAGAACTTATATCATCTTAAATATAATTTTTAGCAAGTCCATCAAGTGATAGGATATTATTATACATAAAATAATATAGTTTAATTTATATTTAAATATTAGACACCTCTTTATTTTGTATGTTAATTTAGATCTTTTATAATATAGAATATGTATTATTTTGATTATATTTAAAAATAAATATTAATGAAATAGTGACTCAACTCTAATTAATTAAAATAATCAACATAAATCATGTCTGATATTAAGATACTAAAAATATCACTAGATATATAACATAAGAATCCACAATCATATTGTATTTTAATTAGAAGATTCAAATTAGTGTTATAATTTTATGTGCTCTTATATGGAACTCTAGGTCCCTATAACACCTAATTTACCTTTTTTTTAAATGTATATTATGAATTTAACTACCAATAAATTATTGCATTATTATGCCTATTAAATATATTATATTTTACAATTCAAATACATAATAATTAATAAAATTAAGAAAATTCTTTTATATTAGATGCAATAAAAATAGTAGGTAGTAAGAGAAGTCATATAAAACAAATCACTAGTGAAAGATTTTATGAAATTCCTATGGACATTTGAAACAATATCATTGTTTATTACAGAAATAAAAATTATTTAAGGCTTCCATAATGCTAGCTTTCATTCTACAAAACAACAAGTACTTTGGTGTGAAACTCTAAGTCTATTAACTACTAATCTATGTTCAAATTTCTAGTGATAGTTCCTCTCCATAAGTCATCATACAAGAAAGTGGTTGAACTATTTTATGATCACTCAATCATGTTTTAAAACCAAACCAATAATGCTTATGCTAGATAGGATTAAATGAGGAATTTACCAAAGGATTCTTAATTGTAGCATCATATAGTGTAATGGGTTTACCCATACTAAATAGGATGAATTTTTGCATGTACAAGGCCAGCTACAATTCCCAATATGTGAACATGCCAATGAATCTTCCTTGTAAGGAAAAAAAGATAGGATGACACTTACAAACAAAATTCAATATTAAAATAAAAAGGAAATAAATGAAATGTAATTTGGCATTCGATATTTATATATTATCAATTCTAAAATTATTTAAATGACATCTAGAATTCCAAATGCCATATGATTTTTTAAATACTAAATGCAATTTTCAATTAAAATAGAAAAAAGACTAAACAAAGATTGGAAAAAAAAAATAGATTAAAAAATTTGTATTTACAAACTTAAAAAAAGTAGAAACTTTTTTTTCAAAAAAAATTAAAAAAACATAGTAAAATAATAAATATTTAAAAAGAAAAAAAAAACCAAAAGCATTAGCAAGGGTTATAATGCTTGTGGATAGTCATTAATTATTATCACAAACAACAACACCAATCTTCCAGTGAAGGGGAGTGTAGAGTTATGGGGTGGTGGAGGTGGTAGCCTTGCCAACTAATAAATATATATATATTTAAAGCTTTAATCAATGTGTATTGTTGGTAGCAAGGGGTTGTGTCCCCAACACCAAATTAATATGCTAAAAAAAAAATTAATAACACGTTCCATGTGGTGTTTGTAAAGTTTTTATTATAAAATTTTTTTTATTGTTTTTAAAAAAATTTTGCATGTTAAATTGAATAGGATAGGGTAAAAGCAAAAACATGTGTCACCCCTTTACAAAGGAAAAGGCTAACAAAAGTATAACTATTCAGCTTCAATGATATAAAACTAGGATTATTATTTAGAATTTGTAACTAAAGTAAACTAATGAAATGTGTAGAAATGGATGAAGTTTTGGATTATAATTTTTAATAATTATTTGGAATAAGAAATGATATATTTTCTTATTTTTAAACATAACTTTTTAGTTACTAAAAAATGCTAAAAATTAGGGGTCTAGTTCCCACCACAAAATGACATGGAAATAAACTTATTTCCCTTTGATCTCATATTATGTTATAGATAGCATATGTAGCTAGAATTAAAAGAAAATTAAAATTGGCTTTAGGCCTATATAAATTCTCTTTCATAACGATTCAAATTTCAACTTATTGAAATCGATAGTTTTTATCTCCCACCATATTTTTCAAAACAAATGTATTCTAACCAATAGAAAATTTGTAGATTCTATAAGACGACTCTCTCCTCTAGAATGTCATATAATTTTTTATTTTTTTAATATGATTTAATATTTATTCTTACTCAAAATCGACATCTTCTCAAGTGTTAAAATAGGCACTTACAGAACTTTTTAATTACAATATACTATATCTAATTAAAACATTATGAACTCTATATGAGAATATTCATGACTTTGATCTCTATAAAATGGTTTTTATATGTTATTAAAAAAACTATAACAAAAAATAGTAAGAGTTATTGAAATGTCAGTTTTTTGAAATCATTTTATTTCTCTAGTAATTGGATACTAACTAGTATAAAACATGCATTTAATAGACATTTCCAATTGGAAAAGTGTAAGGCCATATATAACTTAGCTAGAATAAATTTATCAAGATCATGTATTTAAACAAAATTGATTTTTAGATAGAAATAGTCAAATTTAGTCATTCTGATAAGTCATCTTGAAAGGTGATATGGCTTTATACTTTTTATACACTAGAGAAATTTGTAAAGTTAGAAAAAATGAGAAGGCGGGTTTTGGAATTTCAAGAGTTAGCTTGAGGAGATAAAGAGCCATTTTTGTTGTTATAAATGTTGGAAACTACAATTGGAACAATTGTTATGTTGTCATTGATGTCAATCCTATTGGTGAGATAGTTTTATATCTAATCTAAATGTCATATTTATTTGATTGATGAAGAGGATTTGAGATGTTGTTCGTAACAAACGAATCTAGAGGATAGATTGAGTTATGAATAAGAAACTACAAATGAACATTTCATTAGTTGGACTTTGAATAGATAGACTAACTATTTAAATCATGTTGCAAGTGGAGAAGACAATAATTCTCAAGCCTTGAAGGTGTGATCACAAATAGATCAAATGCACAGGGTTGACCAAACATCTGAGTAAAAGACTGAAGAATTTTCAATGTGCATGATGAGTGATGTTATTGTCAATTAAGCCACAATATGCACAAATAAAAATTAGTGTTGACTAAGCATTCGTATTGAATGAGTGATAGTGCATGTGTCGAAGAAGAAACTTAATAGCAACCAAGTAGCCTAGTGATGACCGAGTGTCACAATGCAATGTTGGCCAAGGAACAACATTTTAACAATTTATAAGAATGATGTAATGCTAGGTTAAATTTCTTCTTAGTCCTTACCTTCCCAAGGAAATTCTTGGGATTTCTCCTAGCCTATTAGGGATCCCTTGGTACCCTAATCCATAAAGGATCTCAATCCTATCGTCTATCCACTCTTAATCTAGTTACACCAATGGTTATAGTTCTTTCTTCACCCAAATTTACCTCTTTAGAATCACTTCCTAACCTTCTAGTTGTGATTTTTTCTAACAATTTCCTCAAAATTATAAAGTGAGGGCTCTTAAAAGTGATGTCAGACTTCCACTTGACTTTTGGACAATCATCTTACAAGGTATCATCAAGTTCTTTGTTCCTAAGTCAAAACTACCACAAACAAGGCTACTAAGATTAGCCCCCCAACTTGGGTTTTTGGGCTTTAGTATTAATTTTATCCAAAGGAGGTTGCAAAAAAACCTTATATATCCAAGTACCTTTTTGGGGAATCTCACAAAATTTGTGGGTCTCAAGTCTCCAAGGTGTCTGCACACCTAGAAGAAACTTTTATGCCTATTTTTAAGGGTTTTATACTAATGATGACTAGTCTGGCTAGGATACAATATTTTCCCCTTCAAAAATTATCATGAAACCTTTTCCTATGGTATATTTTGACACTACTCAATCCCCCTCATTCTGGAACACTTGGTTTGATGTATCAACCACATTTAAACCCCAAATATTCTCTCAATGTTGTGATCGCCTAACCAAGTACAATAGACTTGCCTATGGTATCACTTCTAAATTTCTTTTGATTCCCTTTAGGGCCCCAAAACTTATATACAATATGTACATTGTCTCTACTTCCTTTTCCTCTAAATCCATGAAGAAATCATGGTAGGATTTGATGGCGGAGCCATTATTACTCAGTGAGTCCAAACTGAACTAGAATATAAGGTATTTAGAAAAGAATTTCAAAACCTACTTAGATGAAAACTTAAAAACTTACAACATGAATAGAAAAGAATTTTAATAACATAAGAAATGTAAATCCAACACTAGATTGAATGATTCGATCCACTTTTCTATATAGGAAATCCAAATTCAAAGAACATGACTAAACTGAATTGGAAATTCATGTATTCAATTGCAGAAAACAACTCCATACAACTTCCAACCCTTTGGATGCATTTGATTGATGATTTTATAGGTCTCCAAAGGTCTTTTAGGTGATTGGATTAACGATAAATCTTCTCTTGTTTTTTTAACTTTTATGCCAAAAAATTATCAAGCAACTTTTCAAAAAGTTGCACAATCTTGACAACTTTTGGCATCCTTGAGAAACTTTTATCTCCTTCACTTGGGAACCTCCAAACTTTTCTAGTTTGATCCATAGATGATTTATAGACATAATTTATCCCTTAGGACATCAATATGCATGACTTAGGCCATTTTTTCCTTCTTGACAACTTGTCTTAGTTGTTGCCCAATTTGACATCTTTTGACATCTATTCTCTTTCCAACTTTCAAATGACATGTTATGAATCCTAATACATGAAAGAGGATTAAATAACATCATAGAGGGAAAGGTAGGTTAAAATAACACCTTATTCAAAATTATTATGGTCTTAGACCTATGCCCCCTAGCACAAGCTACACTCATAAACACACACCAAAAAAATCTACCTAGAAACTTTTGAATCCCAAAAAGATGACCTTAACAAGGTCCCAACTCTCCCACATCCCTAACTTTGTGAGATTCAGTACATGCCCAAAATCCAAACCAACTAGAAACCAAAACTAAAAAATTTGACTAGGTGCCCCTGCACCATACTCCCTCAAAAAAAAAGAGGTTAATTCATTCTTGGATAGGGTAGGCTTAGATCCATGACCAATATTTTTATTTTTTTCTCCCTAATCCATGTAGCATCAACATTATCCTTTCCCAACCATTGGATAAGTTGTTCAAAGTAGGCCTTGGTCCTAGTAAGTTTGATCTATAATCCAATATCCTATCTTCTTGCAAAGGTGGAGGATGGTTTAGTTGGAGGCCTGTTAGATCCTGTGTGAACTCTTGGAGACTTTGATCAACATCTAGGATAGGTCCTTTGTAGGGAACAAAAGCTACAACATTGAAGAGTGGTGACAAACCTACATCTCTAGGAAGCTCAACCTTATATGCATTTTCCCTATATTTTTCAAGTATTTTGCAAGGACCTACCCTCCTCATGTGGAGCTTGTGTGGTACCCCCTTTGAAAATATTTGTTTGTTTAGATATACCATCACAATATCTCATATCTAAAATTGAAACTCCCTCTTTGAGGCATCCATCTTTTATTTTAATTTGTCATCATTTTCAGTCAATGTCTTCCTTACACTTTCATGGACTTCCTTAATTGATTAGGAAATTTCCTTAGCATACTACTACTTGGAACCCCATATTTCAAGGATCTCAACTCAAAAGCTACTCTAGGATGCAAACCGTAAACTACTTCAGAGGGACTCATACCTATTGATCTATTCACTATATCATTGCAAGCATATTTAGCTTGCCCAATGAGTTGATCCCAAGAATTCTCATACTCCTTTTTGAGGAACCTCAGTAGGTTGCCAAAACAAATTAGCTATCTAACAAGCATCATGGATAGTCTTGAAATGCACAAAGTGAGCCATCTTACTGAAACTATCCATAATCACATATATTCTATCATTCTTTGCCTTGTTTTGGGTAGGTCAACTACAAAAAATCCATACTTATACATTTCCATTGTCTGATAGGGATTTGAAGTGGTTTGTAAAGACCAGAATTTAAAGATGTCCCCATGGATTTTTGGCACACTATGCAACTCTCAACATATTGTTTAATGTCTCTAGTCATCCTAGGCCAAATATAGAACCTAGTGACTAACTCTTGAGTCTTATTGACTCCAAAATGACCACTAAGTGCTCCACTATGCTTCTCTTGGATCAAATACTCCCTCATTGACCCTCTAGGAACACAAAGTTGACTACCCTTAAACAATATATGATTCTGCAATGTATAATAAAAAAACTCACCATGAAAGTTGTTTTCTAAACTCCTTGCATACCTGTAAATTTGAGCAAAATCTTCATCATCAACATATAGGTCTTTGAAGCTGTTTATACCTATGCTTTTTAGTTGAATCTCTTGTAATATGAGGAATCTTTTACTCAAAGCATCGACTACTTTGTTCCACACCCCCTTCTTTTTCTTGATCATGAATAAGTAAGCTTGCAAACATTTTACCCACTTCATATGCTTGCTGCTTAGTTTGTCTTGAGAATTAAGGAAGTTGAGGGCTTGGTTGTCAAATTAAACAAAAAATTCCTTTGGGAGAAAATAGTTCCTCCACTTCATTAGAGCTTGGACTAGAGCATAAAACTCTAGGTCATAAGAGGAGTAATTTCTCTTGGGATCATTGAGTTTCTCACTGCAAAAGGCCACTAGTCTCCCTTCTTGGCTTAGGATAGCTCCAATGGTTACATTGCTAGAATCACATTCTAGTTGGAAAAGTTTGTCAAAACTAGGAAGTACTAGTGTAGACATATTTTTTATTGTCCTCTTGAGTGTTTCAAAGCCTTGATCTACTTGAGGGGTTCAAAGGAATTTTGTCTTCATTCATCCCTTGATTGTGTCCAACATAGGAGCACATATATCACTGAAATGTTTGATAAATTTCCTATAATAGAAGAAAGAGCCAACTTAGAATGGAATTGGATGTAGTCTTACATTCAGCCAACTTATAATGGAATTTACCTTCTCTTGATCCATTTTTATGTTACCCTAAGATAAAACAAAGCCAAGGTGCACTAACTCCTACTTCACAAAGTCACACTTCTCCACATTGATCATTAGCTTTTCATAATGCTATTTCTTAAAAACTATTTGCAGATGCCTAATAGGTTCCTCTTTAGTTTTGCTAAAAATTAAGATGACATCTAAATAGACAACAATAAACTTGCCAATGTAATTTGCCAACACCTCATTCATCAGCCTCATAAAAGTAGATGGAGCATTGGATAAACTAAATGGCATCACAAGCCATTCATACAAACCTTTATTACTTTTTAAGGTTTTCTTCCATTCATGGCCTTCATTTATCCTAATTTTATTGTAGCCAATTTTTAAGTCTATCTTGGTGAAATACTTGGCTTCCCCTAAATAGTCCATTAGGTCTTCAATTGTAGGTATTAGGAACCTATATCTAATGGTGATTATATTAATGGATCTAGAATCAATAAAAAGTCTCCAAGTTCCCCCTTTCCTGGATTCTAAAATAGTAGGGACTACACATGGACTAATGCTTTTTCTAATTAGGCCTTGATTTAAGATCTCTTGGATTTGTTTGGTGATTTCCTCATTTTGTTGAGGAGTCATCTTATAGGAAAATTTATTAGGTAGGGTAGGTACTAGGATAAAGTCTATTTGGTGGCTAACAAGTCTCTTGAGAGGCAAGGTAGTAGGTTAACCATCATTGACAATTGCTTTATACTCCTTAAGAAACTCTTACACTTCAATTGGTATCTCTATTTTCTTGAAAACAACTCTATCTTTAGGTTTTAAAACCAATGCTAACCCAACTCCATCTCCTTCCTCTAGGGTCTGCAAGAACTCCTCACCAACCATAGGCACAATTGGTCCTGAGGTCTTCAACTCTCCTTCTTCTAGAAAGGATTGGATCTTGAAAGTTACTCCATCCTTCTTGAATGAGTAGGAATTTTTAGTCCCATCATGTATAGCCTAATTATCAAATTTCCATGGCCTTCTAGGTAGAAGGTGGCATGGATCCATGAGAAGAATATCACATCGTAGTTTATCTTTATATCTCCCTATAGTGAACTCCACCCATGCTTGTTCTCCAACAAGTATATGTCATCGATTATTAAGCCATGTGACCTTGTATGGATTGGCATGAGGGATTATTTGTAACTTCGACTTGCTAATTACCTCTTCACTAATTATATTATCAATTGAGCCTGAGTCAATGATGACCCTACACACCTTTCCCATGATCATATATCTAATCCTAAAGATTTTCCTCCTCTATCTTGGTTCTTCTTTTATTGGCTCCTTAATCAATGTTCTCCTTATTATTAGGTTCTCCCCTTCCTCTAATTCTAGGGGTACCTCAGGGTGCTTGTTATTGCTACTAGATTCGTCTTGTACATAATTGACCCTTTTTGTGCTCCATTGGAATGTTAAGGTCTTCTTAGAGCACCTATATGTAGGGTCTCCTAACTAATGGAAATGATAACACTTCATGTTAGAAAAGTATGAGCCTCTCCCTTGATTGGTATTCCTTCCTCTCCAACTAGTATTAGAGCCTCTACCCCTACTGAAACCTCCTCTTAATGAGCTTCCCTCTTGTTTCTCAGTAACCTTATTATCTCCTTGGGAACTATAATCTTATCCTCTTTCAACATAACTTCTACCTCTTCCATCTCTATGGTTGCCTCTACCTTTGATTTAAGTTTACCTTCTTCCTATTCTTCTGTTCCACTTATAAAGCAAGTTGGAACACTTATAGGCTATTGTAGGAGTTCGTAAATTGATCTCTTAATGTATGCTCCATTTCAAACCCCCTAGATACCTAGCTACCTTAATTTCCTCATCTTTTACTCTTGACCTTAAACACAACTTTTGGAACTCTTTAGTGCAAGTTTCTATATCCATGTCTTTCTTCTTGAAACTTTGTCTCTTATTTTGTAATTGAACGTCATAGTCCTTTGGTAGGTATTTCTCCTTCACTTTTGTTACCATCACATTCCAATTTTCAATGTTCTTCTTTCCCACCTTTTACCTCTCTTCTTGGAGTTACTTACACCATGTTAGGGTTGACCCCGTTAGCCAAGATTTGGATACTTTAAGTTTTTGTGCTTCACACCTTCCCATTCAAAGTGATTCTCCATTCGTTAAATGCATTCCATCACCAACTTAGGGTCTCTCTTCCAACTAATAAAAGGAAATACTTCTAGGACCTTCCCACTTAAGGCTTTGATGAATTTTAGGAATGGATCTTAATTGATATGAGGGCTAGATTTAGGAATAAGGTCTTCTTCATCAGCCATCTCCTTATCTTTATGACTACCTTCACCTTCTTGATCCTTTTTCTTAGCTTCCTCATCAACTTCTTCCAACTTGGTGTTCATTTCTTCTAGAGCTTCTTTAAGGATCCTATTCCTCTCCTATTTTTCACTCATCTCTTTGGCCAATTCTAAATTGGTCAACATATTAGACTTGCCCACTAATTTTGAAGCTTGAAACATCTACCCACAAACCCCAATCTTCTTGCTCTAATACCACTTTGATGCAATGCCAGCTTAAACTATTTCTTAGTCCTCACCTTTTCAAGGACTTTCTAAGGATTTCTCCTAGCCTAGTAGGGTTATCTTGATTCCCTAATCCTTAGAGGATCTCTATCCTTTCCTCTATCCACTCTCAACCTAGTTACACCAATGGTTGTAGTTCTTTCTTTACCCAAATACCTCTTCAGCTCACTTGTTAACCTTCTACCTATTATTTTTTCATACCAATTTTTGAAACCTTATAGAATGAGGGCTCTAACAAGTGATGTCATACTTCTGTTGGACTTCTTGATAACAATCTTACAAGGTATCATCAAGTTCTTTATTCCTAAGTTAAAACTGCCACAAATAGGGCTACTAGGGTTAGCCCTCCAACTTGGGTATTTTTTATTTAGTCTTAATTTAATTCAAATGATGTGATACAAAAACCTTATTTGAGTACCCTTTTGGAAAATCTCATAAATTTTGTGGGTCTCAGGTCTCCAAGGTGTCCATACACCAAGAAGAAACTTTTATGCATATTTTTAAGGGTTTCATACTAATGGTGTCTAGTCTTGCTAGGGTATGCTATTCACCCCTTCAAAACTTATCATGGAACCTTTTCCTATGGTAGATGTTGATACTACTCAACCCTCCTCATTTTGAAACACTTGGTTTGATGTATCAACCACTTTCAAACCCCAAAAATGCTCTCCCAATGTTTTGTTCCCATAACCAAGTACTTCATAATTTTCTAAGGAATCACTTCTAAATTGCTTTCCATTCTTTGTAGAGCCCCAAAACTTATATACAATATGTACATCTTCTATGCTCCCTTATCCTCTAAAGCCATGAAAAAATATCAATAGGAAATCATGGGGGAGTTATTCAGGCAATCCAAACTAAACAACCACACATGGTACTTAGAAAAGAATTTCAAAGCCTAGTTAGATGATCACTTATAGAATTAAAAATTCAATAGAAAAGTATTTTACTAACACAAGTAACCCAAATCCAATACAAAATTGAATGATTCAATCCATTTGTCTATACAGGAAATCTAAATTCAAAGAAACTAACTAAATTGAACTAGAAATTTGTGTATTCAGTTGCACAAAACTGCTCAATACAACTGCCAACCATTGGGATGTGTTTGATTGACAATTTTATATATTTCCAAAGACCTTGTAGGTGGTTGGAATAACCACAAAATTTGTCCTTAAGTTTTGCAACCTTTTTTCCAAAATGTTGTCAAGCAACCTTTCAAAAAGTTGCACAATCTTAAAAAGTTTTAGCATCCTTGCAACTTTTCTTTCTTCAATTAGGAGCCCCTAAACCTATCTAGTTTGATCTACATATGATGTCTAGACATAATTTATCACATAGGATATTAATATGGATGAGTCAGGCCTTTTTTTCCTCCTTCACAACTTTTCTAAATTGTTGCCCAATTTGACAACTTTTGACATTTATTCTCTTTCCAACTCCCAAATGATATGTTAAGAGTCCTAATCCATGCAAGAGGATTAAATAACATCATAAAGGAAAACATAGATTGAAATCACACCTTATTAAAAAAATTATGGTCCTAGACCTATGCCCCCTAGCACAAGCTATAGTCATAAACACACACCAAAAACATCTACCTAGCAACTTCTGCAACCCAAAAAGATGACCTTTACAAGGTACAAACACTCCCACATCCCTAACTTGGCTCAAGTAAGTACATTCCAAAAATCAAAACCTACTAGAAACCAAAAATGAAATGTTTGACAAAGTGCCCCTACACAATAGAAATTATTATTTTCAGCCGACTAAGTTGATTTCTATGAATATGGAAAGCATATAGAAGATTTAAGGATTGATGAGTTGGATAATTTAATACTAGGAGAGGATTAGGTAAACAATCTTAGAGATGGATTCCAATATAAGTTTCTAGAAATGAAGAGATAAACATAATGGTAATCAGATGTATTGTATTTGATGGATCTAATCATAAACCCTAAGATCTACAGTGTTGTTTAAGCAGAAAAATATTACAATTGCCTATTTAAGGAGATATAAGTGAGAAATTTTTAAAATTTCCAAGGAGTTCTAGAGGATATGTTTCAAAGAGTTAGAGTTGTTGCTAATATTATTGACTGGAAAATCTAAGAAGAAGCCATAATTGAGTTGAGAAGAAGTGAAGGGTGATTGCTTGAATTGGTTCTGAGTGAATCAGAGATCAAGATGAAAATGTAAGCTAGACATTCTATCAATTTATGAATAGAATGTAGATCTATATATTCAAAGTGAGTTGCACTTAACTGATCAAGACCTATTAATTTTTAACCATTGTAAATAGTATTTGAAATCCCTTAATCAAGGTTGACCGAACAATCATATGTAAATCCTTTAATAGGATGACAGTCTAATGGAATGTTCTAAGGTCCTCTAACAAAAGCCACTCCTAAGAGGGTGATTAAATCCTCTAACAAGGTCACATTTAATAATGTGTTTTGTAACCTTTAATAGGATCGACTTCTAACAGAGCTCACTTTAGAAGAGTAAAAATTAGCGACATGTTTTTGGTAGTTTTTCTCAAATTGGATTTCCATGTTAAATCCTTGTATCAATATTGTGTGGATGTTATTATGGTGTTTTAATAGTTAATGTTTATATTCTAAAATTCTTTTATATTCAAAAACTTAGGTAGCTAGTTGATGTTACTAATAGTTTAGAGTAGTGACTAAGCAATGAAATGATAATATCCAATGTTGATTAATTTTTCGTTTGTTCAATTGGTACATCTAGACCATGGATAACCAATTCCTTCCCTTTGTTAGGATTTAAACACAAACAGAAATAACAATCACATGCAAATATAAACAATAATTAAAAATAATAGATCACATAGAAGATAATACAAAACACCAAGATTTAATGTGGTTCACCCAATCCCTGGGCTACTCCAATATTATTATGATCTAGTAATTAGAACCTAACTACAAATTATAATCCCTTACAACACAATATTGTGGCAAGAACCAATTTTTTATCACACCTTATGAGACAATCCCTAACCCTAAGCCCTTTTATACAAGTATTTTTTTCTACTTTACGGTTAAAATTAGTTTCAACATGTTGGCCATAAACTAGTAGATATAAATAATAGCCAATTCATGAATATTAGTCATTGGTGAATAGTAGCTGACCATTGGCGAAAAGTAGCCCAAAAGAATTTATGAAGTATGTGTAGTACTTCCCTTATCAGTCACCACAAACTAAAAATCTCCCACTTGGGTACTAATTAAAATCCACACTACACAAAAATCTCCCACTTGGAGACTAATCCTATAGTAATACTACTACTACATGGAGCTCCCACTGGATCAAACCACCCTAGATTCTATTGTTCTTTTATTCATGTTTAGTCTAGAAGACAAATAGAAGCTGAAGAGGAATTTAGCTTCACCTTTGTCACTACCTTTGTAAACATATCTATTGGATTTTCATATGTATGTATCTTATCAAGCTTTAACTATGCACCATCCAAAACTAATCGAATAAAATGGTACCACAACTAAATGTGTATTATCTTTGAATGAAGAGCTGAATTCATTGTAAGATGAATGACACTCTGACTATCTATAAACAAATAGTTATCCCTCTGAGGGTGTCCCAATTATTCCAAGAAGAATAGAAGCCATATCATCTCCTTGGCTATCTTTGTAGTAGCAACATATTCTACCTTTATAGTGGATACAACATTAACCTTTTGTAACCTAGAAACCCAACTCACTATTGCCCCATCAATAGTAAATACATAACTTCTAGTACTCGACTTGGTATCAATATCCCCTATCAAATTTGAGTCAACATAGCCCTATAGATCAGTAGAAAAGCCCCCAAAGTGTAAACACTTTACTAGATGTTCCTCTAAAATATTTGAGAATTCATTTAACTACATTACAATGCTCAATTCCTAGATAACTCATATACTTACTAATGACTCCAACTTCATGTGCAATATATGGCCTTGTACATACCATAGCATACATCAAGCTTCCTACAATTGAAGCATAGGGTACCTTGGACATCTTATCCTCCTCTTCTTGTGTCTTTAGACACATCTCCTTAGTCAACTTCAAATGACTAGGTAAAGGTGTTCTGATAGCTTTAGCATTCTCCATAGAGAAATGTTGCAACACCTTCTCAGCATAATCAACCTAGGATAGCATAAATTTCTTGTTCTTCCTACCTCTACAAATCTTCATACCAAGGATTTATTTTTCTGCCCCCAAATCCTTCATAGAAAATGCATGTGCTAACTAGCATATTAGCCCCTTAATATGATCCATGTTAGACCTAGCTACAAGCATATCATCAATATATAAACATATAATAATATAGTTTTCATCATCGAAACTCTTAAAATAAACACAATGATATGAATGAAACCTATTGTATCCATGCTCATGCATAAACGTGTCAAATTTTAGGTACCATTGCCGAGGTGCTTACTTTAAGCCATATAAACTTTTCTTCAATCTGCACACTAAGTTCTCCTTACCTTTGACCTCAAATCCCTATGGCTATGCCATATAGATCTCTTCACCCAACACATCATGAAGGAAGGTTGTTCAACATCAACTTGCTCCAAATGCAAATCTTTAGTAGCCACAATACTTAAAATAGTATGGATAGTAGTCATTTTAACAACATGAGAGAATATCTCATCAAAATCAATGCCTTTTTTCTATTGAAATCCGTTTACAACTAACCTAGCTTTAAAATATATTTTTACCTCCATCCTCTTCTTTCAACATATAAACCTAGTTATTCTATAAAGCCCTTTTACCTGAGGAAACTTGCATAAATCCCAAGTCTTATTTTTTAGCAAGGAGTCCATTTCATCTTTCATTGCAGACTCCCACTAAATCTTAGTATCCACCTACACAACTTCATCATAACATTTAGATTCACCAAAATAAGTAAGTAAAATAGAATACAAGGAAGAAGAAAATATTTTTGGAGGTCTACTTAGCCTTGTTGACTATCTAACATTTACTTGGGAATTTATGGAATATCATCTTTTGGAGTATCATCCAGCACTAAATTAATCATCTTCTTTCTTCTCATGTAGCTGCAACAAATCTTTGTACAAAAATTTATCATTGAATATGACATCCCTTCTTCTTACAATTTTATGCTTTTCAAAATCCCAAAGCCTATAACCAAATTCATCAATACCATATCCAACAAATACACATTTCTTTGACTTAGCTTCCAACTTGGTTCTATTTTCAGAATCTATATGAGAAAATGCTTAACAATTGAAGGTTTTGAGAAAAGAATAACTCGCCTTCTTACTAGTCCATGCTTCCTCTAGAATATCACAACCCAAAGGAGTAGAGGGACCTTTATTAATAAAATATATAGTAGTATTAGTGACCTTTTCCCACATGTTTAAAGGCAACCCAACATGCAACTTCATGCTTCTTGCATTCTCCATTACAGTCTTGTTCATGTGTTTAGCCACTCCATTTTCCTGTGGACTCCTTAGAAAAAATTTCTATCAATGAATAACATTAGATGAGCAATAATTTTCAAATTCATAACTGCAATGCTCACCATCATTACAGATCTAAGACATTTTAACTTCTTACTAGTCTCATTTTCAACCAAGCATTCCATTTCTTAAAAGTTTGAAATACATCAAATTTCTGTGTAAGGAAATAACTCATACTTTTCTAGTTGCATCATTAGTAAATATAAAATAATAATGAGAGCCATTAAGGGAAAATACTTGAGTTGGTCCCCATACATTTGTATACACAAGCTCTAATTTCTCCCTTTTATTTTCCTTCCCAATCTTTGCAAAATTCACTTTGTTTTGTTTTCCATACACACAACTTTCACAAAAATCCATATTAGCACATTTCAAACCTAGTAAAACATTCTTTGAATGAAGTACTTTCATATTTTTCTCACCCATGTGCCTAAGTCTATTGTGCCACAGTGTTGTATCAGAATCTACGATAGCTATTTGTTCTCCCTACTCAATTTCAACAACTATTCCTAAACATTCATTTTTCTTTGAAACAATTAAAGTAGAAGGAACAATATACCTATACAAGGATATAAGGTGCCTACTTTCACACCTTTTTCTACTACAAGGGAACCTTTTGAAACCTTCCAATTTTTATCATTAAAAGTAATGATACAACTCTCATCACCGAGTTGTCCTACTAAAATTAAAGTCCTACTCAACCTCGGAACATGTCTTGCCTCATGTACTAGCCAATGATTCCCATTCTTCAACTTAATCTTAAATTTTACCTTTTGAACAATCTGACAGGGTTCATTATCCCCTAAATAAATAAGTCCAAAATACCCTTGAACATAATAAATGAGATAACCTCTATGAGGTGTAGCATGAAATGAAGCACCAATATCTGAAACCCATGAATCATCAATATTTTCTAAAGAAAAAGGAAAAAAATCCTCTTCAAATTCATTTATTACCACATTTGCCTCCTTGTTCCCTTCTAGATTATCTCCTTCATTATTCTTTCGAGTCCAACAATCTTTAGATTCTTATGCCCTATACTAGCAATCTCTCAGTCCTCTAGATTGAGACCTCTTCCCCTTTGACTTTCCTCCTGATCTCACATGATTTCTAGAATTATTTTCTCTTTGAGTTGTTCTACCTCTGCTTTATGCATTCAAAGAACTTCTAGATGTAGATCCACCTAAGGTTTTCCTATGATTTTCTTCACTCATAATAACACCAATCACATCATCATATTTTAGGGTATTAGATAAAGAAAAAAAATTACTCACAACCATTACCAAGCCATTCCAACTTTTAGGCCAAGAAGACAAAATCAAGAGAGCCCTAATTTCTTATCAAAATTAATACCCATAGAATATAACTGACTAGTAATAGTATTAAACTCATTTAAATGATCTGTAATAGACCCACCTTTTGTAATTTTCATATTAAATAAACTCTTCATGAGAAATACCTTGTTTGAAGAAAATGGATTTTCATAAAATTTCTTTAGGGTGTCCATCAACTCTTCTGTCATCTTCACTTTTGTAATATTAAATGCCACTGATGGTGCCAAGCATGATCCAATGCTTCCAAGTGCCTTTCTATCTAAAAGATCCTAGTTGTCATTTGTATAAATCCTTGATTCTTGATTTTTCCTTCCAACGGCTTCCATAAATTCTACTGATAAAGATAGTCTTCCATTTGCATCTTGCATAATTGAAAGTTCTACTCATTAAACTTTTCAACTCTCAACTTACTGTCATTTATCATTGCTTCCATTGAACCCTAAGACTTTCTTGTAGAGGATAACTGAAAAATGACCTCACTCTAATACCACTTGTTAGGATTTAACCATGGACAAAAATAACAATTACATGGAAATATAAAAAATAACATAAAATAATAGATTGTATAGAAGAGAACACAAGAAACAAAGATTTAATGCAGTTCACCCAAACCTTGGGCCATGTTCACCAAACAAGTCTAATATTATTACGATCTAGTGATTACAACCTAATTACAATCTATAATCCCTTATAGCTCAATACTGCTGCAAGAACCATTCTTCACATTACACCTTGTGAGACAATCCCTAACCCTAAGCCCTTTTATACAAGTATTTTTGCCATTTTAGGGTTTAAGTTAGTTCTTGTAGAAAGAAGTTTGAAAGTGATCAAAGATAAAGATCACCAGCATGTACAAAAAGGAGGCACCAAAGTTGAACAAAGAGAATTTTTCTACATGGAAAATGTTGATGAGGCTATGTATAGCTAGTATTGGTAATGTTGCATTGGAGTTTTTGGAGAATGCACATGTGAATATTATAGCTATCACTCACATTGCTCACCAAGTGAAGGAAAAGAAAGAAGACAACCAACCAATGTTGGAGATTGCTTTAGCCCTAATCTATGCTGAGTTTGATGACATAAAGGGCTACAAGAATGCAAAATATATGTGGGATAAAATGAAGACCATATATGAAGGAAATAAAAATTTATTGAGAGCCAAATTAGAAAGTCTTGTAGGTAAGTTTGATGAAATGAGAATGATAGAAGGTGAGACCATAGTTTAGTATTGTGCAAGAATAAAAGAGGTTGTCAATGCTATTTGAGGTGCTAATAGAAAGATTGCAGATGAAAAAATAATAAGCAAGGTATAGCTAGTAATACAATAACTCTACTTCTTATCTATTATGTTTTGGTTTCTGTAATACAAGAACTAAGATGTTGATAAAACACTTGCCTAGATGGAAAATGTTGATGAGGCTATGTATAGCTAGTATTGGTGATATTGCATTGCAGTTTTTGGACAATGTATATGTGAATATTACAACTATTTAGGTTCTAACTTCTCAACACCTGAAAGAAAAGAACGAACACAACCAAACAATGTTGGAGATTTATTCAACCCTAAGCTATGTTGAGTTTGATGGCATAAAAGGGTGTAATAAATTATTATGGAGGAGATGAAAATGTCTTAAGAGCCAAATCAAAAAGCTTGAGAGGTAAGTTTGATTAAATTAGAATGATAGAAGGTGAGAACATAGTTCAGTACTTTGCAAGAATCAAAGAGGTTGTCATAGCTATTTGAGGTGTTAAAGGATAGATTGAGGATGCAACAATAATAAGGTATTGAGAAATCCACTTCATATTTATGTTATTAGGGTTTCTGCAATACAAGAACTAACATGTACACTAGGAAATGACCTAACCCTAGAAGGTGTAATTGGTAGGAATACTTTTTTTGAGATGTCTAATTTCGATAATTACACTACTACTATTGTTGAATCTTCTTTTAAACCACAACTGATTCCTAGTAAGAAAGGAAAAGGAAAACATATGAAAAGTGGTAGTGATACTTTTGATGATCAACTTGATGAACAAAAAGAATTGATAGCTAGAAGATTTAGAAGAGGCAAAGGAAAATACAAAGGTCAACATCTCTTAATCTATTTTTCATGCAACAAGGTCGGTCATATTGCAACTATATGATTGACAAGAAGACAAGGATGAAAGAAAGGAGAGAAAGTACAAAGCAAGAAGATATGATCAAGAATTCAAGAAGAATAAGGACTACAAAGAAAAAGATAACCAATTATGTTATATTTCTAAAGAAGAAGCTCATACTGAATCTCAAAGTAATGATGAAGAGGTAGTCTATGTTGCTATGAAGGAAGATTTTGATGAAGATGAGAAAACTTATTTAATCTCTTATGTGAATAATAGTTATAGAAGGATAATTGATTATGGTTGTTCAAATCACATGACTGGTGATAGAAGTAAAATTGAGGACATTGGACCAAGGGTAGCTGTATTAAATTTGGTAATGATGTTCTATGTCTTGTGAAAGGTAAAGGATCAATTCAACTAATTGATAAGATCAAATGTGGCAATGTTTATTGGGTTGAAGGACTTAACTATAATCTGTTGAGCATTTCACAGTTAAACAAATCAGGGTACATAGTTGAATTCCATCACCAAAAGACCAAAATATTTGATGCTAATGGTAAAGTGATTATCTTGACTTATCTAATGAGACATGTCTATTTTCACAACATGAAGATATTTAGAACTATAACACAAGAGGTTATGTCATGCAGATTTTGACAATTTGGCTAGCATTGGTAAAATGAAAAGAGTAAGAGGTTTTCAAAAATTGAAGAAACATGACAATGCAATGTGTAAACAATGTCAATTGGGAAAAGTGACAAAGTCTAGTTTCAAGAGAAAAACATATTCATTTGATGATATTTTTGGAATTGGTTCATACTGATTTATGTGGACATATTGGTGTTCAAAGCTATTATCAAGACAAATATTTCATTCTAATTGTTAATGACCATTCTAGAATGATGATTGTGATGTTTCTTAAAGAAAAATTTGATTCTTTTAAATTATTTAAGTGGTATTTGGCTAGAGTTGAAAAGGAGACATGGAACAATTTGAAGTGATTGAGATTTGATAGAGGCAGTGAATTCATTTCCAATGAGTTCAACATATTGTACAATGATAGACAAATAAAAAGATAGATGTCAACACTTAGGACCCCTCCTCAAAATGGAAGAGCTGAAAGAAGGAATAGATCAATAATGGATTATGCTAGAACATTGATGATGGAGAAAAATGTGTTCCGGAAATACTAGAGAGAAGCTCTAAGTACAAATGTTTATACTCTAAATAGAGTACAAGTCAAGAAAGGTACAAATGCTATAGCTTTTGAATTATGGTATGGATATGCACCTAATGTAAAGTATTTCAAAGTCTTTGGAAGAAAATGTTACATTCTTAAAGATAATAGAAATTAAAACTTGATGGTAAAACTAATGAAGGTATATTCCTAGCATATTCCACTAAGAGAAAAGCTTATAAGTGTTTGAACTCTAACAATAAAAAAATTGTAGAAAGTGCAAATGTGAAACTTGTTGAATATATAGAGAAAAATAAAGTTGAATTTAAGAAAGAATTTGAAGATTATAGCCCATTCATATATGTAGATGAAAATGCTCTTAACACTCCACCTGAATAACAAAACAAACTTACAAATCACCAATAGATTGGGAGTCATAAGTTTCAATAGCTAGTTGCCAAGCAACACATTGTAAGTGTTCAGAAACAAGAAAATGATACCAAGTCATAGAAAAAGGAAGACAAACATGAGGAAGGAAATGTTGAGCATGAAAAAAATGAACCAAAATTTAATCAAGATAGAGTAAATGATCTTGAAATCATTTTTCAATATGAACTTGTTGAAGAACAAAGAAGATAAGAGCCTATGTTAGAAAAATATGTGAGAAGACACCATGCACCTAAAAAATTTATCAAAGCTAAAGAATGTAGTGTTGTGACAAGAAAATGATTTAGAAGTGATACATACTTTGTGAGTTTGAGACCAAATTTGTGAAAGATGTTTTGGAAAATAAAGATTGGATATAAGAAATAAATGAGGAAATTCAACAGATTGAAAAGAAGGAAACATGGATACTAGTACCCAAACCTAAAGACAAAAATATTATTGGAATAATGTGGGTATGCAAGAACAAGCTAAATGAAAAATATGAAGTCACAAGGAATTGTTGAAAATATTTGGTTAATTGTAAATTGTCATTGATGTTACAAAATGTCATATCTTAATCGATTAGTGTATGTCAAGCTCACTTGGGAAATGAAGGCAGCTTCCTATGTCTGTTGAGCACTCCAATGTTTCCCAAGTTTAGAAGATAGTGCCTTTCAAGTTCACTCAAGCATCGAAGAGAACTTTGTAGAAGTTGAATGTTAATAGAGCTCACTCAAGTAACATAGGAAACTTGGATGGAACCAATGTTAAGTGAGCTCACTCTATTACCGAAGGAAGTTTGTAAAGATGTAGTGTTAATTGAGTTCACTTGGTTAACATAGAAAAATCATTTATGAGTTAGTTTCTATGAAGTAGGATTAGTTAATGAAGGATTTTCTTATTTTGGTATATTGAGTTTAATGAATTTGTTTGTTAGTTCTAGCCCATTGAGGAGATGAATATTAATTATTCTAAGATGTATTCAAGCCAACTTGACAATGTGTATGATAAAAGTATAAGGTCAAGTTAAGGATTGATTGTATGAGTACATAGAAGAAAAGATGATGATTAGAGAAAGCAAATTAGAAGTATAAGAAGAATATTCTTGAGGTGCTACAAGATACATTCAATTAGGAAGGATCAAGTTTTTGGGCTAGAATTAAGATCTAAAATCAACAATATAGTTACATTAGAAATTAGGTCATCTCATTGTTACTCTCTAACCATTGTAGTAGTGATCTAAATCTCTTAACAACGTTGACTTAATAGGTATATGTAAATCTTCTAACAAGTGGCATTTCTAGATTGAAGTGTCTAAAGACCTCTAACAAGGCCACTCCTAATAGTGTGATTAAATCCTCTAATAGGGTCACACCTAATAGTGTGTTTTGTAAGCTTTAATAGGTTTGGCTCTTAACACTGCTCACTTCAAAATAGTGAAAATTAGTAAATAGTTGCAATCAATGGTTTCTACCAAATTTGTTTTCCATGTTAAATATTGGTGTCACTTGTGTTCATGTTATTTCTTTCATGTATGCAACTAATTTAATTAAAGTTAGTCATAGATAATATCCTAATATTTAGATGTTAAGCATTTTCTTAGTTATAGTTGTTATTTCAATGGTTCCTAGGGTACATCATATTATAAGTATTAACTGAGTGCCTATGTGTTTACCCAACTATAATAATTTTGTTAGATTTTATGTTCTAGTGTTGACATCTAAGGGATTTGTGATTCATTTTAGTGGTAACTAATTCACCCCTCCCCTCTCAATTACTCCTCTTATATTTCCAACAATTGGTATCAAATATCTTGGTACTTGCAAAAAAGGTTTCAAGCACCTAAGCTAAAAGATTAGGATGTCTTATAGAAGATGGATTCCCAAGTTGAACAAAGATAACTTTGAGGCATGGAAGGAACTAATGAAGTTTCACAAGGAAAACATTAATGATCCAAGTTTGAAATATTTGGAAAATTCTTACAAGGCTCCTACTAGAACATTGACTATGGAGGAGATTACTAAAAAGAAAATTCATAACATTATGATGATTGACATTGCATTAGTTCTTAACTATGTTGAATTTGATAAGGTCAAAGGATGTGATATTTCTCATGACATGTGCACCAAACTAAAGGATATCTATGGAGGTGATGATAATGTGAAAAGAGCTAAAGTAGAAAGCTTGAGATGTTAGTTTGATTAGATGAAGATGAGAGAGAATGAAAACATTGCAAAATATGTTGAGAGAATCAAAGCTAGCGTCAGTTAATCAAATTCTCTGGAGGGAAAATTGATGATGTGAAAGTGGTAAGAAAGGTACTCAGAACCCTTCTTCCTATCTATGTAATTAGAGTGTCTATTATTCAAGAGATATGATGTGATCCAAATAACAAGATAACTTTAGATGTTCTTGTTGGTAGATTGACACTATTTGAGCTATATAACTATGATAATTATAATCTTGAGTCTGCATTCGAAGCCAAGTTATCACTCAAGAAGAAAACTAAAATTTCTAAGAGAAATAAATCTAAAAGTGAAGAGGAATACAGTTGTGACAATGATCTTGAAGCCATTGAAACATTGCTTGCAAGAAGGTATCCCAAAGGAAAAGGAAAGTACAAAGGTAAAATTACTTTAATCTTCTTTCCTTGTGAAGAAGTTGGTCACATTACTACAAGGTGTCCAAATAGGGAAGAAAAAGATGAAAGGAAGCTTAGCAAGTACAAAGAAAACAAGGATCTCAAGAACTTCAAATACTACAAAGAAAAAGGTAAGAAGTCTCGTTTTATGGCTAAAGATTTAGATAGTGATGATGAGGAAATGGTCTATAGTTTTGTAAAAGATGAATCTAATGAAGAAGAAGATAAAATGTCACTTATCTCTCATGTTAGAAAAAATGATAGATGGATTATTGATATTGGTTGTTCATATCATATGACGAGTGATAAAACAAAGTTTGAAAATTTGGAACATTATGATGGTGGAAGTGTAAGATTTAGAAACAATGAACCATGTTGCACAAAAGGAAAATGTTGTATCTCACTAACCAATGAAATTAGATGTGATATGATTATTGGGTTGAAGGACTAAAGAATAATCTGTTAAGTGTGGCACGATTGAATAACATTGGATTTAAGGTAGAATTCATGAATGGGAAGGCCAATACACTAGATGGAAAAGGAAATCTAGTTGGGTTTGGTAATCAAGCAAAAGGTAACTTATTCTACCTAGATCTTAGTGAAAGTCCATGTTTCATTTCTCAAGTAGAAGAAATTTGGTTATGGTATAAAAGGTTGTGTCATATGAAATTTGATAATATAATCAAGATAAGAAAAAACAAAAGAGTGATAGGTATTCTTAGCTTGAGGAAACCTAATATGAGCCTATACAAAATTTGTCAAATTGGTAAGATGGGCAAGACAAGTTTCAAAAGAAAGAACTATCCTTTTGAAGAAGTCTTAGAGTTGGTTCATACTAACTTATGTGGACCTATTGGAATTGAGAACTATAGTGGAGATAAGTATTGTATTCTTTTTGTTGATGATTATTTTAGAATGATGACTATAATGTATCTAAAAGATAAGTTTGAAGCTTTTCAAAAGTTTAAGTGGTATCTGGCTAGAGTAGAAAAGGAAATAGGAAAGAAGCTAAAGTGTTTGAGATCAAAAGAGGAGGTGAACTCATTTCCAATGAATTCAATGAATTTTGCACTAAAAGAGGAATGAAAAAGACAAGTATCAGCCCTTGGTACACCACAACAAAATGGTATAGTTGAAAGAAAAAACATATCCATCATGGATTGTGCAAGAACTTTGATGATAGAAAAGAATGTTGAAGTCAAATACTAGAAGTAAGCAATCAATACTGCAGTGCATAACTTGAATAGAGTACATCTAAATAAAGACTCAAATCAAACTCCTTATGGACTATGGTATGGCTATAAACCTAATGTAAGTTACTTGAAAGTATTTGGTAGAAAATGTGAAATTATGAAAGAGACAAGGAAAGGTAGATTTGATGTCATAGATGATAAAGGCATATTCTTAGGATACTCTAGTAGAAATAAAGTATAAAAATGTTTAACTTTGTCTACTCTAAAGATCATAGAAAGTGTACATGTAATGATTGATGAGTTTGCAAAAAAAGAGTGAAGAAGAGAGTAGCAAATGACCTAAGGATTACATAAAGTTTATTTACATTGTACCTAATACATTGCCAAACCCAATTGGAAGTAAACATGCTTCACCTCCTAAGTCCCTAAAATCTCTAGAAGGATCCAAGTTACAACCAGTGAAACTCAAGTCATAGTTAGATGCTACCAAGTTACTACCAAAGCAAACCGAGTCTGAAGGACATGAGTCACAAATAGTGGGACCCAAGCTTGATATAGAAAATCATGGTGAGGCTAGTAGAACAAGTTCTAAATCCAGAGTACTTGTGTTGGAAAGATATTTCAAAAGGCACAATTCACCTAATTAGATCATTGGAGACAAGTTAGATGGTACAATGACAAGAAACAAATTGAAAGGTACATGTTTTCTTATTGAATTTGAACCTAGATTAGTTAAATATGCTTTGGATAATGAAAGGTGGATTGAAGAAATGAATGAAGAGATAGAGTAGGTAGAACAGAATAAGACTTGGACTCTTATTCCTAGACCTAAGGATAAAAAAGTAATTGGTACAAAGTGGGTTTTCAGAAATAAGACAAATGAAGATGGAGAATTTTCTAGAAATAAAGCAAGGTTAGTATACAAAGGTTATTCTCAAGAATAAGGTATTGATTATGGTGAAAAAATTTCTATTGTTGCAAGATTAGAAGGTGTTAGGACTTTACTTTCTTATGGTGCATACAAAGGATCTAAAGTTTATCAGATCGATGTGAAATCTGCATTCCTAAATAGAATTCTTGAAGAGGAAGTTTGCATAAAAAAACCTAAAGGATTTGTAGATCCTATAAAAAATGATATGGTTTGTAAACTGCACAAAGCATTGAATGGTCTCAAGCAATCACCCCGAGCTTGGTATGAAAGAATTCATAACTATTTGATGAACATTAGTTTTTAAAGGATAAATGATAACAACAACCTATATATCAAAGAAGGAACAGACAAGAAGATTGTGTTGGTAGAAATCTTTGTGGATGACACATTATTTTCTAGAAATGATGATTTATGTGAAGCTTTGTTAGAGGAAATGAGTAAGTAATTTGAGATGTCCATATTTTGAGAGTTAAAAATCTTCATTAGATTGTAAATTCAATAGAAGAAAGATGGTATCTACATTACTCAATCTAAATATAGCAAAGAGATACTAAATAAATTTGGAATGAAGGATTCAAGACCAGTTGGAACACCTATGTCTACTAGACATAAGTTTTCCCAAAATGATGATTCCAAGGAAGTAGATCAGACTACATACAAATCAATGATTTGAAAACTCCAATATGTAGTGCATATAAGACTTGATATTGCATTAGCAGTTGGTATGGTGACAAGATTCTCAATAAATTGTAAAGAAAATCATGACGTATCTGAAGGGTACTAAAGAATATGGATTATGGTACAAGAAAGGAGGCACTTTAGATTTGAAAGCATTTATTGATGTCGATTAGGTAGGCAGTCTTGATAATAGGAAGAGCTCCAACATGTGGAGCATTCTTTCTTCATAAAAGACTAGTGCCTTAGACAAGTAAGAAGAAGAATTCCATTTCTTAGTTTACAACAGAAGTAGAGTATGTTGTTGTAGCAATTAATTGTTCCAAGGTTGTTTGGTTCAAGAAACTATTGGTAGGAATGAAGGTAGAGATCAAGGATCTAGTGGTTATCTTCTATGATAACACTAGTGCAATTAATATATCAAATAATCCCATGGTACATACCAAGACTACGTACATTGCAATAAAATATCATTTTCTAAGAGAATTGGTGCAAGATAAAGAAGATTGGAATATGTGAATACCAAAGAACAAATTTTAGACATATTCACGAAACCATTACCTAAGGATGCATTTTTGTATCTAAGAGGTAAGTTAGGGGTGATTCCCCTATTTGAAGCTCACTAAATAAAGTTTAGTGATGCATCAACCAGTGTATGTTGAAGATTAGTCAAGTTGATGCAATAATAAAAGAGAAAAATGCATATGAATCTATACATGAGGTACATTGGAACTCACTATATATTTTCTTTGGCATGAGATGTCAAAGAGGGAGAGTTTTCTATCATATCATAAAAAATTTCTATAGAGGGAGAATTGTGTGTGTTATATCAAATAGGGAGAGTTTAGTCACACATCAGTAAGAGATGTCAAATAGAATGGACTTGGTTTGATATCAAAATGGTAGAGTTTGTTAATAGAGGGAGAAACTAAAGGAAGAGGGAGTTCACATTGATAGAGGGAGTTCTCATGGATGATAATTAGAATGAATCTAAGGATATTATTGTTATTATTATTATGCTCTAAAATTTCATTGTATTATGACATGTTGTGTTTCCATCAATGCCAAAGAGAGAGATTGTTGAAAACAATTGGCTAATTATATATTATCTTTGATGTTACCAAAAATGTCATATCTTTACCAATTAGTGAATGTCAAGATCACTCGGGAGATTAAGATAATTTTCTATATCTACCAAGCATTCTAGTATTTACCAAGTTTAGAAGATAGTTTCTACCGAGTTCACTTGGGCATTGAAGAGAAGTTCACAGAAGTTTAGTGTTAAATGAGCTAACTTGGGTGACAAAGGAAATTTGGATGAAAGCAGTGTTAACTGAGCTCACTTGGTTACCAAAGGAAGTTTGTGAAGATGTGTAGTGTTAACTATGTTCACTTCGTTAACATAGGAAAATCATTTGTGAGTTAGTGTCAATCAAGGAGGGTTGGCTAATGAACGATTTTCTTGTTTTGGCATATTGAGTTTAAAGGATTTATTTGTTAGTTCTAGTTGACTAAGGAGATGACTATTAATTTTTCTAAGATGTATTCAATCTAACTTTAAAATGGCTATGATATAAGGTCAAGATGAGGATTGAATGTGTGAGTACATGGAAGAATAGGAGATTCTTAAAGAAAATTAGAAGGATAAGAAGAGTATCCTTGAGGAGCTACAAAGATACATTCAATCAAGAAGGATCAAGTATTCAAGCAAGAATTGAGATTTAAAATCAGCAATATAGTTGCATAAAAAATCATGTCATCTCATTGTTACTCTCTAACCATTGTAGCAGTGATCTAAATCTATTAACAAAGTTTTCTTAATAGCTATCTGTAAATTCTCTAAAAAGGTGGCATTTCTAGATTGAAGTTTCTAAAAACCTCTAACAAGGCCACTCCTAACTACAGGGTAATTAAATTCTCTAACAAGGTCACACCTAATAGTGTGTTTTGTAACTTTTAAAAGGGTTGGCTCCTAAAAGGGCTCACTTTAGAAGAGTGAAAATTAGTAACTAGTCGTAATTGGTGGTTTTTCCCAAATTGGGTTTCCATGTTAAATCTTGGTGTCACTTGTGTTCATGCTATTTCTTTCTTCTATGCAACCAAGTTAATTAAAGTTAATCACAAATAATATCCTAAGATTCACATGTTAAGAATTTTCCAAGTTACAATCATTATTTTAGTTGTTATTGAGATACAACATATTATCAATATTAACTGAGTGCTTGTGTGTTTATTGGACTAGAATATTTTAAGTAGTTTTTCTATTTCATGCTAACATCTAAGGGATCTAGGATTTATTTTAGCAATAATTGATTCACCCCTCCCCTCTTAGTTACTCCTCTTACATTTCCAATTGGAACAAGCCTAGATTGTTACAAAAGGGATATGCACAAGAAGAAGGTATTGACTATGGGGGGAAAATTATACTATAGCAATACTAGAAGGAGTTAGAAAATTTCTTGGATATTCTAGTTATAAAGGATAGGTATATCAAATTGATGGAAAATTTGCATTTTTGAATGGGATACTTGAAGAAGTATGTGTAGACCATCTTAAGGATTTGTGGATCCTAGAAAGAAGAACATGGTGTGTAAGCCACACAAAGATTTATATGGTTTGAAACAAGCCTCTAGAGAATGGCACAAAATATTGTATAACTATTAGGAGAAGATTGGTTTTACAAGAACAAATGATAACAATAATATGTATTTGAAGACTAGCAAGAACAATGATGTATTGATATCTAATTTTTTTTTTGATGATAACATATTTGGAGGAAGAAAGGAAGCATTATGAAAATCATTTGTTGATTAAATTAAGAAGAAATTTGAAATCTCAATGTTTGGTGAGATCAAATTCTTTTTTTGTTTACAAGTGTATCAAATGAAGGAAGGGGTCCTCATTAGGTAGTCCAAATATATCAAGGAGATACTAAAAAGTTTTGGGATGGAATATTCAAGACAAGTGAGTACACCTATATCTACTTAACATAAATGATCTAAGAATGATGATTCTATTGACATGAACTAGACATAATATAGATCATTGATTGGAAAACTACAATATGTTTTTCATAGTAGACATGATATTGCATTGATAGTTGGGATAGTTGCAAGATTTTCTGTGATGCCTAAAGAAAACCACATGAAGGTAGGCAAAAAGATAGTAAGATATCTGAAAGGAATAGAAGACTATGGATTGTATTACAAGAAGAATGATAAGTTTGAACTAAAGGTATTCACTAATTTTGATTGGGCAAGAAATATTGACAATAGAAAGAAAACAAGTGTTGGTGCATTCTTTGTAAGAAAGAGACTGATTTCATGGACAAGCAAGAAGAATAACTACATTTCCCAATTAGTAGTTGAACTTGAGTATGTGGCAGGACCGAAAAATTGTTCAAATATCTTATGGATCAAGCAATTTTTGAAAGTTATGAATGAAGAAATTATTGATCCCATGGTTATCTATAGTGATAACACTAGTGTTATTAACATATTAAATAATCTCACAATGCACAAAAATATAAAGCACATTGCTATCAAGTATCATTACATGAGAGAGATGGTTCAAGACAAAGAAGTGAAATTGGGATGTGTGAATACTAAAGAAAAAATTTCTTACATATTCACTAAATATTTACCTAAGGATGGTCATGAATATCTTAGAGATAAACTTGGGGTGATTTCCCTAGAGAAATCAACTTAAGTAAAGATGGTTCTTTGCATAAAATTTGTTGATCAAACTATCTTATGCATTGAAGTAGATAGTTCTACTTTTGGAGTTGCCTATGGTAATAGTGAGGAAGAAGAATAGAATTATGAATCATTCATACAAAGATGACAGATGAAGAATTTAGAACTGACATGAAAGTATCTATATGAAAAGGATGTATGAGTTAAAAGTGTCTTTGGCATTGTTGTCAAATAGGAAGAAGATTAGAGATTCTCTAAGTTACCATGGAAAGGGAGAGATCATCTAGTACGAGGGAGAAGATATAGTTCAGCTATCATAAAGAGAGAGACATCATGGAAAGGGAGAGATTATCAAAAAAATTATTAAGAAACAATTAATCGAAATGATAGAGGGAGATAATGAGTAATGATAGAGACATCTAAGTAAGAGGGAGTGATTACTTAGAGGGATTTCATGTGATTTACTTGAGGGTGCTACTCGAGAGTGTACAATTTTTGGATTAAATGGAAACTTAAAGTATTCCTAAAATATTTTAGAGTTGTTTTCATCAATGCCATAGATGGAGATTGTTTGAAACTACAATTGGAATAACTATTATGTTTTCATTGATGACAAACTTATTGGTGAGAAAATTTTCTATCTAATATAAATATCATATCTATTTGATTGATTTAGAGGATCTAAGATGTTGTTCATAACAAAAGAATCTAGAGGATAGGTTGAGTTAGAAAGAGGAAACTACAAATTTACTTTTGATTAGTTAGACTTTGACAAGATAGATCTTGATTGTTTAAATCATGTTACAAGTGGAGAAAATAGTAATGCTCAAGTCTTGAAGGTGTGAGCATAGAGAGATCAAATGCATAGGTTTGACAGAGAAACAAAGTAAAAGACAAAAGTATTTTTTGTGTACATATTGAGTGATGTTAGTGATAACTAAGCTACAATAAGTGTTGAGAAAAAATAGTGTTGACCAAGCATCAACATTGACTAAGTGACAGTGTATGTGATGAACAGAAAAATTAATATAGATCACGTCACCTAGTGATGACTAAATGTCTGAACACAATGTTGACCAAGGAATAACATTTTAATTGTTTATGATAAATCATAATTTCATTTTGACTACTTTTTGATTTCTTAGAATATGGAAAGAGTGTTGAAGATAAGGATCAATGAGTTGGATCATTTAATACTAGGAAAAGATTACATAAATGGTCTAGGAAACAAATTCCAAGAGAAGTTTTTAGAAAAGAAGAGATAAACAAAATGGCAACCAGATGCATTATATTTGATGGATATAATTGTAAACCCTAAGATCTATGGTTTTGTTTAAGTAGAAAAAGATCAGAATCTCTTATTTAAGGAGGTAGAAGGGTGAAGTTTGAAAAATGTCCAAGGAGTTCTAGAGGAGATTTTCTAGAGAGTTGGAGTTATTTTTGAAGTTTTTGACTGGTAAGTCTAAGTAGAAGGATGAATCGAGTTGAGAAGAAGTGAAGGGTGATTACTTGAAGGGTTTCCAAGTGAATCAAAGATGAAGATGACAAAGGAGTAAAGACAGTGAATCTGTTTATGAATAGAACATAGATTTGTACATGCAAAGTGAGTTGTACTTAATAGATCAAAACTTGCTATTACTTTCTAACCATTTTGAATAGTATTTTGAATCTTTTAATCAAGGTTGACCTAATAGTCATAGTGACCTATCAGTCATATGTAGATTCTTTAATAGGGTGACGTTCTAATGAAATGTTCTAAAGTCCTCTAACAAAGTCCACTCCTAATAGAGTGATTAAATCATCTAATAAGTTCACATTTAAATTTTTAATAGTGTGTTTTGTAACCTTTAATAGGGTTGGCTCCTAATAGGGCTCACTTTAGAAGGGTAAAAATTAGAAACATGTTGCTGGTGCTTTTTGCCAAATTGGGTTTTCCAAGTTAAATCCTATGTGAAACTTGTGTGCATGTTATTATGGTGTTTTAATGATAAATTTTTACATTATACAAGTTTATTATATTTAGAATAGTGGGCAAGTAGTTGTTGTTCTTGTTAGTTTATAGTAGTGAAATGGAATCATAAGGTCTGAAGGTGATTAAGTGTTTGTTTGTTCAATTGGTACATATGAACCTTGGATAACTAATCCACACCCCCTCTTAATTACTCTAAATATTTTAGCAATTGGTATCAGATCATTTTTTATTATAGAGAGAAGTTTGAAGGTGCCCAAAGCTATAGATCATGGCATACAAAAAGGAGGTACCAAAGTTGAACAAAGATAATTTTCTACATGGAAAATTTAGATGATGTTACCTATAGCTAGTATTGGTAATGTTGCATTGGAGTTTCTGGATAATGCACATGTGAATATTACAACTATCACTCTAATTGCATAAAAGTGAAAGAAAAGAAAGAACACAGCTAGGCAATGTTGGAGATTACTTCAGCCCTAAGCTATGCAAAGTTGATGACATAAAATGGGTGCAAGAATGAAAAAAAAATGTGGGACAAAGTTAAGACCATATATGGAGGAAATGAAAATATCTTGAGAGCCAAATCAAAAAGTTTGATAGGTAATTTTGATGAAATTAGAATGACATAAGGTGAGAACATAGTTCAGTACTCTACAAGAAGAAAAGGATTTCTAAGAAAATCAGAGATCAAATGACAAAGAAGGTAGGACAGTGAACTTGTTTATGATTAGAACATAGGTTTGTGCATGCAAAGTGAGTTGTACTTAATAGATCAAAACTTGATATTACATTTTAACCATTGTGAACAATATTTGATATTCTTTAATCAAGGTTGACCTAATAGTCATTGTGACCTAACAGTCATATATAAATCCTTTACCAAGGTGACATTCTAATGAAATTTTCTAAAGTCCTCTTATAAAGGCCACTCCTAATAGGGTGATTAAATCCTTTAACAAGGCCATATTTAATAGTTGTTTTTGTAACCTTTAATAGGGCTGGCTCCTAATAGAGCTCACTTCAGAAGTCTGAAAAGTCTAGTGATTTATTGCTAATAACTCTTCCCAAATTGAGTTTCCATGCTAAATCCTAGAGTAAAATTGTGCAGATATTATTATGGTGTTTTACTTATTAATGTTTACATTATGCAAGTCTTTTATTTTTAAAACAATGAATAGCCAGTTGATGTTGCTAATAGTTTACAATAGTGACCGAGCAATGGACTGATAAGATTTGAAGTTTATTAACTATTTTTTTGTCCAATTAGGACATCTAGACCTTGGGTAACTTATTCACTTTTTCCCCTCTTAGTTATTCTAAGGATTTGGAGAGAAACATAACAGAAAATTAAAGAGGAAGAAGAGAGATTTTGAGAGAAAGAATACAAAATTTGGGAGCTGATGAGATACTTTTCAAGGAAGAAGAGAGACATAAAGAGGAAGAATATTATTTTCATGGAAGAAGAAGGAAAGTTTGGAACGAAATTTTGCAAATTTGAAGATCAACAAAGCACATCAAAAGGGAAAGAAAGATAATTTTAATATTCTTTATTTATTTTTTATTTAGATTTTATATTTTAGGTACATGTTGTATGTTAGAATGTATGTTAGATTTTATACATTTTAGGTGCATGTTATATTTGAGAATGCATACTAGATTTTACATTATGGAAATTATGTTAGAATTTGTATTTCAATTTATCTTTAAATGTTAGATTTTAGATTTTAAAATGCACTTAAGATTTTATAATGCATGTTAGATGTTACTTTTGTTATTTTAAATTTCAAGTTATCTTTGTGTGTTACATATTATAGTTAGAATTTGATTGTTATGACTTTAGATGTGTGTGAAAACTTTACTATTTACATTTAATATTCATGCTACATTTTGAAGTTTTATTTAGATTTCTATTATGATTTTAAATTTCAAATTAGATTTGCATGTTAGGTTTAGTACTTAGATTTAGTATGAATGTTACATTTTGTAGTTAAATCTTGATTTGTTTAGATTGTATGAATGCTACATTTTGTAGTTAAATCTTGATTTGTTTAGATTACTATTACTTTAGGTTCTGAAATTTCATTTTCTTATATTAATGTTAGGTTAAGTTTTCAATTAAATTTTGATTTAGTTTTTTATTGATATTACTTTAGATTTTGAAATGTATTTTTTTTAGATTAACATGAGATTAGGTTTTCTAAAATTACACATGGAGAGCAATGTTTCCATATGAATGTTTTTTATATTATTTTAGAGACAAAATTTTATATTAACATTTTAGTGTATTTTAATGTTCTTCCTTTATAAACCTATCGTTTTAGTAAGCATATATGACAAATCTTAAGAAGGGGGGTTTAGAAAGGAAGAAGAATAATTTAGAAAGATTAATTATTTTAAATTAACATTAGATTACATTTTCCAATTTTACATATGGAAGACAATCTTTCCATATGAATTATTTTAATATTACAAATTAATTGGAAGAACTAAAATTGATTCCTTGATTACATTTCATATTTTCCATTCCAAATTCAAATTAAAAAATTCAATGCTTATGAAATCAATAAAAAAATTATTTATTTGTTATATTTCTTCATACTCATATAATGTTTCACTCTATGTGGAGATTATGATATTTTTTGTACAATATAAATTAGGGTCTCAGATTAAAATTATAGATGTCCAACTTTATTCTTTTAAATAGGTGTGGGAATCTGATCTAATAACAAAATTGTGAAACCATTTCACTTAATCTATTTTATGTATTTCCTTTACTTGATACTTTAAAAAAAATACTGACATCAAATTTCTCTTCAAAAAAGATTTAAATGGGCATACTACAAAATAAAGAGTTGTGTATCTTAATTTTCTAATTTTTTAAAATATATGATTAAAATAGGAATAAAATCAGAATAAATTTACTTGTGAGCCTCCTATCAAAGAGGTCCTAGGTTTGATTCTACTTATGCTAAATAAATAATAGTAATAATTAATCACAATGCAATAATTAATCTTGGCTTTGGCCTCTTACCAATAAAAAAGGGAATACATAAATATTTGGTATTATAAAAAAATTAATAATAACATATATTTATAAAATAAAATTGATATAATAATTTTTTTGACCACAAAATTTTAGAAAAAAGTTTCTACAAGACCTTTCTTATTTAGGTTTTCTATAAGTTAACTCTAATACATTATATCACTCTTGAAAAATGTTTCTATTGTATTTGATACTTTTAAATGAATATATTTAGAATGTTTCTATCGTATTTGTTAATTTCCAATGAAGATATTTAAAAAAGTTTCTATTATATTCATTAATTTTAAATGAAGATAATTAGAAATAACTATCAAATTAAAAACAACAATAATTCTCACAAATAGCTACAATTATCCAAGGCACACCAAGGTGTGATTGCTAGTAATCAATGACCTCCAAACCATTCATGGACCACTTGTTTACACTTCCATCATACTAGTAAATTTGGTCATTGATTCTCCTTGTCTTTTATGAGACATTTTTACCATACGATTTCACATTAGAGTTGCTTCCTCTTTATTTGAGATGCACAAAGATTAGACCTACAAATAAAACAAGTAGATATTATAAAAGAAGATATTATTGTAATTTGCAATTATTATTATTTTTTTTTAAAATTCCACAACATTTTTATTTGATCCTCAACCATCATTTTAAATACTTGATCCTCTACCATCATTTTAAATACTTCATTCTAAGTATCATTTAAAAATGAGTTGAACTAAATTTTTATACATGTCACATTAAAATTATTACTCTCCTAAAAATTAAAGGTTGTATTTGTCGAATACAAACTGCTTCGTTTGGGGGCTATTATTTTATATCATAGTAAATTGAAATCAATTTACATGAACATTCATTTTACATGAAGTCAATTCTCATTTCAAATAGAATATCATTTTCCGAGTGTAAAATGGGATTACAGAATCTTTATTCACATGCGTACATCATCCCAACTTGTTTAGAAAATAAACAATTTATGATTTTTACATCCCAAGAGAATTGGGTGCGAGCTCAGCCGAGTTATTATTATTTACTATTCACAACGCGTGCTACTTATGCGGGGCATGTTGATGCCCCTCGGAAAATAGGTCAGCAATTCTACGGGGGCACGTTGGTGGCCAAAAGATCAGGGCACGTGAATTGTACATTACTGTTTATAAATATAATTATATGGTCGAAGCTGTTCTATATATAGACATCCCTCCCCAGTAAAGAAAATCAACTCTCTCTGCCTCTCTGTGTTCCCTCGATATGGATCTCAATTTGAGTGTTTCCTCGATTGGGCTTGCAATCTTTTTGTTTACTGTTTTGGTCTCCCTTATCTTGGGAGGGAGGAGAAAAAGCAAGGGGGGCTTGTCAAGTTTGCCAGGGCCATTACCGCTGCCCATCATAGGAAATCTCCACCAGTTGGGAGCTCTTCCTCATCGGAGTCTACAACGGATGGCTGAGAAACACGGCCCGATAATGTCTGTGAAGTTTGGTTCTGTTGATGTTGTGGTTGCCTCTTCTTCTGAGGCGGCCAAGCAGTTTCTGAAAACGTACGACTTGCAGTTTGCCAACAGGCCGTCTGTTGGCGCTGCCAAATACTTGTTTTACAATGATAAGGATATTGTGTTTGCACCGTACGGGGAGTATTGGCGAAACATGAGAAAACTATGCACAGTGGAGCTGCTGAATGCCAAGAGAATCGAGTCGTTCAAAGGCGTGAGGGAGGAAGAGGCGGTGGCGATGGTGCGATCGACATGGGAGAAGAGCGAGGAGGGGAGAGTGGGAGTGGATGTGAGCAGGACCGTGGCGTGCTACACCTCCAACTTGATGTGGCGAATATTGACTGGCAGGACTAACGCCGAACGCCAATCTGGTGGGACGGCGTTTGAGGACCTTGTTTGGGAGGGTAATGTTTTGATGGGAGCTGTTAATGTCGGTGATTTCATCCCTTGGTTGGAGTGGCTTGACTTGCAGGGGATCAAGAGACGTATGAAGAATGTCCACCGGCGTTTGGATGCCATTTTCGATAAGATAATAGATGAACATGTGGTCCGCAAGGGGAGACACAGCCAAGGGGAGGAGCGGCATAAAGACTTGATTGATGTGCTTGTCGATTTGGAGACTAGCGATGAAGACAAGAAGGGTATCATTATGGTGAGTACAATATGGACTTTATTGTCACTAGGGCTTTGCCGTTTGTTAAATTATATATATGTCCTTTTAATTGATTATATATATATTTATTTGGTGTGAGAGAGATTATTGTCTATGTGGATATAGGATATGTTTCTTGGTGGAATAGAGTCATCATCGATTGCATTGGAATGGGCGATGAGTGAGTTAGTGAGGAATCTACATGTGAGGAAGAAATTGCAAGAAGAGATTGATTTTATAGTAAAAAATGACGAGAAAATAACAAATTCTCATATTGTAGACATGGAATACTTGCATTGTGTGGTGAAAGAGACATTAAGATTATATCCAATAGGCCCTTTGCTCATACCTCATGAATCTACAGAAGCGTGTGTTGTGCAAGGGCCTCATCACGACTACTTCATTCCAGCAAAACAAAGGATTATTGTCAATGCTTGGGCAATAGGAAGAGATCCAAGAGTATGGGAAGATCCTTTGGAATTTAAGCCAGAAAGATTTATGGGCAAAAATGTTGATATGATTAGAGATCCAGAATTGAGCATGATTCCATTTGGAGCAGGAAGGAGAAGTTGCCCTGGTGCTTCCTTGGCGATTGCTAATATCGAGGTTGCATTAGTACACCTTGTCCATTGCTTTGATTGGAGAAGTAATGGAGAGTTAGACATGAAAGAATCTTTTGGATCCACCATTCCCAGAAAAGCACACCTCTTTGCTATTCCATCTTGGAGGCTAGGATCAAGTACACCTTCTTACCTCAAAATCTAGTTTCTATCGAAATCATCACTACTACTTCATGAAAGTAGTCTATTTGTTACTTTTCTTTTGTCTTGAGTGATAGATGTGGGAGTTGTGAAATCTTTGATTTTCTAAATAATGATATTCTAATTAAAGATCCATTAAAGTTTTTGGTTTAGTTTTTTTTGAAGTATAAATGAAGCAATATTACAAGCTCAAAGAGAGGAAGGAGTAGTCATGTACAAAATGGAATGTTAGAATTTTCAGTGTTTCTTTCACCCCTACTTGCTTGAATTATGAAAAAGTATAAATTATTTAGAAATAACTATTACTGTAATTATAAGATGAATATAGGATGCATATTTAGTGTGAAATTGATTTCATTATTTCTATTATATTATTTTCTATATCCATTTTATCTAATATATTAAAATTTGAGTAAAATAGTATCCTATACATTAAATATTGTCATTTTTATTTAACACGTTGTGCTTGGTCAATAAATTTGTATGCACCAATCTTATTTCAATTTCTTTGCTCCACTACTTTTTGCACCAATTTTATATAGTTTCCCTTGGAGACTAAAAGTCAATATATTTGATGAAGAGTGAATCCTATTTCAATCTCTCCAATTAACCCTCAAAGATTATGGTGTCCCACTTGAGAGAGAGTGTCATTTGCATTCTTAATTTGATTTTCTTGAACATCCAATGTCAAGCTTTGATATATAGTATACCTTTGCAGATGGCTTAAACATCACACACTAAGCTTCATTCTAACACTAAAAGTGTTAAATAGTTGAAGTTGACTTATTATTTTCAAGCTTAATTTTCTCCTTAGTGTGTGATGCTTAAGAGTGGCATAACTCTAAGGTGTGGAATATATGGTATTTCATAAATGTCAATTCTATTTCTTGAGTTTAAAAAAATGAATTGATTTATGTAAGTTCACTGTAGATATTTAATGAAACCTTAGCCTTTATGACATACAAAGGAAATTTTTTGAGTTTAGAGATATTGAAGTGCTTAAGTTATAAGATGAACCTCCCAAAATTATATTAAAAAATTATATATTTTTAAGCATTCAATATAGTAAAACCAAAAATAAATAAAGAGAAATGAAAGAACATGAACTGTTAAATCTATCAAACCAATCTTTTGATGTTATTAATGATCAAACCATTTCTCCTATATTGGTGAAGTTTAATGGCTCACAAAAAGTGCACTAGGGATCAAGTCTTGCTGAGTGTAAGACTCTCACATCATAAGGGTTAAGGCTAGGATTGCGCCCCAATTGAATTTGACAATGTGGATGACCCTCAATCCTTGGATGTACATTGAAGAAGTGTATGTGTTGATGCATATTAGATTCTTAAACCCTCCACCAAAAATAAAACAAAAAAATAATTAAAATGACATGTAGAATGTGCCTTCTTTATTTAATATTTTGTTTTCTTCATCATACCTACGACTTTGACTATTTAACACTTTTAGCTTAGAAATTAAGCTTTAGTGTGTGATGTTTAAGTTGGTCGTAAGGGGACTCTAATTGCCACATAAAATGAATCAGAAGTTGGAAAGAGGTGAGGTTGAAGAATCTAAGATTTCATATGCCACAATGGATAAACTACTTTGCATTTATTCATATCTCAACGATGGATTTCAATATGATCATTTCTGCAATAATCATTCGAATTTCATTATTTTTTGGGTTTCTCTCCCTCTTTTTTTTTTTTTGATGGAGGGTTCAAACCTATGAGGCAGCCCAGCGAGGCACGAAGCTTGCGAGCTACCAACCAGCGAAGGCCACCATTAACTTTTAGGTACTCGATACGGGCCCACATGTGCCTGCATACTAAACACCTCTTCGGCTAAGAGCCAAGGACTGAGTAGCATCCACACTACCAAATTTTCCCAGGGCATGATCTTGGCCTCATCCCTTATGATGTCTATGGGCCTTGTACTCAGCAAGACTTGATCCTTGGTGGGCTCTTTGTGAGCCATTCAACTTCACCAATAGACCAAGGGCCCGTTAAAAAATTGGGAGAATATCATGGCCAAGTTGGATACAATTGTTTAATTATGTGTTGTCTATGATGTTACACAAATGTCATATCAGTTATCAGTTAGAGTCTACCAAGCTTAGATGGTCAGCAAGACAAAAGATAAAGTTTACCGTGTTTAGAAGGTTAGAAAAGAAAGTTTATAGTGTCTACCTAGCATTCTTAGGCTTTACCTTGCATAGGCAGTTGTTACCGAGCTTTCAAGTTTACTAAAGGAAATTTAGTTGTTATCGAGCTCACTTGGTCATCAAGAGAAAATAGTATAGGGAACAGTTCTAACCGAGCTTTCAAGGACAATGAAGGAAATATAGGTCTTACCGAGTTCACTCGGTAGCCAAAGGATTTCACAAAAATTGTAGTGTTAATCAAGTTGAGACAGTTAACTCAAGAAATTATTTCTGGATACATTATTTACCGAGCAGGTTCAGCCAATTAAGGATTCCATTACTTTGTAAAATAAAGTTTATTTGATATTTGTAGCTGACTGATATATGGTTTATTGGTAAATGCCACTTGTGAATGAGCCAACTTGATAATCTGAATTGTATATACAAAGAGGTCAAGTTGCAAATTCTAAGGGGAAGTGATGGATTTGATGGAATGCGGATAAGAAGAAAGACTAATTAATGTGAAACTGGATTTTGAAGGATGACCAGAGATCATTGAGGAGCAACAAAGCTATACTTGATCGAAAGGATCTAATAGTGCAGAATAGAGATCTGTAATCAAAAAATTTAGTTGCATCTTATTCAGGTCAATTCATTGTTACTTTCTAACCATTGTAGTAGTGATTTCAAAATCTCTTAACAGAGTTGGTTTAACAACCATTTTGTAAATCCTCTAACAAGGTGACAGTTTAGTTGAATTGTTCTAAAGACCTCTAGCAAGACCACTCCTAATAGGGTGATTAAATCTCTAATAGGGTCACACCTAATAGTGTGTATTGTAACCTTTAACATGGTTGGCTCCTAACAGGGCTCACTTTAGAAGAGTGAAAATTGGTAGCTAGTTACTTGGTGGTTTTTTCCATATTAGGTTTCCACATTAAATCTAGTGTCTCTTGTGTTCATTTTATTTACTTTTGCATGCATATTAATAATTATAAATGCTAGATGATTAGTAACAAGTTAATCTACCAATTTATAGCATTCTTACAATGTTTACTAAGTATCAACAATGACTAGTTGTTTAAGACATCTAAGGGATCTATGGATTTTTTTTTGTGGTAACTAATTCACCCCCCTCTTAGTTACTTCCATCTATAATTCCAAAAATTGGTATGAGAGAATTTGGTGCTTGTAGGAAAAGATTTCAAGGATCTAAGCCAAAGGTCGGGATGTCTTATAAGAGGGAAATTCTAAGACTTAATAGGGACAACTTCTCAGCATGGCAAGGGTTGATGAGACTTCATCTAGCTTTTATTGGTGATACAAGACTGAAGTACCTTGATGAAAAATATGTAGAACCTGATGGTACTTTATCTATCAATGATATTGGTGAAAAGAAGACCCACAACAACATGATGATAGATATAGCATCTGCTCTGAGTTATGAAGAATTTGATGACATCAAGGATTGCAAAAGTACCTTTGAAATGTGAAACAAGCCAAAAGAGATCTATGGAGGAGATGATAATGTGAGAAGAGCCAAAGAAAAAATTTTGAGAGGACAATTTGATCAAATGAGGATGAGAGAGGATGAAAACATTGCAAAATATGTTGAAAATTTCAAAGCATGTGTTCATGCAATCAAGGCATTTGGAGGAGATATCAAGGAGGAGACAGTTATAAGTAAAGTTTTTAAAACTTTACTTCCTATTTATGAAATTAGAGTCTCTGCAATTCAAGAAAGAAGATGTGAAGCAAATCATAAGATAAATTTAGAGGCAATAGTTAGAAGATTGACTACATTTGAGCTAGAAAACTATGATAATTATGTTCTAGTTGCCACAAACATTGAATCAACATTTGAAGCCAAGCTTTCACTCAAAGAAAAAGGCAAGAAGATAAAAGATCCTCAATCAGATAGTGATGAAGAATTTGAACAGAGTTCAGACAGTGATCTTGAGGTAGTTGAAGCTCTGCTAGCAAAGAAATATTCAAGAGGCAAAGGAAAATACAAAGGTAAGGTTCCTCTAATCTATTTTTCTTGTGAAGAAATTGGACACATTTCTGCTAGGTGCCCAGATAAGTAGAACAAGGATGAGAAGAAAGGTCACAAGTGCAATGACAAGAAAAAATTCAAATCATTCAAGGATAAAGGTAAGAAAACATGTTTCATGGCTAAAAATTCTAATGATTCTAATGATGAAGAAGAAGATGAAATTGTTTACATAGCTGTAAAGGATGAATATGATAATGATAAAGAAATGGCACTCATTTCTCATGTGAGCAAAAATGATACATGGATTATAGATAGTGGTTGTTCTCATCACATGATTGGTGATAAACCTAAGTTTGATCACTTTGAAGACTCTGATGGTGGCAGTGTAAGATTTGGTAACAATGAACCTTGTTGTATAAGAGGAAAAGGAAGAATCTCACTAACCAAGGAACTTGTATGTGATAATGCATATTGGGTAGAAGGACTAAAGCACAATTTTCTAAGTGTGGCATAGCTACTCAATAACGGATTCGAAGTGGAAGTTATGCATAGAAAATAAAGACTATTGGAGGGCAAAGGAAAGCTAATTGGATCAGGAACTCAAACAAAAATGTAACTTGTTTTATCTTGAACTTGGTGAATGTTCATGTTTTGTTGCTCAAGTTGAAGAAATTTGGTTATGGAATAGGAGGTTATGTCATGTAAACTTTGAAAACTTTGTAAAGATAAGTAAATTCAAAAAAGAAAGAGGCATTCCTAACATCAAGAAACCTAAGGTTAGTCTATGCAAGAATTGTCAAATTGGCAAGATGGGAAAGATTAGTTTTAAAAGCAAGAACTATGAGTCTGAATTTTTTTAAGAAATTGTGCATACTGATTTATGTGGACCTATTGGCATTGAAAGTTATACTGGTGAAAAATTATTCATTCTTTTTGTTGATGATTATTCAAGAATGATGACTATCATGTACCTAAGAGAGAAATCAAAAGCATTTGAAAAATTCAAATAGTATTTGGCTGGACTAGAAAAGGAAATAGACAAAAGACTAAAATGTTTAAAGTCTGATAGAGGTGGTGAATTCATTTCACATGAGCTCAATAACTTTTGCATTGAAAGGGGAATCAAAAGACAAGTTTCAGCAACTAGAACTCATGAACAAAATGGAATAGTTGAAATAAGTAACAGATCTACCATGGACTATGCAAGAACCTTAATGAATGAGAAGAACTTTGCTATCAAATACTAGAAGGAAGCTATCAGCATTGCAGTTCATACCTTGAACCAAGTATAACTGAAAAATGACTCATTCAAAACTCCTTATGAGTTATGGTATGGCTACAAACCTAATGTAAGTTACCTAAAAGTATTTGGAAGCAAATGTTACATTTTGAAAGAATCTAGAAAAAGTAAATTTGATGTAAAGGGTGATGAAGGAATATTTTTGGGATATTCTTGCAAAAGTAAAGCATATAAATGTTTGAATCTATCTACTCACAAAGTCATAGAAAGTGCACATGTGAAAGTTGATGAGTTTGTAGAAAGAACTGAAGAAGAAAGCAAAAGGGAACTTGAAGACTATAGGAGGTTTGTTTACATTGAACCTGATACAATGCCAAATACACCTATTAATGAGGAATCTTCAACTCCAGAGTCTTCAGTAACCGAGTCGTAGGAAGTTCAAACTAAGCTAATACCTACTGAGTTGCAAGAACCCAAGTTGCAAACAAAAGCTACCGAATCAACATCTACCGAGCCCGAGCAACTAGAACTAGAACCAGAAGTTGAGACACAAAAGGATAACAATGCATGTCATTCAAAAGGAAAGGAGCTTGTGTTAGTCGAGTATGTCAGGAAACATTATGCAACAAATCATATCATTGGAGATAAATTAGAAGGAATAATGACAAGAAGTAAGTTGAAAGGCACTTGTTGACTTGCTGATTTTGAACCTAGAAATGTCAAAGATGCATTAGAAAATGAAAGTTGGATTGAATCTATGAACAAAGAGATAGAAAAAATAGAGAAAAACAAAACATGGACTCTTGTACCTAGACCTAAAGACAAAAATGTGATTGGAACTAAGTGGGTATTTAGAAACAAGTTAAATGAAGATGGTAAGTTGTCAATGAATAAAGTTAGACTGGTATGCAAAGGATACTCTCAAGAAGAAGGTGTAGACTATGGAGAGACTTTTTTTCCTATTGCAAGTTTGGAAGGTGTCAGAACCTTACTTGTGTATTATGCATACAAAGGATTCAAAGTTTATCAGATGGATGTCAAGTCAACATTTCTCAATGGCATATTGGATGAAGAGGTTTACATTGAATAGCCTGAAGGTTTTGTTGATCCAGACAAGAAGGACATGGTCTGCAAATTGTATAAAGCATTATATGGTCTGAAACAAGCCCCTAGAGCATGGTATGAAGGATTGCATAACTATCTTATTCAAATTGGTTTTCAAAGAACTAATGATAATAGTAGCTTGTAAATCAAGGAAGGTCCAGATAATAAGATTGTTTTGGTAGAAATATTTGTAGATGGTACTTTGTTCACAGGAAATGATGATTGTTGCAAAGAATTTTTAGAACAGATGAACAAGGAATTTGAAATGTCAATGTTTGGTGAAATCAAATTCTTTGTTGGTCTTCAAATTCAACAGAATAAGAATGTCATCTACATCACTCAATCCAAATACATCAAGGAGATACTAAAATTTTTTGGAATGGAAGACTGCAAATGAGTTTGAACTCCTATGTGTACTGGATTGGAACTTACCAAGGATGATGAATCAAAGGAAGTGGATCAGACATTGTATAGGTCTATGATTGGAAAGTTGTAGTATGTAGTCCACACAGGACTAGACATTTCCCTTGTAGTAGGAAATGTAGCAAGATTCTCAGCAAAACCAAAAGAAAATCACCTGATGGAAATCAAAAGGATCATGAGATATTTAAAAGGAACCAAAGACTATGGATTATGGTATAAAGTTGGAGGAAATCTAGATTTAAAAGTGTTCACCAATGTCGATCGGGTAGGGAATGTTGATGACAGAAAGAGTACAAGTGGATGAGCTTTCTTTCTTGGAAAGAGGTTGGTTTCTTGGACAAGTAACAAGAAAAATTGTACATCCTAGTCCACAATAGAGGTTGAACATGTTGTAGCAACAGTAAACTACTCAAACATTGTGTGGTTCAAAAAATTATTGGAAGGTATGAAGCAAGAAAACAAAGAACTTGTTGTTATGTTTTGTGACAACACAAGTGCAATTAACATATCCAAGAATCTAGCAATGCATTCAAAAACCAAGCATATTTCTATAAAGTATCACTTTGTTACAGAATTGGTACAAGAAAAGGAAATCATATTGGAATACATTCATACAAAGGAACAAATTGCTGACATAGTCACAAAGCCTTTACCTAAGGATGCATTCTTGTATCTAAGAGGTAAGTTAGGGGTCATTCCCCTATCTGAAGCTCACTAAAATATAGTTTTAGTGATGCATCAACAAGAATAGAATTGAAGATCTATTAGTTGATGTAGCACAGTAATGAAGACATTGCATATGAATTACATCAGGTACAATACTATTCATTTGATTTGTATTGTCTTTGGCATGTGTTGTCAAAGAGGGAGAGTATACTATCATATCTTTCTAAAATTTGCAAGAAAAAGGGAGCTTGTGTAAGAGGGAGAGATTATTATGAAAGAGGGAGATTATTGTCTATGGGAAGTTTGCTATAAGAGGAAGAAGTATTCTATTAGAAAAAACTTGTTTTCAAATTTCATTCTGTGATGATATGTTGTGTTGCCATTACTGCCAAAGAGGGAGGTTGTTGGATATAATTGTTCAATTGTGTGTTGTCTTTGATGTTACACAAAATGTCATATCAGTTATCAATTAGAGTCTACCAAGATTAGATGGCCAACAAGGCAAAAGACAAAGTTTACTGAGTTCAGAAGGTTAGCAAAGAAGGTTTACAGTGTCTACTGAGCATTCTCAAGCTTTACCTTGCACAAGCAGTTGTTACTAAGATTTCAAGGTTAGCAAAGGAAATTTAGTTGTTACCGAGATCACTTGGTCATCAAGAGAAAATAGTACAGGGAACAGTTCTAACCAAGCTTTCATGGACAATGAAGGAAATATAGGTCTTATCGAGTTCACTCGGTAGCCAAAGGATTTCACAAAAATTGTAGTGTTAAATGAGTTGAGATAGTTAACTCAAGAAATTATTTCTAGATGTAGTATTTACCGAGTAGGGTCGTCCAATGAAGGATTCCATTACTTTGTGAAATAAAGTTTATTTGATATTTGTAGCCGTATGATATATGGTTTATTTGTAAATTTGATTTGTGAATGAGCTAACTTGATAATCTGAATGGTATATACAAGAGGTCAAGTTGCGAATTCTAAGGGGAAGTGATGGATTTGATGGAATGCGAATAAGAAAGAAGAATGATTAATGTGAAAGTGAATTTTGAAGGATGATCAAAGATCATAGAGGAGCAACAATGCTATACTTTATTGAAAGGATCGAATAGTGTAGAATAGAGATTTGTAATTAGTGAATTCAGTTGCATCTTATTCAACTCAATTCATTGTTACTTTCTAAGCATTGTAGCAGTGATTTCAAAATCTCTTAACAAAGTTGGTTTAATAGCCATTTTGTAAATCCTCTAACAAGGTGACAGTTTAGTTGAATTGTTCTAAAGACCTCTAGCAAGGCCACTCCTAACAGGGTGATTAAATCCTCTAATAGGGTCACACCTAATAGAGTGTATTGTAACCTTTAACAGGGTTGGCTCCTAATAGGGCTCGCTTCAGAAGAGTGAAAATTGGTAGCTAGTTAATTGGTGGTTTTTCCCATGTTGGGTTTCCACATCAAATTTGGTGTCTCTTGTGTTCATTTTATTTACTTTTGCATGCATATTAATAATTATAAATGCTAGATGATTAGTAACAAATTAATCTACCAAGTTACAACATTCTTACAGTGTTTACCGAGTATCAGCAATAACTAGTTGTTTAAGACATCTAAGGGATTTATGGATTTGTTTTTGTAGTAACTGATTCAGCCCCCTCTCAGTTACTCCATCTATAATCCCAATAGGCCAGTTCTATTCCCATAGGGAACATGGACCAATAATTTTTTTGATGTTGGGTTCTCTTGATGTTGTCATCCCATCTTCCTCTACGGTGGCAAAGCAATTTCTAAAAACACATGACTAGAACTTTGTACATAGGTCACTTATTGGTGCTGTCAAATATATTGTGTTTTCTTCACACAATGCTCACTGGTGAGAGATGAGAAAACTATGTACATTAAAGATGTTGGTGCCATCGATGTGGGAGAAGAGTGAGGAAGGGAGAGTGGACCACTAGTGTTGGGTCTTATTTGGCCTTATAAATAAATGGGTCATAAGGCATGATACTTTTTCAAGGCATTTCAAAGAGGGTCACAAGTAAAGTAGGCTTAATTCTAGAGGAACTATTTGGTTTAGTACATTTGAGGTTGAATATTGATGGATAATTGACATCCCAAGAAGTGATATGCTTCATGTCTAAGAGAATCAATAGATGTATTGAGTACTGAGTTTTCCATTCATTCTCATGATATATGAGATTTTGTAAACTATTTCTCATGAAACACAAATTAATGTGTTTGACTAAAAATATTTTTGATAGCAATATCACAATCATATTCAATGATGTGACCCCCAAACTTGTAAGTAGGGAAATTGCCAAGAAGTATACTCTAAAAATTTAGGATTGATTCGAAACTTCCACATAATATTTTAGAAAGCATGACGTTATGATGCCCAAAGTCATGATATCCTCTCTCCTTATATAGCCCATCTAAATTAAATATTTCTACTCTTGGTTTCCTTCATAAAATAATAGTCTATATTTGTTAAAAGTATTTAAGAATTTCTATTATTTAATCTAATTTAGCTCTGACATTATTTTCTATTAATAATACACATCTTAATTAATATATCCATATGTTTATAGGTAATTTTCAATGGTTTATTGATACATCATCAATTACATCAGAATGACCTAAATGAGTGAATTACTGAGAAAGCCAAGTATGATGAAGAAATTACAAGAGGAAACCAATTCTATAGCAAAAGAAAGATGCATAAATAAAAAATTATGATATTTTAAGAATGAAATAATTGCATTGTGTGGTAAAATAGATCTTAATGTTATATTCACCAGTTCGTTTACTCATCCCTCGTGAATCTAGAGAAGATTGTGTTGTCAATGGATGTAATTATGAATAGTTGATACCAAAGAAAACAAGGATTATAGTTAATTCTTGGACTATAGTAAGAGATATAAGATTAATGAAAGAACACTTGGAATTTAGGTCTGAGAGATTTGAGGATGAAAAGCTTGATATGATCAAGGATCAAGAGCTAACCACAATTTCTTTTTGGGATAGGAAGAAGAGGTTGTGTTTGTACTTCCTTAGGCATTGTGGTTGTTCAAGTTGCATTAACACATCTCTTTCAATAAATTGTTTGGAGAAATGAAGATGAGATAGATATAAATGAATCTTTTGGAGAAAATATTCCTAAAGACAAACATCTATTTGGTATTCCCACTTAGAAATAAGTCTAAATGAGTTTGATTCCTCAAGATATAATTTCTACAATTTCACTCAAAATATGTGATTGATTAAATTTGTAAATGAATATTCATGTTATTGTTGAATGAATAGAAAAAATTATTGTAGTGTATTGATACACTTAAGGAATTAAGCTAATTCAAATTATATTGGCTCATTTTATATTCATTTTAGCTAAATTGACATGGTTCAACATATAATAACTTTTCTTACATTCCATGTTTCTAAATAAAATTTATTTATTTATTCTTTTGTGTGAGAACTTAAATGAGCATGAATATAATACTTACCAAGTTCATCAAAGTGACACAATATTAATATAATCAAATACAATTAGTTTAATGTATTTTTCAAATTTTTATATCTTTCTTTTTAGTGTTAGTTTTGATCTTTTATAATGTAGAGAATGTATTGTTTCAATTATATTAAATTATAAGAAAACAATTTAATACAATTATAATCTAACTATATTTAATTAATAAGATCAACATAAATCATACCTAATATAATGATATTGAAATATATCACTAGATATAACATAAGAATTCACAAATATATATTATTTTAATTTAAAAATGAAAATAATTTTCTAATTTCATATATTATTATATGGATCTATATCTCTGTAGAACCTATTTTACCTTTAAACAAAAATATGTTATGAATTCAACAACAAATAAAGTAGTATATCATTATATACAATCAATATAGTATTTTACAATGAAAGCTCATAATAACACATAAAATGGAGAATAAGTGACTTGTATATTAGATGGAGTAAACATAGTGATCAATAGAAGTCATGAAAAAGTAATCATTAGGAAAATGTCTTAGGAAATTACAAGAGTTGTATCGTTGTTTATTTTAGAAATTATTGTTCTTTAAGGTTGTTGCAATGCCTTGAGGTTGGGTTGTTTTCTTTCTGTGAGATAAGTAGTACTTTGATTTACAAAAAATATTTTTTTTGAATATTGATATATGTTCAAGTTTCTAGTAGTAGCTACTGTCCAAAATAATTGTACAAGAAAGTAGTTGAGCTTTTATGATCACTCAATCATGTTCTAAGACAAAAATAGTAATTTTTATACTAAATATGTTAAAATGGGGAATTTATAAAAGGATTCCAAATCACAATAGAATATAGTACATAATAAATTTACCCTATACTAAATAGGGATGATTTTTCGCATTCCTATATATATCTTAAATACACACTCTGAATATGATGAATATTTGTTACACAAAAAGCATCACAAAACACAATAAACATCTATATGAAAAACAAGGTAGACATACCCTAGCTATACCCATATCTGATTTTAAAATCTAATTGATAATAAATCCTTGTTTTCAAATTATAAAATTTGGACAACTGATAATAAATAAATATTTTTGCTAGATTGCATATGCTCTTATTCTTATAAAATTAGAGAACGGATAATATGAAATGTTCCCACACTATAACTTTTCAAAGAAAATCTTCTAATCTAAATTGATCACATAATATATTATATTAATCCACATCTATATTTTATAGAAAGTTTTATAGACTAGCATTAATTTGTTTAATATATGAGATGGAGCAATACATTACAATCCATGAAGAGTAAGTTTTGGATGCTCTCTAACCAAAAAAAAATTACAAAAATAAACATTGTTAGATTAAGAAGTGTATCAATGAAACCAATAAAATCTCGAGAGGGAAATTTAGAAATAATAGAATTAGCATTTTTGAAGAAATAGGAAAAAAAATGAATTTATAAAATTTAACTAACTTTTATCAAATATAACCACGAATTCATCTAGAATTGCATATCACCCATGCTTCTCGAGTCATGATTATCAAGCATGATTGTGAAATATAAAGTTTTCGTCTTTGTCAATATTATTAATGTGTGTTGAAACTAAGACAAGAAGCAATCCTTGTCAGTCTATCCACCACAAAAACTATTGATTTATAAGAGAGTAAAATAAATAAATGGTATCCATTATATTTTTATCTTTTTTGGTGGATAGGATTGAGATAACACTATCTAAATTAAATTGTTTATTATAATTAATTTCAAAATGGTAGATATGAGTTGCCAATAAGTAGTTAACCTTATAGTCTTCAACTAGAAGATGAATCTTTGAAATCTAGTTAGCGATCTCCAACTCTACAAAGGATGTGTAAGCTTTCAATTGTAAGTGATCGGAGTAATATCATCTCCACGTCTTAGAATACTTACAAAACTAGAAACCATTAATCATTGATCAATCCAATTTTGGACACCTAAAGCTACCCATTCCTGATATTTTCAGATGGATTATAATAAAATGACATTTAAAACTAGGGAAACTTTAAATCTTTTCATCTTTGTATTCTATTCCATGGAACACAAAAAATGTATGATGCTCACATGGGTCATTCGTAAAGTGCTTCAAACATTTACATGCAATCCATAAACTTATAGCCCCTAGAAAACTAGATCTTAGGACCTACAAATATTAGATACCATATGAAGGAACATTAAAATATAGAGCTCCCTCATTTTTAGATTAGATTAATAGAATGGGATTCAAGGAATTCATAGTGGAAAAAATATGGTGCATCATTTGAAAATAATTTCATAGTTGAGACACTTTTTGCTAGTGAATATATCCTAATAACTATTGAATTTATGGTTCGAGGTAATTTCAGTGCTTGTTAAGCATGCCCTCAACATGCTTTCACCTAATCACCACATGGCTCAACAATATTGACACCATCTCTATATGCAAGGACTATTGATATGGTGAAGGCCAACAATCACATTATCTTTCCCTCCAATAAGTGTCTCTTGGTTTTATGAAACCTTTCATATGTAATATTATTGGAGCCTATTTATATGCTACTACTGTTCATTTTTAATTATCTTTCATACATTAATCTAATACTCTGCAGTCTGGACATAGCCACTATTATGGTGAACCAGCATAAATTTGGCATTGTGTATTTTTGTATTGCAACTACTTTTATTTCCTTATTTTTTAAATCCTTTAAATTGTTTTTAGAGAACATGGTGTGCAGACTGGAAATTGGTGTTGAATTTCTAGAAAGATGGAGGATATGAAAATAGATAAATTCATAGGAAAGAACTACAACTTGTGGAATGTCCAGATGCGCTCTTTGTTGGTTAAGCAAGACTTATTAGTCAGAATTGAAGGAAAGTCTAAGAAACTAGCTACAATGTTGAATGAAGATTGGCAATAGATGGATGAGAAGGTGGTGGCATCAATTTTTCTCTCACTATCACAAAATGTCTTGTCCAATGTCTCAAATGAGAAGAAAATGAAAGAAGTTTGGGACAAACTTTAGAGTATGTATCAAATGGCATCAACTGCAAACAAAATCTTCATTATGAAGAGGATCTACAAACTGAAAATGAAGGAAGGGACTACAATGTCAAATCATATAAATGACAAGCAACCTCGATTGGTAGGTCTCAAGCTAATGAAGCCAAAGCCATCATCTTGTTATGTTCTTTACCTGACAGTTAGGATTCCATAGTTATTTCTATAAGCACTTCAAGCTCCACAAAGTCAAAGTTGGCCTATGATGAACTTATTTCCACCTTACTAAGGTAGGACATGAGAAGAAGTAAGAAAGACTCCTCATCCGATGATGCTCTCACCATGGTCAACATTGAGCAAATGGGAAGAAGCCACCATAGAAGTAATAACCATTACAATCAAAGGAAATCTAGATCACCCAAATATTCAAGATCAAGAGGTAGGAATGGAGAATGTTGGTTTTGTGGTAAGCCTAACCACACAAAGAGAAATTGTTAGGCTTACAAGAAAGCACAAGAAAAAGTGAGAAATATTGAAGCAAATATAGCTGATGAGAAAGATGAAACTATTTTAATTCTTTCTACAAGTGACTCAAAATCAGATTCTTGGGTGATAGATTCTAGAGCCTCCTTCCATGCCACTTCATGTATGGATTGTTTCAAAAATTACCATGAAAGACAATTTAGAGAGGTATTTCTTGGAGACAACAAATCTTGTGAAATAGTTGGCAAAGGTGACATTTTGTTATAGCTAGAAGATAGAGGACAATGGTTGTTAAGTTCCCAAATTAAGGTGAAATCTAATTTCTATTAGTCAAATTTTTGCACAAGGATATTATCCATCCTTGCATCCAAATACTTGGAAAGTCACCAAGGGTTTAGGGATCATTTCCAACGGAAATAAAGTTGGTAATCTTTACTTTCTCAAAAAGCCTACTAAAGTAGGGGCTATTATGATAGTCATGGGCAGCATTACAACACTTTGGCATCAAAGGTTAGGCCACATGAGCAAAAAGGGCCTTGAGGTAATGCTCAAAAGGGATCAACTACCTAGTCTCCAATCAACAATCTTGGAGTTTTGTGAACATTTCCTTTATGGAAAGAAAAAGCAAGTTAGCTTCTTGAAAGATAGATATGATTTGAAGGAAAAGCCATTGGAACTTGTATATTTAGATGTCTTTGGTCCCATTGAGGTAAGTTCCTTAGGAGGTGCAAAGTTTTTTGTTACTTTCCTTGATGATTGTACTAGGAAAGCATGGATATATATGATGGCCAGTAAATCTAAAGTATTTTCTAAGTTCAAACTTTTTAAAGCTCTTGTTTAAAACCAAAGAAGTCACAAGATTAAATGCTTGAAAATGGATAATGAAGGTGAGTTTTGTTCAATGAACTTCGACAATTATTGTGCAGATAATGGTATTCATAGGGTGAAATTTGTCTCCTATAGCCCTCAAGAAAATGGGGTAGTGGAAAGAATCAACTAAACTATAATGGAGAAAGTTTGGTGTGTTCTTTCAAATGTAGGTTTGGGAAAAGAATTCTTGGCTAACGCATGTAATAGAACCATATATCTAATTAATGAGAGTCCTTCTTCAAGGTTGAACTTTGGAATTCCAAAAGAGAAATGACAAGGTAGAAGAGTTTCATACTCTCATCTTAGAATATTCAGTTGTCAGGCTTTCGTACATGTATCCAAAGAAAAAGAAGCAAGTTGGATCCTAAATCTAAGCCTTGAATATTTGTTAGATATAGAGAGGATCAGTTTGGCTTTAGACTATGGAGTCTAACTAATGAGTAAATTATTAGAAGTAGAGATGTAGTTTTTAAGGAGAAAATATTTCCTCATTCCAAAAATGAGATTCCTACCATAGAATACATCCCTCTACTTGATATGATGAACAATGGCTCAAACTCTCAGCATGGTAATATGCAGTTGCTGTATCCTACAAATAATTTCTCTCCTACATTTGTTCTTGTCCCTACCACTGTCTCTTCCTTAGAGGACACATGGCATACTAAGGTAGAAGATTCCCTCTTCATCTCAAGAAATAATGACAATGAAAGTGTAAACATAGAACAGTTTACCAACATGAATAAATTAGATGCTGGGCCTCTCTCTTCAAAACCTCAGGTTTGTTCTAGTGAAACAGAACACATTCAATGCCAAGTTAGAAGCCAAGGTAGTTGCAAAGGAATAAGGCATGATAACAAATCACTAGAGGATAGACATGGGACTGAGAACTCCACCCATTGTAGCCAAGAAGACTTTTTTCATGTCCATGACATTGAGGGAAGCCAACGGGAACAATCACTTAATCATCAGTCCACCTACAAACATTCGCAACCAATAGTGAATAGCACTGGCTATGAAGACTTTGCTAAGTTTAGCACCTAATTTGGGCATGGAACTGTCAATCCACACATTGTAGAAGCTAATCCACAACATGTCAATGTGTATGTTGTCAAATTTATTTCATAATTTGTAGTTAATCCATAGGGAAATTACAATGAACATGTACAAACTCCCCTTGATAGCATGTATACTCACCATAGTGGATTGCAATTAGTCAATGCTGAGTCATTGTTCCAAGGGCTAACAAATGTTACTAGCTCCCATGACATTGTGAAATTTTATAGGGCACAAGATATGTGATTCATCTCCATGGATGTTCCTCCATCCACATAGACTAACCATCAAGACATTACCCTCAACAGAACAAGAGGTTCTTTTACCTCACACTGTGAATTAGAAATAGATGGTCTTTCACTACAAGCTTACAAAAATCCTTTAATGGGCCAAATATTAGCCAAAAAAATGCCAGGTAGAATTCACAGGGAAATATGGACATATCACTTCATATTCATGAGTATTCTGAAATAGAGAGTTAGGGAATGCATAAAATCCAGTCATAATAGTAAAGAGGGAGTTAACAATTTGAATGGGAAAACCTCTATCCTTGGTTCTCCATTTGAATTAATTCAAGCTCAAATAGAGAATGTTGAAAATCATTTAGGAAGATCTAATAGAGAAAGGAGAATGCTAATTAAATTTTCAAATTATGAATTGTTATTTGTTGAAGATGCAAAGCCTTCACTTTTGGTTTCTGAATTCTCTAAACCAACCGCTTATAAATCTGCCCTCAAAGATGTAAACAGTGAAAAATGGCAAGTTGCGATGTGTGAAGAAATGGATTCTTCACTCAAGAATCAAACTTAGGATTTCGTCTATCTTCCACCAAATTGAAGACAACTCAGGAACAAGTGGGTATATCATGTGAAAGAGGAAGCAAAAGGCAACGACCACTTCAAAGCTAGATTGGTGATGAAGAGATTCGATCAAGAAAAAGGGATAGATTTCAATGAAATCATCTCACCTATTGTCAAGATGACAACTATCCGAACTATTTTGGGATAAGCAGCAGCTTGGGATCTTGAGTTAGAACAACTTGATGTGAAAACCACATTCCTACATGGTGATGTAGAAGAGGAACTATACATCGAGTAGCCTCAAGGGTTTGTAAAGAAGGGACATGAACATCTTTATTATAGATTAAATTGGAGCTTGTATGGCCTCAAACAAGCCTCAAGATAGTGGTATGTAAAATTTGATTGCTTCATGGCTGAACATAATTTCAAAAGATGTGGATAAGATCCATGTGTCTACTTCAAGAAACTTCTGAGTGCTATTTTTTTCATCCTTCTTCTTTATGTAGATGACATATTAGTAGTTGGCACAAATAAAAGAATAGTTAATGAGTTGAAGGATAAATTGGTAAGAAAATTTGCAATGAAAGACTTAGGGGCATCCAAAAAGATTCTTGGCATGATGATCTCAAGGGATAGGAAAAAGAGGGAAATCACTTTGTCTTTCTAGTCATTTTTCGATTGAGTTCTGAATTATGTCTAGAAACACAAGAGGAAAAAGAATTCATGGAGAAAATTCCTTACAAATTAGCAATTGGTAGCATTATGTATGCTATGGTTTCTACTTGCCCTGAAATTGCTCATGTGGTGGGAGTTGTGAGCAAGTTCATGAGCAATCTTAGAAAAGCTCATTGGGAAGCTATCAAAGGGATATTAAGGTATCCAAAAGGCACTTCAAATTATGTCTTATATTTTGGAGGAAAAAAAGTTTAGCTATAAGGTCACATAGATTTTGATCTTACTAGAGACTTGGATAAACTAAGGTCTACCACTAGTTATATGTTCACGTTTTCTAGAGCTAAGATTAGTTGGGCTTCATGGTTACAACATTGCATTGCTATTTCTTTAGTTGAGGCTAAATATTTAGCTCTTTTCGAAGGTGCAAGGGAAATGATTTTCTTTAGCAATTGCTTGTTGACTTGAAAGTTCATCAAAGTGAATATAATAAATTTTTTGATAGTTGCAACATGATCTTCATGACACATAACCACTCATCACAACATCGCTCCAAGCACATTAACACACATGCTCACTTTGTTCACCATGCAGTCGAAGAGGGCAAGCTGAAAGTTGTCAAGATTGACACCAAGATATATTTGACTGATATATTCACAAAGGTTGGTGCCAAAGAGATAAAGAAAAGACAATTCATTCTTTGAGTAGGGTATTGGGTGATCAGTTGTAGCCTTGGTTATCCTTTAGGTGGCAGTTTTTTGATATGGTGAAGGCCAACAGTCACATTATATTTCCCTCTAATAACTATGCCTCTTTGTTTTATGAGACCTTTCATATGTAATATTATTGGAGCCTATTTATATGCTTCTCATGTTCATTTGTAATTATATTCTATACATTAATCTAATACTCTACAGTCAAGACATAGCCACTATTATGGTGAACAAGGATAAATCTTGTGTTGCGTACTTTTGTATTGCATCTAATTTTATTTCTCTATTTTTAAATCCTTTCAAGGACTTATAATTTACACAAGTGAACCTTAACTTGCCAATCAAACAAGACTGTTTATACATGCAAGTTTACAATCAAATAGGTGTCACAATTTGCACAAATGTGCTACCCAACATTTTCACTTTGATAATCATCCCTTCTCTTACATTGAAACCTATGAAGCTTCTAATTTTGCCAAAGAAAATGTGCCAATGTCTATATTTTACACGCAAATGTTAAAAGTTGGTCATCTCTCTTTACAAACATTAGAGATTTACATAGCTAAATGAAAATAAAACAATGTTATTGACAACAAGAAAAAATGAATAATCACAATATAAAGTTTAACCTTGAACAAGAGTTCTCTACTTGCATTGAGGTGTTAAGTTTAATTTCCATTCTAGTTGATTTTGTCCCTAAAGGCCTTGAGTGGACTTTTCCTATATTAGGGTCTTATCATGTATTTATATAATTTCATCTTAGGTTCAATATTTAAATTTTTCATTCCTCATCTCTCAATCTTTAAAATGGGAGTAGATGTGAGATGGACCATTGTGTGCTACATCTTTAACTTGAAGTGGTGAATACTGACTGGTAGGACTAATGCTAAATGCCACAATAATGATGTGGCATTGCCAAATACATTGCATTTTCTCCACATGGTGTCCAGTAGGGAGAGATGAGAAAACTATGCACATTGGAGCTGCTAAATTCAAATAAAATTGTGTCTTTCAAGGGCGATGGTGTCATTGATGTGGGAGAAGAGTGAGGAGCAGAGAATGGACCTAACTATTGGGTCTAGTTTTGCTTTATAAATGAATGGTTCATAAGACATGTTACTTATTCAAGCTTTTTTTAAAAGGGTCATAAGTAAAGTGGGCTTAATCTCGAAGGAACTCTTTAGTTTAATACACTTGAGGTAGAGTATTACAAGATGACTTATATCCCAGCAAGTCATATGCTTCATCTCTAAGAGCATCTCCTAGATGAAATGAGTACTAAGTGTTCCATTCATTCTCATGATATATAAGATCTTCAAACATGAGTTAACAAGTTTGACTAAAAATATTTTTATAGCAATATCTCATATTCAATAATGTGGCCCCCAAACTTGTAAATAAGGGACTTCTCAAGTAGTATAGCCCAAAAATTTGGAAGTGATTTGAAATTTCCATATAAGATTTTAAAATGGATGAAGTTTGGATGCTGAATGTTACAAGATCCTCTCTCCGAGTATAGCCCATCTAAATCAAATTTTTCTACTCTTAGTTTCTTTTATAAAATAATAACCTCTATTTATTAAAAGTATTTAAGGATTTCTATTGTTTAATCTAATTTAGTTTTGACATTTTGTTCTATACACATTTTAATTAATATATCCATATGTTTATAGGTAATTTTCATTGATTGACAGACACATCATCAACTACATTGGAATGGATAGTGAGTGAATTATTGAGAAAGTCAAGTTTGATGAGAAAATTACAAGAAGAAATCACTTTTATAGTAAAACAAGATGCATTTAAATAAAAAGTTTTGAAATTTTAAGAAAGAAATACTTTCTTCGTTGAAAAAAGGAATAAAAAATTTATTTATATTCAAAGATATTGTTATGATGAAATGAAATTTATGTTACATTTTAGTTCGACTAGAGGTAAGAAGAGTTGATAAAAAAGTTTTAAATGAAAAAATAAAGAAAGTCATAGACTCTAAAGGTTGTGTAAAATTGTTGATTGGTGAAATTCAATACCCTTGTTAGCATATTTTTTATCAAAATAGTAGGGAGAGAGCCTTGATCCCTTACAATAGTATACATATAACAAACATGACACAACTACCAAACAACATTTGGTATTACATAGCAAGAAGAAACAAAAACCCTATGATTAAATCTTTAAAAGTAAAATGTACAAGGTTACCTTGAGGCCTATTCCTTAGATAAACATCCATGTATCTAGAATCACAATATTATAAGATCTAACCATTAAATAAATATTGATAAAAACAAGAGATAGAATAAGTAAAGTACTTATAAAACTACTATAATGATTAAAGACACAAAGGCAAAATGGTTGATGATAACTTAAGAATACTACATAAAAGAATTAAGACTATTCTAGAGATACCATCCGTTTTCTCTTCCTTTACATAATATAAAAACATTAATTATATTTTATTATTTCGGTATAATTAAAGAGGTTTCTATAAAAACTCGATGGTCAAAAGTTTTGGTCTTCCAATTTTTTGGACAAATCTCTTCCTTTGATTAAGTGTAACCCACCATTGTAGGTTCAGCCATAGAAATGATAATTTTTGTGACAAATTTGATAATTGAAGTAAATGAAATGGATCAAAGCTCAAAGGAAAATTAGGAGGAGGATTTCAAGTATTTTTGGAGCTGATTATAAAGTCTCAAGACCAAAAATTGATTAAATGGAGTAGAGTTTCCTAGTGAGTATAAGGTAGTCACATTCATTCTTAATATTTGGGAGGCAGAAGAGATACTTTTTGAGGAAGAAGATTATAATGGTGGAAGGAAAAGACAAAATTTGAAAAGGAATTTTGCAAATTTGAAGATCAACAAAGGACATTAAAAGGGGATGTAAGATACTTTTAATATTTTATTTTATTATTAAAAGGGGATGTAAGATACTTTTAATATTTTATTTTATTTTGGATCTAGATTTTAGATTTTAGGTGCATGTTGTATTTCAAAATGTGTGATAGATATTATAGATTTTAGGTGCATGTTATATATTGGAATGCATGCTAGATTTTACATTATAAAAAGCATGTTAGAATTTGTATTTTAGTTTATCTTTACCTGTTAGATTTTGGATTTCAAAATAAATTTTATATCTTAGAATTCATGTTAGATGTTACTTTTGTTATTTTGTATTTCAATTAATCTTTGCATGTTACATATTGTAGTTAGAATTTGATTGTTATGAATTTAGATGTGTAAGTAATATTTACTATTTAGATTTAATATGCATGTTACATTTTGAAGTTTTATTCAGATTTCTATTATGCTTTTAAATTTAAAATTAGATTAGCATGTTATGTTTAGTAATTAGATTTAGTATGCATGTTACATTTGTTGTTAGATTTTGATTTAGTTTGCTTAGATTATTGTTACTTTAGGCTTTGAAATTTATTTTTCTTATATTAACGTTAGGTTAGTTTTTCTATTAAATTTTGATTTAGTTCTTTTTATATTAATGCTACTTTAGATTTTGAATTTTTTTCTTTTTAGATTAACGTTAGGTTAGGTTTTCTAAAATTACATATGAAGAGAAATGTTGTCATATGAATGTTTTTTATATTCTTTTTGAGAAAATAATGTATATTAACATGTTAGTATATTTTTATCTGCTTCCTTTATAAACCTATCTTTTTAGGAAGTATATATATAACATATTTTAAGAAGAGGGGTTTAGAAAGGAAGAAGAATAATTTAGAAAGATTGATTATTTTAAATTAATGTTAGATCACATTTTCCGATTTTACATATGGAAGGCAATGTTTCCATATGAGTTATTTTAATATTAAAAATTAAATTGAAGCACTAAAAATTGATTCCTTCATTATATTTTTTGTATTTTCCATTCCAAATTAAAATTTAAAAATTTAGTATTTATGAAATCAATAAAAATTTATTTAGTTGTTATATTTCTTCTTACTCATATAATGTTTCACTCTATGTAGAGATTATGATTTTTTTGTACAATGTAAATTTGGTTCTCAAATTACAATTATAGATTTCCAACTTTATTCTTTCAAATAGGTGTGAGAATCTAATCTAATAACAAAATTGTAAAATAGTTTCACTTAATGTATTTTATGTATTTTCTCTAGTTGATACATTAAAAAATACTTAGATCAAATTCCTCTTCCAAAAAAACTTAAATGGGCATGCTAAAAAATAAAGAGTAATAGGCTTGCATATCTTAATTTTCTAACTTTTTAATGTATATAATTAAAATAGGAGTAAATAGGCAAGAGCCTACAACACAATGGTAAATTATGAGCCTCTTATCGAAGATGCCCTAGGTTTGATTCTACTTGTGTTAAACAAATAATAATAATAATTAATCATGACGCAATAACTAATGTTGGCTTCGACCTCTTCCCAATATTAAAAAAAGAATAGATAAATATATGATATTATAAAATAAAATTATTATAACATATATTTGTAAAATAAAATTCATATAATTTTTTTTTTAATCCAATTTTTAATTTATTTTTTACAAGACCTTTATTATTTATGTTTCCTATATGTTAAAATATAAACTTCAAAAAACTCTACTACATTGTATTCTTCTTGAAAAATGTTTCTATTGTATTTATTAATTTTAAATGAAGATATTTAGAAATAACTATCAAATGAAAAATAGCAATGATTCTTGCAAATAGCTACAATTATCCAAGGCACATGAGGTGTGAATGCTAGTAATCAATGACCTCCAAACCATTTATGCACTACTTGTTTATGCTTCCATCATACTAGAAAATTTGATCATTGATTCTCCTTATAAATAGAGCAAATTTGATCATTGATTCTCCTTATAAAGAGACATTTTTACCATATGCTTTATGTTACTTCCTCTTTATTTGAGATGTACAAAGATTAGACCTACAACTAAAGCAGGTGGATAGCATAAGAGAGGATATGTTTGTAGTGTGCAATTACCTTTTTTAAAAACATACAACTCAAACTTTGCCAAATACTTGTGTTTGCACTATACCGAGAGTATTCTCGAAACATGAGAAAACTTTGCCCAGAGAATCGATTTGGGAGAGTGGGACTAACATCGAACGCCAACCTGGTGGGATGGCATTTGAGCAATTTGTTTGGGAGGGTAATATTTTGATGGGAGCTGTTAATGTCAGTGATGTCATCCTTTGGTTGGAGTGGCTTGACTTGCAAGGGATCAAGAGATGTATAAAGAATAAGATGCCATTTTCAATAAGATAGTAGAAGAGCATGTGTGTAAGGGGCTAGTGATTCAAAAATGAGACCGTGAGGTGGGATGGGGAGGCAGGATGGGCCTGTGCTGCAAAGCTGGGTGCACACAAGTGTGGTGTAGGCAAGACATGGGTCGAGTCAAGGTGTAAATGGGACTATGTTGTGTGCTGGGCAGACATGGTTGTGGTGTAGGATCTTGTCCTAGACATGATCCGAGGTGTATGCTTGGGGTTGTGCTATGAGATTTTTCCCTCTAGCATAGTTGTGGTGTAGGTCAGGCTTGGAGCCAAGTTGAGGTGTATCTGCGGAGGGTAGTGCCAGTGTGCATGATGGGTGACTTGGAGATTTGACTTCCCTTAAGAGAGACAAAGCAGAGTAGTCTCTCCCTCTAGTCTCAAGATGAGATAGAGGTGATGCATAGTCATTAGGAGAAAAGTAGAGTAGCTTCACCATTCCATAAATTGGTGAGGTTTGGTGCAATGATTGAGTGGTGTGTCAGCGGTTGGGTGTGGCACCGAGTGCACATCCAGGGTGCTTGGTTGAGTGGGTTTGCTTTGAGATTAGATCTCAAAGGCCATGGCGAATGGGATGTAGTATTCTGGGTTAGGTTCATGATGAGATGAGTCATGAGGTAGATCTTTATCAAGTATCAAAAGAGGTAGTCTTTGGGTATGGCTCAAAGAGGTGGGTCATGTTGGACGGCTAGGAACAAGGTTTGTGGTGCATGGTTGAAATGGGTGACAGGGATGGGTGAAATGGTTCAGAGGTGAAGCTACAAAGTGGTAGCCGAGTTGGCCTTGATAGCTAGCATCCAATAGGGTTGGGTGGATCATGGAGCTATGGTTTTGAAGTGGTTCAGAGGTGCTAGCCGAGTTGGCCTTGATAGCTAGCGTCCAATAGGGTCGGGTGGATCATGGAGCTAAGGTGTGGAACTCAAGTAGGTTGTGCAATGCAAAGGGGATCTGGAGTGAGTTAGGTGATTGCATGGATGCATGAAGGGGTTGGTTTGAGTGCACTAGGTGTACGAGAGCAAGAGGGCCACAAACAAGGCATGTAGACATAGACTTGGGTGTCGAAGCAGTCCGAGCTCAGTGTGAAGATCTAGGGTTGGCTAAGGTAGTCAATTGTTCCGTGGGGAACAAGGGTTGGGCTTCAGTGGTTCATTGAGGAGCTAGGGAGACCAACAAGAGGTGGAATGTCATGGAGACATAGTCATGTTGAGATAGAATGAGGAGTTGGACTAGAGGACTCTAGGAAGTTTAGTGAGGTTCCATAAGGGTGTCGAGTATACCGTGGAGGTGTCGAGTATACTCTGGGAGTATGTGTATTGAGCTATAAGGTTCAAAGAGGTGCTGAGGTGGTATCGAGTGTTCTTAAGAAGGATGTGTATGAGCTAGGGAGTACTTATGGGGTCTAAGTCAGCCATTGTGCATGTAGTGTTCAGCAAGGGAGTCTAGGTGGTTCTCGATGCAGGGTTGCAATGGTGCAGCGTTGGGCTCGAGGAGTCAGGTGAGTTGAACAAGGGGAGCTCTAGGAGCTTAGTGCATTCCAAGAGTGGCAAGGTGATCATGGAGGATCAAGAGGTGGTCAAGAGGCTCGAGGAGTGAGATCACATATAGCCAATGGTGGAGCATGGTGGTCTTATGGGGGACATCATGACGAAGATATCAGAAAGGTTGAGTAGGGGTTCAGTGTGGAGGTTGAATAGGAGTAGGGCTTGTAGCTCAAGGATGTGTGCATGGAACACCTAAGGAAGAGAACTAGGAGTAAGGATGGTTTGGCATGCGCTTCTATTCTACAGGAGTGTATGTTTAGGTAGTCAGGTGTGAGGACACTTGATGAAGAAAGGGGAGGCGTAGTCTAGGTGAACAAAAATGGTCGCATCTTATGGTGGATCAAAAGTGGGGATCGCCAGTTTCGCACAGAGTTTGGAGATTCTCAAGGAGAAGGCTTAACCTAGGCATAAACATAAAATCTAGCCCTGTGACAATGTGGGCCACAAGGGTAGACACAGCAATACTTGATTGATGTGCTTGTCAATTTGGAGACTAGCGATGAAGACAAGGAGGGTATCTTTATGGTGAGTATACTATGGACTTTATTTTTATGAGGGCTTTACCTTTGTTAAATTATATATGTGCTTTTAATTGATTATATATATGTGTGTGTGTGTGTGTGTGTGTGTGTGTGGTGTGTGATAGATATTATTGTCTATGTGAATATAGGATATGTTTCGTGGTGGAATAGAGTCATCGTCAATTGCATTGGAATGGGAGATGACTGAGTTATTCAAAATTTACATGTGAGGAAGAAACTGCAAGAAGAAATTGATTTTATAGTAAAAAATGACGAGAAAATAACAAATTCTCATATTGTAGACATGGAATACTTGCATTGTGTGGTGAAAGAGACATTAAGATTATATCCAATAGGCCCTTTGCTCACACATCATGAATCTATAGAAGCGTGTGTTGTGCAAGGGCCTCATCATGATTATTTCATTCCAGCAAAACAAAGAATTATTTTCAATGCTTGGGCAATAGGAAGAGATCCATGAGTATGGGAATAGCCTTTGGAATTTAAGCTAGAAAGATTTATGGGAAAAAATCTTGATATGACTAGAGATCCAGAATTGAGCATGATTCCATTTGGAGCAGGAAGGAGAAGTTGGCTTGGTGCTTCCTTGGCAATTGCTAATATCAAGGTTGTGTTAGTACACCTTGTCCATTGCTTTGATTGTAGAAATAATGGAGCGTTAGACACAAAAGAATCATTTGGATAAACCATTCCTAGAAAAGCACACTTCTGCTATTCCATCTTGCAGGCTAGGACCAAGGGCACCTTCTTGCCTCAAAATCTGGTTTCTATCAAAATTATCACCACTACTTCATGCAAGTAGTCTATTTGTTACTTTTCTTTTGTCTTGAGTGATTGATGTGCAAGTTGTGAAACCTCTGATTTTCTAAATAATGATATTCTAATTAGATCCATTAAAATTTTGGTTTAGTTTATTTTGATGTAAAAGGAAGCAATATTACAAGCTTAAAGAGAGGATGGAGTGGTCATGTACAAAATGGAATGTTAGAATTTTTAGTGTTTCTTTCACCCCTACTTCTTGCTTGAATTATGAAAAGGTATAAATATTATTTAGAAATAACTATTACTATAATTATAAGATGAATATAGGATGCATATTTAGTGTGAAATTGATTTCATTATTTCTATTATATTATTTTCTATATCCATTTTATCTAATATGTTGAAATTTGAGTAAAACAATATCCTATGCATTGAATATTATCATTTTTATTTAACACGTTGTGCTTGGTCAATAAATTTGTATGCACCAATCTTATTTCAATTTCTTTGCTCCACTACTCCTTGCACCAATTTTATACATTTTCCCTTGAAGACCAAAAGTCAATATATTTGATGAAGAGTGAATATTATTTCAATCTCTCCAATTAACCCTCAGAGATTATGGTGTGTCACTTGAGAGAGAGTCATTTGCATTCGTAATTTGATTTTCTTGAACTTCCAATGTCAAGCTTTGATATACAATATACCTCTACGGATAGCTTAATCATCACACACTAAGCTTCATTCTAATACTAAAAGTGTTAAATAGTCAATGTTGATTTATTTTTTCCAATCTTAATTTTCTCCTTAGCATGTGATGTTTAAGAGTTTCCATAACTCTGAGGTGTGGTATATATGGTATTTCATAAATGACAATTTTGGTTCTTGAGTTTAAAAAAATGAATTGATTTATGTAAGTTTAGTGTAGATATTTAATGAAACCTTAGTGTTTATGACATAGAAAGGAAATTTTTTGAGTTTAAAGATATTGAAGTGCTTAAGTTATAAAATGAACCTCCCAAAATTATATTAAAAGATTAGATATTTTTAAGCATTCAATGTAGTAAAACCAAAAATAAATAAAGAGAAATGAAAGAAACATAAACCACTATGTCTATCAAACTAATATCTTGATATTATTACTAATCAAACCATTTGTCCTATGTTGGTGAATTTTAATGGCTCACAAAAATTCCACTAAGGTTCATGTCTTTCCAAGTGCAAGACTCTGACATCATAAGGGGTGAGGCTAGGATCCTGCCCTGAGTGATTTTGACATTATGGATTGTCATGCCATAAATCTATGAAGCAAACACAACCAACAATTTTTTATTTTTAAAAAAAATTATTATTATTACTATTAATATTTTATTTATTATTATTATTAGTTTTAACAATGAACTAAAGGATATCACCTACATAGACCTATACTTGTTAAGAATATTCTATCAAACTATGGGTATCTAGAATATTACAATTCATGTCTCCTTGAGAGAATTAGGATGTTGCTTATCTGGTCATTTTGAATCCACATCCTATCTTTGAATTAGGACATTACGTATGTCAATGTGAAGTAAAATCTCTACACCAATATAGTTGTAATGACTCAATAGTTTGCAAATGTGTAGATGTCTATAATAGCTTTAGAGGGTTCATTCTCAAGTCGACTTACCATGTAGGTACACAATCCATATCTCACTACATTTTATGTGTTATTATATAGGTACTACTATATCAACAAACTTCTTACATTTTATCTTTAATGAACTCCAACCAATGCGATGTCTTTTGACTAGGGATTGTAAATCAAATTTCAATTATTCATTTCCAAACTACTATAATGTGTTACCTTATAATAAAATTCTATTCCCAATAATTAATAATTGAACTTTTATTAATCCTAACACTAAAACTGATTATACACACATACATCTAAACACAAAATCTAATTGATTTGAGTTTATCTAAGTATATTTTAGAGGATTCATAATTACGTGTTGTTAGCATATGTATATGTAATTTTTTTTTTCAATTCTAATTACAATGATATATGCTTTAAATAATATTTTTACACATCCTAGTAACATATTCTGCTTCATGTCATCCTTTACTTATAGATAAATCATAATTACATATTACTCATTATATGTTGTATTCATAGAAGATTAATTATAATGACCAAACATAATAAATTACTTTATATATAAATATATATGATAATCCACATTCTTACTTAACATTAAGTATATTATTTAATAATAAAATATTTATAATGTGAATATAGTGAATAACATAATTCTTAACCCCAAGTTCATATGACTATTAATAGCTACTAACCTAACATTCTCCCCAAAATAGATCTACCTAATAAACACAACTAAATATTTAACTTGCTAATATCCAAATCCTAATGTCCTAATCATTATATTATTCAATGTTACATTAATCCCACAATTCAAAATTTGTCAACTAAATTTAAAAAATTTAAATAAATCTTACTTACCAACTACCCCTATCCCACTTGTTATCTGCCACTACCTTATGACACGTACAAATGAATCTAACTCTAACATTAATTCCTAAGACATAAATTCACCAACATAATTTTCTAACCTCTGAATCCTAACACCCAACCGAATTGCTTCCTATTGCAACATAAATTCCAAATGATGCTTACTTAGAACCTAAGCCCATGTACCCCCTTTCAACCCTTCCCATGCTGAGATGTCAAGGAGTCCCATTCTCCTAGGAGACCACATTGTTAGTGCGAGCAATATCAAAGAAAATTGACTTGACCATCAAATCAGCTTGGAACCATTTTCAAAAACCCCATTTTCTACTTTCTAGGCGTGGTATTAGGGAAGTGAAGTATAGGTTTTTTTTTAAAAAATCACCTTTCTAAGAAGGTAGGTGGCTAGGATAGAATTTTCCACTTGTTTCCATACACTTAATCTCCCATCAAATGGTGCACCTAGGGAGAGGGCTCATTTAAGTTTACATCATCCCCATTCTTTCATGCATCCAAATAAAGGTTATAGAGGGATCGACACCTAGGTTTATGATGGTTTCTAACATGGCAAGGAGGTGGAAGACATTTATGTGCCATTTTAAACTTGTTTGGATTTGCTGAAAACTAGTGCCTAGGTAAGGATGCCTTGACATGTGCCAGGGAGATGGGACACCCCAAAAGGCATCCAAGTCTCTCTTGTTGTGTGATGTGCTCATAACTTATTATTACTTGTTTTTTTTAAATTTTTTTGATTAATTCATAAACATATCTCCTATGCACTAGTGTTAAGACCCCCCCTTTTTTTATATTTAATTTAGACACTTCCATGTACTAATATAATTATTAGGTACATCTTTCATAAGTATTAATTTTATTTTATATATATATATATATATATATATATATATATATATATATATATATATATATATATATATATATATATATATATATATATATATATATATATATATATATATATATATATATATATATATATATATATATATATATATATATATATATATATATATATATATATATATATATATATATGGTTTAGATTTTGACTTGCATTCATATGATATACATTGTCATAACATGCCTTCAAGTCTTATATTCTAATTCTTATTTGATGTGCCCATTAAATGATAGGACAAGGTACTTGAGTTAATATTATGATTATTTTATTGTCTGTAATTGGGGAGAGGAATTATTTTTCCTTCCCCATACAATTTCTAGAGAGCATAAAATACACCTACAAATTGTATTCCTTAAGCATCGCACTAAGCATTCTTTTCAAGTCAATTTTCCTTTATTACTACCTTTAGGGTTTTAGTGTACATGCTTGATGTTGTGATGGTATTATCTAGCTAGTGAATTTATTAGAACTTGGAAAAGAACAATGGACTAATTTTGATACATATGATATGAACTAACAAATATGATATCTTCCTCCCATTATATTGATTTCTTGCATACATATTTACAATACAACCATCAAAATATTGATTTTGATCAACTACATCAAGAGGATGTAACCACTATGAAATCCTTACACTAATGGAAATTATAAGACAAGTGTTTCATTTACATGATTTTCCACATTACATCAATCACCAAATATGACAATTTACAATGCATAAATGCTTGCAAGTAATTGTATACAATCTCTCTACTTTTCTTTGAATATTTTCAACAATATACAATGTTAAACAAGTATCTTTTACATCACAATGGAAATAACCATGGAGACTTGACATCTTAACACATTTGTAATGACATGGAAGATTTGTATCTCCACACACACTTGGTTTCCAACATTGCCAAGAAATAACACTAATGTCTCCAAGGGATCCATCATCACAACCTGCAACACAACATAAAACTTGGAACCATGGAGGCTCACCACCCATCCTAGGCTTCTATGAAGCAACCCACTGAGCAAGGGAAACAAGGCTCAAATGAGATACATCCAAACAACATCTCATAAAAAGAACTAAAATGATTACAACATTTTTACAACACATATACAACCCCAACCAAGGTTTGCACAATGATTCACAAATGGAATCATAAACATTGGGTGAAGGTGGGCTCTACAAGGAGCAGAATGCCATATCCTTATGCATTAACAAATCTTGCAATCACAATATGCCTAACAAGGCTTCCAAGAAACACATGTCATCCAAGGCTATCAATGATCACATGCCTCAACAAGGCTACCCATACTTGCTCCTTCCACATATCCTCACATATACCATTCAATAGAACAATAGAAAGGCATATGGCTTTCATTGGAGCCCATACTCCATGACAACTATCCCCTCTCCAAGAGAACGATTTCTCAACTCCAATGCAAAGACCAACTAATCCATTCACCCCAAGGCTTATCTTCCCTCCCAAGGGTGAGTGAAGCCTTCATACCTAGCTCAACATTCAATCCACCACAACAAAATCAAGAAACAAAATCAAATGCAAGTAAATCAAACATGCTCCTTTACATACACAACAACTACTACATACACCAAATGCAAACACATAAATCTTACAAGAACACTCTTCCAATTTTCCTTCTTCAACTTTCATGAGATGAGAGAAAACATAAACGTCCTTCTAAGCTATGGTTATGGAAATGGTGATGAAGATCTTCATTCTTTTCTTCGAAGTCCCTTCCTCCAAACCCTAAGTGTCTCTACAATTAGAGAGTGGGTGAACAAGCACTAAGCTTGGCACAAGCTCCCTAAAAAGAACTCCACTTCCATCCTCACCTACCCCTCTTACACCTTTGTACCTTATGCCAATAGGAACTTACCCAAGTGGAGGGATGAGGAAAAAAGTCATGTGACAATCTGATTTTCGAATTGTCTTCAAAATGACTAGTTTAGAGGGTCTCCTAAGTCCCCTAGGCCAACTTACAATGATATTTAGACCTCAAAACTATACTACTACCATGTGGGTGACTTATTTTCACCAATATAACACTTAAGAACCCCTTTTAGGCTCTCTAATGTTCCTATCAAATTCAATTTGAATTCCATCATAAAGGTGACTCATCCTAACACTCTCCAAGGTAGGTTAACTTAATTTCATAATGGGATTAAGTTTAGGTTAAGTGACTTCATGCACAAAACCCTATATGACATGTCATTTAAATGGAGACAACACAAGTGTCAAATGACACACACACATTAAAATCCTTTACACATCATGATGACATGTCTCTAATTAATCATGATCTTTAAACTTATAATACCCATGCACAATCACATTATGAAATAAACACAATACAATGAGGTTTTGAATCTTCCAAAGAATTACTTTAGCTTTACCGTGTTCACATAGGTTTGAACCTTGTTTCCCCAAATAATTTCCATGCTTCAACTTTCCTACACAGTCAACTTAAACATCAGTAGCCCAATGAAATAATATAAAAATATATACAGATAAGTGCAGAATAATCCAATATCACATAATTCGCATAATATATAAAATTAACTTTCATCTAATCATTCTCATAAAATATTCAAAACATTGAAATATCAAATATGTGTATCAATAGTTATATTTCTTAACATAACTCATTATCATTCTGAATATTATCACAACTCTTTCTAACATAACAATGAAACTCTAAAGTCCTCTTTGGTAAATCGTGAAAACATATAAAATGGATCTTAACATATATGTCCTAAGTGAAAATCACTAATGTGCAGACCAGTTATCTAGTATCCTTTCAATCAAGTTAAAGATAGTGATATACCTAGCAATACCCCTTTAGCACATTACAATGGGTTTGTGTGTGAGTTTCTAGGGTTAAATCTTGAGACTATTAGAATGTTTCCATAATTAGTCATCATAATTTAAAACCAATTTTTGAATGTAACCATATGTCTTGTTGTCCTACATTCATTGTTGTTATCACAAAGGTGAATGTTAATTTATCTTTCATAATTGCCTTGTAGATCATACCTTAAATCTCATGATCAGGTTCTCAGCTTGAACATATTGAGTCTTGTTATCATGTGTTCTTATCTTATCAACCTAATTTTATTGGATAGGGTATCAACCTTATAATAATTAGGATCTACATTCTTCTCTAATAGGATCTCATAAATCATTGTTAATAATGAAAATATCAATCATGACCTAATTAACTCCTAATCATATTCATTCCTTACAATTTATAATAGGGTATGAGTGTGGGTCTTACATGGATGACCCTCAATCATTGGATGTACACTGAAGAAGTGCATGTGTGGACTTGTATCAGATTCTTAAACCCTCCACCAAAAACAAAAAATAAGTTTAAAAAATGGCATGTATTGTGTGCCTTGTTTTTTTAAAAATATTTAGTTGTCTTCATCATACCTATGACTTTGACTATTGAACATTTTTCACTTAGGAATTAATATTTAGTGTGTGATGTTTAAGTTGTTCATAAGGAGACTCCAATTGCCACATAAAATAAATCAAAAGTAGGAAAGAGGTGAGGTTGAACAATCTAAGATTCCATATGCCACAATGGAGAAACTGCTTTGCTTTTGTACATATCTCAACAATGGATTTCAATCTAAGTGTTTCTGCAATAACCATTGGAATTTCATTTTTTTTTGGGTTTCTCTCCCTCTTATTAAGAATAATAAGAATAAAAAATAGTGGGATTTTATCATGGCTAGTTGTATTCCCATAGGGAGGTCTTCCTCACTGGGCTCTATAGAGGCTGGCTAACAAACATGGCCCAATAATTTTTTTGAAATTGTGTTCTCTTAATTTGATGAGCATTTGTTAACATCTATATGAAAAGTAGGGCAGCCACATCAAATATTACAAATTATATTATCCATCTCATTGTAATAGTTTTTAAAATTTCCAAATACATGCTCAAGAAAAAAGAGGCATGGAAAGAAACAATATATTCACTTAATAGAGATGCTTTAGAGTAGGCATCGATACTAAATTTATCCCTTGAATTATGAAGCAAAAAAAAAATTCATTGAGTTAACTTTTCACTTTACATTAAAAGATCCATTAGAAACAAGTAGTGGAAGGGAAATCTATGCAAGTGGTAAAACAACAACAATCCCATTGGAGGAAATGAAAAAAATTCATTAGGCTGACTTCTACTTGTCCTGTAGGGCTTGCCAATTCCATAAATAATAGGAGGATAGAAAGAAAAGGTTTTTTGAAATATCAATCAAGGAAGGAGAAATACTAATAGAAATTGACAAACTTGTAGAGGGCATGCTCTTGGAATTGAGAACAACATAAGTTTTCTTAGTATTAAAATAGTCTCAATATGTGAGACTGTGAGACCTCCATATAATATGATATATAATAACAAAGCCAACTTCTAGAACATACTTTTTGGTAATGAACATATATATTTCTTCTACACTCTAGCCCATGTCTGGGCTATAAACAATTTGTCAAGGGAACGAGGCTACTACTACTTGGTTGTCTTAACTATCCAAACTTAACAAATGCTATGAAATATTAATATGAAGATGCAACATATTGGGCTTCAAAGTATGATAAGAAGCTAGATAAGAGACCAATGACTTTCAACACATAAGACTGATCCACTCCCTAATAAATAAATTTAACACTAAAACAGATCCTTATGCAACGACATATAAATGGGAAAGAAAGCAATGTAGTAAAATTTGATATAGAAGGAAGAATCCCCCTCTTAAATAAATAGCCATTTCAAAAGACATACCCTAGCTATACCCATATCTCATTTTACAATCTAATCGATCTAATAAATTAATGTTTTCTAATTAAAAAATTTAGACAACTGATAATAAATAAATATTTCAGCTAAATTGATGATAAACATATGCTCTTATGCTTATAAAATTGGAGAATGGATAATATGAAATGTTCCTGCACTAGAACCTTTTGAAGAAAATCTTCTAATCTAAATTGATCACATAATATATTATATTAATCCACATCTATATTTTTATAGAAAGGTTTATAGACTAGGATTACTTTGTTTAATCTATGAGATGGAGCAATACATTTTAATCCATGAAGAGTAAGTTTTAGATGCTCTCTTACTGAAAAAAAAATTACAAAAATAAACATTGTCAATTATGAAATATATCAATGAAAACAATAAAATCTCTAGAGGGAAATTCAGAAATAGCAGAATTAACATTTATGAAGAAAAATGAAAGAAAATGAATTTATAAAATTCAACCAACTTTTATAAAATATAACCACAAATTCATCTAGAATTGCATATCACCCATGCTTCCTAATTCTGGATTATCGAAAATGATTGTGAAATCTAAATTTTCCGTCACAGCCAAGAAGTAATCCTTGTCAGTCTATCCATCACAAGAATTATTGGTTTATAAGAGAGTAAAAGACATAAATAGTATCCATTATTTTTTTAAATCTATATCAGTGGAAAGGATTGAGATAACACTATTTAATATTATAAAAGAGGAAAGACATAAATAGTATCCATTGCATTTTTATCTATTTCGGTGGATAGGATTGAGATAACACTATCTAATTTAAATTTTTTATTAGAAGTCATTTCGAAATGGCACATATGAGCTTCCAATAAGCAGTTCACCTTATAGTCTTCAGCCATAAAATGAATCTTTGAAATCTAGTTAGCAATGTCTAACTCTGCAAAGGATGTATATGATCTGAGTAATATCATCTCCAAATCTTAGAATACTTACAAAACAAGAAAGCATTAATCATTGACCAATCAAATTTTGGACAGCTAAAGCTACCTGTTCCTGATATTTTCAGAAGGGTTATAAAAAAATGACATTTAAAACTAGGGAAGCTTTAAATCTTTTCATCTCTGTATTCTATGCCATGGAACACGAAAAAACATAAGATGCTCACAAGGGTCATCTGTAAATTGTTTCAAACATTTACATGCAATCCACAAACTTACAGCCCCTGGAAAACTAGATCTTAGGACCTGCAAATATTAGATATCATATGAAGGAACATTGAAATATAGAGCTCCTTCATTTTTAGATCTGATTAAAAGAATGGGATTCAAGGAATTCGTAGTAGAAAAAAATGGTGTATCATTTGAAAATAATTTCATAGTTGAGACACATTTTGCTAGTGAGTATATCCTAATAACTGTTGAGTTTATGGTTCGAGGTTCAGTAGTGTTGACACCATCGCTATATGGAAGGACTTCTAATTTACGCGAGTGAACCTTAACTTGCCAATCTACTAACTGTGCTTATATGTGCAAGTTTACAGTTGAATAGGTATCACAATTTGCGTAAACACGCTACCCAACATTTTCACTTTGATAATCAACCCTTCTCTTACATTGAAACCTGCAAAACTTCTGATCTGGCCAAAGAAACTGTGCCAACGTCGATATTATGTAGGCAAATGTTAAAAGTTGATCAGCTCTCTTTAACAAACATTAGAGATAACAATAGATAAATGAAAATAAAACAATGTTATCGGCTACAAGAAAAAATAAATAATCACAATTTAAAGTTTAACCGTTCACAAGAGTTCTCTACCACAGCAAGAATTAACAATGGTTAACTTGCATTGAGGTGTTAACTTTACATTCCATTCTAGTTCACTTTGCCCCTAAAGGCCTAGAGTGTCCTTGTCCTACATTAGGGTCTTATCATGTGTTTATATAATTTCATCTTAGCCTCAATCTTTAAATTGGTCATTCCTCATCTCTTGATCTTTAAAGTGGGAGTGGACGTGAGATGGACCGTGGTGTGCTACATCTCTGACTTGATGTGGCGAATATCAATTGGCTGGACTAATGCTGAATCCCAGAATATTGATGTGGCATTGCCAAATACATTGCATTTTCTCCACATGGTGTTCACTAGGGAGAGATGAGAAAACTATGCACGTTGGAGCTGCTAAATTCAAAGAAAAATGTGTCTTTCGAGGGCGATGGTGTCATTGATGTGGGAGAAGAGTGAGCAGCGGAAAGTGGGCCTAAGTGTTGGGTCTTATTTGGCTTTATAAATGAATTTTTTATAAGACATGATACTTATTCAAGCTTTTTAAAAAAGGGTCATAAGTAAAGTGGGCTTAATCTTGAAGGAACTCTTTAGCTTAGTACACTTGAGGTAGAGTATTGACGAGATGACTTATATCCCAGGAAGTCTTATGGTTCATCTCTAAGAGCATCTCCTAAATGAAATGAGTACTAAGTGTTCCATTCATTCTCATGAGATATAAGATCATCAAACACGAGTTAATGAATTTGACAAAAAATATTTTGATAGCAATATCTCATATTCAATAATGTGGCCCCCAAACTTTTAAGTAGGGGACTTCTCAAGTAGTATAACCTAAAAATTTGGGAGTGATTTATATTTCCATATAAGATTTTAGAAAGGATGAAGTTAGAATGCTGAATGTTATGAGATCCTCTCTCCGAGTATAGCCCATCTAAATCAAATTTCTCTACTCTTAGTTTCTTTTATAAAATAATAAGGGTATGCGCAGGATCATGGTGTACCAAACTATGGCCTTAAGTGACAGTGAAAAACGAGCAAATTAGGGTTATGTAAACTTGACACATAATTTTAAAGTGGTTCTGTACTTTATATCAAAAAGTTGTAAGAAAATAATCTGTAGGAAATTGAATCTAGTTTCTAAACTACAAGGCCTTATCTGGGAAAAAAAATTATTTGATTGGTCAAACGTTTGGATTTTAATGCAGTACTACAAAAATTTCAGGGCAAAAATAAAAAGTAGGTGTATGTCTGACCACCTTAAGCATAATTAAATGATAATACTTTTAAATATAATTTTAGATATAAAAAGTAGACTCATGCCTAGATGTGACGCATATTTTTGGCAATTTTTATTTCGAATAAATGATTAATTATGAATTTTCTACTATACTATTTTCAGAATTAAAGCACTCCTGTTTCAAAAAAAATCAAAATTAAGTTTTTTTTTTTTTTTTTTCCCTTATACTAGTCAAAGCATAGAATGTGACGCATCTTTTGGATTTCACAAATCTTATACGGTTTGAAAGTTATAGCTATTTTTCAACTAGTATGTCAATCAACACTTTGTAGCTAACTTCATTAGAAAATAAGTAATAATTACTTACTGAACTCATAATTTGACAAAACTTACATTTATGAAAAGCTAAGAACATTCTTAAGAAACCCTTTTCATTACATCAAATTTTGGTTTAAAAAAAGTCATCAGCTACATGCTTGAAGTAAAAAACACATAAGAACATGCCAAAAACACATTTTCAGGATGTTTTAAAGATGACCATATAAGGTTGGTATTGAAAGATATAGTAGGAATTATAAAGGTATTAATTGTTTTCATTTAGTATCAGGATGGGTGGGAAAAAAGTGGGAATAGATTTTGAAATTCTTTGAGGCATTTCAGAACTACATATTTTTTAGGTCGCCACTTTTTGGCACACCATGATCCTGCACATACCCATAATCTCTATTTATTAAAAGTATTTAAGAATTTCTATTGTTTGATGTAATTTAGTTCTGATATTTTTTTCTATACAAATTTAAATTAATATATCCATATGTTTATAGGTAATTTTCACTTATTGACTAACACATCATCAACTACATTAGAATGGGTAGTGAGTGAATTATTGAGGAAGTCAAGTTTGATGAGAAAATTACAAGAAGAAATCACTTTTATAATAAAATGAGATGCATTTAAATAAAAATTTATGATATTTTAAGAATGAAATACTTACTTTGTGTGTTAAAAGAGACATTAAGGTTATATTCACCAATCCCTTTACTCCTTCCTCATGAATCTATAGAAGATTGTATTATGAAAGGATCCAATCATGAGTACTTGATACCAAAGTAAAAAAGGCATTATAGTTAATGCTTGGACTATAGGAAGAGATCTAAGTTTAATAAAAGAACCCTTGGAATTTAGACCTGAGAGATTTGAGGATAAAAAGCTTGATATGATCAAGGATCAAGAGGTAAGCATGATTTCTTTTGGGACAAAAAAGAGAGGTTGTGTTCAAACTTCCTTAGGCATTGATGTTGTTGAGGTTGTATTAACAAATCTCTTTTACTAGTTCATTTGAAGAAATGATGATGAGAGAGATATGAATGAATATTTTAGAGGATATATTTTTAAAGCCAAACATCTGTTTGGTATTCCCACTTAGAGACAAGTCTAAAAGAGCTTTGATTCCTCAAGATATAATTACTACATTTTCACTCAAACTATGTAGTTGATTAAATATATAAATGAATACTCATCTTATTGTTGAATGAATGGAAAATAATATTGTAATGTATTGATACACGTAAGGAATTGAACTATTTCAAATTACATTGGCTCATTTTATGATTAGTTTATCTAAATTGATATGGTTCAACATATGATAACTTTTCTGGAATAACATGTATATATATATATATATATATATATATATTTGTGTGAGAAATTAAATGAACATGAATATAGTTCTTAGCAAGTTCATCAAATTGACAAGATATTATTATATATTAAATACCGTTAGTTTAATGTAGTTTTCAATATTTGATATCTTTTTTTTCATTTGTATATATTTTTTGATCTTTTATAATCTAGCATATGTATTATTTTGATTATATTAAATTATAAGAAAATAATTTAATTAATAAGATCTGTTAGAGTAAATAATTATTATTTACACTTTTTCTTAAGTTTACTTAGGTTAATGCATTTATTTATTAGTTGTAGTCTAGGAGTTGTTGACAATATGAGAGTTTGTTCCTATCTAAGTCATACTTATCTCCTCACCTTGATCGAGGACATTCCACATTTTTTGGATGTATGCTTAGTTGTCATTCTTATCTCCTAGCATCTTCTAGCTTGTTTTAGAAGTCTCCTTGAGGCCTTTATATTCAGGCTCTCTCATTGTATTTCACAACTCATTTTCAAGGCATATTGTAGAGCAATACATTTTTCTTTTTTGGCAATACCTTCTCTCTCAGTCTGTTTAGTTTTTCCAAGGTCCACCTCTTGCTTCCTTGGTTTCCCTTTGATAGGTTATTTGCATGTAGGTGATCTTGGCAAGATATGATGTTATCTTTCATCAACTTCTACATGGTATCAGAGCCTCCTTGCTACTTCTTGGCTGAAAGATTTTTGAAGCCGCAATTCAGAGACACAAACCCTAGTTTGTTTGTGATTTTTTACTACAATTAGGAGGAAGAGAACTTTTTTGGACCACTTTGGGCCTAAACGGACACTGCCATTGAGTTCAGAAGGCCTATTATAGTTAGGATTCATATAAAATTTCCATTTTTAGCTTCTATAGCATTTGACAAACATTTTAGCCCTCGATGAGGACTGTAGAGATGAGTTTTAAAAAAAAACCTCATTTTTAATGCAGCATCGCGGCACGACAGCTATGTTTCTAGCACATAGCCCATGCACCACCACAACCAATAGAGCCACCATGGTGACACCGCAGCTCGACCACTACCAGTGGGCCTTCCACCGACCACCGTGACCCATTATGTTGCCAGCTTCTGCCGCCCTTTTGGCCACCACCACTAGTGGCGTTCTCCTATTCTCTGCCCACTTGCAACCTATCCATCACTGCTAACTGTACAAAATATGGTGCAATCTAAGCATGCCACATTGGCACTTCACACGTGGCCCCTACCACATCACTTGCGACATGTCAACAATCGCCATGTGGCTGCCATATGGTACTACAATTCAGTATGCCACATGGTAGTCCTTTTTTTCCACGATGACTGATAGGCCGTCAATTTTAAGCTAGTGGAATGCTGACGTGAGCATGATGTTAACGCTACATCATCAACAACTTCCTACTAGCACTCCAGGTCTCTTTTTGACCTACTCACAATTTTTTGGCCATAACTTGAGCATATTGAAGTATTTTTTCGATCCAAAAGAAGTGCTAGAAAGCTAGTTCTGAGATGGAGATATTGTTGTAGATATTTTTAGGTTTTGATGTAGTTTTGTGACTCTTTTTTGTAGTCAAAGTTTGAAGTTCTATTTTTCACTCCAACAAGCATCTCTTTTGCATCCCATATCTATTTTTTGAAAACGTTATATTTTTTTAAAGTTGGTTTTGTAATCTTTTTAGAAATGTTCTCATTTATTTTAGATTCTATGCCATGCTCTTTCTATCATATTTTTGTCATTTTTACTCCATGGTGGATATATTGGGTTTTCTAGGTCTGAGGATCATTTTCATGGCATGGGATCTTTTGTTTTGCGCTGTACTATCTTTTGTATGATCTTTTTTTCCCTTTCTAATCATTGTAGCTTTCATTTGTAAGTATCTTTATGAAAAAACACTAAGATTAAGTGCCACTCTTGCATTTCAAGTTCATGAACATTGTTTTGAGATAGTTGTACTTGCACTATTTTATAAAGCACCATAGGGGGGTTAGTTGTTGCCATTTTTGTGCCCTCTTCCTTTTTCAAGTGAGTTTCCCTTCCATGAAATTAGCCCCATGAATGTGTCAGTGACACATGCATTTATAGGTGTTTGTACCTCTTCCTCTCTCTCATTGTTCTTGGTTCTTTTTGTAGAGGATTTTTGCCCACTTTCTCAGTTGCCCTTCATCTCACCCTATCTGCATTAAGGGGGGGTGATTCTATTGTTCTAATGCTTCCTTGGTTCGATGGTTCGATAGTGTGATCTATGTATTCAGTATTTGATCCTATACACTAGGCAATTGTAGTGGCTGGCTAGCTATGTATTTTGGTGAGATGGATTATCTACCATATAGACATGTTTACTTTGAGCCTTCTATTTTCCATGGAGGTTCTTTAGATCAACAATTTCTTTATGAAAGAGTTTGTGGCTTCTTCATGCTTTAGTGATGTTCTTCATGATCTTCTCTTTGTTTCTATTTTCTGGGACATTCCTCTTGTTGGAGGCTTATTTAGTCCTTCACTAGGCTTTCTTACCTCTTTTTGGGGGCGAATTTTTCCCATGTGGTTTTCTCACTTTCCCTATTTTTAGAGGTTGCATTTCTTTGTATTGTACATGGTACCTAACATGAACTTGTTGTCGGGACCCATTCTACACGTCATCTTAGTTTTGTGAGCTTAAGTGCATTCCCCTAAGTTGCACTTAAGGGGGGGTGTTAGGGTAAATAATTATTGTTTACACTTTTTCTTAAGTTTACTTAGGTCAATGCATTTATTTATTAGTTGTAGTCTAGGAATTTTTGACAAAACGAGAGTATTTCCCAATCTAAGTCATACTTATCTCCTCACCTTGATCAAGGACATTCCACCTTTTGTGGACATATGCTTAGTTGTCATTCTTATCTCCTAGATTCTTCTAGCTTGTTCTAGAAGTCTCCTTGAGGCCTTTATATTCAAGCTCTCTCATTGTATTTCACAACTCATTTTCAATGCATATTGTATAACAATACATTTTTTTTGTGTGCAATATCTTCTCTCTCACTCCATTTAGTTTTTCCAAGCTCCACCTCTTCCTTCTCTGGTTTCCCTTCAATAGGTTATTCACATGTAGGTAATCTTGGTGAGTTGTGATGTTGGTTTTCATCAACTTCTACAGATCAACATAGATCATACCCAATATAAAGATATTGAAATATATCACTAGATATAATTCACAAACATATTTTAATTTAATTAAAAATTCAAATGTAATTTTATAATTTTATGTGTTCTTATATGGATCTAGATCCCTTTAAAACCTATTTTACCTTTAACCAAAAATATGTTATGTATTCAACTACAAATAATGTAGTACACTATAAAATCCAATTGATATAGTTTTTTACAATGAAAACACACAATAACTAATAAAATAGAGAATAAATGACTTGTATATTAGATGGAGTAAAAAAAATAAGAAATTCAAGTCATAAAAAACTAATCGTTAGGAAAAACTCTTAAGAAACCGCAAGAGATGTATAAAAATAGATCATTGTTTATTTTAAAAATTAATATTTTTTAAGGATCTTACAAGGCCTTGAGGGTGGGTTTTTTTCTTTCTATGAAATAAGAATTACTTTGATTTAAAAAGATAACTTTATTGAATACTAGTCTATGTTCAAGTTTCTAATATTTGCTCCTCTCAAAAAATAATTGTACAAAAAAGTAATTGAGCTTTTATGATCACTCAATCGTGTTCTATGACCACAATAGTAATTCTTATGCTAATTAGTATTAAATGGAGAATTTAGAAAAGGCTTGCAAACTACAAAATAATATAGTGTAATAAATTTATCCTATACTAAATAGGGATGATTTTTCATTTTCCTATACATGTATTAAATACATTGTGCAATAGTATTATTCATAGCTTCAAAGATAAACCTTCTAATCCATTACATTATTTGAAGATTTCATATGGATGGAAATGACAAATTCAATTTTAGCTAAATCATATTTTAGTTCATGAGTTAAAAAAATACTATGTGCATAGTTTTATATAATTAAGACATGGAAAAATAACAATTGATATAGTCTACAATTGCAATCTAGCTTTAACCTCCATCCATAGTGGAAGCTTCTCTTGAACACCCAATTCTTGCTAATCCAAATGTCTATCCAAATATCTATCTTGTTATCTCTAATGGGGTCCCTCATGATGGTGAGGTTGTTCAAGACTTTGACAAGAAGTTGACTTCAGAGGTTGATTTGGAGTTACAACATGATTTGGCCTTTCTTCAGAGTACTAGTTCCAAGGGTAGTCTACAGAAGGTTAGGGAGGGAACAATCCCAAAAAAAAATTGGAAAGGAGTTCTAGTGGGATAGTCTAACTTGGGTACCTTACCTGGGGATCTCTAAACTATATGTCATGTAAAAACTAGCCCAGAGATCCTTCTTCTAGATTTTGTGGTTGACAATGTTTCTTAGGGTTTTTCATTGAGTTTCATGCATAAATTTCTATTTTGTAAGCCTACTATTGAAATGGTTAGGAGATGGGTTTCTACTAGGTGGAAACTTAAGGGATCAGTGGAGGTAGCAACAATGGAAGATGCTCTCTTTCTATTTAAATCTTCTATTAAGGAGTGCCAAAATTAGGTTTTCACAAGAACATGAAGAATTGGTAAGCATTTCTTGACATTAGCCAAATGGAAATCAACTTCTGACCCTAGTGTGGATCTCCAAAGAATGACACCAATTTGGATTAGACTCCCTATAATATCTTTGAAGTTTTTGGATGAAAATATCTTCATATGAATAGGTGACTCTTTAGTTCATTTTATCAAAGTTGACATTGTCACCCTCTATATGACTCAGCTGGGTTTTGCTAGATTTTGTGTTAAAGTGGAATTGAATAAAGATCTCCCTAGTAGATTATCTTTAAAATCTAAATTGAGGACTTGGAAATAGGTGATTAACTATGAGAATACACACTTATATTCCTAGAAATGTAGGAAATATGGACATGTAGTCACAGTTTGTAAAAGCCAAGTGACTGTAGGAGAGACAAAAAAATGGAAGGAGGTTGTTATTGAAGGAATCATACCTAATAAAAATCTAAAGTGCTTCTTAGAGATAGCCCAAGGAACCTCTATATCCTTGGCAGGGCCCTTGGAAAACTAGATGAACTAGTAATTGGAAGAGTACCCATTCAGAGAAAACATTGAAGAGTTGGTCTCCTCTCCCTATAAAAGTATTGGAGACCCTAGGGATTGACTAGAGTAAGGAGAGATACCTCTCAATACTAAGGGAAGGGAGGAGGTGTGAGCTTCCACTAGGGAGGATTTAGAATCCCTAACAAGTGAAATTTTTTCTCTACCAAGAAAGAGAGGGACTTAGGAGGAAGCCTATCTCTTTTCAACCCCATAGAAAGTATTGGAGAACATGATAAGTTGGTCACTTAAGTTTGCAGTGTGGGAAGACTACTCCTTTGTAAAGGGTAATCTTATAGTAACACTCTAGTGTGAAGAAGAATCGTTGTTTTCTTCATCCCTTGTGTCACCATTTGTGGATGATGGGGTTTGGAAAGAACCCAAGAATAAAACTCATGGATCTTGCCAAAGGTGGATGTGGTCTCTGAGAATAGAGGTAGAAGGCCACCAACAAAGCTGACTTCTCAAGATATTTTCATGGGAAGCATAGGACCTTGGAGGATATCCAAAAAGGTGTTAAATGAAGTTCATTACATGTAATATTAATGACGTAAACATCCCAAGAAAATAAATCTATTTGAAAAATATGATTTATGATCATAACATAGATATTATCCTTATTGAAGAGGTTACGATGAACAAAAACAACTTTGGTCAAGTTGCAAGGTACATTTAACAAGGAGCCAAATATGTCTACATCAAGGCTACTAGTGCTTCTATAAGGATTGTGACCAAGTGGAACCCTAATAAAATCAATGCGATTAAGCTCTATTGTAACCCCATTTTTTGGATCTTCCTTTTATTAATGTGTTTAGTTATTGGATTCTTTTCAAATTTTATGCTCCTAATTCTAGGGGAGATTGTAGGTTTGAGAGGAGGCTTTGGCATGTATTGACATATATAAGGGCACCAAAGTCATTTTTATAGGGGATTTTACTACTCCTATATACCCCTTATAAAATCTTGGTGGTCTTGACGATGTCTTGGAGAGTATGCATGATTTGGATGGATTTCTCTAAAGGAATGATCTCTTTGATATGGAGTTACAAGTCATCCAATTCACCTAGTCCAATAATCAACTATGGAAGACTATGTGTGGAATATACTGAATAAGAGAGAGGAGGGTAAAAGCTACACATTTTACCACCAAGCCTTAATGTTTCACCTATTTAGGTTTTTCAAAGGCCTTCATCCATAAATTTTGAGTCTGACCACTTCCCCTATCAAAATTATTGAGGTTGCCCAAATGTCGACCCCTTAAATTGCTAGAACCTAGATTGACATTGAGCCCCCTGCTACTAATAGAAAGATTTAAAATGGAAAAAAATGAGGTCTTACATATTGAAATCACTACTACCACTAGTAGGATGGGCACTAATAGGTTGAGTAAGAGTCCAAGAGAGAGAAATACCCTTTACTTCCCCTAGCAAAGATCTAAACCTAAAAAATTCAAGTCCACTAATAACATAGGTAAGAGATGTAGCCCTAGAGCTAAAAGGAAAGCCACTAGGAGAAAATATGGTGAAAAAGAGGAGGAAGAGATGTTTAGTGAAGGGAAGAATGAGGAGGACATGGGTGGTGATCACGATAACCCTATGCCTTCTCTTGTATTCAATACTTCCAAAACTGTGAGTAATACCCCAGAGTCTAGAAAAGAGGGTGATGTGGGTGTGCAAGGTACAACTACTTTCCCTACTAGAGTCATTAATGTGAGAAACTAGATACAAGGGGTGGAACCTATGGAGGGAGATGAACAAAAGGAACTAAATATGGTGGGGTTTGGTATTTAGGAAGAAAGTACCATGGGTAAAATAACTACTATTAAACAACCTCAGGATAATCCAAATATGAGTAAGCTAGGGGAATCTATCAATAGCCTGATCAAGAAACTAAGGACCTAAAGGAAAAATTTGATAGGGTTTCCAATGTTTTAGTGTGGGTGATGCATTTTGTGGCTACTACCCTGCACCTCTTGCAAGTTGGGAAGGAGGAGACTAGTAATGCTAAAGATATGGAGACTAGTTAGTTGTACAAATTCCTTGCAAATAATTGGTTCTTCATGATTCTAAAGAACCTAAGGAATCGAAAAAAGGAGAGTTAGCTCTTTTATATGCTTGAATTCTATTTTGTTAATGATAGTTACCATTTTTTCAGCCTAGGGTGCCTACTTTGATGTTAATTAATGGACTTGGTTATTCTCAACTGATGTTTATGGGTCTAATTTTATGTATACTTTTGAGAATAACATTGTTATTTGTTGTAGTAGGTTTAAGAACATGAACAATTTAGCTCGGGGGTTTTTGATATTAAGGAAGGGGGTTGGTTAATCTTATGGTGGTGACATTTGACTGATTTTTAGCCTCGTTTTTCTATTTTGGGTCAGCCCCCATTTTGGATGCTTTTCGATATCAAAAATAATTTTGTTACTAAATAAGATTAAAGACACCATTTCAATAATTAATGAAATAGAGATAAAATTTTGAAAAAAATTTAATGTTCTTATAAAATTTGAAAGAGAAAGAATTGTTTATTTTCAACACTAAATAAAATAGAGTTAACTCTCCTTTAGTTTTCTCTCATTTTATCCATGGTCAAAATTTATGTTGATATTAATGTAGTGAATATTTCATATCTTGGTCATTTTCTAACAAAGCAGTCTATAGTTTTACATGTAGAATTATATATAACATTTAAAAAGTTGCACTAATTTGTATTAAAATAATAAAAATTGCATTATATACTTTAATAGAGATGATGTAGAACACCAAGAAGTCTAAAAACTCAAATAGCTATCTAACTAGATTTAAACAAACCATTTCAATGGGTTTTGTTCAACTTATGTGCTCTATACTAGAAATTGATAGATGCAAAACATCTCAAATGTATTTTCAATGGGTAATGGAGAGAATGCAATATATATCTAGTATTTATATTTATTGTTGCACAAAGGAATAATTTTTTTAATTATATTAAAAGATATTGTTGTGATGAAATTAAATTTATGGTACATTTTAGTTCAACTAGAGGTAAGAAGAGTTGAAAAAAAAGTTTTGAATGGAAAAAAGAGAAAGTCATAGACTCTAAAGGTTGTGTAAAATGGTTCATTCGTGAAGTTCAATACCCTTGTTAGCATAATTTTTATTAAAATAGTAGGGAGCAAGCCTTGATCACTTATAATAATATACATATAACAAACATGACACAACTACCAAACAACATTTGTTATTACATAGCAAGAAGAAACAAAACCCATATGATTACATCTTAAAAAGTAAAATGTACAAGGTTACATTGAGGCCTATTCCTCAGATAAATATCCTAGTATATAGAATCACTATATTATAAGATCTAACCATTAAATAAATATTGTTAAAAAAAAGAGATACAATAATTAAAGTAATTATACAAATACTATGATTTTTAAAGACACAAAGGAAAAATAGTTGAGGATAAATTAAGAATACTACATAAAAGAATTAAGACTATTCTAGAGAAACCATCCTTTTTCTCTTCCTTTACATAATATTAAAACATTAATTTGGTTTTATTATTTTGGTATAATATAAGGGGTTTCTATAAAAAATCCTTGATCAAAATTTTTGGCCTTCAAGTTTTTTGAGGAATCTCTTCCTCTGATAAAGTGTAAACCACCATTGTAGGTTCACCCATAAAAATGATCATTTTTGTGACAAATTTGATAATTGAGGGAAATAGAATGGATCAAAACTAAAAGGAAAATTAGAAGGAGGATTTCAAGTGTTTTTGGACCCAATGATAAAGTGTCAAGACCAAAAAAAGGCTTAAATGAGGTAGAGTATCCTAGCGAGTATAAGGTAGTCGCATTCATTCTTAATATTTTTCTTACAATGAAAGTTATATTTAATAATTTACCCACCTATCTATTTCCAATACTGATTAAATTTCATTGAGGTGTTAAGTTTAATTTCTATTTGTAGACTTTTTCCTTGCTACTTTCTCTTTGTGACTAAAGTCAAGTCCTAGAGTGTAATTGTCCTTCATAGGGTCTTATCATGTATTTATATAATTTCACCTGATCCTCAATATTTGAATTGGCCATTTCTCATTACTCTTTACAAATCTAAATCTTACCACTTTTATCTCTACTAGCCTGAAGATGAAGGTCACATTACCCACCTTCCACTAGGAATACTCTTGTCAATCTTTCTAGAAGATAAACATTCAAAGATTTGGGTCTAAAATAGCCTAAGGATGAATGAGTTGATGTTTCTAAAAATTCTACCACCATTTGATTAACATCTATGGCTTGGACCTATGATAATTTTCTATTGCAAACTTCCCCTTCTTATCCATTATTCCCTCTTCCCCCCAAGTTCATCTTAGCTAACATGGTGATCTAGAGATACACACATGTTCTTCTCCATCAATGTACTCAAAACCCCTAATAATGTATATAATTTGGAGACACTCAATAAAATGTTATATGAAATATGTATTCTTTTAACAATAGAAAAAATATTGCTTTCAAATGTCTCATCCTCTAATTTTAAACATCCAAGAGAAAAACTAAAATCTTAAAGGATATAGAAGAAGAGGAAAGTCAAAGGGAAAGAGATCTCAATCTAGAGAACCAAGAGATTGTTGGTAATGTGGAAAGCTAGGGAATAGGAAGAAATACTGTTGGAATCAAAAGAACAATGGAGATAAACCAAAAGGAAATAGGGAGGAAATTTTGGTAAGTAACAAATCCAAAGATGATGATTTTCTTCTTTCTTTAAAAAGTGTTGACAATTCTTAGGTTTTAGATTATGGAGCTTCATTTCATGCTACACCTCATAGAGGTTATTTTATTGATTATGTCCAAGGGGATTTTGGGCTTGTTTATTTGGGGGATAATGGACCCTATGAGATTGTTCCAAAGGAAAATTTAACATTAAGTTTTAGAATGGGAATCATCAAATACTACATGAGGTAAGACATATTCCAAGCTTGAGTAAGAATTTCATTGAAGCAGGGAAACATAGTGATGATGGTTGTGTAGTTACTTTTAATGACAAAAATTGGAAGATTTCAAAAGGTTGTCTTGTAGTAGAAAAAGGTGTGAAAGTAGGAACCTTATATTAGTTGTTTCAAAGAAAAATGAATGTAAATTGTCATAGTTGACTATAGAGAGAAAATAGTTGTTGTAGATATTGATACATCACTATGGAACTATAGACTTGGAAACATGACTAAGAAAGTTATGGAATTACTTAATTCAATTAAAGTTTCACCAGGTCTAAATGTGTCATTATGCATTTTTGTTAAAGTTGTGTGTATGCAAAAAAAAAGAGAGTGAGTTTTGTGAAGAGTAGGAAGGAAAATAAAAATGAGAAATTGGAGCTTGAGCATACAAATGTATGGGGACTAGCTTAGGTGTCTTCCCTTGGTGTCTCTCATTATTATGTTACATTTATTTATGATGCAACTACATAAGTATGGGTTTATTTTCTTAGACAGAAATATGCTGTATTTCAAACTTTTAAGAAATGGAAATGCTTGGTTGAAAATGAGATAGGTAAGAAATTAAAATGTCTTAGATATGATAATGGTGGTGAGTATTGAAGTCATGAATTTGAAGATTATTACTCCACTAATGGAATTCATAGATAGAAAATTGTTCCAAGGACTCCACAGGAAAATGGAGTGACTAAATAGATGAACCCAAACCTTCAATTGTGAAGCATTTGCATATGGATTCTAAGAATAGAACCAATTTGGAAGCTAAGTCAAATAAATCTATACTTTTTGGATATGGAATTGATGAATTTGGTTATAGAATTTGTGATTTTGAATATTGTAAAATTATAAGAAGTAGGGATGTCATATTCAATGAGAAAGTGTTGTACAAAGATCTATTGTAGCAACATGAGAAGAAATAAGATGATTATGTAGTGGTGGATGATACTCCAAAAGATGATGTTCAAGCAATTCATCATGATCTCCAACAACTGCAATAACAAATACCACACACCCAGTGAATGTTAGATAGTCACCAAGGCTATATAGAGCTGTAGAAATATTTTATCCCTCTTTGTATTCTATTTTACTAATAGATGTTGGTGAACCTAAATTTTATGATGAAGCTAGGTAGGTGGATACTAACGTTCAGTGGGAGTCTACAATTAAAGAAGAAATGGACTCCTTGCTGAAAAATAAGACTTGGGATTTATGTAAGTTGCCCATAGGTAAAAGGGCTTTACAGAATAAATGAGTTTACAAGTTGAAAGAAGAGGATGGAGGTAAGAAAATATTTGAAGTCAGGTTAGTTGTAAAATGATTTGCACAAAAAAAGGGCATTGATTTTGATGAGATATTTTCTCCAGTTGTTAAAATGAATTCTTTTCACTTTGTTTTAAGTATCGTGTCTACTAAATATTTTCATTTGGAGTAGCTTGATGTTAAAACAAAATTTATTTATGGTGATTTGGATGAAGGGATATATATGCATAGCCATAGGGATTTGAAGTCAAAGATAAGGAAAACTTAGTGTGAAGATTAAAGGAAAGTCTATATGGTTTGAAGCAAGAACCTCGACAATGGTATCTGAAATTTGATAGTTTTATGTGTGAGCATGGATACAATAGGTGTCATTCTGATCATTATGTTTATTTTAAGAGGTTGAATGATGATAGTTACATTATTTTATGTTTTTTTGTTGATGATATACTTGTAGATGGGTCTAACATGGATCACATTAAGGGGTTGAAATGATAATTAGCACATTCATTTTCTATGAAACATTTGGAGGAAGAAAAACAAATCTGTAGTGTGAAGATTTAAAGAGATAGGAAAAAATGAAAATTGACATTATCTTAGGCTAATTATATTATGAAAGTGTTGCAATGTTTCTCTATGGAGAATGCTAAAGCTATCCAATCACCTTTACCTAGTCATTTGATGTTGATTGAGGAGATGTGTCTAAAGACACAAGAAAGAGGAGGATAAGATGTCCAATGTACCTTATGTTTTAGCTATAGGAAGCTTGTTGTATGATATGGTATGTATGAGGCCAGATATTACATATGCAGTGGGAGTCATTAGTAGGTATATCAGTCATCTAGGGCTTGAGCATTGGACTGTTGTTAAATGGATTCTCTTATATTTAAGAGGAAAATCTAGTAAGTGTTTAAATTTTGGGGGCTCTACTACTATTTTATAGGGCTATGTTGACTCAGATTTGGTAGGGGGGATTGATACTAGGCATAGTATTATAGGTTATGTATTTACTATTGGTGGGGTAGCAATGAGTTGGGTTTCTATGTTACAGAAGGTGAACTCTTTATCCACTATAGAGTTAGAGTATGTTGCTGCCATGGAGGTAGCCAAGGAGATGATATGGCTTCAGTTATTCTTGGAAGAATTAGGACACCCACAAAAGGATAACTATGTTTTCATAGATAGTTATAATGTCATTCATCTTGAGAATAATAATGCTCTACATTCAAAGACAAAACACATACAATTATGGTACCATTTCATTCGGTGAGTTTTGGTTGATCAATAGTTAAAGTTAGAAAAGATACATGCAGATGAAAATCCAACATAAATGTTTACAAAGGTAGTGACAAAGGAGAAGCTAAACTCATCTTCAGCTTCATTTGGTCTTCTAGACTAAACAAAATAAAAGAACCGTAGATTCAAAGGTCTTCATTTGGTCTTCAACATCATGGAATAACAACATAGCTCCAAAATTAGTCTCCAAGTGGAATATTGTTCTCCAATGTGGAGCATGATAAGTCCCCAAGTGGGAGATTGTTAGTTTGTGGTGATTGATCAAGGAAGTACTATACATACTCCATAATTCTTCAAAGGGGTAAGTGCTTTATGAATTCCATGTCGTAACTAATATTATTAACCCTAAAGAGGCAAAATTACTATTATAAAATTGCTTCTTGCAATGGTATTGAGATATAAGGGATTACAAATTGTAATCAGGTTGTAATCACTAGATCATAATAATATTAGACTCATTGTTTGGTGGACATAGCCTAGAGATTGGGTAAACCATGTTAAATATTGGTGTCTTGTATTCTTTTCTTTGCAATTTATTATTTTTTTGATATTGTTTTTATTTGCATGTAATTGTTATTTTTGTCTATGGTTAATCCTAACATGGATGTATAGGGTTTTTGTCTCATGTATTTAAAAATTAAAAAAAATTGATTCTTAGTCTTTGAAAATATTAGTTAGCCATTTAAATTTATTGTTAGTTCATTCTTTTAATTTTATCTTTTGTAAAGACTTGATGTTGGGTAAAAGTACATATCTATGTCATAGTAGAGGACATCTAAACCTATTCTATCCTAATATAATTTCTCCATTGAAACTCAAATGCATTCAAAAGCTAAAAATACCTTTTCAAAGATCTTAAATTCGATATCATCATCATATAAATTTCATAAAAATTTTAATAGTTATAGTATGTTATAATTTAGAAACATTACAAGTAGGAATTTTAATGTTTGAGAATCTATTACTTTGAAAGAGAAAAATATAGCAAATCATATAAAAATAAATTAAAATTCATATATGGAACTAGAGGAGAGAGCCATCTTCAAGAAAATGTTTTTGAAAGTTACAATTCGAACAATTTCATTTTTTGATTGATGTCGAATCTATCGATGAGACATATCGATATCCAATCTAAATGTGATATCTATTTGATTGATGAAGAGGATTTTAAGAAATCTCTCATAACAATAGCACCTAGAGGAAAGGTTGAGTTATGAAAAGGAAGCTACAATGGACATTTAATTAGATAGACTTTGATAAAGGAAATTGATTTTTTATATCAAGAAAGTTAAGACAAGTTGAACAATAGAGTAGATGGAAAAGGAATACCAAGTAATGCTAGTGTGAACTGAGCCACAATTAGTGCCAATAAAATCTAGTGTTGACCAAGTATCAATATCGACTAAGTAAGCTAGTCGATGCTAAGCCAAAAAGTTTTACAATCCTTGAATGTCAAAATTTAGTGATTGTCGAGTAACTATTGAATATGAATTCTAGGAAATTGTGATTCCAAACTAACTTGGTTTCTTGGGAGATGAAAATCATGTTGAAGATAAGATTTATGAGTTGGACCATTAAATTCAAGGTGAGGATTTAGGCAAAGACCTAATAGACAGATGCCAAAGAAGTTTCTAGAAGAAGATCAAGAAGATGGATAGATATAACGAATCATGTTGAACCTAATTGTAAACACTAAAATCTACAATGATCATAGAAAATGGTAAAGAAAGAATTTTCCTATTTAAAGAGGTGCAAGGATGAGTCAAAGATACATATGCAAGTGCATATGTGAAGAGTGGCATACAGAAAAAGGTGGATTAGAGAAGCACACGTGTCAGAGTGAATCAACACCTGAACTGAACAAAGATCAGAACTTGCAAAGTGAGTTGCGATCACATATATCAAGAAACCTATTGTTTTATTTCTAATCATTGTAAATAGTTTGTATTGACATTCTTTTAACAGAGGTTGATGTACCAATTATTTGAAGGACTTAACAGTTTATATAAATCCTTTCATGAGGTTACATTATAAATGGAATGATCAAATTCCTCTGACAAGGCCACTCCTAAAAGCATGATTACATCCTCTAACAAGGTCACATTTAATATTTTGTATTGTAACCTTTAATAGGGTTGGATCCTAATCACTTTGAAAGAGTGAAAAAGTGGTGACATTTTGCTGGTGGTTTTTCACAAATTGGGTTCCCAATTAAAAATCCTAGTGTCAAATCTATTTAGAATGCTTTATATGTTTTACATTTTTTATTTAGAAAATCATGTTATATTTGGAACAATAATTTTTGTTTATAGTAGAGACTAAGTAATAGTGGATATCAAGCAAAAATAAAATAAGAAAAACAATAAGTGTTTTATTGTTTAAATGTTAAAATGGAACTTAAGGACCTTGAGTAATTGATTCACCCCCCCTAGTTATTCTAAACATTTCTAACAATTGGTATCAGAGCTTAGTGCTTACATAGAATATTTTTAAGGTACTTAAAGCTAAATATCATTACTCATAAGAGAGATGTACCCAAGTTGAACAAGGAGAACTTTTATGCATGACAAACCTTGATGTGGGTGTGCATACCTAGTATTGGTGCTATCAACATTGTGGTCAATGATTATGCAAAGATGCCCACTAATCCTCTCACATTTGATCAACTGAAGCAAAAGAAAGAACAAAATCAAGCAATGTTGGAGATTTCCTCAACGTTAAGGGATGCCAAGTTTGATGACTTGAAAGACCATGATAGTGCAAAGAAAATGTGGGACAAACTAAAGACCACATATGGAGGTGATGATAATGTATTAGGAGTGAAATCATAAAGCCTAAGAGGTAAATTTGATGACATGAGAATGATTGAAGGTGAGAACATAGTGCAATATTGCACAAGATTTAAAGAAGCTATTAATTCTATTCGTGGTACAAATGGAGAAATCAAAGATGAAACTATGGTAAGAAAGGTATTGAGGACTTTTCTTTATATTTATGCAATTAGAGTGTCTATAAGTTGAGAACTGAGATGCACACTAGATAACACTTTGACCTTGGAAGGTATAATTGGTAGACTTATTTCTTTTGAAATTTCTAAGTTTGATAACTATACACATACAACTATTGAATATTTATTTAAGTCACAAATTGTTCTTAGCAAATGAAAAGTAAAATATGTAAAGATTGATAATGATAGTTTTGATGACAAGGTTGATGAACTTGAAGGCCTTATTGAAAATTCATTAAAGAGGAAAAGGTATATACAAAGGTAAACTACCTATTATCTATTTTTCATGAAACAAAGTAGGTCATATTGTTGCTAGGTGTCCTAAAAAAGAGGATAAGGATGAAAATATGGAAAGAAAGTACAAAGGAAGAAGGGATTACTAAGACTTCAAGAGAAACAAGGATGAAAAAGGTAAGAAATCCTATTATATTGTTGAAGAAGAAACTGATAATGAATTTGAAAGTAATGATGATGAAGTATTCTATGTTGCTATGAAAGAAGATTCTGATGAAGATGATAAAATTGCATTGATTTCATATGTAAACAAAAGTGACAGATGGATAATTGATAGTGAATGTTCAAATCATATGACTGGTGATAAAGAAAAAATTGAGAACATTGGTCCTTACAAAGGTGGATGTGTGAAATTTGACAATGGTATCCCATGTGTTGTAAAAAAAGGAACTATTTAACTAACTAGTAAGATAAAATGTTACAATATTTACTAGGTTGAAGGACTTAACTATAATTTTTTGAGTGTTTCACGATGGAACAAATCAGGTTATAGATTTGAATTTCACAAAAGGAAGGCCAAGATACATGATTTTGATGGTAAGCTAGTTTGAAGTGGTGAACAGACAAGAGGTGACTTGTTCTATATAGATTTATCAAATCAGACATGTTTGTTTGCACAACAAGAAGATGTTTGGTTATAGAACAAGAGGTTGTGTCATGTAAATTTTGACAATTTGGTGAATATAAGTAATATGAAGAAAGAAAGACGTTTTACTAAACTAAAGAAGCTCAATAATGCCATGTATAAATAATGTCAACTAGGAAAAATGATGAAGTCTACTTTTAAGAGAAAAACATACAATACTAGTGATATTTTAGAATTGGTTCATATTGAGCTATGTGGACTCATTGATGTTCAAAGTTATTGGCATGGAGATAAATATTTCATTCATTTTGTTAATGATTATGCTAGGATGATGATTGTAATGTTTTCTAAAGCTAAATCTAAACCTTTTTAGTTATTCAAGTGGTATTTATTATAAGTTGAAAAAGAAACAGGGGAGATTCTAGAGTTCTTAAGATCTGATAAAGGTAGTGAATTCATTTCTAATGAGTTCAATACATTCTACAATGATAGAGGAATTAAAAGATGGATGTTAGCACTAAGGACCCATCCTCAAAATGGAATAGCTAAAAAAAAGGAATAGATCAATAATGGAATGTGCAAGGACATTAAGATGGAGAAGAGAGTATAAAAGAAATATTGGAGAGAAGCTATTAGTAGTATTATCTATACCTTGAATAGAGTACAAGTACAGAAAGGTACACATGCTACACCTTTTGAATTGTGGTATGGATCTTCTCCTTATCTAAAATATTTCAAAATCTCTGGAAGTAGATGATTATACTTAAAGATAGTAGGAATGGAAAAATTGATGCAAAGAGTCAGGAATTTATATTCCTAGGATATTCCACTAAGAGAAAAGCTTATAAGTGCTTGATCTCGAAGACTAAAAAAGTTATGAAAAGTGAAAATGTGAAAATTCATGAATTTGCATAAAGAAGTTATATTGCATGAAAAGAAGAAAACGAAGACTGTAGTATATTAATCTATGTGGACGATGATGCTCTAATCACTTCTAATGAAAAAGAAAACCATGTTATAGTCTCTTAGTAGAAAGGAAATGTTGCAGAGAAACAAATTGTCAAGTAACAGATAGTGGGTGTTGAGAAACAAGTTGAATATGCTCAGTCACAGAAAGGAAATGTCGATCATCAGATTGCAAATGTTGAGAATGTAGAAGTCAAACTAGAACCTAAACAAGAAAGATAAAATGAGCTTGAGATTAACTTTCAAATTAAAAATGTAGAAGAACAAAGAAGGAAACTACATGTGGTAGCAAAATATGTGAGAAGACATCACAAACCTAAATAGGTCAATGATGATGATGAATCTAGTATTATGATAAGAAAAAGACTCAAAGATGATGCATGCCTACTTTGTGAGTTTGAGTCCAACAAAGGAAAGGATGCTTTAGACAATGAAGATTGAATTCAGGAAATGAACAATGAAATTGACTAGATTGAAAAGAGCAATACTTGGACTTTAGTGCCAAGACCTAAAGACAAAAATGTCATTGGGACAAAGTGGGTCTTTGAGAGAACACTCAATGGTAATGGATAAGTAAAAAGAAATAAGGAAAGACTAGTATGCAAGGGTTATTATCAATAAAGAGCTGATTATGGGGAATATTTTTCTCTAGTGGTAAGACTTGAAGGAGTCAAAACTCTTCTTGCATATTCAACATACAAGAATTTCAAGGTATATCAAATGGATGTCAAATTTGCATTTTTAAATGATATACTTGAGTAAGAAGTGTACATTGATCAACTTGAAGGATTTGTAGATATAGACAAGAAGAATATGGTATGTAAACTAAACAAAGCCCTTTTTGGATTGAAACAAGCGACAAGAGTATGGTATGAAGGATTACATAAGAGTATGTGTAGGATCATGGTCAACCAAACTAAGGCCTTAGGTGGCAATGAAAAATCAATGAATTAGGTTTATGTCAATTTGACATGTAATTTTTAATTTGTTATGTACTTTCTATCAAAAAGTTGATAGAAAATAATCTCTAGGAAATTGAATTTAGTTTCTAAGATAGTAGGCATTATATGAAAATGATAAAAATTGATTGCTAAAAAAATTGAATTTTAATGCAATAGTACAAAAAATTTACAACAAAAATAAGTAGACATATGCCTAATCACCTTAATCATAATCAAATGATAATATTTTTAATAATATTATAGATACAAGAAGTAGACTAATTTCTAGATGTGACCCATATTTTTGGGTATTTTTATTCTAAATAATTAATTAATTATGAATTTTCTACTATAGTATTTTTAGAATAAAAAACCTCTCATATCTTACCACCTTAACTAATTCAAAATTGTACAAAATTGAATTTTTCTTTTCTTTTTACTTATAGTAGAAGAAACATAGAATATGATGGATCTTTTAAGTTTCAAAAATACTCTACGTTTTGAAAGTTATAGTTGTTTTTCAACCAATGCATTAATCAGCACTTTATAAGTAACCTCATTAGAAAATAAGTAATAATTACTTACTAAACTTGTAGTTTGACAAAATTTACATTTAGGGAAAGCTAAGAATATTCTTAAGAAACACTTTTTGTTACACCAAAATTGGGTGAAAAAAATCATCAAATACATTATTGAAGTAAAATATACACAAGAATAGGCTAAGAACACATTTTTAGGATGTTTTTAAAGTTGACCATGTAGGGTTGGTATCCAAAGATATACTAGGCCTTATAATGGTATTAATTTTCTTGTTTGGTATCAAGATGGGTGGGAAAAATCTTGGAATAGATTTTAAAATTCTTTGAGGCATTTCAGAAGTACTCATTTTTTAGATCACCACTTTCTAGCACACCATGATACTACACATACCCATAACTATTTGGTAAAGATTGGTTTTGAAAGGAAAAATGATAATAATAAACTATATTTTAATAATGGTAAGAAAAATGAAGTACTATTATCTAAAATATTTTTTGATGACATTATATTTGGAGGAAGAGAAGTATTATGCAAATCATTTGTTGATGAAATGAAGAAAGAAGTTCAAATTTATATGTTTGGTTAAATACAATTCTTTGTTGGATTCCATGTATGGGTATGTGCTAGATCATGGTCAACCAAACTATGCCCCTAAATGGTAATGAAAAATCAACAAATCAAGGTTATGTCAACTTGACATGCAATTTTCAACTTGTTATTAACTTTCTTTAAAAAAGTTGACAGAAAAGAATCTCTAGGAAATAGAATTTAGTTTCTAAACTACGATGCCTTATCTCAAAAAAAAAAAAATGATTGGTAAATTTTTTTAGTTTCAATGCAATAGCACAAAAATTTAAGGACAAAAATAAGAAGTAGATGTATGTCTAACCACCTTAATCAAAATTAAATGACAATATATTTTAATAAGATTCCAGATACAAGAATTAGACTCTTTCATAGATGTGACATATATTTATGGATATTTTTATTCAAAATAAATAATTAAATATTAATTTTCTACTATAGTATTTTTGGAATTAAAAAAATCTCATTTCTGACCACCTTAACTAATTCAAAACTCCACAAAATTATTTATTTATTATAGTAGAAGAAGCATAGAATGTGGTGCATCTTATGGATTTTAAAGATGTTGTACCATTTGAAAGTTATAGTTACTTTGAAATTAGTGTGTCAATCAACACTTTATACATAACTCCTTTGGAAAATAAGTAATAATTACTTACTAAACTCATAATTTGATAGACATTACATTTATGGAAAGCTAAAAATATTCTTAAGAAACTGATTTGATTTCATCCAGTTCGAGTGAAAAAAAAGTTGTCAGCTACATGTTTGAAGTAAAAATATATACAAGAATAGGTCAAAAATACATTTTTAGGATATTTTTAAAGTTGACCATTTAGATTTTCTATCCAAAGATGTAATAGAACTTATAAAGTTATTAGTTTCTAGGTTTGGTATCACGATGCATGGGAAAAAAGTTGGAATAGATTTTGAAATGCTTTGAGACATTTCAAAACTACATATTTTATAGGTCACCACTTTTTGGCACACCATGATCCTACACATACTCGTATATCAAATGAAGTATGGTATTTTTATTATATAATCAAAATAAATGAAGGAGATATTAAAGACTTTTGGAATGGAAGATTCAAGACCAGCGAGCACACCTATGTCACCAAGACATAAGCTATCTTAGAGTAATGAATCTCCTGATGTGAACCAAACCTAATACATATCCATGATTAGAAAATTTCAATATGAACTATTCATAGAAGATTAGATATTGCATTAGTAGATGGGATAGATGGGATGAATATATTGAGATATCTAAAAGTTACAAAAGACTATGGATTGTATTACAAGAGAAGCAATAAATTTGAACTAAAGGTATTCACTGAGTTGGATGGGGTAGGAAATATTGATGACAGGAAAAAAAATAGTGGGGGTACATTCTTTCTAGGAAAGAGATTAGTGTCATGGACAAGAAAGAAACAAAGTTGTATTTCCCAATCAAAAGTTGAAGCCGAGTATGTGGCAGCTGCAGTGAATTGTTTGAAAACATTATATGGATCAAGAAATTATTGAAAGGTATGAAAGAAGAGATTAAATATCCAATGGCTATCTATTATGATAATAAAATTTCTATTAACATTTTGAAGAATCTAGTGATGCACACTAAGACAAAGAACAATGCTATGAAGTATCACTACTTGAGGGAACTAGTACAAGATAAAGAAGTGAAGCTAGAATATGTCAACACCAAAGAAGATATTGCTAACATATTCACAAAAACCTTACCTAAAGATTCCCATGAATATCTTAGAGGTAAATTAGGTGTGATTTCCCTAACCAAAGCCACTTAAGGAGGTAAGTTGTATTGCATTAAATGTACTAATTGTAATATCTTACACATTGATGCAATACAACTCAATTTTTGTAAATACCTAAGGTAGATAGTCAAGTACAAAATAATAGATCAATCATAGATAGATGATAGAAATCAGCCAAACATGCAAAATCTACATATTTAGGATGTATTAAGAGATTGAAACTAGGAAAGCTAAAGCATTTTTGGCATTGTTGTCAAAGAGGGAGACATAATTCAAAGAGAGAGAAATACAGTAAAAAAGGCAAAGATAGACAAAAGAGCGAGACATAAGTAAAAGAGAGAGAGAGATAGAAAAAGAAGAGATTTATATCAAAGAGGGAGAATATTAATACAGAAAAGAAACTATTATCAAATAGGGAAAAATATTTTGGATTGTATGCTGACCAAGTGAGATACATTTGATATTTCTAATATTGAGATGTAGGGATGTTGCAATCAATGCCAAAGGGGGAGATTGTTGGAAACTTATAATTGGAACAATTGTTGTTTTGTCATTGAGGCCAAATCTATTAATCAAAGATATTAGTACCTAATCTAAATTTCATATCTATTTGATTGATGAAGAGGATTCAAGAAATTTCTCATAACAATAGCACTAGTGGAAAGGTGAGATATGAAAAGAAAGCTACACTAGACATTTGATTAGATAGCATTTGATTAAGAAAAGTAATTGTTTATATGAAGGAAGTTAAGCCAAGCCAAGCAATAGAGTAAATTACAACATCATGTCAAGTGATTCTAGTGTCAATAGATCCACAATTAAAGCCGAGAAAATCTAGTGTTGAATGAGTATTAGTATCAAATGAGTAAGCTAGTCGATGCCAAGCCATAAATTTTTAAAATACCCTAGTGTCAAAACTTATTAATTAATGAGTAACACTTTTGAAGATAAATTCAAGGAAATCATGATTCTTGCTTGACTTAATTGATTTCTTGGGAGATGTAAACTATGTTGAAGATAAGATTGATGAGTTGGATCATTAAATTCAAGCTGAGTTTTAGGTAAAGACCCAACTGATGGATTTTAGAGAATTTTCTAGAAGAAGATCAAGACAATGGACATATAAAATGAATCATGTTGAGCCTGATCCTAGACCCTAAGATCTATGGTGATTGTGGAAAATGGTATAGTAAGAATTTACTATTTATGGAGGTGCAAAGCCAATTCAAAGATAGGTATACAAGTGCATATGTGAAGAGAGGCATATAGAGAAAGGGGGATCAAAGACACACAAGTGTGAGAGTGAATGTGAAGCTAAAAGAGATTACTTATATAGATGTTGCTGATAGTGATAAGTGAAATCTAAGAAAGAAGGATGAAGTGATGTTGAAAGGGAAAGATTGATTGCTTGAAGGGTTGCTAGGTGAATCAAGAATATAGCTAATAGTGGAGAACTTATCAGTGAAACAACACCTAAATCAAATAGTGATCTGAACTTGCAAAGTGAGTTGTAATCATAGATATCAAAAACTATTCTTTTCATTCTAATCATTGTAAATAGTTTGTATTGAAAGCCTTTTAACAAAGCTTGACCTAATAGTCATTTGAAGGACTTTACGATCTATGCAAATCCTTTCACAAGGTGACATTTTAAATGGAATGATCAAAGTCCTCTGACAAGGCCACTCCTAACAAGGTGATTAAGCTCTCTAACTAGGTCACATTTAATAGTGTGTATTGTAACCTTTAAAAGTATTGGCTCCTAATAGAGCTCACATTGAAAGAGCAAAAAGTGGTGACATGTTGCTGACAGTTTTTCCCAAATTAGGTTTCCATTTTAAAATCATAGTGTCAAATTTTTGTTGAATTCTTTACATGTTTTACATCTTATATTCAATAAAGCATGTTATATTTGGAATAGTAATTTTTGTTTATAGTAGAGACTGAGTAACAGTGGAGACTAAGAAACAACAGGATAAGCAAAACAATAAGTGTTTTATTGTTTAAATGTTAAAATGGTACTTAAGGACCTTGAGGAACTGATTGTCCACCCCTCTTTATTTTTCTATACATTTCTAACAATAATGAAGAAAATATACATTAAAAATTAGTATTTATTTTTCACAAGCTATACATGTCATCTATAATACATATTGAAATTAGAGAAATAAAAAGATTATTTGCATATACTTATTTGGCAAGAACTACACTCCATATTTTCAACAATAAAAAAATGGACATAATTTTTTTAAAAATATATAAATTCTTTTTAATTATTTAATAAAAAAATGCAAGATTTCATAAATTTACACCATCTTAAAATTATAAACATAACTACCAATTTATGTCATTAGTGTTGAATAATTTGCATATTATCAACCTTTTCCTTTATAAAAAAAGTGATCCAAGTTTTCCCTTTTATATTATTACTTTAACTATTAGTTCCAAGCTCTCCTACTTTATCTAATTAAACAATTAAACATGTTAATTAAAAAATTTCCACAAGGCCATCAATATAAAAAAAATCCTTCCACACCATTAATTTATTAGCACGAAACTCTTAGTTCTTCAACTCACTTGTTTGAAACTAGCACCACAATCTTGGTTGATGCAAAAACTTGTAACTTGGCTAAGTTGGATGTTTCAACTTTTCATATCATTCAAACCATTCACCATAACCCCAATACATCAACATGAATGGATTTGGAAGGATGGCTAAATATTAGGAACCACCTTGTTTCTCTCATGAAGTGGTTTGAATGTTCCTAATCACTTAAGATCGAAGTGTTAAGGTACAATACACAAAAAAATTGGAAAAAAAAAGGGGGCTCATTTCTAAAAGTTCATGCAACATAGAAATAAACGATTGCATTCTAAGGGATCATGTTTTCAAAATCTATAAAATAATATCATCATTTGGGGACATTCATATCTATTGGAAACTGAAAAAATAATCTAGGGCAATGTCAAAACTTGTAATTTAACTTAGTTCAAAATAAAAATTATGCATATATTTAAAACTATTTATCATAAACAAAGACCATTTGTGCCAAAAAAATCAAGTTGGTTAGCTAAATACTTGGAACCATCTCATTTCAATCACCAAGTCTTTGGAATTTTGTTGGACCACTCTGAAGCAAATTGTTCTTAAGGTTCACTAAGCACCAAAGTCAACAAATCTTAGGGGGCCACTAACTTAATCTCATACAACATTGAGAAGAACCATTAGGTGCTGTAGGATCATGTTTCTCATGCATATAAAATTATATTACCTTTTGGGGATATCCAAAGCTATTTAATATTGACAACACAATCTTCATCGATGCCAAAACTTGTAACCTAATTCGGTGGAAAGCCATAGTTGTCAATATATTTCAAACCATTCATCATGACCTCAAAACTTCTATACTAGAAGCTCTATGTATTCAATTAAATGATAGAAAAAACCTTTTAATTATCACCATGTTTTGGATTTTTTAATTCAATGTTGAAGTGCACCATAAGATACATTAAGCACTATAATTGATGAACTTTAGGTGACTATTTCTCAAAGCTTGTGCGAAATAAAATTATTATGTGCATATTGACTATGTTATTGTGTGGTAGGAAATGTGAATCAAGATTAAGGCCCTAAGTACATCAGATGACCTACACATACATATGCATATAGAGTGAGGTAAGATATAGAAAGAATCCTTCTACTCCCAATTCTAGAGAGCTAGGTCCAGAAAGATTAGTGCTAGCCAAATGAACAAGGAGCACTAATGCATACTAGATGTAGGAAGAATAGGGGAAAGATATATGATTCCTTAAGTGTTCCCTCTCTATGTGTATTGGAAAGTATATCTAAGTACATATATTGAAAGGATAAATAAGGTAAGAAACATGCCTTTTTAACATAGTTTTTCACTTGTTGTATTGATGAAAATTAAAGAGGGGAAAACCTCATATTAGGGCCTAAAACTATTCAACTAATGAAACCCAAAAATATTTTAGTGATTTGTAAGTGGAAAATTTATTCTTCAAGGGTGAAATAACTCATCATGGGTGAAGTTTAACCATGCTAATTCTAATATTACATAGTTTTGTTTAATACTGAAAATTGTACTCTACTTTGCAACCTATTCATCAATTTGATATTTGTAATCTAGGATAAAACATGGTTTTTGTTGTTGATTAATTTAGGAATTGACCTTTAATTTAAGTAGCTAAAATAGTATGAGCATAAATTAAATGTATGACTTCACCTTACAAAGTTGGATCTCTTTAATTGAATGTAATGTGCTTTAATTCACCAATGAATTTGAATGAAGAAGATGAAGATGAATGGATGCAGAAGATGAAACAAAGGATCTTGAAAGAATTGAAGATGATATTAAAGATAAAATACTTCAATTTCTTGAGCACTTAAATCCTTCATCTCCAATAGAATGATTGAATGGATGTTTGAAGGCTTGAAAGGTTGAACCTGTGGGTGCTTGAGCACTTGAGTACAAAATGTCCTTATATGATCTTGTGTTATGTTATGATAAATGGAACAAATGAAATGTTTTATATAGAGATAATAATTTACTAATTCCTATAGGCTGACCAACCTAGGAATTAATAGCCAAACATTCTAGTACATGAGATCCACAGAGAGGAGCCAAAAAAAGGATCCATTAGAGGAAACTTTGTCTTTTGATGATGAGGAGAAGAAACCTTTAGGTCTATTTTGGGGCTCCAAAATAGGTTTGAAAATATTGAAATTGTGTCTAAATTCTTAGTGGATGGATGGATGAAAGGGAGGGACCTAGGGAAAATAGATCCTACCTTGAAGTTAACACCAGAAAATAGGAGATTTAAAGAGAATTTATTAGGTTTTACCCATATTCAACCTAGGGGAGAGGACATAAAAGGGAATAAGAGGTGAAAGAGAAGAGAAGATTGATGATTTCACAAAAAAATATGTGCTAAGTCTTCATAAATTTGGGGTGCTTCAAATTTAATAGGTTACATTTAGCCTCGACTTTAGTGAGAGCATGGACTCGATGCAAACACTTGGTAAAGTAGAGCACAAGGAATATCATACTATTTCTAAAATATAGGAGACAAAGAATTCATCAAGCCCCGCAAGGATTTAGACTTTAATAACAACAAGATTATAATGTGAGGGAGATCACCAACTAAAAAGAAAATGTTGATTATCCAACCTCATAGCTCATGCCCACCCTACTGTGAATCACCAAAAGAGCTACTAGAAAAGATAGAAGTAAAATAGTTTAATGGGGTGGTAATGTACTAGTCAGCCTATCATAAGCCCCACCAATAGATAAATTTTATTTGTATCACTATGGTAAGGTTTATTAAAGATGTGTTACCCATATATGAGACTTTAGAAAATTGTTATGTGTAGCCCATAGATGTGATTTAGCATATATGTTTTTGGTATATCTAACTATTATTTTTTATTAGTGTCAAACACTAGTATATACTAGGCAGAGTCAAAAGGTCATCACTACAACCGAGCTACTCTATATAGGCTAAGTCATTTAAAGACTTGTAAATAAATGTGTGTTTGTTGAGCTCTATAAGAGTCAAGAAAGTCTTTGGTTTCTACTTGTATTTTTATTATAAGTCAAGCCTAATGATTGTCAACTAGTTAAAACACATTGAAGATAAGTTACACAGAAGGTACTGAGCATAGTAGAGATTGAGAATCAACAACATATACAATGAATGCTGAGTATCAGAGACAGTAAGTGCTGAGTAATGAAGAATTGACATTCAAGTCAGGAATGATGAAAACTTTAAGGTAAACCATTTAAGGCATACATTGACATGATATTTAATACTTGTAGAGGTTTTTAAAAAGGCTATTATGTGTATAATGACATGGATCATAGATCCCTCTATGTTGTGATTAACCAATTAGATGAAGAGGTCAAATAAGGAAGCATCTTTAAAAATCTTTAAGTAATCCTTAAATAGAGTAGATCAAAACCCTATTTAATATGAAGGTGATGGTGATAAGAAGTGAAAAACCTATTCATGTGATCATAGAGAAAATCAAGTGTAATAGTGATAACATTACAGAGGAGCAAAATAGTTTTTTTATTGCAAAATAGAGGAAGAAAAATTATCAATTAATAAAGAATAGTAAAGATTTGTCAGATCAGAGATCAAATTAGATTGAAGAGAGGAGATCCAAAAAAATCTTTTCAAAGTAGACCAAGGATGTAAGTGTAAAATTCTCTCATAGGGTAAGACCTAATAATCTTACCAAATTTTAATAGGGAAGACCCCTTATAGGGTAGATCATAAAGAATGATCAAAATTGTACCCTTAACATGTTAAATTTATTACTACACTAGTGAAGATTTGTGGGTGTCATCCCCACCCTAGTTTTACCTTCACCTTGGAGGTTTCTAGGTAGCCACCATCTCTATGTTATGTATTTACATTTCATGCATGTGATTAATAGATTAGATCTACATGTTACTATAGTGTGAATTTACAACTTATGTTATGCATACATACATATGAGATGGAAAATGTAGTCAATGCATTAAAGTTGTGTTAAAAGATGAAAATGGTTTAAGATTTTATAGATCCTAGTTCATCCTCCCCTCTCAGTATCTTAGTTTTCTAATTAATACTTTTTACAATAGGTATTGGAGTGAAGATTCTATTGAAAATGCCTAATAGCATAGGAGTTTGGATCATGCAAATAGAGGCTTACAAATTGGAATGTTATTGACAATTAGGTTATTAACATCCAACTCATACTGCATCAACTTGATGTAGTAAGATATGAACTAAGGAAATCCTTTAAAAGGAGAAGCAAGTTGGTCATATAGATAACTCAGTTGAATTATGAAGAATTTGATACTCAAGGACTATTTAGGACTAAAAATTCAAGTGAGATTGATGCAACTATTGCAAATCTACTAGAAAAGAACAATATATTGAATGAAGAAGTTAGAGGGACTAAAAAGGGAACATGTGATCCAGTCGATGAGGTTATACAAAGTGAACAAAAAAATTAAGAATGTTGAGGAAGAAAAGGTTGCACTGAGGAAAACAAAAGGCAAATTTTTAATTAGAATTGAACAAAGGTCATCCAATGCACAAAAAATTATAAAAACTCAACTAGACATAATGAAACAACTTATGCTTACAAATCAAGAGTTGAAAAAAAATGATGTGGATATAGAACATCTGAGATCACAAAATCATCTATTGAGGAATGAATTGAAGACTAAGAAAGAATTGTTAAGGTGGAAAAATTGAACAAGCCTAATGAAGCAATGAGATCATTTGACAACACTTCTAGATCAAGACATGCAAAGTAACATTCATCTATCAAGTAAGGCTAAATCACCCAAGAGTGGAGAGCTAAGAAATGCAAAGTCAAAAGGCAAGCCAATGTCATGTTATCATTTTAGAAAAAATGATCACACTGCAAACATTTGTAGAAGAAAAAATGGTATGCAAAACCCTAAACCTAAGTTTCTTGGATATTTTTTTTACTACAAGAAGCAAGGACATCAAATGCATGAATTTAGATCAAGGATGAAGAACATACCTCCTAGACCTAGATTTGAATGTTATTTTAATAATTGTCAAAATGTTGGACATGGAGCATATAAATGTAGATCACACACAGGGCCCTATTAGATAACATAAGGTAGAATTATGCACCTAACAATGTATGTTCCACATGTTACAAGTTTGGACATTCAATCAAAAACTATAAGACCCAAGTACCAAAAAAAGTCTCAATCAAACTAAGGGTAAATGAAAAGTGGATATTGAACAAGCAAATAAGGAGATGAAAAAAACTTGGAAGAAAATGATAGGAAATGGAAGCAATGGAATGAATGTAGTTCAGATCATCCAATCTAATGGAGGAGGTAATCGTATCATTTGAAACTAATTAAGAAACATATGTAAGGAATTTAATATTTAATGATATATCTTACATTGGTTCCTAATATAAAATGTGCTAATGTTTGTATCTACATAATAAAATATGTAATAGAACATATCTATAAAGAGTAAATGTACAACAGAAGCTCTATATGATGAGTGTCAAACATCAATAAAAATGTCTATATTGACTGAGCATTGCAATATGGATCGAGTACTTCATATGCTAAACTAGCATATAGGCCATGTTAGATGAAATAGACCGAGCTATATAGTGATGACCTCATTCAAAAGGCACAACATCAACTAAGATAGCTAGATTCCAACTAAAGAAGTACACATTATTAATGGGGAGCCTAATTCAAGTAAACAAAAGTATATATTAAAATTTGAAGACATTTTCCCACACCTTTCATATAGATTATGAGAGCATAGAACAATTTGAGCATTATGCAAAAGAGACTTCAAGGTGATTAAGAGAAAATCTTGAACTGAAGCTTGATCAAATGAAGATTTGAGTTCTGTCGAGTTCTCCAAAATAAAGAAGTTTTAAATCCTAACAGAGAAAAATGGAAGTTTCATCATCCACAAGAAAGAGCCAAGGAGTACAGGTAAGTAGTTCATTCAATTGGTGAAGAGTGACACTTTACCTCCACCTAAATTTTGGACTATTCCTAAGATTGTGATGGAAGGAAACTCAATGGTTGTGTTATCATCAATACTACCTAAAGCAATTATGATCCATGATGTATGAAGTTGTTACATGTGTAAGATTGGAGAAGTTGGTGACTATGAGATTCAAAAGGCATATGAAAACTTGTGATGGAGTCTTGAAGGATGAACTCAAAAATTTGAGAGAAAAGGGTAAGATTTTGCCTAAGATTTTTGAAGGAAATTTAAGATCAAATCGATCAAGGAAGCGCTAAGAAGGATCCATGATATGAAACTATGGCTAAATAATGGACTAGTTGAGATAAGAAACAAAATAATTCACAAGGTCATAGGATATTTGACATTAGACAAGAAGAATACCATGCAATGTCACTAATCCATTGATCAAATTTGTAGTGAAAGTAATTTCTCACAAATTTTATCAACCAAGAATATAGAATAGTGTACCATGTATGGCAGTTGACGAGGTGCAGAATATTGTCATAAAATATTATTAGTATGATCTTATCCAATTGCAAAAACTTCAATCCCAAGAAAACCTAATATCAATTAGGAAAGAAAATAATTCTATGTGTAGGTTTGGATTTCTTATCATATGTATTTTTCTTTTATGTTCAAAAGTATTTTCCTAGTATTAGCAATATTGTTTGAGAACAAGGTAAATGAGTGATAAGGAAAATTAGTGAACAGATAACTCAGTTAGGAGAATTTTTTAAAATATCATGGACATACATTTTTAGAAAGTCAAACAAAGAATGAATATGAGGATGAGAATACTATTGTAGTCTCACAATGCACATCCCATTTTTTCTAGAAATGGGGACCTCCTAGTAATTTTTTTGTCTCCCAAATCCCTAGTCTAGGGCTTAGGTCATTTTTGGACTACCCTAGGAGTCTGGGTCAAGCCTCAATCTCTAACTAGGAGGTTTAGATAGCTTCAATCTAGAGAAAAACTTTTTTTTTATGTTTTAAGTTCTTAGGTGTGCACTAGCACACTAACTAGCATGGACATCTCCTTAATGTGCACAGGTGTAGTTAGTGCACAACTCCATATTCATCTCCTTCTAGAGATGCACACATACACATGTGTGAACCTTCAAAGGGTGCAAAACTTTAGAGATGCACACTAAGGAGGCCTAGCATCTATATAAGACACCAAACCCCTTTTCCTTTCATTCACTCACTATGCAGACCTCAGCACCACACCTTTGCACCCTCTAGTGAGTGCTTCCCAGCTCCTCCACTTTCAATCTATACTAACAAAGCCCAAGGATAGCAACACTAAGAAGGTGTGCATGTGCATACCTTCTCTCAGACCTAAAACATTAAAAAAACCTAACCTAAAAACCCAAGACCAAAACATAAAGAAGGTGTGCACATGTGCACCTCCACAATGTCTACATGTATGCAACTTTTTAGCATAGCCTTATCTAAAACATAAGGCATGCAAAGGTGTGCACATGGGCATCTCTTCAAGTTGTACATAAGCACACCTTTGTGCCTCCCAAAATTTATGTTAAACATCTTAAAATTAAGTTACCCCCCCAAACTTGTACTTGTACTTGCACTTTAAATGTGTCCACAAGTACACTTTACTACAAAAGGGCAATTAGGGATCTAATTCACACATCTAGCACACCCTGTACCTATAAGGCTGTGCTAGGTGCACTAAACCTCATTTTGGGGAATTTGGGAGGGGGTAGATCGATGAGATTTTAATTGTTTTGCTTGATTTTTGTTGGGTTTTTGGTCTATTTAGTCTCAATTAGGGTTTATTTAAGGTCAAATATTGGATTTGAAAACTAATGTCTCCTCTCTTATGAAGATAAGATCATGTCATCATCCTCTTCAATGGTGGAAAAGATAGCTCCAAAACTCATTTTATTCAAGTACCAAGGTGCACCAAGGAAATCCCAATTTCAAGAAAAGCATGCAAAGATTAGACATACCAAGCTTGGTCATATAGATTGGAATGCATTCCTTACCATCTAAAAAAAGAAAAAGAGTAATCTACAATGGTGTCAACTCTTATCAGATTAGGATTTGTGAACCCAACATCACATCGTACACCAATTTAGTCCTCAGAACTTATAATGGCTCTTGCAGAGAACCATGTGACTCGAGAGAAGATCATCAAAGAGTGTCATAGGGAAGATAGTCCTAGACCTCTTACCAAGAAATATTGAGAAGGTATTCCATCTTCTTAGAGCTGATCAATATTTAAAGATAACCTATGACCAAGTAGAGAGATCATATAAAGAAAATTAAAAGGAAGCTAAATAAATAATTTAACCCTCCTTCCTAATAGACAAAACACCAATAAGTTGCAAAGTTAGAAGAGTAGACATGACCTAGGGTTATATGAAGGATGATAGTGGGTACACAATTGTGCTTTTGAGTAGTGTCATGGGACTACCAGTAGTAGGAAACCTTCACACCTAGATGGTCCATTTTATTAATACCATCAAGATGATAAAGATTCTAATAGATTGGGATACTACCCTCGGGTCATAATCTACATGAGAAACTCATAGTCATGAGAGTCAATCCAAGATTCTAGATGACATCATACATGGTGTACTTATTGGTGGCAATTACCATAAACTATCCATGACTTTATTGGAAGGGGATCATGTAGGATACTAATGCTCATTCGTATGTGGTATATCCACAACTAGTGAAGAAGAAACTCTCAAAGAAGAGTGTGGAATATAGGGTGGTGAATGAAAACTTCATATTTGCAATCATTAGATTCATTGAAGGTGATTATGGAAAAAGGATGTCAGTAGAAGTAGTAACCAAGATCATAGAGTTCAATGCATACTACATCTAGTTCAAAACATTTACCCACTAAGGGTATCTAGTATATTGAAAAATCCAAAGAATCTTCCAACATATCCATTTGATAGGATAATCTTGCAGGAGATTGCATGCTAAATCACGTCTACATATGAAAAAGTGACAAGATAGTATGAGAAGACATGGGTCTGGCCTATCAAAATTGGTGCTTTTGAAGTCAAGAAAAAGTAGGATATTGTCACTTTTTCTTTTGAATGGGACCAATATCCACTTGAAGTGCACAACTCCCTTTGGTATAGCATCTATTAGGGAAGAAGTTTGTGCATGAAGATGCATTGCAAGATCACTAGATGAACATAGTAGATGACTATGATATCCAGATAAGTGATTATTATAGGATGAATCTATATCTTGAAGAGAAGGTGCTCAAAATAAATATCCCACTAATGGTCATGGAGAAGGATATAGAACAGATCTTGGTTCCTTTGTATAACATGGAAAAGATCTATGACTAACCAAAAATGAATGTCAAGATTGAAAGAGATGAAAATACTGACATCAATCATAGGGATAGATATATAGTCCTATTGACAAAGGAATAGATAAAGAATCCATTTAGAATGGATTTAGTTCCTTAGTCTATCCCCCTAGAAGCCACTACATATCCAATCAAGGGAAAAAGCACGTTAGTTATAGTGTCAACCTTCCTGACTTAGTTCCCAGTGAGGCCATAAATGGTGCATCAACATGAAAGGGAGGTTGAGTACTTTGGGCTGGACAAGGGCACAAATAACAAGAAAAGAGCTCATGCAAACTTAAAGAAGAAGATAGCTCATGAATAATAGCCAAAAAAAGATCATGCATAGCCTGAATAAGCATAGCCAAAAGGTGAGCTTGCAACTCAAGTCCTAGCTCAAGAGCATAAGAAAGTGCCTCCCTAGTAAGACTAGGTACAATAATAATAGGTACAAAAAGAGGAGGAGGAACAATAGAGGATGCAACCAAAAGTTTTACAAGAGGAAGAAACCTCCCCCTTAGCTCCAAAAAGGGAAATGATTGAATGGACTATGGTGGGAACAAAAAGGATAAGACTAAAGAAGAAGAACTCTCTAGCCCCATTGGTGCCTGTAATAATCTTGGAAGTGGAGGAAGGAAAAGAATGAGGGTAACCCATTGAATATGTCTCCTTGAGCCAAAGGACTCATGCAACTAGGGAAATGAAAGAGGAAAGGAGAAGAAATTCAATAGTGACATCTCCATCTACTTTGAAAAAAAATATTTAGGTTTCAACATTAGAAGATGAGAAGCATCAATGTATAATTGATATGGAAAGGCAATAAACTAATGTCTTCAACCTCTTCAATTTTGATTTCATGCCAGTAGGTACTGAGATGGTGCAAGCCAAGATAAGAGATAATCCCATTAGTGAATCCTTAGGAGATGACTAGAATCAATTGCAACCTCTACCTCAAGAACTTCTAGGAATTCTACCACCACCATCTTAGGACTTAACATTCCTAAATAATAGCTCAATGACTCCAGTTCCTAAGGCTATAGGAATAGAAGAATAAGAAATAGAGGAAGCCGATCCCCAACAACTAAATGTTGATGAAGTATTGAAGGAATGGAAAATACTTCAAGAGCCTCAAAAAAATCCTTATGATACATAGGCATTTAGAGACTCCAACTATTGATCTTTCTCAATGAAAAAATAATCTAGAGAGGATTGATAGGGGAAAGAGGCCTATAGTAGAAACCAACTCTTAAGTCAAGTAATGTCTCTAGTGGGCAATACACTAACATGGCTGAAGAGGGAGGTCATTTTTTACCATAAAAGGTAGATGGACCTAATAGTTGAGGAGAGAATGAAGGAATTATTGAAATAACTTAAGAAGCTTGAGCCACCTATAGGTGATGCATGAACACTAGGCTTCATAATGAAGAACCAAGATCAAGAATTACTTGCACATATATAAATTCCTCCTCCATAGACTGATGATGAGAAACTAAATCCTAAGGATTAGTAGATAAAAAAATTCATGTTAGGAAGGCCCACAGTAGACACCACAAAATTAATGATCAATTAGAGCATGAAGGAGGTGTTTAGACATTTAGATTGGGATGAGTATGAGTTGATAGCACTCAGGAAGCAAACTAAGATATTAAGAGGCTATTTGCATGAGATTGTGGTCCCTATAGACTTGTACAATCCAAAGATTACTCTTGTTGTGACATTGAAGAGAAAAAGAACAAGAATGACACAATTAGACCCATTTTTGGAGGCATGTCAGCAATGGTGAGACAATTTTGAAGACAAAGGTCTACATATAGTACAAGGGAATTTGATCCTGTTACACCATATTTAGTCTAGTGCAAATAAGTTGGTACCAATAGGAAAGTAGGATTTTGGGTTACTAGATGAGGTACTTACCTAGGAGAAACACCTGTAGGCCTTGACATCAATAAAAGATCAAAGATATTGTACGCTCATGGAAGTATATACAAATGATTAGTTGGATAAACTTGATGATTGGATTGAAAAGCTATCTTCTTGCAATGAAGTCTATTGGAAATATAGATGGAGTAACTAATGCGGGAGGGGGGGGGATGGTGGGGGGTGAATCAGTTACCACAAAAACAAATCCACTGATCCCTTAGATGTTTGATAAAACTATTTATACTAACACTCGGTAAACATACTTAAAATTTTGTAACTTGGTAAATGCAGTGTATGTTACGTTTAACAGATCTTAAACATTCATAGTGATTAATCATGCAAGCATAAAAGAAATAACGTGAAAACATGAGACGCTAGATTTTACATGGAAACCCAATATGGGAAAAACCACCAAGTAACTAGCTACTAATTTTCACTCTTCTGAAGTGAGCCCTATTAGGAGCCAACGTGGTTAAAGGTTACAAAACACACTGTTAGGTGCGACCTTGTTAGAGGATTTAATAACCCTATTAGGAATGGCCTTGCAAAAGGTCTTTAGAACAATTTAATGGAACTGTCACCTTGTTAGAGGATTTACAAATAGTTGTTAAACTAACTCTGCTAAGGGATTTTGGAATCACTACTACAATGGTAAGAAAGTAATAATGAAATGACCTAAATGAGATACAACTAAATTGTTGATTATAGGTCTCTATTTTACTTCACACTAGATCCTTCCTGATCAAATATAACTTTTCTACTCCTAAAGGATATCTGACCATCCTTCAAATTCTCTCACACTTTCCTCTTCAAACATTAAATACACTTTCATACTCACTCATACTTTTAGAATCTCAACTTTACCTTTCATTTATACCTAACAAATGATCAAGTCGGCCCAATCACAACTTACAATTACCAATAATCATTACCTCTATTAGCTCAAATCAATACTTCAAATAATTAAACTTTATTTCTCAAATTAACAAAATCCTTCATTAGTCAACCATGCTTAGTAAACATTGATCCTGAAAAGATTTCCTGTGTTGACCAATAGAAGCTTGGTTAACACTACAAACCTACAAAAATCCTTTGGCAACTGAGTGAACTTAGTAAACACTACCTTTCCTTTGTTAACCATGAGAGCTCAATTAACACTACTTTCTACCACAATTTCCTTTAACGCCTGAGTGAGATTGATAGACATTGTCTATGCAAAGTAATCTCTAGGAATGCACAGTAGACATATAAAATTACTTTTCTGATCAAATGAGTTTGGTAATCACTATCTACAACCTGATATGACATTTGTGGAACATCAAAGACAACACATAATTAGACAATTGTATCCAACAATCTCCCTCTTTGGCATTGATGACAACACAACATGTCATAGTACAATGAAATTTGAAAACAAGTCTTTCTCTGTCAAAAATTTTCTCCCTCTAAGATTTTATGCCACAAACTTCTCTAATACAATAATCTCCCTCTATGAAGGAATTACTTAGCTTCTCCAAATAGTAAACTCTCCCTCAAACAAATTTTAGAATGATATGACAACAAAATCTCCCTCTTTGACAACACATGCCAAAGACAACACATACCAAATGAGTATCAATGTACCTTGAGTATTGATTCATATGCAATTTTCCCTTGACTATGCTACATCAGCTGAAAAATATTCAAATTGGTTCCTATTGATGCATCAATAAAACTTTTTTTTAGTGATCTTTAGATAGGGAAATGACCCCTAACTTACCTATTAAGAATGCATCCTTAGGTAATGGCTTGGTGAATATGTTTGCAATCTATTATTTTGTATGGACATATTCTAGTCTAATCTCCTTGTCTGGCACCAATTCTCTAACAAAGTGGTATTTTATGGCAATGTGCTCGATTTTTAAATGCATCACTGGATTCTTTGATATTTGAATTGCACTTGTATTATCACAAAACATAACAATTGGTTATTTGATCTCAACCTTCATGCCTTCCAACAACTATTTAAACCAAACAATATTGGAAAAGTTCATTGCTACTGCAACATACTCTGCTTCTACTCTAGATTGGTATGTCCAATTTTTCTTTTTGTTTGTCCAAGATACCAACATTTTTCCAAGAAAGAATGCTCCACCACTTGTATTCTTTCTATCATCAATGTTTCCTGCCAAATTAGCATTAGTAAATACTTTTAAGTCTAAATTTCCTCCAAGTTTATACCATAAGCCATAACCTTCAGTGCCTTTCAAGTATCTCAAGATCCTTTTGATTGTCATCATGTGATTTTCTTTAGATTTTGTCAAGAATTTTTCCACTATACCAACTGCAAGAGAAATATCAAGCCTTATATGAACTGCATATTGTAATTTTCCAATAATTGATCTATATAAGGTCTGATCTACCTCTTTTGAATCATCATCTTTGATAATCTTTAGTCTAGTACACATGGGGATTCCAACAAGTTTTCAATCTTCCATACCAAACTTCTTGAGTATCTCCTTAATATACTTATATTGAGTGATGTAGATACCATTCTTGCTTTGCTAAATCTGAAGACTGACAAAGAACTTAATCTCACCAAACATAAACATTTCAAATTCTTTGTTCATTTATTCTTTTTTTTTTTTGCATAGATCATTATTCCCTATAAAAAAAGTATTATCCACAAATATTTTTGCCAAGACAATCTTGTTATCTCGTCCTTCTTTGTTATATAAACTACTATTATCATTAGTTCTCTGGAAACCAATCTGAATAAGATAGTTATACAATCTCTCATACCATGCTCTAGGAGCTCATTTCAAACTAGACAATGCTTTGTGTAATTTTCAAACCATGGCCCTTTTGTCTAGATCAACAAAACCTTTAGGTTTTTCAATGTAGACTTCTTCATCAAGAATACCATTGAGAAATGCAGATTTAACATCCATCTGATACACCTTAAATCCTTTATGTGTTGCATATGCTAGTAAGGTCCTGACCCCTTCCAATCTTCCAACACGAGAAAAAGTCTCACCATAATCAATTCCTTCTTCTTGAGATTAGCCTTTACATACCAATCTAGCTTTTTTTCTTGATACCTTACCATCTTCATTCAACTTATTCTTGAATACCCATTTAGTTCCAATGACATTTTTATCTTTTGGCCTAGGTAAAAGAGTCTAGGTTTTTTTCTTCTCTATAGCCTCAATCCAAATTTCATTTTCCAATGCATCTTTGAAATTTTTAGGTTCAAAATTAACAAGTAAACAAGTACCTTTTAGCTTATTTCTTATCATCGTACCTTCTGATTTGTCTCCAATAATCTGATCTGGTGCATGATGCCTTCTAACATACTTGGCCAATACAAGTTCCTTGCCTCTTGAATTAATTGCATTTTCATCCTCTTGAACTTCAACTTTAGGTTTTAGATACTTAGACTCAATAGGCATTGGCTCAGTAGCTTCAGAATGTGACTAAGGTCCTTGTGACTTGGTTTGAATTTCTTGCAATTCGGTGACTAAGGAGGAATCAGGGTTAGAAGTTTCCTGATTGAGATAGATGTGTCTGGAAATGTATCAAGTTCAATGTAAAAAAATCTCATGTAATCTTCTAGTTACTTTCTGCTTTCTTCTTCAATCCTTTCTTCAAACTCATCAACTTTCACATGTGCACTTTCTATGATTTTGTGAGTAGACAAATTCAAACATCTATATGCCTTACTCTTGCAAGAATATCCTAAAAATATACCTTCATCACCTTTCACATAAAATTTTCATTTTCTAGATTCTTTCGAGATGTAACATATACTTCCAAATACTTTTAGGTAACTTACATTGGGTTTATAGCCATACCATAACTATACATGGTTTTGAATGAGTCATTCTTCAACTGGACTTGGTTTAAGGTATGAACTACAATATTGATAGCTTCCTTCTAGTATTTGATATCAATTTTCTTTTCAATCATTAGATTCCTTGCACAATCTATGATAGATCTATTTCTCCTTTAAGCTATTCCATTTTTCTCGAGAGTTCTAGAGGCTGATACCTATCTTTTGATTCCTCTTTCAATGCAAAAATTATTGAATTCATTGGAGATGAATTCATCACCTCTATCTGTTCTTAAGCATTTTGATCTTTTCCTATTTCCTTCTCTAGTTTGGCCAAATACCATTTTAATTTCTCAAATGCTCTTGACTTTACTTTTAAATACATAACAGTCATCATTCTAGAGTAGTCATCAACAAAAAAGAATGAAGAACTTTTCTCCAATATAGTTCTCAATTCCAATAGGTCCACACAAATTAGTATGCACAATTTCTAAAATATCTTCAAACTAATAGTTTTTACTTTTAAAACTAGCCTTTCCCATTTTACTAGTATGAAAATTCTTGCATAGACCAACATCAGGCTTTTTAAAACTAGGAATGCTTCTTACTTTCCTAAATTTTCTTATTTTCACATGTTAGTAAAATTCACATGACATAACCTTTTATGCCATAACCAAATTTCTTCAACTTGAGTAATAAAAGATGAGCACTCACAAAGATCAAGATAAAACAAGTTACCTTTTGTTTGTTTGCCTAATCCAATTAGTTTTCCTTTGTCATCTAGCAGTCTTGCCTTGTCATGCATGAATTCCACCTTGAATCCACTATTAATTAGTTTTGCTACACTCAATAGATTATGTTTTAGTCCTTCAACCCAATAGGCATTATCACATACAAGTTCTTTGGTTAATGAGATTTGATCTCTTCCTTTTATGCAACAAGGTTGATTGTTTCCAAACCTTACACTACCACCATTATAGTCTTCAAAGTGTTCAAACTTAGTTTTTTCATCATTCATATGATGTGACCATCCACTGTCTATGATCCATGTATCATTTTTTCTCATATGAGAGATAAGTGCCATCTTATCTTCTGCATCATTATCAAATTCATCTTTCACAGCAATGTAAACTATTTCATCTTCACTATTATCAGAATACTTAGCTATAAAACATGTTTTCTTACCTTTTTCCTTGAATGATTTGAAATCCTTCTTGGCATTGCACTTGTGACCTTTCTTCTCATCCTTGCTTTATTTTTTTGAGTACCTAGCTGTAGTATGACCAATTTCTTCACATGAAAAATAGATTAGGGGAACTTTACCTTTGTACTTTCCTCTACCTCTAGAATATTTCCTTGCAAATAGAGATTCAAAAACTTCAAGATCAATATTAGAAATTTCCTTAGATTCTTCTTCACTTTTTGACTGACTTTCCTTTATTTTCTTACCTTTTTCTATAAGTGAAAGATTGGCCTCAAATGCTGATTCAATGTTCTCAGAAGCTGGAACATAATTGTCATAGTTATCTAGCTCAAAGGCTGTCAATCTTTCTACTAGGGTATCCAAAGTTATCTTATGATTTGTGTCACATCTTCATTCTTTAATTGCGTATACTTTAATTACATAAATGGGAAGTAATGTTCTAAGAACTTTACTTGAAACTATTTCTTCCTTGATCTCTCCTTCAGAAGCTTTGATTGCACTAACACTTCCTTTGATCCTTTCAACATATTTGGCAATGTTTTCATCCTTTCTCATTCTCATCTGATCAAATTATCCTCTAAGGCTTTCTGCTTTGGATCTTCTCACATTTTCATCACCACCATAGATATCATTATGTGTGTTCCACATAGTAAAGGAATTTTTTTAGTCCTTGATATCATCAAATTATTCATAATTTAGAGTAGATGAAATGTTTATCATCATGGTGTTACGAGTCTTCTTCTTAACAATGTCATTAATAGATAATGTACCAGAAGGAGTTGTGTATTCTTCATCAAGGTATTTCAATCTTGTATCCCTAATGGAAGCTAGATGAAGTCTCATGAGAGCCTACCATGCTGAAAAGTTGTCTCTATTAAGCCTTGGAATTTCTCTCTTGTAAGGCATCTTAATCTTTAGCTTTATCTTAGGTCCTTGAAACCTTTCCTTCAAGCACCAAAACCTCTAATAGCAATTGTTGGAAATATAGATGGAGTAACTGAGGGGGCGGGGGCTATGAATCAGTTACCACAAAAATAAATCCAAAGATCCCTTCGATGTCTGATAAAACTATTTATTGTTGTCACTCAGTAAACATACTCAAAATGTTGTAACTCGATAATGCAGTGTATGTTAACTTTAATAGATCTTAAACATTCGCAATGATTAATCATGCAAGCATAAAAGAAATAACATGAACACATGAGACACCAAATTTAATATGCAAACCCAATATGAGGAAAATCACCAAGTAACTAGCTACTGATTTTCACTCTTCTAAAGTGAGCCTTGTTAGGAGCCAACCTGGTTAAAGGTTACAAAACACGCTATTAGGTGTGACCTTGTTAGAGGATTTAATTAGCCTATTAGGAGTAGCCTTGCAAAAGGTCTTTAGAATAATTAAATGGAACTGTCACCTTGTTAGAGGATTTACAAATGTCTATTAAACCAACTTTGCTAAGAGATTTTAGAATCACTACTATAATGGTAAGAAAGTATTAGTGAAATGCCTTGAATGAGATGCAAGAAAATTGCTGATTACAAATCTCTATTCTACTTCACACTAGATCCTTCCTGATCTAATATAAATTTGTTTCTCCTCAAGGATATCTGACCATCCTTCAAATTCACTCATACTTACCTCTTCAAACAATCAATACACTTGCATACTCACTCATACTTTTAGAATTTCAACTTGACCTTTCATTTATACCTTACAAATTGTCAAGCTAGCCCAATTGCAACTTACAATTACCAATAATCATTACCTCAATCAACTACAATCAATACTTCAAATAATTAAACTTTATTTCTCAAATTAAAAAAACCTTCATTAGTCGACCCTACTCGATAAACATTGATCCTGAAAAGATTTCCTATGTTGACCAACAAAAGCTTGGTTAACATTACAAACCTACAAAAATCTTTTGGCAACTGAGTGAACTTGGTAAACACTACCTTTCCTTTGTTAACCAAGAGAGCTTAGTTAACACTACTTTCTGCCACAATTTCCTCTGATGCCCGAGTGAGCTCGGTAGACACTATCTACATAGAGTAATCTCTAGGAATGGTCGGTAGACATGAAAAATTGCCTTACTGACCAACTGAGCTTAGTAAGCATTGTCTTCCAATTGATATGACATTTTTGTAACATCAAAGACAACACACAATTAGACAATTGTATCCAACAGAAGTCATGGAAGAACTACATGAATATATTCAAAAAATAATATATCAAGCTCAAGAGAAAATTTTGGAAGCAGAATGGTATTAAAGTGTTGCTTGCCTTGAGACATTTGAAGATGTGTCAAAGTTCAATCTTATTGAGAAACAAGCAGTAGTCCAAAAATTCTGAGGAACACTCAAGAATTATTTGTCAGATGAATAAATAAGGAAAGCATTCAAAACTAAAGATGCATTATTGTAGCTAGATACAAAGCTTGAATATTTTGTGGATACTCAGATTGAAGTAACTACCAATAGTTAGTAAAGGAAAAATATAGAGCTCTAAATTTTCTAGAATTTTCCCAAGTAATGGAGATAATAGAGAAATTCAAGAACAAAAATCCATACATCATTTTTGTCTATCTAGGAAGAAAATCCAGATGTTGGAAATGTAGTTTTGACACTTAAGAAAATTTTCAATTTTTTGGAACCTATCATAAAGGTGCATAGGTGTGCTTTTCATAGAGGTATGCAAATAGTTTTAAAGGAGAAGTAGTTTGTTGATAATTAACTATCAATTCCTAGTTTAGATCATTCCATGAATTAGAAACACATTTTGACAATAGTTTAACTCCAAATGTCTAGAGAATGTTGAGTTTCCATTTTTAGAGCTTTGAGAGACTCCTAGATTATCTTGCATTCATATTCTTCTTATCTTCTCATTATTTTATTATTTTGTGCCATGTAAAGGCTCATGCACTCACTAATTGATATAAACAATGGTGGCTACCTACTTAGCACCATTTAGAGAGTTAGTTTTTTTATAATTAAATTTATTTTATTATCATTTTAGCATGAGTTATGTTTTAAGAACTCTCTCTCCTAACACAAAAGGAGGAGATGATTTCTTAAAAATATATAGATGTAATATGTACTCCAGGCCATTATGTTGATGCAATAATATATGCTATTGGTGCTCTCATTCTGAGTGTAGTTATTCTTGCCAGAGTTTTTTTTTTTTGTGAATGCATGTTCATGAAAAATAATAGAGCTAATGGTTTTATTTTGTTGTTATGATTGTGTGACCTTTTAGTTATAGTGTTTGCCTCATGTTAATAAATTCCACTTACATAATAAATTGGAGAAAATATCACTTATTATTCTTGCATAGCATCTTGTCTAACATGACGCACTTTTTTTGGCCATGTGATTTTATGAAATGTGAAACATCTTTAAGTTATTATTGATTTCTCATCAATGACTACATTAGTGGACTTGAGGAAGCACTGCTCCTAATTTCATTTCTTTCCTATTCGATCTTTTTGACTATTTAACTCATAGACATGTTGTTACCATGGTTTATCTCCATTAGGAATTTCCCTTCCAAGTTATTTTCTTAAATCTCTTGTTACCTTATCTTTGTTATTTATTTTTTCTAACACTTGGTTAAAATAGGAATTCATATAGTTGCATTGTTAATAGGAAATACTAGAATTATATTTCTTTTGTCATTACTTTTCAAATTGTAGATCAAACATTTTATCCAAAAATTTCAAACCAAAAAACACCTCCTCATGAACATACACATTTATTTTCAATTGAGTAGATTCTAGTAGGTTGCAAGATCACTTGGAACATTGGAGTTCATCCTAGATTATCTTTTCAAGAGAGGAGTTTGAAAGGATTTTGGTCATTATGCATCATGCAAAATGACAACTCAATATAATTGGTGCTAGAAGGAGGGCCACAAACCATTTGAAAAAGAAAAAGTAACTTACTATTTTAAAATTTTATAGTTTTTAGAACTTCAGAAAAAATTTCATTTGAAATTATTAGAAGGTGTACAGGTGTGCTATTTTGAGAGAGTTTTCTTCTACAGAGGTGCACATTTTCTAGAATTGACATAATCTGGAAGATCTTTGATCCACCATCTCCATTTTAAAGAGCTTTAAAATCTTCATATAGTGAACCAAAGTTCTTAGGGCTTAGTCATTTTTGTAAGTCTCATAGTGACAAAGGACTACCAAAACTTCTACCACTTCTATTCAAAATTTCATCATCTCTAGTCCCACCTCAAAACCTACCTCCAACCATTGTTCCACAAAATCCTCCACCGGTGGCCTTTTTACAAACACAATAGATTCCCTAATTACTAATTAACTTGCAAAGTGCACTTAATGACCTTCACAAGAATCCCAAGAACTTCTGCCCAAGGTTCATCTATGGAGAAAAATGAATATTTAAGGACCATATCAAAGTCTTTTAAGAAATATGAAATTGAAAGCAAGTTAAATAGGAGAATGTGGTCCTTTGTTTATTCCCATAAGCATTAAGAGAAGTTACCTTTAATTGGTAGGTGAATTTTCCACCAAGATATATCAATAACTGGGTTTCCTTTGAAAATTTGTTCCTCAAGAAATTTAAAACATTCATCAACCTAGATGTGATACATCATTAGTTCATATCAATCAAAAGGGATCCAACAGAGAACATTTCATGTTTAAATCATCACTTTCACATGGCTTACCACAAGTTGGAAACACCCTATACTATACTAGTTGAAGCTACAATCTAGATTTATCTTAATTTGATGGACCATCTCACTACTATCTTTCTACAAAGGCTACATTTTGTGAACATCTACTCATTAAGAAAGGTCTTTGATGAAGAAATAACCTTTAACAAGAAATCTAATCCTGATGGAGAAGGATTAATGGTTCTAGCTCAAACTACTACAATGATACCAACATATCTTATTGTAGCACTAGTGATGCCTAGTCAAATCATTCCAATTAACCTAGTCCCACTATAATAGGCACTAGGTGTACTCATGCCAGCCATAACTTACCCGAGATATGAACCTCCAAAAGTTGCTTTCTTTGAGTAAAAGGAAACAACTTCTGCTAAAGTAGGAAATAATACCACATCTGAGATTGGTCAAATGAAGAAGACCATGTCTCAAATTACTAATGAATGAACCCATTTGAGGCTATCACAATGAAAAAATAATAACTTTCAGAGAATGAATGCAACCCCTTAAAACAATAGCTATGGTTAGAACTACAACTAGAATTTTAGCGGAAATAACAATATGGGAAATAATAATACAGGGAAAAATTACAATCCTCTAGATCATATCAATAGTTTCCAAAGACAAAATCAACAACAGAATACTCATCCAAAAAATGGAAGCATCCTTTCTAATAATAACAACAATGCTCAGTTTGTGGACATTAAATAGTATGGAAGTAATCAAAATTTACCCAACAATGGTAACTCATATTTCAGTGGAAATCAAGAAGTGAACCATAATTCGCAAGACAGTAATAGTGAGTCTCCTATGCAGTATAACACTATGATGTTAGAATCTTACAATTCTCCACAAAATCTTGAAATGGAGAAGTCAAGAATTAGACCCTCAATCGAAAGCGATGCTAGCTTTTTAAAATGATAATCAAAATACTTACAATTTACATAACTAAAGGGAACCTATGAATGATGGGATTCCTCCTACGTTCCATCCAATACATCATAATTCAAGAGCTAAACAATCTAGTACCTACCAGAGTACCCTATGTTTGGCATCAAAATCCAAATTAAAGGAACATACCGATAATCATAAATAATCCTTCATGGGAAATTGAAAAGTATAGTGTAGTGGAAGATTTAAAAAGAACAAAGGCTAATATGTCCATGTTTAATAGGCTACAAAAATATACTAATCAAAGGGAAGTAGTGTTGAAGACTTTTGATCATGCAAAGGCAATGCCTAATGAAGGAATAGTCCCACAAAAGACAACATCACAACAAGTCAACACTTATGAGGCAATGCCTACCATGTATAAAGACAAGGTTCAAGTGCCTTCTTTTTTTCTTAGTCTTAGGATCTTCTGGAGAAAAAGCATACACAATTATCCTATAGATTCAGGAGCTTCTTGTAATGTCATGCCACTTTTGATAGCTCAAAGATTGGGAGTCACTCCTCAACCCTCAAGTCAATCCATGTGCTCTCCTCTCATGCAATCTGAGCCCTCCATGAGCTTTTCCCCATCCTTACATCTTAGCCCTCAAACCCTCAAGCCCTTATCCTATAAATTGAATCCCCTCCGAAGCCATTTCAACACAATCTAGAAAGTAAAGCCATAATGCGATTTTGAGAAGCCATTTTTTACATCAAATCCACTCACCAAAATCTATCAAAAATCCTCCATTGAAGCCCATTTGAGCATTTGAGCATACATACATAATCAAGCCATCTTAGCTATTAGACACACCTCTACATCAAGTGATCATCCTCATTGAGAGGGCCTATCCATGGCTCATATTCTCATTTGAGGACTTCACTTTGTCTCTCATGAAGTTATGTGAAATTAGTATGCAAATACTTTTTGATTGTTTTAATTTAGTGTTTCTAACATACTAAAGTAGCATATACATTTTGGCATGCCCGGTGAGACCCCGCATGGGTCATCTTCATTAGCTTTTTTAGTCAAGTTTTATATTTCATTTGCTAATTTTGGCTAATTTTTCTTGTTTTTGTGATTGGTAGGATTGTATAAATTAGTTTTTTAGGTTGACATGAGCATGAAGAAGAAAAAAGAACTCATAGTATATCTCATAGTGTTTGCAGATTTTTCAAGCTTATAGGTGGATGAAGCACTTGGAATTCTTCTTCCTCTTCTGGTCTATATTCTTCTTCTATTCCAACTACTTCTTCTTCTTCTTCTTGAGGGATCTTGGCCTTTTTTTTTTAAGGAAGCAAAATCATACACACTTTTTTTTAAGTGCTTAAAATCAACCCCCAAATCATACTTAAATCCATTAAAAACTAAAAATTTGCAAAAAAAAAAAAAATCTTTTAACAAGTGAAACTAAACCGATCCAATCATTTTCATCCTTGCAACATCAAGGTTTTAGATGCATTCACGCAAAGTTAGGAACACTTCATTTTTGGAAATTTAAAAAGAACTTCAAGTTTCCATTTCAAAAGGTACAAAATCAACACTAAGTGCACAGTAAAATCTAAATCAAACTTAAAGCATCAATCAAGGATAAAATGAACCTCATTTGTAAATATTTTAAAATTCTTTTAAAAATCTCATGAAAACTAAGAGTCCTAAATGGTTTCCAAAATTTTCCTAAAAGCTTTGTTATTTTTTTCAAACAAATGTCTTGTTGCAAAATCTTGAATGTTTCCTAGGTTTTTTATGCATCAAAACAATCTAAGAATATCATTTTTTTAGGCTTAAAACATGCAAACTAGAACACAAAATCTTGAATGAAAACCAAAGTCCAAAGAGTCATTTTCACTTTTGAGTCCAAAACAATCTCGAACGATCTAAGGTTTAAAAAAAGCACTTCAAATTTCTTAAAACAACATGCAAAATCTCAATCTTGAATGCTCAAAGGAAAAAACTTGAATATTTAATCACTTGTCTTTGAATGCATGTTGCTAAAATCACTCTTGAGTGCCATGGATTAAAATCAAGTTTGTTTGTTTTTTTGTTTTTTTTTTTATGAATGCATGATTAAAACAACAAATCCAATCTTGAATGCCATAGATCAAACAATCATCTTTTGGGGCATAAAAAGAATCCACATTTTAGAAACTTTCTAAGTTATAAAAACAAATAAAGACACTTTGAGTGAATTTGTTGTTGGACTCACCCTCTTTAATCACCCATCATTCTAACCATTGGTTGCAATATCAATGCCATATATGGGGATGGGTCTACCTAAGAAGGTGTTAAGTGCTCCACAAAAATCAAATTCCACTCACTTGAGTTTTTATTGGTTTTTCTAAGATAGAAAATTTCTTGAATGCACATTAGTCTCGCTAACACTTCATTTGGGCATAAAAATTGAACAAATCTTGACATGGAGGGCCTTCGAGCATGCACTTGAAATTGAGCTTCAAACACATATTTTTTTTGGGCTTAAAACAAACTCACACTCAATCTTGAATGCCTTAAAAAAAATCAATCGATACTTGACGTGGAGGGCCTTTGGGCGTGCAAGTTTACTTTTTGTTGACCCTAAATCTTCTTGGTGTATTCTTTCTTCGATCACTTCTCTTTTGTTGGCACATTTGAAATTGGAATTGAACCTTTGCATCTTAAATCAGGTGTATTTTCAAAAGGTCTAAATCAGAAAACTTAAAGCATCAGTTGGAAAAGAACTCTGTCTTTTAGCTCAACATCATCCAAGTCTTCTTTCCCCTTGTCGTCTTTCAAGGCCATCTTGGGTGCATAAGATTAGGATCCAAAATCTTGTCTTAGCTTTTAGGAAGCCTACTTGGGGATTTCATCACCCCTCGGGATGACCTCAACCCAGTGTTTTGACAAAGTATAAAGATTGGGAGGTGAATCCAAAGACACCTCTCTTGGGATCAAAATTCGGTCACTCGAGCTAAGCCTCAAGAAACTTTATACCCTTGAGAGGTGAAAGAGGAGGAGTGGGTTACCACTCCTCTTGGCTGTGTGACATTGTTTTGGTTTCATCTATGGATTTGGGCCTCACGTACCTTGGGTATATCAAGGACTCCCTAGCTAAACCAACTATCAACCTTGTACACAACCATCTAGGATGTTAATGTTTTTGAAGCGACTGATCAAAAAAATTTTAGAATATACACACTCCACGGCGTAGTTACTATCTTCTGAGAATCAAAACTTCTATCTGGTTGTTCCTATCTATTGCTTGATCTTTTACTTGTTGAATGAATGTTTTCCAAACTTGGTCAATCCTAGCTTAGGGTACACTTAGCGTAGTCATTGCCTATTTCAGAGGTTGAAAAAAGTTGAAGCAAAACAACCATGATCTCTCAAAACCAAACAGATTTAGGAATTTATGTCAGAACAATCCAAACCCAAACAGAAGTTTCACAAAGCCAAACTCAAGCCCTCAAATTGCTAAACTCCACAAAGCAGAAGAAAAAGCGGTTGACAAAACCTGTCAAGATGCTTGGTTAGATCACACTATCATATTTAGCAAGCATCTAGGAGTTAACCTTTCTTGTGTCTTACCAACTAGGCATGATTTTATGATTAGGCCCCCTTGTTTTTCCACATCTTCTTGCATAAGTTTCACTTTAGAGTCACCTTTGTAGGAAAGCCAACCATTCTAGGTTATCCCTTTAAAGCATTTTAGCTCATCCATCTCATTTAGAACCAAACCATCTAGCTAGCAACCAAAAAATTCAAGCCTTCAAGATTTTTGTCACCTTGTCAAGAGTTTGCCATTCCTAACATCTTCCAAATCCACCAATCTCACCAAGTTTATCCCTTTGGCAGAGCTTTGTCTAGGGTAATCTAGCTTTTGTCACTTGTTATCCCTCATCACCTTGAGCTAAAGGTTGGGATCCACAAGTTGTCAATCTTGCATTTTTCCTAAAGGATCATCAGTCTATCCTTAAGTAGACACAATCACCACCAAGCTTGCACATAGGAAAGCAAACCTTTCATGATTTGGAACCATATCTTTGAAGTTAGAATCCCCAACCCAATTCTCCTTAGGTTTTTCATATAGCTTCGCCTCAACCTAGCAAATCATTTGCATAGAAAAACCTTCCCCCTTTACATCCATCGACATTGTTGCATCTCATCCCTAGGAACATTTTCATGCCACCCATCACTCACCTAGCCAAGAAGAAGAAGGAAAAAATGGAGCCCTATCATTTGGATCAAATAGCATCACTCCCGTTGAGCATTAAACCATCCTTTAGCCCAGAGAACACTATACCATCACCTATTAACATTGAAGCTTTCATGAACCAACTAGGAAATGCAGTATTGGTGAACGCCATTATAGACAAGAACAAAGAAATAATCATGACTAACTTTCAAAGGGACAACATAGGAGCCTTTGACTTTGGAAGACCTCCTCCCTTATCAAATCCATCTCACCTGTTGTTTGGAAAAATACCACTCCCAATATGCTCTTATGATTCAAATTAGCCTCATTATGTGCAAAAAGAAGAGCCTCAAGCCAATCCTTTTGATCCAATAGACCCAAACATACCATCCTCCACCCAAGTTGAAATCTCCATTCCACAAGCCAATCCAGCCGCCACCACTCCACCATTGGTCCATACCACTCCACTCCAAACTATCTTTGCCCAAAACACCTCACCATTAACTACTTTCACTATTGTTGCTACTGCTCTCCAACCCAACCTTCCAAATCCACCCATCTCCCAAATTAGTGCTAGTATCTTTGGCCAACCTCAGCAATATACAATAGGGATGCGATCCATGGGGCCAAGTAATCAACCTTTCATCACCCCTAGCTTGTTTACCTCAGCTCAGAGCACAATTCCATCATTTCCACTAGGTCCTTGGAGCTCAGTGCCATCAACCAAAAATCCACAAGCTATTTCCCTCACTCCACAAAGCTATCAAACCCCACAAGCTACTACCAATGTTTTGCCAAGCTCTCAAGTGACCCAAGCTCCTACCACCACTCTACCAAGCTTTCAAATCCAACCACCAATCTCTCAAACTCCATTAGTTCTATTCCCAAGCTTTCAATTCCCACCACCTCCACCACCAACTAATCAATTACTTCATATTACCAACTATTTTCATATGCCACTTCTAGGAGGAAATCCACCAGCACCAACCACCAAATATTTGGCCTCTTTCACCATGCAGATACCTTCCCAAATGGGGGCACAACCCACATATGTTCATCAAACCCCTCAAAACCAAAGTCAAGTTCCACAAGCTCCCCAATCCTTCCACCAAGCTTCACAACCATCTTATACCTTACTTCCAATAAGCAATCCATTTATCCCACAGCCAGCTTATGTTCCTCAATCTCAACCTCAAATCTAATATTAGCAGCAAGCCTCACAACACATGCAAGAATATGTGCCACCTTCACCTAAGCAACCCATCATTCACCATTCAGTTGCCCAAGCAATGTACAATCCCTACCAGCCCATACCTCAAAGCCATCCATATTCCATTGCCCCATCTAGCACATACCTACCTCAGGGCACTCCTACATTGGGAGCACCCCAACCATCACCCATTAATTCAAAATGTGAAGCCATGAAGACAGCTTTGAAGAATATCCAGGAGGGAAATGATCAAAAAACATTCAAGTTTGAGAATGTGTGTCCTTGCCCATTTGGTAGAGCCATTACCATGACACCATTTCCCAAACACTTTGAGATACCCAAGTTTGACAAATTCGGAGGAAAAGGAGACCCTATCACACATATCAAACAATTTTACATGCACTACCAAGAAGTGGCATACTGTGACGTCTTCCTCTTGCGTCTCTTTCCCAAAAGCTTGGCTAGACCAGCTCTTGAATGGTTTTATAGAATCCCATATGGCACAATTAAAATTTTTTCTAAATTGTCTGAGGCATTTGTAGCCCAATATGCCCATCTTGTTGAAACAGAGCTATTAGTAGTTGATCTTGTCCACACTAAGCAAAAAGGTGGAGAAAGCCTTCCTGAATATCTGTAAAGATGGCAAACCCTTACCACCCACATATCTTGCACCTTACGAGAATGCGATTTGGTGAAAATGTTTATTGATAATGTCCATCCTAGCTTGGCTCACCACATGACCATGAACTATTTGCAGACCTACAAAGATATCAAAGAAAAAGGAATGATCCTTGAGCAAGGACTCATTAAAGATGGTGTGGTCAAGATTTACAAAGAGGTCAACCAAAATCAATCACATTCCAACAAAAAGTCTAGGTATTGGAACAAAAACAAGCACGTTGCAATAGATGGGGTTACCAATACAAGACATGTGAATATTGTTGGTCCTACCCAAAATTAGTCCAACCCACTGTATCAACCAAACAATCAACAAGCTATCAACTTCCAATAGTAGAATCACCAAAGCTATCAAAGCCAAAATCCAAGACCCAACTTTCAGGGGTCTAGCAATCAAGCTAATGCCATCAATGTAGCTATAGGACCAAAGTCTAAGTTCCAACCTACACCTAGAAACTATACACCCCTTGGTGAGCCATTGGATGTCATTTTTGAGAAATTGACTAAGGAAAACCTCATCAAATTTCCTCCTACCCAACAAATTGACCCAGACCAATCCAAAGCTGCATGGTACAAAGACAATGAGTACTACAAATTTCATAGGGTAAAAGGTCACACCACCCTTAGATGCATGAAACTAAAAGATTATTTGCAGGACCTCATTGATCAGAAAGAAATCACAGTTGGAGCACAAACCTCTCCCAATGCAGGCTTGCAAATCTATCAAAATGCTTTTCCTCCTCACAACAACCAAAATTCTAGAAAAGCACCTATCCAAACCAACAACAACAATACCAAAAACCACCAGCCAAACCAATAGCATGGAAACAACAATGGCCACGCTTCATCCTACATAGACTATGGTAGCCTAATCAGTTGTATATCTGAAAAAGAGGCTTCTGTCAATGTTATCAATATCCAAGGCCCAAACAATGAGTATGTAGTCACCACTACAAGAGCATGATTCAACATCATAGCCCCATCAATTCCATTAGCACTATCAACCCTAGAAGTATCATCAGGTCTGTCCAAAAGCCAATACAATATCTTGGAACACCTTGGGAACATGCCAGCCCAAATCTCCAATTTAGACCATCTCTGCACTAGTTCTGTGTACAAAAACATCCTTGATAGTGCTCTGATAGAATCACATGTCCCTTTAGATATCAATGCTACTAATTTTCATAATCTTGTTGGACACCTATCCTCCTCATGTACCCTATCATTCAAACCCACCGACATACCTGTGGTCAAGCTAGATCACACCCTTCCACTTCGCATAGCCATCATGGTATCCAATTTTGCTGTAAAAAGAGTAATGATAGATAATGGATCAGCCTTGAATATTTGTACCCTAAAATTCATAAAACAAGCTGGGTATACTGAGGCAGATATCATCAGTGAGGTTATCACCATCAAAGCTTATGACAACTTGGAAAGAACCACAAAAGGAACTATTTTGCTACTAATTAAGGTTGGGCCAATCATCCAAGAAACACTCTACCATATTATTGATCTAAACCTACCATTCAACATCCTCCTCGGTCACCCATGGATTCATGCCATGAAAGCCATTCCATCCACTTACCATCAATGCATCAAATTTTTGCATCAGGCCACTGAGGTAACCATCCATGCCAATCCAAAACTCTTTGCTTATTGCAATGCGATTGAAGCTTCATATGAAAACTATTGCCTTGGAATTGAAATTGAAACAACCATTGCTAGTTAATCCCACACTTTTAATAACCTAGAAACTATCCTCGCCTCCACCCTATCTACCATGAAAATCAATAACAAAGGCTATGGAGAGTATAGTCTGTCAGATGCATTTTCTATCGAGGCACTCCCACCTAATCCACACACCCATGGACGACTGACATATCAAAAAGCTAAGGAGATTCCACCTCCTCAATACAAATAGCTTGGCCCAACAACCTTTGTATCCTCAAAAATCCCTATTCATGAGGATCTCACTCCAGATATCAACAATTGGTTACATAAGGATGCACCTCTAAGAAATCAAACATGCCTTGATCACTTCAGCCAGAAGTATCCCCAAGAACATAAGCTCATCACTAAAAAATGAAACTATCAAGGTGCTGGTCTAGGACTAGAAGAAAGAGGCATGCAATGCCCCATCGAAGCACTCAAGTGGGAAACAAAGTTAGGTCTTGGCTTTGGCATACCCACAACTAGGGGCACCAATATGGACAGTCATGCTTTTTCAAACATTCACCATGACCTTGTCAAAATCAAAGACATTCCTAAGGAAGTTTTAAAGAGAGCCTACGATGATATCCCAGACCAAATCTTCCTCAGAGACTCTATTCTCCAAGAACTATCCATCCATTTCATTGACCTACCACTCGCTCACCTTGAACTCATAGATTGGGACCAACCAAGCGTCATACACATTGATGAGTTCACATTAGGTGAAGTGCTTCTAAGATTCATGGGAGCCAAAACACCTCACAAGAAAACAAAGCCAGAATTAGCATATATCTACAAGTTGGATCCAAAAGCATATTTTGGAGAAAATCCCCAACCTAGTTCTGATACACCCAAAACTAGAACTAAGGTGAATCTGAGACTAGCTAAGGCAATGAAGAGAGCCCCTTAGCAAGAATATCTAGAGTCACAAGCAGAACATGAGGATTTAGCATTACCTCCTCAAGATAATTGACCAGAGGTGTCTTCTATTCTAATTGAGGATACTAGAGAAGTCAACATCAGTTCTTCAGAGATCCACAGACTTGTTCACACTGCTACATCCCTATCACAAGACCAAGCTGACCTCCTCTCTGAGGTTTTAAGAGAGAACATTGGCCAATTTTCATGGTCATATCAGGACATGCAAGGACTTGATCCAAAGCTTGTAGTTCATCATCTTGCAGTTGATCCAAAGATCAAGCCCATTAGACAAAAGCTTAGAAAAATGCACCCCAATGTGGCATTATTGGTCAAAGTTGAATTAGAAAGAATGTTAGCTGCTAAGGTTATCCAACCTATTGACTACTCAGAGTGAATCTCCAACATGATTCCTGTCACTAAGCCTTCCAGTCACATTAGAATCTGCACCGATTTCAAAGATCTTAACAAAGCTTGTCCAAAAGATGATTTTCCCTTTCTCAACATAGATATGATTGTAGATCTTATAGCTGGGCATGAAATTTTGTCCCTCATGGATGTATTTTTTGGGTATAATTAAATCAAGATTGCAGGAGAAGATCAACATAAGATAGCATTCACTACCCCTTGGAGAACCTTTTGCTACAACATGATGCCTTTTGGCCTAAAGAATGTAGGGGCTACCTATCAAAGAGCTATGATAGCCATTTTCCATGATCTTATCCATAGCATTTTGGAGGATTATGTGGATGATATCTTGGTTAAATCTCACACCTTCATGGATCATCTTGCTAACCTGGAGAAAGTCTTTGATAGGTTAGCCAAATATCATCTCATATTGAATCCCAAGAAATGTGGCTTTGGGGTCACATCTGGCAAGCTTCTAGGCTTTATAGTTTCTAAATGAGGTATAGAGATCGACCCCAAGAAGGTGAAGGCTATCTTAGACATGCCTCCTCCCCAAACACTATGACAGCTTCGTACTCTTCAAGGAAAGCTTCAATCCATCTAGTGCTTCATCTCCCAGCTTGCAGATAAGTGTACACCATTTTCACATCTACTAAAGAAAGATGAGAACTTCAAGTGGGATTCTTTATGTCAATGCAGCTTTGATCAGCTCAAGCAATATCTCAGCAATCCCCCTATCTTGGTTCCACCAGTTCTTGGTCATCCCTTCATAGCAACACCTATTGCTCTAAGGGCACTTCCAGCACATCACGATGACTATGACAGAGAAAGAGCCATCTACTATATTAGTAGAACCCTAGTTGGTTATGAACTCAATTACACTCCTATGGAAAAAGCTTGTTTGGCAGTTGTTTTCTCAACTCAAAAGCTTCACCACTACATGCTAAGTCATACTATCTAGCTAGTATCCAAAATTGATCCTCTCAAGTATATGCTCTCTAGAACATCACTTATAGGCCATTTGGCCAAATGGGTTATGCTCCTTAGAAAATTTGACATCCAGTATGTGGAAAGAAAGTCAATCAAAGGGCAAGCTATAGCAGATTACCTAGCTGATGCACCTCTAGTAGATACATATCCTTTGATCATAGAATTTCCAGATGAACATATCTATCTAATTGAAGAATAGCCCCCATGTAAACTTTATTTTGATGGCTCATACACATCTCATGGATCAGGGGTAGGAATATTGTTGGTCACACCTCAAGGAGATTACATTCCAAAAGCTTTTAAGCTACAATTCCCTAGCACCAACAATATAGTTGAATATGACGCTCTCATAGTAGGATTAAAGATAGCCACAGAATGGAACATCACTAAGTTACAAATCTTTGGTGATTCTCACCTTATCATCAAGCAAGTCTTAAAGGAATATCAAACCAAAGATTAAAAGCTATTACCCTACAAAGTGCTAGTTGATCAGCTAACCTAGCATTTTACCAAGCTTTAGTTTATACAAGTGCCTCAAATGTAGAACAAAGTAGTGGATGCTATGGCTACTATCGGCTTGCTCTTGGAAATTCTCCAAGTGGCTATGAAATATGAGTTTTTAGTCGAGCAACTCCTCACACCCGCCTATGTGAATGAGGATTCAAATTGTGTTTACATCTTAGTTGGTCCTCAATCCCCTTGGTACCATGAAATCCATGCTTACCTTAAAGATGGTATCATATCCCCTCACCTCACACAAACCCAATGCCAAAACCTCATCCAAAAATCATCTTGCTATGTCATCATAGCCAATACCCTATATTGTCGGTGTTATCATGATACTCTGTCTAGGTGCTTAGACCAAAATGAGGTCGCGATGGCATTAAAAGAAGTACACTCTAAACTTTGTAGTGCCCACATGAGTGGTATTTTCCTAGCATGAGAAATCCTTAGAGTAAGCTACTATTGGCCTACCATCGAAGAAGACTGTTGTGACTTTGTCAAAAAATGTCTCCCATGTTAGCAACATACCAATCTTGTGCATGCTCTAGCACAAGATCTACAGCCTATTGCACCACATTGGTCCTTTGAATGTTGGGGCCTTGATCTAGTTTGAATTATCGCACCTCTCTCATCTGATGGACATAAATGAATAATAACAACTACAAACTATTTCACTAAATGGGTGGAAGCAGTCCCCAAAGTCTTAGTTACAGGAGTTCAGGTCTCCAAGTTCATCTTGTACCATATTATTTTCTGCTTTGGCATCTCATCCACCATCTTCACTGACCACGAAGGCAACTTTGAAAATCTCAACATGGAAGACCTATGCACTTCCCTCCACATCCATCACCACTTTTCTAGCCCATATTTCCCACAAGGTAATGGCCAAGCAGAGGCAACTAACAAAACCCTCCTCAAAATCCTAAAGAAAGTTGTCAATGATTTTGGCCATGATTGGCACCTACAAATAAATCCAGCCCTATGGGCCTATCGAACCTCCTTCAACACATCCACAGGCACAACTCCATCCTCCCTAGTTTATGGTGTCGAAGAAGTACTACCTATAGAGGTTGAACTTCCCTCCTTGTGCATATCTTTGCAAGGGCAAATATCAAATGAAGAATATAGAGTAGCTCTGCTCACCTAGCTAGATCTCCTAGATAAGAAGTGACAACATGCCTATGATCACCTCATGGTCTACCAAACTCATCTCAAAAGGAACTTCAATAAGAAGGTGCTTCCCTGACACTTTCAATTGGGTCACATGGTCTCAAAGAAAATAAGAAAGTCCAAGCTAATCGAGAAAAGAAAGGAAAGTTTAAACCTACATGGCTTGGTCCTTATGTTGTCACTACTTCTTTCAGCTCCAAAGCCTATCAGCTATCTACACTAGAAGGAGAACTCTTGAATGATCCTACTAACATCATTCATCTCAAGAAGTTCTATGCTTGAAGATCCTTGGTATACCAAGCTTTTGAAAAATACAAAAAAAAAAAAAATAGTATAGAGAAATAAGCATCCAATGGTGAAAACTTGGAAATTCAAGTGCCTTGGATAGGTACCTTGGTGAAAACCTGGTAATTTAGGCACCTTGTGTACTAAGACTAATCCATTATATATCACTATCCTATCCCTCATCCATTCACCCACCATTCCATAAAACACTTGCTTGTTCCCTTGGTGTTCCAACCAAATATCCAAAATCTAATGAAGCTTGTAAATACCTCTTGTATAACTTGTAAATCTTGTACCTCAGCTTGTAAATCTTGTACCCAAGCTTGTAAATCTTGTATCATCCCTTGTATCATAGCTTGTATATCCAAATCTTGTCCAAAGCTTGTACCATATTCCAGCTTGTATTATATACCAAAGCTTGTATCCTAGTTTGTATCCTATCACATGCACACAAAGAACCCCATTTTTCTTAAGCTTTTCACAAACCATCTACCTATCTGCCTATCAACTCCAACTATCCATCCAACACACTCTAAAACATTTCCATCTCAAAAAAACCAAAACATGAACAACCTTGTACATTTGTAATATATATGGGTCTGTCAGCTTGTACATCCTCTTTAGCTTAGTACCATTGTATCTATTCTACTTTCGTGTTAGTTCATTCTTGATCAGCATCTTGCACACATTGCACAACCCTTGGTTAGCTATCCCAATGCATCCTTTAGCTAGATCTCTTGTCACCAAAGTGTCATCCTTCTTAGTTCAGCTTGCTAGACGCATCACTCATCCAAAATCCATCAGCTTAGGTGCTCTCTAATAGATCCTTGTAGGATATAGCTTTCCTCATATCTAATCTTGGTTCGTTAGTACCTCGTCCCACCCATCTCATTGGCAAATGGTTCTCTTTTGGATTTTCACTTTCTTTTGATTTGGAATCTTCCCTTTTGGGTCTTGAAGTATCTTTTCCAAGAAATCTTTTTGTTCCCTCCTCAAGGTTGCCATGATCTTCCATATCATTGTATACTGCGAATAGGGCAATCTAAGTATAAGGTTTTGATCAGGTCTTCTATTTATTTCTTTTTTGCTTGGGTTACCCGGTGTCAATTCCACGTTGTTTCCTCTGAGTTTCATGTGTGATGTTGGGGTAATCCTTGTGTGTTTGTTTCAAGCCATTTTGTCAGTCCTCTAGACAGTTGGTGACATGGCCTTGATGTTCTTGGTAACCTTGGCAATTAACCAATAGTCCTATAGAAAATCTAGTGCTCAACAACATGGTGGTACTTCTCTTTGAAGTATCCCCCTACTCAAAAAGCTTCAATAGATTCCCTTCATCTCCATTATGCCCCATCCATATCTAGCATATGTCTCTCCTACCCTAGCTTATGCATCAGTATCTCTTTGAATCAATCTTCACTTTTAGCTTTAGGGATCCACAATCCTAGTCTTAGGGATCCACCAATCCAATTAATCCACCAAGCCCCATCTTTCGAGATCCACAATCCTAGTCCTAGGGATCTCTGAAACCCATCTTCCACCAATCTAACTCTTTGAAATCCTATTGCATCAGCTTTATAATCCCCTCATCCTTCTCCCTATCCTAGATTCCTTTTTATAGTGCTTTGCTCCTTCATCCTCCACCTTCCCTAAAGTCTTAAGCTTGATTCCTCTTGTGCCTCTGATTCTCCCTTTATCATTCTCCCGTAGTGAGAGTTTGAGCTGATTCAGCCTCTTCTCTTTGCCAATCCGAGTCTCCTTGCTCATCCTGAATTCTTGTATTTTTTTTCAAGAAATCGTCAAGCCTCATCTTCTCTCCCCGCCGCCTTCTTGAGGGGGCATCTCGCAGTCCATTCTCTCCTCTTCTGCTCTAGCCTTGGGCATCTTATTTTCTTATCTTTGATGGCATGCCACTTGTAGCATCACATCAAAGAGGGGCAAAATGTAGACAACTAAAATCCCTTAGAAAATAAAGTATTTTTATTTTCTAAAAAGTCCCTGATGACATCATCATTTATTAATCAATTATTTATTTAATTAATTTATTTATTTTTGTGCCATTCAATCCCTTTTGTCTTAATTAAAAATATTTAATTAAGGAATCCTTCCCAAAAATGTTTAAATCTTATTTAAACATTATTTCATTATTTATTAATTATTTAATTAATAAATTGATCAAAAATTCCAAAATAAATAAATAATTTATTTTTTGCCCAAAACTTGGCTAATTTCCTTAAGACCACTAACCTCTTCCAAAATCTTCTAATCCTTCTTTAATTTTGATTAAAGGCTAATCCCATCATTTCCTATCCCTAATCCCAACTCAAAATATTTAATTAAGATTAAATATTAATCCTCATGTTTATTAAAAATGTTTTAATGAATATCTCCTCAACCCAAACCTTTGAGATAAATAAACTTTATTTATCCTCATCCTAGTAAGTTCTAGACTCTTCTAGAAGGTCTTCATCCTCATCCTAAATCCATCCCTAATCCAACCCTTAATCATTCACATAATCCTAAACAAGCTTAAGACTTTCCTAAGCCAAGCCAAAGTCTTCCCTCAAAATATCCCAACCACCAAACCATGAATGCTCTTACAAAACCATAAAAGACTCTTACAAACCCATTCATTGCTCTTACAAGCCATTATTAGGGTCTTTAACACTTTGAGCCTCCTTTGTTGACCTCTCAACCCCTCTTGCTCTACCCAATGACCCTATGACATGTGTCACTCCCTAATTGGCTGTAAGGAAGCCAAATCCATCTGCTCTCCTCTCATGCAATCTGAACTTTCCATGAGCTTTTTCCCATCCTTACATCTTAGCCCTCAAACCCTCAAGCCCTTAGCCTATAAATTGAATCCCCTCCCAAGCCATTTCAACACAATCTAGAAAGTAAAGCCATAATGCCATTTTGAGAAGCCATTTTTTACATCAAATCCATTCACCGAAATCTATCAAAAATCCTCCATTGAAGCCCATTTGAGCATTTGAGCATTCATACATAATCAAGCCATCTTAGCTATTAGACACACCTCTACATCAAGTGATCATCCTCATTGAGAGAGCCTATCCATGGCTCATATTCTCATTTGAGGACTTCACTTTGTCTCTCATGAAGTTATGTTAAATTAGTATGCAAATGTTTTTTTATTGTTTTAATTTAGTGTTTCTAACATACTAAAGTAGCATATACAGTAAGTAGAGAATGGACAAAGTGCTTAACAGGATAGTTTTCAACTAAGTTTACTCAACCATGGCTAACTTGGAAGAGATTGAATAAACAAATCAAGATCAACAATGAGCCAAAAATAAAGACAATGATCATATAATACAATACATGAAATGAGGTAGCATTTTTTCAAGCTAATTTAGGTTCCTACAAAGTGATGTCTATTGACATAACTTAAGCCAAGAGACTTGAACATCATAAGAAATAATTTAGGTTCCCTACCCTAGAAGATGAACTTGTGACTCAGTTTGTAGACAATATGGTTGCAAACTTACAGTTCTTAGGTGAAGAAGCAAACCAAAATATTTGTCTTCTTCCAGGATTTTGTAGGTTGCACAAAGTTAGTCATTTATAATTTGAATGCTCACATTTTTAGGAAGAAGCTTCTAGGGTAGTCACTTAAATAATGCAATCAAAAGATGGTCAAACTCCAAGGGAGGTACCAAATGAAAGTTAAAGTTCCACATGCATATCTGAATTTTTTGGGATTGATAAAGAAGAAAAAGAATACTTTAATGCATCATATAGTGACACTTCTTTAGATGGTTGGGTTTTATCTAATCCTCAACCAAGGATGATCAAAGTCATAAGGAGAAGATGTTTTTTTAAATGCCAAGGTTGGACCTTAGTGGTTGTTCATCTAAAACCCCAAATTGATAAAATTATTGAATTAATTGGGGATATTCACAATAAAAAAGAGAAACAAATGACCCATGTATAAAAGGTAAACTATGGAAACTCACCAAATCCACCATGTGAAAGATTGTAATGGATCCCAAAGAATAATCTTTTAAAATTCAAGGGAAGGAAAAGATACATATAAATAAACACAAGTCCAGAAAGCCTAAAGGAAAAAAAAAATTAGACACTCAAGTTTGATGACTCTAAATGCAAATAAGGAGATGGCACAAGTATTGAATTAATCAATCCCAAAGGTAGGTCTTTTTATGCAGCATATCACTTACAATTTAGATGTACTAACAATGTTCTAGAGTATGAAGCCTTGATTCATGGACTTCACTTTGCATTAGAGAAATATGTCAAAGCTCACATAATTGAAGGAGACTCTAAGTTGGTCATTAGATAGGTGAAATCAATCTAATCTTGCAATGATAGAAGACTACTTTCATACTGGAAAAGAGTTTGGGACTTATTGGAAGATTGTGAGGCCTTGGACATAAGGTCCATTCCAAGGGAGAAAAAAAATGGTATCTGATACCCTTTCTATTTTAGCAAGTGTGTTGCAACCTGCTGAAAGAACAAAACTAAAGAGGTTTTTAGTTGAATTGGTTTTTTCCCTATCTATTCTAGACAAGATTACAAACTTCCAATTCTTCCAAGATGACCAACATATTCTTGAGTATATTATGTGTAATGGCCTTTTCAAGGAAAAGAGATATATGATACTCCTAATGAAAAACATATAGATGATGATTTTCAGAAATATAGATGGAGTAACTGACAGGGGGAGTGAATCAGCTACCACAAAAAAAATTCCACAGATCCCTTAGATGTCTGATAAAACTAGTTACTATTGTCATTCAGTAAACATACAGAAGAATGTTGTAACTCAGTAGATGCAATTTATGTTAACTTATTACTAATCTTTAAGCATTCACAATGATTGACATGCAACCATAAAGAAATAACATGAACACATGAGACACCAAATTTAACATGGAAACCCATTATGAGAAAAACCACCAAGTAACTAGTTGCTAATTTTTACTCTTCTGAAGTGATCCCTGTTAGGAGCCAACCCTGTTAAAGGTTACAAAACAAACTGTTAGGTGTGACCTTGTTAAAGGATTTAATCACCTTGTTAAGAGTGTCCTTGCTAGAGGTCTTTAGAATAATTCAAAAGATCTGTCACCTTGTTAGAGGATTTACAAATGGTTGTTAAACCAACTCTATTAATAGATTTAGAAATCACTACTACAATGGTGAGAAAGTAACAATGAATAGACCTAAATGAGATGCAACTAAATTGTTGATACAGATCTCTGTTCTACTCAACTAGATCCTCTCTGATCAAATAAATCTTTGTTGCTCCTCAAGGATATCTGATCCTCCTTCAAATTTTTCTCATACTTTCCTTTTCAACACACTTGCATGCTCTCTCATTACACTATTGAGTTCTCAACTTGACCTTTTATTTATACCTTACAAATTTTCAAGTGAACTCATTTACAACTTATAATTATCAATAATTATTACATCAGTTGGCTACAATAATTACTTATAGAAATTAAACTTTATTTCTCAAAACAGTAAAATCCTTCATTGGCCAACCCTACTTGGTAAACATTGCTCTAGAAATGATTTCCAATGTTAACCAACTAAAGCTCGGTTAACACTGTAAACCCTATAAAATCCTTTGGAGACTGAGTGAACTTGGTAAACATTGACTTTCCTTTGTTATCCTTGTGAGCTCATTTACCACTGACTTCTACCACAAAATCTTTTGATGCCTGAGTGAGCTTATAGAAATTATTTTCATAGAGTAATTCTAGGAATGCTCAGTAGACTTTGAAATTTGCTTTGCTGACCAACTGAGCTTGGTAGATACTATCTACTAACGGATATGACATTTTTGTGACATCAAAGACAACACACAATTGTACAATTATATGCAACAATCTCCCTCTTTGGCATTGATGGCAACACAAAATGTCATAGCAAAATGAAGTTTGAAAACAAGTCTTTTTTTGACAAAACATTCTCCCTCTTAGATTTTATGCCACAAACTTCTCTAATGTAATAATCTCCCTCTATAAAGGAATTACATACCTTCTTTTCCAAACAAAAAAGTATCCTTTAAACAAATTCAAATTTTAGAAAGATATGATAGTAAACTCCGCCTCTTTGACAACACATGCAAAAGAAAACACATACCAAATGAGTAACAATGTACCTTAAGTACTAATTCATATGCAATGTTCCCATGACTATGCTACATCAACTAATAGATCTTCAACTTTGTTCCTATTGATGCATCACTAAAAATTCATTTTAGTGAGCTTCAGATAGGGGAATGACCCCTAACTTACCTCTTAGATATAAGAATGCATCCTTAGGTAATGGTTTAGTCAATATGTCAGCAATTTTTTTTTTCGTATGGACATATTCCAAATTAATTTCCTTATCTTCCATCAATTCTCTGACAAAGTGATACTTTATTGCAATGTGTTTGGTTTTGGAATGCAACATTAGACTGTTTGATATGTTAATTGCACTTGTATTATCACAAAAGATAACAACTAGTTCTTTGATCTCAACCTTCATGCCTTCCAAAAACTATTTAAACCAAACAATATTAGAACAATTTACTATAGCTACAACATACTCTACTTCAGTTATAGATTGGGATGTACAATTTTTCTTTTTACTTGTCCAAGATACCAACCTTTTTCCAAGAAGGAATGCTCCACCACTTGTACTCTTTCTGTCATCAATGTTTCCTACCCAATCAGCATCAGTAAACACTTTCAAGTACAATTTTTCTCCAAATTTATACCACAATCCATAATCTTCAGTGCCTTTCAAGTATATCAAGATCCTTTTGATTGCCATCATGTGATTCTCTCTAGGTTTCGCTGAAAATATTGCCACTATACCAACTACAAGAGCAATATCAGGTCTTGTATGAACCATATATTTTAGTTTTCTAATTATTGATCTGTATAAGGTCTAATCTACCTCTTTTGAATCATCATCTTTGATAAGCTTTAGTCTAGTACACATGGGAGTTCCAACTAGTTTTGAATCTTCCATAACAAACGTCTTGAGTATCTCCTTGATGTATTTAGATTGAGTGATATAGATACCATTCTTTCTCTGATGAATCTGAAGACCAAAAAATAATTTAATCTCACCAAACATAGACATTTCAAAATATTTGTTCATTTTCTTTGAAAAATATTTTCATAGATCATCATTTTCTATAAAAAAAGTATCATCCACAAATATTTCTACCAAAACAATCTTGTTATCTAGTCCTTCCTTGATATACAAGCTACTATTATCATTAGTTCTTTGAAAACCAATCTGAATAAGATAGTTATGTAATCTTTCAATACCATGTTCTAGAGGCTTTTTTCAGACCATACATTGCTTTGTGTAATTTCTAGACCATGTCCTTTTTATCTGGATCAAAAAAACCTTCAAGTTACTCAATGTAGACTTCTTCATCCAAAATAACATTAAATCCTTTATTTGTAGCATATGCAAGTAGGGTCTTGACACCTTCCAATCTTGTAATAAGAGAAAAAGTTTCTCCATAGTCTATTCCTTCTTCTTGAGAGTAGCCTTTACATACCAATCTAGCTTTGTTTCTTGATAACTTACCATCTTCATTCAACTTATTTATGAATACCCACTTAGTTCCAATCATATTTTATCTTTAGGCCTAGGTACAAGAGTCCATGTTTTGTTTTTCTCTATTTTTTCTATATATTAATTAATATCCTTAATCCAACTTTCATTTTCCAATGCATCTTTGACATTTCTAGGTTCAAAATCAGCAATTAAACAAGTATCTTTTAGCTTACTTCTTGTCATAGAGCCTTCAGATTCATCTCCAATAATCCGATCTAGTGCATGATGTCTCTTAACATACTTGGCTAATTCAAGTTCCTTTCCTTTTGAATGAATCACATTTTCATCCTCTTGCACTCCAACTTTAGGTTATAGCTACTCTGGCTCAGTAAGCATTAACTTAGTAGCATCTGAATGTGACTCAAGTTCTTGCAAGTTGGTTTGAACTTCTTGCAAATCAGTGACTAAATACTTAGGAGTAGAAGTCTCCTAAATGATAGGTGTATCTTGCATTGTATTAGTTTCAATGAAAACAAATCTCCTATAATCTTCTAGTTCCTTTTGGCTTTCTTCTTCAGTCCTTTCTACAAACTCATCAACTTTCACATGTGCACTTTATATGATTTTGTGAGTAGAAAAATTCAAACATCTATATGCCTTACTCTTGCAAGAATATCCCAAAAATATACCTTCGTCACCCTTCATATCAAATTTGTCTTTTCTAGATTCTTTCAAAATGTAACATTTACTTCTAAATATTTTTAGGTAACTTATATTGAGTTTATAGCCATACCATAACTCATAGGAGTTTCTAATGAGTCCTTCTTCAATTATACTTGGTTCAAGGTATGAACTATAGTGCTGATAGCTTCCTTCCAGTATTTGATAGCAATATTATTTTCAATCATTAGAGTCCTTGCACAATCCATAATAGTTCTATTCCTCTTTTTAGCTATTCCATTCTGGTCAGGAGTTCTAAGAGTTGATACCTATCTTTTGATTCCTCTTTCAATGCAAAAGTTATTGAATTCATGGGAGATGAATTCACCACCTCTGTTTGATCTCAAACATTTTATTCTTTTTCCTATTTCATTTTTTACTCTGGCCAAATACCATTTGAACTTCTTAAATACTTCTAACTTCTGTCTCAGATACATGATAGTCATCATTCTATAGTAGTCATCAACAAAAAGAATGAAGTACTTTTCTCTAGTATAGCTCTCAATTTGAATAGGTCCACATAAATTAGTATGCACAATTTTCAAAATTTCTTTTGACTGATAGTTTTTACTTTTAAAGCTAGTCTTTCAAAACTTGCCAATCTAACAATTCTTGCATAGACCAACATCAGGTTTTTTTATACTAGGAATGCCTCTTACTTTCCTAAATTTTCTCATCTTCACCAGGTTATTAGAAATTCACATGACATAACCTTCTATGCCATAACCAAATTTCTTCAACTTGAGCAATAAAACATGAGCATTCACCAAGTTCAACATAAAACAAGTTACCTTTTGTTTGTATGCCTAATCCAATCAGCTTTCCTTTATCATCTAGAAATCTTGCCTTTCCATGCATGAGTTCCACCTTGAATCCAATATTGATTAGTTGTGCCACACTGAATAGATTATGTCTTGGTCCTTCAACCCAATAGGCATTATTACATACAATCTCTTTGGTTAGTGAGATTCTTCCTCTTCCTTTTATGCAACAAGGTTCATTATTCGAAACCTTACACTACCACCATCATATTCTTCAAAATGTTCAAAATTTGTTTTGTCACCATCCATATGATGTGAAAAACCACTATCTATGATCAATGTATCATTTTTTCTTACATGAAATATCAGTGCCATCTTATCTTCCTCATCATTATCAGATTAATCTTTCACAACAATGTAAACAATTTCGTCTTCACTATTATCAAAATCTTTAGAATCTTTAGCCATGAAACACATTTTATTACCTTTTTCCTTGAATGATTTGAAGTCTTTCTTCCTATTGCATTTGAGACCTTTTTGATCATCCTTGCTTTACTTGTTTGGGCATCTAGCAGCAATATGACCAATTTCCTCACATGAAAAACAGATTAGGGGAACTTTACCTTTGTATTTTCTTTTGCCTCTAGAATATTACCTTGCAAGTAGAGCTTCAACTACTTCAAGATCACTATTAGAATTTTCTTTTGATTCTTCTGCACTTTCTGACTGAGAGTCCTTTTTCTTCTTGCCCTTTTCTTTGAGTGAAAGCTTGTCTTCAAATGTTGATTCAATGTTCTTGGAAGCTAGAACATAATTGTCATAGTTATCTAGCTCAAATGCAACCAATCTTCCTATTATGGCCTCCAAATTTATCTTATGATTTTCTTCACATCTTATTTCTTGAATTGAAAATATGTTGATTACATAAATGGGAAGCAAAGTTCTAAGAAATTTTCTTACAACTATTTCCTCCTTGATATCAGAAGCCTTGATTACACTGACACGTACTTTGACTCTTTCAACATATTTGGAAATGTTTTCATCCTCTCTCATTTTCATCTAATCAAATTGTCCTCTTAGGTTCTCTACTTTGGCTCTTCTCACATTGTCATCACGTCCATAGATATCTTTCAGCTTGTTCCACATTTCAAAGGTAGTTTTGTCATCCTTAATATCATCAATCTCTTCATAGCTTAGAGTAGATGCAATGTCCATCATCATGGTGTTATGAGTCTTCTTCTTAGCAATGACATTAAAAGATAGTGTACCAAAAGGAGTTGTGTATTCTTCATCAAGGTATTTCAATCTTGTATCACCAATGGAAGCCAAATAGAGTCTCATCCATCCCTGCCATGCTGAAAAGTTATCCCTGTTAAGCCTTGGAATTTCCCTCTTGTAAGACATTATGATATTTAGCTTAGATCCTTGAAACCTTTCTTGTAAGCACCAAAATCTGTGATACCAATTGTTGGAAATATATATGGAGTAATTGAAAGGGGGGGTGAATCAGTTACCACAAAAAAAAATCCACAGATCCCTTAGATGTCTAATAAAACTGGTTACTACTGTCATTCGGTAAACATACAAAAGAATGTTGTAAGTTGGTAGATGCAATGTATGTTAAGCTATTACTAATCTTTAAGCATTCATAGTGATTATCATGCAACCATAAAATAAATAACATGAACACATGAGACACCAGATTTAACATGGAAACGCAATATGGGAAAAACCATCAAGTAACTAGCTACTGATTTTCACTCTTCTGAAGTGAGCCCTATTAGGAGCCAACCCTATTAAAGGTTACAAAACACACTGTTAGGTGTGACCTTGTTAAAAGATTTAATCGCTCTATTAGAAGTGGGCTTTCTAGAGGTCTTTAGAATAATTCAAAAGAATTTTCACCTTGTTAGAGGATTTACAAATGGCTATCAAACCAACTCTATTAAGAGACTTAGAAATCACTACTACAATGGTGAGAAAGTAACAATGAATAGACCTAAAAGAGATGCAACTAAATTGCTGATATAAATCTCTATTCTACTCCACTAGATCCTCTCTGATCAAATAAATTTTTGCTACTCCTCAAGGATATTTTATCCTCTTTCAAAGTTTGCTCACACTTTCCTTTTCAACACACTTGCATGCTCACTCATTACACTATTGAATTTTCAACTTGACCTTTTAATTATACCTTATAAATTGTAAAGTTGACTCATTTACAACTTACAATTACCAATAATCATTACATCAGTTGGCTACAATCATTACTTAAAACAATTAAAATTTATTTCCCAAAATAATAAAATCCTTCATTGGCCAACCCTTCTCGGTAAACACTGCTCCATAAATGATTTCTAGTGTTAACCAACTAAAGCTCAATTAATATTGTGAGCCCTACAAAATCCTTTGGAGATTGAGTGAACTTAGTAAACACTGACTTTCCTTTGTTAACCTTGTGAGCTCAATTACCAATGACTTCTATGACAAAACTTTTTGATGCCCGAGTGAGCTCGGTAGAAACTGTTTTCACAGAGTAATTCTAGGAATGCTCAGTAGACTCTAAAATTTGATTTGTTGACCAACTAAGCTTGATAGATACTATTTTCTAATTTATATGAAATTTGTATGACATCAAAGACAATAGACAATTGGACAATTGTATCCAACAAATGATATAGAGGATGAAGATGGGATTATAAATTATAAAACCAATAGTATTCCTAAGGGGATGATAGAGTTGGAACATATCTTCAATCGAGATGAATAAGAATTCAGTAAAAGAAATGTTGAAGAAAATGGTATTGAAGAATGTGATTCTTATAATTTGGGTACATAAGAAGATCCTAAGTTATTAAGAATTGACAAGTCTTGTAACCCTCAAGAATGAGAAAGTATGCTTCAATTACTTATGAAATACAAAGATGGCATAGCTTGGAGTGAAGAACTCAGTATTTACAATCCTAAAATCATCAATCATGATATTCTATTAAAGCTTTATGCCAAACTCTTTCGTCAAAGATATAGACTAGTGAATCTAACAATTGAGCCTTTGATAATGAAAGAAGTCCAAAAGTTACTTGTTGCTAAAATTATCTTCCTGATATGACATTTTACATGGGTTTCTAACTTGGTTCTAATAAGAAAAAAGACTTAAGAAATCTACCTTTGTGAGGACTTTTGTAATTTTAACTTGGCTTTCTAGAAGGATAACTACCCTTTGCACTTGCTAGATAAGTATTGCAAATTTTTAACAAGTTTAAAATAATGTCTTTTCTAAACGGATATTCTAGATACAACTAGTTAATGGTAGATGAAGAAGATAGATTGAAGACTACATTTACAAAAAAATGGGGAACCTTTGTATAATGAAGGATGCCTTTTGGATTGATCAATGTAGGAGCCACATTCTAAAGAGTGATGGATGAAGCATTCAAAGGGTTGGTAAAAAAATGTATAGTTATCTATATGGATGAATTAACTATCTTTTCAAAAGATCAGAGTACTCATATTTGAGACTTGAAACAAGTGTTCAACCAAAGTTAAAGATATGAAATATCATTAAATCCCAAAAGGTGTTCATTCAAGGTCACAAAAGGAAATATTATTACTCATATTATTTCTGAATTTGGGATATCCATTGATCTTGAAAGGATAGAAGTGATTCTTAATTTGTTACCTCCTCATAGTTGTAGAGAGCTGAAATATTTCTTCGGGAAAATCAATTTTGTACATAAGTTCATTAGTGGATTTTCTAAGATAGTATTTCCTCTTAATGACTTGTTCAAGAAAGGAGTAAAGACTGAATGGGTTTCTAAAATAAAGAAATCTTTTGAAGACATCAAAGTGGCCATCTCTATGGCTCTAGTTCTTATAAGTCTAGATTATGATTTACCATTCAAAATCTATTCATTTGAGTTTGAACATTCATGTGAAAAGATTATTAATCAAATAAAGATAAAGAGGATGAGATGCTTATCACATTCATGAGTTGTCCATTAAAAAATGCTGAATTGAATTATTCTAATATTGAAAAATAATGTTTTGTCCTAATAAAGGAAATTAAATTTTTTTCCATTACATACTCAGGAGTAAGGTATATGCTATTATGCCTGACCCTGTAGTCAAAACACTACTAATGTAGAATGAACTAGGAAAAAGACAAAGAAAATGGAAGGATATATTACAACAATTTGATCTAGAGATTCAACCAATGAAGTTGGTCAAGGGTAAGGACTAACTAAGATTATCACTAATAATAAGATTGATACTGATAATGGAATCAGATTTGATGATGAAATCTACACTGAGAATCAATAAAATATCATAATATCTCAAGTAGATATTGATCAAGGAATAATTATAGATGTGTAGTAGCAAGATATTGTCTATTATCTTTTGAAGAATCAATACCCTACCTAGATTAATAGTTCCCAGCATGGAAGACTCAAGATGAAGTGTGAATCCCATATGATTTAAGATAGAAAACCTTACAAAAGAAACTACAACGGAATTTATTTGAAATTTTTGGGATGCAAAGAAGCGAATGAATTTTTCAAAAAGTTTCATAATAGGTATGACATGGGACATGGGTCAATAAAAGATACACCTCACATGGTTTTGAGATCAAGTTACTTTTGTCCTACCATCTTCAGGATACATTTGAACAGGTAAATTCTTGCCATGTTTTTTAGAAAAGTTCTAATAGAGAAAGACATCCATCTATGCTACTTCAACTAGTATTTGAGATACACCTTATTTCCAAGTTGGGGGGTGTTGGACTTTATAGGACTAGTAAATCCACCATCATCTACATGAAATATTTTCATTCTCAAAGCTACAGACTATTTCATGTGTTGGATATAAGCTGAATTTTTTTTGAAATTGCACAACAAAAGTGGTTACTGATTTCTTGGAAAAACACATTGTCACAAGGTTTTGTATGTCGTTCTTCCTTGTATGCAATAATGGGTCATTTTTTTGTCAATCTTTCTTACTCAATGGGTAGTAGACAATCAAGTCATAATCAAGTTCTCCTCTAATTACTATCCCAAAGAGAATGGTGTGGTTGAGTCCACCAACAAGAAAATGATTATAGTGATAAATAAACTACTACAAAAAAACTCGTAAGATTGGCTAGCACACTTAGGTAAAATATGCATTATGAATGAACAAAGTTAGGATAAAAAAAAAATTGGGGACATCTCTATATTTACTTGTCTACAAAAAAGAACCAATGTTCCCACTCAATATTAGGATTCAATTTTTTAAAATTTATGAAGGGATTTGTTGACGACACTGATAGAGTTCAGATCAGATTAATGAATCTCTTGGAATTGGATGAGGAAAAGACAACTACTTTAAAGCATATGGAAAGAAATTAGGATGTCATCATATGATGGTTCAAAAAGTGGGCCATAATTAAATCTTTCAAAATATCTAACCTTGTTCTCCTCTTGGATAAGGAAAAAGAAAATATGGGTAGCCACACTAAGTTTCAATGCTTGTGGATTAGCCCTAATCAATTGTAGAAGTTTTGGGAGAAAATAATTTTAGGATGAGTTCTCTACAAGGGGAATTGGTGTCATTTCCAGCTAATGGCCAATTCCTAAAACATTACTTTGAGGCCTAAAAAGAAGAAAAAAATTCAATAAAAAATAAAAAATTATGCAAGTGTGTTTATTTTTTCCAAGGTTGTTTACTTTCAATTGTGTGTTTATTTCAACTTGAGTGTTTTCTTTAAAATTTGTTTCATTCTAGGGGTTAGGTTCAATAAAGAATCTTTCTTGACACATCCCATAGATCACTCCCTTTTGGTTTTGACCTTAAGCAAGAGCTATTTATTTTTTTAAATCATTTTGATGATTTTTTTTGTTATACCAACTAAGGATGGATATAACTTGTAGTTGTAAAGGACTTTCCATCTTAAAATCAAGGTTTCCAATCGACAACTTTGAACACTTCACAAAGTCTAAAGAGTGCCTATCCTAGTGCTTTTCAAACTAAGATTGATAGTAGCTAGGAATAATCCAAACATTCTAGTTTAGACTAAAGGTCTTCTCAAAGAACTACTAAAATCACTATTGTGCATGAGTATTTTTCAAAAAGTTTAATAAAAGAGGAATGTAAGGGTTATCAAACTAAAGAAAGAATCTAAGAAACAAAACCAATGCCTTGGCCACACAATCTAAGCATGTTAGGGTATAGAAGAAAATAACTACAAGGTGGTGTTGATAAATAAAGATTCCAAAAGATCCAAAAGGGTAATCAACAATAGGGATATGCACTCCAAATGGATATCTACTATCTATACAAATTGCTTCATGGAAGAATCAAATAGAAAAGTGTGAGCTCTATGAAGTAGAATGAAAAGAGATTACTAAGTATTTAAAATGAAAAATTGATAACCCATTAAGAGCCATCAAAATGGATTCTCTCATCTAGTTAGATAGTGATTGATATATAGGTTTCATGAAGATTCTTGATGAATGGATTTATGAGGTGAAGGATTGTCTCTCAATTGCTAGAACTTCATGATAGACTATTCTTCACAATGTCAAAGAGAAATAAATACATTGAGTATAGAGTTTGAAGAAATGCTTGCTAATGAAGAAATGCCTTTTCCTTTTCTTCCCTTTTTCTGGAGCTGTTTGTTGGGGTCTCACAATGCATGCCCAATTTCTCTTAGAAATGGGGACCCCCTAGTAAATTTTTGTCTTCCAGATCTCTAGTCTAGGGCCTGGGTAATTTTTTGACTCCCCAAGTTCTTAATTGTGCACTAGCACACATGCACACCTCCTCAAGGTGTACAAGTGTGCTATGTACATGCACATGTATGCCTTTCTAGATGTTGCACACTTGAGAAGTTATGCACCCTTGGAGATGCACACTAAGGAGGCTTGAGGTCTATATAAGACCCTTAACTCACTTCTCTTTTAATTTACTCACCACAAATACCTCAACACTAAACTTCCACACCCTTCAATGTGCACTTTCTAGCTCCTTTGCTCCCAACATACACTCACAAAGAACAAGGTCAATAGTACTAAGAAGGTGCATATGTGCACACTTCCTCAAAGTGCACATGTAAACACCTTATCTCAAACCTAATACACAAAAAAAGAGAAACCTAACCTAAATACCTACAATAAAATCACCAAGAAGATGTACATGTGTGCACCTTTTTAGCATGACCTTAAATAAAATAAAGGGTATGTGAAGGTCTGCATGTGTGCAACTTTTTGTCTCATAAAAACTAAGTTAAACATCTTAAAACTAAGTTTCCCGCCCCCCTCCCCCCCTGCCACAACTTGCACTTGCATTGCGCATGTGCATAGTTACACACATGTGTATGTGCACACCTTACCAAGAAGCACATGTGTAGAGATGTGAAACTACACACAAAAGGCCAATTACGGGCCTTTCATACTAGTGCACCTATAAGGCTATGATAAACTACATATCAAGGCATTTGGGGGGGGGCATTAACTAGATTTTGACTATTTTTCTTGATTTTTCTTGGGTTTTTTTATCTATTTAGGATTAATTAAGATTTGTTTTAGGTCAAATCTTGGCTTTCTAAACTAATGTATCATCTCTTGTGTAGATAAGATGGTGTCATCATCCTCTTTAATGGAAGAAAAGAGAGCTCAAAAATTGCTTGTATTCGAGTACCAAGGTGCACCAAAGAAATCCCACTTTGAGGACAAGCATGTAGAAATCAAAGATGCCAAGCTTGGTCATATAGATTGGTATGCAATCCTTACCATATAAAACAAACCAAAAGAGTGATCTACAATAGTGTAAGTTGTTATCAGATCAGGATTTTTTAATGCACCATCACATCCTACATCTATTTAGTCCTCAAAATGTATAATGGCTCCTGTAGAAAAGTACATGACTAAAGAGAAGGTCCTCAAGAGTGTCATAGGGGAGATAGTCCTAGACCTCCAAACAAGAAATATTAAGAAGGTATTCCATATTCCTAGAGCTGATCAATATTTAATTAACCTATGACTAAGAGGAGAGATGATATCGAGAGAATGAAAAGGAAGCTAAAGAAATAATTTAATCCTCCTTAAAAAAAAGATCACCTATAGGCCATAGAGTTAGTAACGTGGACATGAATTAGGTTTATATGAAGGATGACATTGGGTATGCAATTGTGCTTTTGAGTAGGGTAATGGGAATACTAGGAGCAGGACATCTTCACACCCAGATGGTCCATTTTATTGATACCACTAGGAAAACAAAAATGCCAATAGACTTGGCTACTATCCTCAGTGATAATCTACATGAGCATCTCATAGCTATGAGAGCTAATCTAAGATTCTACATGACATCATACATGGTGTTCTTATTAGTGGCATGGACCATGGACTATCCAAGAGTTTACAAAAAGGGGAGCATGTAGGATGCTAATGCTTGGCCCTATGTGGTATATCCACAATTGGTGAAGAAGAAACTCTCAAAGCATAGTGCGAAATATAGGGTGGTTAATAACATCTTCATATTTGCAATCATCAGATTAATTGAAGGTGTTAATGCAAAAAGGATGTCAGTAGTAGTAGTAGCTAGGATCATAGATGTCAGTGCATACTACATCTAATTCAAAACATTCACCTACTTAAGGATAGTCAGTACATTGGAAAACTCAAAGAAGCTTATGAGATATCCATCAAATAGGCTAATCTTTTTAGAGATTGCATGCTAACTAACATCTACATATGAGAAAGCATGAAGACAAAAAATGAAGACATGGGTCTGGCCCATCATAATTGGTGCTTTTGAAGTCAAGAAAAAGAAAGATATTATCACTTTTGATTCTAAATGTGACCAATATCCACTTGAAGAATACAACTCCCCTCACCCTTACTTTGACAACATAGGGGTGGTACAACATCTAGTAGGGAAGCATTACATGTATGAGGATGCATTGGAGGATCACTAGATGAATGTAGTAGATGACTATGATATCTGGATAAGGGATTATTGTAGGATGACTCTATATCTAGTAGATTAGGTGCTCAAAATAAAATTCTACTAAAGGTTGTGGATAACAATAGAAGAGATCTTGGATCCTTTGTATAATAGGGATAAGATCTATGACCACTAGATAATGAATGTGGAGATTGGAAGAGAAGAAAATGATGATATCAATCATAGGGATAGACATATATTCTAGTTGGTGAAGGAATGGATAAAGAATCCATTTAGAATGGATTCAATTCCTCAAGCTATCCCCCTACAAGCCATTGTGCAGCTAATGAAATAAAAAGGCATGTTAGTTATAGTGCCAACATTCCTTGCTCAATCCCTAAGAAGGTCAGATACAATACATCAACATGAGAGGGAGGTTGAGTACTTTTGGTTGAATAAGAGAACAAATAAGAGGAAAAGAGCACCTGCAATGGTAAAGAAGAATATAGCCTAAGAACAAGAGCTAGAATAAGAACATGCACAACCTAAACAAGTTGATCCACAAGCTAAGCCTACAGCTCAAGAGTCTAATCAAGTTCTTGAAGCACCTTTGCAACAAGAGAAGGTATAGAGAGAACAAGTACAAAAAGAGGAGGAGGAACAATAGAGGGTGCCACCAAAAGCTACACTAGAGAAAGAAGCACCCCCCCCCCCCCCCCCCCCCCCCCAACTCCAAGAAGTGTAAGGATTGAATTGACTATGGTGGGAAAATAAAGGAGAAGACTAAAGAAGAAGAACACTCCATCCTGATAGGTGCCCAAAATAATCCTCTAAGCAAAGGTAGAAGAAGAAGTAGGGGAACCTATTGAAAATGCCTCCTTGAGGAAAAGGACTTGTATAGCTAGAGAAACAAAAGTTGAAAGGAGAAGAAATTCACAGTGACACATCCATTTTCTCTGAAAGATTCTATTTAGGTTTGAGCATTAGAAGATGAGCCTCAACAATGAATAGTTGATATTGAGGGGAAAGAAATTAAGTTCTTCAACCTCTCCAATTTTTATTTCATACCAGTAGGTACTAAGATAGTGGAAGAGAAGATAAGAGATACTCCCAAGAGTGAATCCTTAGGAGAGGAATGCAATCAAATCCCTTCTCTATCTTAAGGACCTTTGGGTATTCCAGCACCACCATACTAGGACTTAATATTCCTAGATAAAGGCTCAGTGACTCCAACTCCTAAGGCTACAAGAATAGAAGAATAAGTGATGGAGGAAGCCAAGCCCCAATAACTACATGCCAATGAAGTATTAGAGGAATGGAAAATACAAGAAGAGCCTCAACAAACTCCTCATAATATAGAGGTCAAGACCTTCACTCAACCAAATATAGAGACTCCAACTATTGATCATTCTCAATGAGAAAAGACTCTAAAGAGGACTGATGGGGAGACAAACCTATAGTAGAAACCACCTCTTTGGTAAAGTATATGTCTCCAATGAGCACTACACAAACATGGCTAAAGAGGGAGGTCATGTTTCAATTGAAAAGGAAACTAGACCTAACAATCAAGGAGGCAATGAAGGAATTAGTAAAATTACCTAAGAATCTTGAGCCACCTATAGGTAATGCATGAATACTAGCCTTGATAATGAAGAACCAAGATCATGACTTCCTTGTTGGAAGTATGAATGTTGATGATATTCCTATGGGGAATTATTGTAGAAACATGATTAGATAATTATCATGATGATATGTTACATTCATGACTATGTTTGACATTGATGCCAACATAGCAATTTTTTGTGGTATCTAACAGAAGAACAATGGAAAGATCAAGTTGATACTGATAGATAGTTGAGCATTTTCACTAAGTAAGGTTAAAGAGAGATAATACTAATAGTGACTCATATGTACTAAAAGTTTTATTAGACTTCTAATAGGTTCAATCCTCTAATAGGGAATATTTATATTAGTACATCATCTTTTGGGCATCATTACCACTAGGGTTTTCCCTTTAATCAAGGGTTTCCCTTGTTAACATATCTAGTGTAATTGTGTATGTGCATCTTTGTATGGTTGTTATTTACTTTGGTTGAATGGTTAAGATTATTTAAGGTGGATAAATGTTTCAATTATTGCATAAGTGATTCACTACCCCACTTAGTTATCTTGGTGGATTATTGTTTCTAACAATTGGTATAAGAGTATCAAATCATTGAAAATGATGTTTAACAACTTTGGGAGATCCATGGCGAACATATTCAGAAAGGATAGTCCAAATTTTGATGGAACAATTTATTATAATTGGAAGGAAAAGATGAAGACACATCTTCTCTATATGGGTCTAGGATATTGGATTTTGAAAAAATTAGAAAAGACAATCATTACTAAAAAATATTTAGAAACTTGTACCGAGGAAGAAATGGAACTCTTCATGTGGGACATGAGAGCTAGAGAAGTACTATTGTTTGCACTTCCTGAAAGTGAGTACAACTAGGCACAAAGTAACTTATTACTTCTCATATGATTTGGAAAGCTTTGGAAAATAATTTTGAAGGTGATGAACATTCTAAGTGATTGAGGTTACAAATCTAGATTTGTGCATTTCAAGATGCTAAAATGATGGAAGATGAATCTATAAGGACATATGTAGGCAAGATATTAGAAATTACTGCTGGTATTAGATCTCATGGAGGAACCAAATAAGATGATGAGGTGATATAAAAGATATTGAAGAGCATAACACCACCATTTTAGCTATTAGTTCAAATGATACAGCTATTGATCTCTTGTACCAAATATTTCACAAAAGAAACATTACTTGGAAGACTTTAAGCAACTGAGAATGAGCTTATACAATCCAAAGATTTCACAAAAAATAGAAACAACTTTTAGTGACTTGAATATTAAATGTAGTTTATTAAAGAATACAAGTTCTAGAGGAGACTTTTCTAGAAAGAGTAGATCTAATGAGGATAGAAAGATAGAAGGAGTAGCCCTTCTGGGAAGAGGAGAAAAGGATGGTGAGAAAATCTTCAAATGTTCGACTTGTAATGAATTTGGTCATTATGCATCTAAGTGTACTAAAAGAGAGAAAAAGTATGTAGATAATTTGAAACCTAGAAGAGATAGAGAATGTTTTTATGAAAATGAAGAAGATAATTCTAATGTACAAGCAATAAGTGCTAGTGATGATGAAATTGGAATTGTAGCTATTAAAGAAGAATTTCTAGAGAAAATGGATTTGGTATCTCAGGTTGAAAAGAAATATAATTGGATAATTGAAAATGGTTGTTCACATCATATGACTGGTGATATGAAGAAATTTTTTAACTTTAAAAGTCATGATGGAGGCATTGTTAGAGTTGAAAACAATGTAGCATGCCAAGTTAAAGGTATTGGATCTATAACTCTTGATGGTAAGACTAACACTGAGGATGTGTATTTTGTTGATGATTTGAAGCACAATATTTTGAGTGTTGGACAACTAGTGGCTAAAGGTTATCAGTTGCAATTCATAGAAAAGATATGCATGATTAGAGACAAAGATGGAAAGGTAATTGGAAAAGGAAACAGATCTAGAGATAATGTATTTTAGTTCAATCCTACTAAAATGACATGTTTGGTTGCAAAGGTAGATGAAAATTGGTTATGGTATAAGATATTTTTTCATATAAACTTTGATAGCATTGTGAAGACTAGTAGTATGTTTGTAGTTAGAGACTTTCCTAAGATTGTAAAGCCTACTAACGCAATTTGCAATGACTGTGTATTAGCAAGGCATAGTAGAACTACTTTTCCCAGTAAGAAGTTTACTACTACAAAAAAATTGGAGATTTTACATATAGATCTTAGTGGTCCTACAAAGACTATAGGATTCTATGGTGAAAGGTATTTATGATTTTAGTTGATGTTATTTCTAGAATGATGTTGGTTACATTTCTTAAAGAAAAATATGAGGCATTTGATAAGTTCAAGATATTCAAGAATAGAGTTGAGAATGAATTGGGTATGAAGATTAAATTTTTAAGATCATATAAAGGATTATTTACTTCAAATGAGTTTAACATCTTCAATAAAGCTAATGGGATCGAAAGGTAGTTATCAGCTCTAAGAACCCCTGAACAAAATGACATTATAGAACTAAGAAATAGAATAATAACAAAAGTAATAAGAGCTATGTTAGCTAAGAATGATGTATTGAATATATTTTGGAGAGAAGTTGTGAATACAATAGTCTACACTATGGACAAATTGCAAGTCAGGAAAGACACAAACAAGACCCCTTATGAACTATGGTTTGGTCACTGACCTATAGTCAAGTATTTAAAAATTTTTGGTAGTAAATGTTATATCAAAAAAGATGATGATATTGGTATGTTTTATGCTAGAAGTGATGAAGGTATGTTTCTTGGTTATTCATTAAAAAGAAAGGCTTATAGATGAGAAATTTAGGATACAAGAAAGAATGGTATACTACAACTTAGATGATAAGAATTTTGTTATTAGATCAAGGAATGATGAATTATTCTTTGAAACTAACAATTATATGTAGAATGAAGGAGAGCCAAGGTAGGAACAAAGCTCAAAACCTTCAATAGAGCTAAGAGTTGAGATAACTACTCCTCCTTTGGGTAATATTATGACAAAAAATCATCCACCTAAGAATATAATTGAAAGTAGAGATAAATTTGTGATGACAAGAACTAGAATCAATGAAGAGCTATGCTTGATATCACAAGTTGAAAAAAAGAATGCAAATGAAGCATGAAAAGATGACTATTGGAAATGAGCTATCAAAGAGGAATTAGATTAGATAGTAAAGAATGAGACATGGGAATTGGTCCACAAACCAAAAGACAAGAATTTTATTGGAACAAAATATGTATTTGGGAATAAGAATGAATAAACAAGGTGAAGTTTTAAGGAACAAAGAAAGATTGGTATGTAAAGGCGATTCATAGCAAGAAGGAATAGACTATGATGGGAGCTATGCTCCTATGGAAACAATAGAAGTAGTAAAGCTATTCTTAGCATATGAAACATATAAGAAATTCAAAGTATATTAGATGGATGTCAAGTTACCATTTTTGAATGGATAACTTGAAGAGAAAGTATACATAGAACAACCTAAAGGTTGTCCTTTGACAAATGACAAGGACATAGTATGCAGATTGGAGAATGCATTGTATAGCTTGAAGCAAGCACCCATGAAATATTTTCTAGAATTATGAATTGTGCAGAACAAAGAAGGAATATTTATTTCTTAGACTAATTATTTGAAAGATTTACTAAAAAGGTTTCCTACCTGATCTTTTCAATGATTTAACTCACTAACATGTTGTTAATATGGTATATGCCTATTAGGAATTTCCCTTTCAAGTTATTTTATTTTCTAACACTTAGTAAAAATAGGAATTCATATAGTTGCATTGATAATTTTCTTTCTTCATAAAACATAAAATATCATAAATATATTTCTTTTATGGTAACTTTACAAATAGAAAATCAAACATCTTTCCCAAAATTGTTCGAACCAAAAAATCCCTTCTCGTGAACATACACATTTATCTTTAATAGAGAAAATTCTAGTAGGTTGCAAGATCACCTAGAAACTTGGACTTGATCCTAGATTTTTTTTTAAGAGAAGAGTCTAAATGGATTTTTACTTTTAAGCATTGTGCAAAATAATAGCTTAACAAATACCAGAAGATTTGGTAATGAAATATTATATTGATATATATTTTTTAATGGACACAGATAACACATTTGTATAAGCAATGAAGTTAAAAAAGTCTTGGCTAAAAGAAGTTTATTATGAAATTGATAGTGAATTAGTAAATGCAAGTATTGTTGCATTACTAAAAGAAGAAATTGATACTAAAGTATAATATTTTGGAAAGTATGAAGAATCTAAGGAAAGAATTACATTTGATATCACAATAGCTTATAAGGAAGAAAAGAAAGAAAATTATTGAAGACCTAGAAGAAAAACTAGGAAAACAAAGAAAATGCTAGAAACCTTTGCATCTCACACAAGGTCTTAGAGAAGATGAAGAGAAAGACAATGGTGATGAGGAATAGGAAGAAGAAGAAGTAGATTAGGTTAAAGACCTAGTTTTTGTTATACCACCCACCAAGAAGGCCAAACCTATTAATCCTAAATAAAATAAAGTGGCAAAGAAGACAGTGGTGGTACCTATCTCTCCTCCACCACCAACCAAACCAAGGACTAGGGGATAAGTAGCAAGAGACAAGCCATCTCATAGGAAAGGATTAATAGAGATTACTAAAACAAGAAAGTTAAGTACAAAGAAGAATAAATCACAAGTCACTATGAGCCAACCAAAGAAGGGAAGGTTGGTCAAGAAGAAAGAAGATGAAGAAGATGATGAACCAACTACAAGACCTAGAAGATAAAATAATATCAATTGATAAGGTATGTATTGATCTACAAAGCCTCCAAGCTTATTGATTTTTAGATTTGTAAAATAGGACGCATTGGATATTGTTGATAGAACTAGAGTTGAAGAAGTCATGATAGATATGATAAAAATTAATAATTTGGCTTCTAATGAAGTAGAGAAGAAGATTCTTATTGATTTTTTCAATACACTAAAGAAAACATGGGAACATGCATCATTAGTAGAAAAAGACATTAGAGAAGGCACACTAGCCAAGGTTATGCTTGATTTATCAAAGGATCAGAAGCAAAAAAATTTGGTAAAGTATAGGAACCAGTTTGTTCCTAAGTGGAGAATCTTTATGATTTACAAAATAAGATTGAATCTATAGTTTAGCAGAATGAGTTATCGTGGAAAAGTATTCTAGGTTTCATCACTAAATAAGTGACATAGGAGAAAGAAAGTGAGATCGTAACCATCTAGGATGATCAAAGTGATGAAATGAGTTTAGGTGTGTCAAGTCTGCAAGGAATCACTTCACCTATTCATGTTGAAACCCTTGACACTCTATTTGTTAAGCAAGAGAATCCCTCACATACAAAGAAAGAGAAGAAAAAGGAAAATGAACCTAATAAAGACACAAGTATAGACATTTATACCAAAAGTCAAACAAGACAAAATGTGTCAGAATCTGATATTATTGAAAATAAGGTAGTCTCAAATGCAACTATTGTTGTTTCAAGTACTGATATTCAAGCAAGACTGAGTGTTGATAACCCCTCACCTATTCTAAAAGTATTACCAAGAAGAAACTCTCCATCCTAGAGCAAAGGAAAAATAATAAAGGATAGGTCTTAAGATATTCAAGCTAGTCTAGATAAAGTTATTGAGAAGCCAAAATGGAATTTGGAAAATCTCACTCTTGAACAAACAATCATGTTGCAATAAATTTTGGTGAAAAGAAGTAGGAAGAGATGAGAAGAGAGTGTCAATAGAGATAGGTATTGTATGATATCAATGAAATTTTTGTTTTAAAATTTATTATACAAAATTTTGATGGGAAAGCCATAGTCATTTTCCAACTTGTACATATAGTTGAATGAATAAATGTTGGAGATATAGAAGAAAATGAGAACTTGATGGCTTGGTCAACCAAGAAATTTGATAATAAGGCTATGGAGAAAGTATCAACAACCATTCCTAAGAAAAAAGTTGAATTGCTAGACCATGTATAGAATATAGAGGATCTTATACAAAAAGTTAAAAATGTGTACACCATTTTGCATGGTGTGCCAAGATGCACAAGTAATCTTCAGAAAGACATCTAGTGGATTCAAGCTAATATGTAGTAAATAAGTGCCATCATTTTTCAATTAGTAGAATCCAACCCAAATCACTAAAATAAGTTATTGTTTTCTCAAGTAAAAATGGTTGAGCATCAAACATTTGATAACAACATGAGGTCAAAATTGATCTCTTTACAATCTATGTTGATACCTCATTTGGAGGATATGTATTTATAATTGAAGTCAACACAAGATCTTATTCAAGAATATCACATTCTTTCAATTATTGATAGTTTGGTTGATTGGGCAACTAGATTTTAGTTGCAGAATCACATTTTGGAATAAACTATAACTACTTGGGATCATGCACTTTTCATGATTAACGAAGTTCACAAACCATTTATTGAGAAATATAATTTGATTTTACCCCTTCAACTCCAACATCAATCATAAGTGACAAAAGAAAAGTGGAATGTAATGATAATTACATATTTTGAATGGTGATCACAAGAGAGAATGTCAAAGTCAGAATTATAATTCCAAGATCAAAGTTTAGAAGGAAAACATGGTAGGACACTAAAATAGTTAGACTAATTTGAGTCATGTGCATAGTTATATTGTTGCAATGTTCATTGTTTATTCATTTAGAAAATATCAAAAGTTTTGTAGTTTTATGAGAACTAAATGATAGGCTTAGGGGGAGTGCTCATATTATAATTGTAATGATGTAATCATGAAAAAGTGTTTTTGTTACTAATTTCAAAGGGGGATATTGTTGGTATCTCTAACTACTTTTGTCTATTAGTGTCAAACACTTAGTTATATACTTGGCAGAGTTAGAAGGTCATCACTGCGACCAAGATACTCTATATAGGTTGAATCATATAAAGACTTGTAAATATATGTTTGCATGCTAAGATTTTCAGGAGCTGAGAAAGTCTTTTTTCACCAAGTATTTTAAGTATAAGTTGAGCCTAATTATTGTTGAGCATTTCAAACACATTGAAGCTAACTTACATATAAGGTGTAAAGCATAGTAGAGACTGGACATTAGCATCATATATAGTGAATGTCAAGTATTAGAGCCAATAAGTGTCAAGTAGTGCAGAATTGACATTCAAGTCAAGAATGATGCAAACTTTGAGGTAAATCATGTCAGACCAAAAATTGTAGGATATTTAATACTTATAGAGGTTGTTATAGAGGTTATTATATATTTTATGACATGGATCACACATCCCTATGTGTTATGATTAACCAATCATATGAAAAGGCAAAATAAGGAAGCATCTAGAAAAATCTTTAAGAAAGATTTAAATAGAGAAGATCAAAACCCTATTTAATATTAAGGTGATGGTGAGAAGAAGCAAAAATATCTATTTGTGCATTCATAGGAAAGATCAAGTTTGATAGTGAGAACATTGTAGAGGAGGCAAAAGAGTTTGGTTGTTGAAGAATAGAGGAAGCAATCTTATCAAGAAGAGAAGGAAAGTAAACATATATCAAATTAGATATTAGATTAGATTGAAGAGAGGAGATCCAAAATCAACTTTTTAGAGAAGACCAAGGATTAGGTACTAAATCAATTTTAACAGATTGAGTCAAGGATAATCTCTTAACAAAGTAGTCTTAATAGATCTTTGTAAATATCTTAATTAGGTCCTTACTGTAATGTAAGTGTAAAATCCTCTCATAGGGTAAGACCTAACAGTCTTAACAAATTTTAATAGGGCATATCCCTCAAAGGGTAGATCATCAAAAATCATCAACATTGTATGAAAATTACATGTGGTAGGATCAGATCCCAACCTTTTGGCTAATCCCCAACCATGCATTTGAGAAAATTCTTAAAACTCTAATTGATAACTTATTTTTTCCATCATTCTATGGATAATACAATGAATTTAACTTCAAATCTATCTTTAATTTCTTCCAAAATGTGCACCAAAAATACACACAAATGTGGTATTTTGATCCTAAACTGTGCCCTTTGGGAGACCATGTAGTCTCACTACTTCTCTTACGAACATCTTTGCAACATGAACAACATCACTAGTCTTCTTGTAGGGGATGAAATCTATCATTCAATAGAAATATTAAACCATTCCTCCAGCATGTTCTTGGTAAAACAAGAATAAAATCCATGCTTAAATATTCTCATGGCTTCTCAAGTATATGTAATGGATGATATAACTTCATATTTTTATTCACTCCTTTCACCATTTGACATACTCTACAACTTTGTACAAACTTCTTCACATCTTTCTACAACTATGGCTACTAATAATTCTATGCAACCGAAGAAATGGTTTTATCTCTACCAAATTGTCTAGTCAATCATGCGCTATTCTTCTTCTTAATGAGATTATCTCTCATAGAACTAGTTTGAGTGTACAACTGACTTACCTTGAACAATATACCACATTGGATTAAGAAATCCAACAAATTTTTCTTATCAAGTGCAACAAGTTGTGTACAAGCTCTCAAAGCCTCACCAAAATCAAGATCCTTCAGATACAAATTGTTGAGTTCCTTGAACCCAAACACCTCAATCTACATTTTTGTCAACAAAAGTTGTCTTATACTAAGAGTATTGACAACTATGTTAGACTTCACACTCCTGTGTTTCAAAAAAATGGTGCAACTTTTCAAAAATTCAACCCACTTCATATTACTTAAATTCAATTTTCCTTGATTGTTCAAATATATTTTCTGTATTGAAAAAGTTTAAACAAAATTCAATCAAATTTTTCACTTTGAAAAAGATCCAACGCTCAAAAATTTTACAAAATTAGAGGGAGGAGTAACCCAACTAAAGGAATTTACATATAATTTCTAATATGAACAACCAAGACCATATAAGATATATCACTATTTCTTATAAGATGATACATGCACTTTAAAAATATAAATTTTGAAAAACATGATCTAGCTTATCAATCTCATAAATATGTGTTGCAGTAGTTCCATCACATGTAACTATCTTCTTGTTAGCATCTAGATGACACTTTTCCATAAGTATGCTTAGATCTTCAATCTCTAATTGTGTAAGGAAACTTTGATATCTTTCAATGTAATGAGAAGCTTTAACTTCATCTTTGTAAATCAGTAGCATCCCATCATTTATTAGCTTCATGAATCTGGGCTTTGTAATCTCCAAGCAAAAATAAACTTGTGACATGATGTAAAAACATGTGATCTTAAGATTAAACTCAATAGGTGATCTTCTCAAATTTTGAAATATCTCTTTGTTCCTTTCCTTCCAAAGAAACCATAGTATTCCACCAATAAGAGCAAACCAAATTTTGTTAAGAGATAAGTTAAAAGATCTCACATAACTAGCCAATATTTCACACCAAGTAAAACCATTATTTTTGTTCAAATCAATACGGTACACAAAGAAAATGGCCCAAAATTTAGAAGCAAAAATAAATTAAAAAAGGATATGCTCAAAGCTCTCATGTCTATTACACAGATTGCAAGTCATAGGCTCAACTTTAATGAATGATAAAACTGACCCTGCAGCAAGCTTTTTAAGCAACAACAACCATCTAAAATGAATAACCTTAGGCTCACAAGGACCCTTCTAAAAGTAATCAAAGAAAAAATACCAGTTTGAGAAAGGATAGTCAAGACCCCAACAATTAACTATATGTTGTAACATAGATTGATCATTTTTAAACATATTATAAATATGCCTAATAGAAAAGTTAGCAATACCAATACCATCATTCCAGTTTACATTTCTAATAAAAGAATTATTGTTCATAAACTTTCCATCTTTCTCATTGCATAAAGCTTTGTTAAGAAGAGTATATGTCTTCCTTTGAGAATTGGGAATGACAAACTACCTGGAAATCTCATCCCATGACCCAATCCTATTGTTAACCATTAAGTCACTAATAAGAGAAATACCTTTCTCGTTCCATTTTTTAGCTGAACAACTTTTAGTAAGAGAAAGAGGCTTATCATTCAAATACAATCCCCACCAGACTTATCTATCAATAAAAATGTAATTAGGAGGGCCCTCAGTGGCATACCTACAAGATATAAACTCCCTCGCTTGTGACCATGCAGGCAATAGAGAGGCAAATACTTTAGACCCAAACAGTTTCATCTTAAAATGTCCTGTAATAATATCCCAAAAAGGAATGTTGTTCCAATGTTTACCTTTTTTAATAATTCACCTTTCAACATTATTTCTCACAAGATCTTTCTAAGGTTCATTTCCCCAAAATGCTTTGATTATCCTCCTGGCTACAAGAGCAGTACCTTGAGTTCTAATATCCTTAATCCCCAAACCCCCCAAATGTTTGGGTAGACAACACCATTCCTGCTTAACACATTGTCTCTTCTTGGACCCCAAGCCATCCAACCATAAGAAATCTCTAAGAATATTTTCAAGCATCCCAAAATGAGTCTTAATAAATAGCCAAGCTAAAGAAAAAAAAGATATGATGGGAAGAGAGGACCTTCTGTACAACCTGAACTCGCCCAACCAATGAAAGGGAGTGAGTCTACCATCTAATATTTTTACCATTAATCTTATTAAACATTCACTCCTACATGTTTGAAAATGAAGGATCCAGGGAGAATGGAATGCCTAGATACTTAGTAATAGTTTTAGGTCTAGTACAATTCCAACCCATCTTTGTCAACCAATTAGGAGGAGTCTCCTTCCAACCCATAACAAAAAATTTATGGGGAGCCACTTTGGCTCTAGAAACAAAGCAGAAAAAGTTAATTCTATGATGATCCATAGAAAAATTATCTTTATATATATCCAAAAAAAGGAGAGTGCCATCTACAAATTGAGTATTGATCAATTCATCTTCATTAGGGAGGGTGATGCCCTTAATAGGATTCCCTAAAGAAGATTCCCTAAGAATTAAAAAATAGAGCATCAATAGCAATCAAAAATAAGGAAGTTGAAATAGGGCAGCCTTACCTGATAGACCTCTATAGAATAATAGGTTTTGAAAGCTCCCCATTTATCTCAATAACTGTTGAAGTATCTTTAAACACAATATCAATCCATTTGCAAAAATAATAGTGGAAGCCAAAAGCCTTCAACATACCAAGAACAAAAGGCCACTCCACCCTATCATAAGCCTTCTCAAAATCAAGGAGTATCATAGCCACATCCTTCCTACTAGCCTTAGCCCAATTTATGGCTTCCTAATTTGTGATAAGATTCTCCAAAATATATCTACCTTTTATAAAAAATATTTAAGTGACTGAAACAATATTCTTAGTAATGTCTACAATACTCCTAGCCAACAACTTAGCAATAATTTTATATGAAAAATTAAGCAAGGTGATGGGTCTCCAATTCTTGACTAAAGATCTATCCCCTACTTTAGGAAGTAGTTTAATGATTCCTTTATTCACATTGCTACCAAGAGAACCATTATCAAAGGCATCATTGTAGAATAGTAAAAGCTCTTCGCCAATCCAATCTAAATTCTCCTTATAAAATTCAATATGTAGGCCATCCATTCTTGAAGATTTTTCATTGGCCATAGCCTTGATAACCTCTTAAATCTCATCTAGAGAAATTTTTTTACTCAACTTATCACTTTCCCTACTAGAAACCTTCTTTGGGGTCATCTTTAGACAATCACTTAATTGCGCATGTTGTTCTTGATCAAAATTCGAAGAGAACAAGTCAGAATAAAAACTAAAAAAAGACTCCTTAATAGCATTTGGATAATTAGTTTTACCACCCTCAGTCTGAATATTCTCAATCTTTTCTACCTCGTGTTTAGCCTTAATAATGTTAAAAAAATATTTGTGCTTGAATCTTAATTTGTGCTTGATGGAGACCAAACTATTTAACATCCTTGGGTCATCAAGATAGTTTTGAAGAGCTAATTCAGCTTTATTGAGCTTGAATTGAAGATCATTCTCTTCTTCATTTTTATCTTTGGCTACATTTTTCCCAATAATCTAATATATTTTTTTTCCAAGACTCCACTAAATGGCACCACTATTTAACAGGCCTTACAGATTGATTACATAGCATGGATAAAAAGCTCACCATTCTAATGGTTTTTTTATTATCATAGTCTTTTAGCAAAGAGGTATTTAACTTAAAACTTCTACTTTTGTTACTTTCTTCATTAATATTATCAACCTTTTCAATAAGTATCTTAGCAAAAATAGGAGAATGATCCTCTTCAAATTGGAATGAAAAAAATGAAGAGTCACAATAAATTCTATCCAATCTACAATACACACTATTTTGCTTCCCTTGATTATTACACCAAGTGAACCATATGTCATTAAAGTTCTCCCTATTATTCTCCAAAGGATCAATCAAATTAAAACATCTTTTGAGTTTACACCAAAAAAATTGCTCATTACCTTTCCAATGATGCTTTAGACCTCCTTGTTTATCATAGCTAGCTTCTATCATGTTCAAATCTCCTACAAAAATCCAAGATTCTTTTGACAAGTTAGAAGAGCCCATTCCCACAACACAATTCTATCCTTATAATCATTTGGGGCATAAACATTACAAATCCAAATAAGATCCTCCCCAATTTTAAGAGTCACCCAAAGTGCCCTTTGACATCTTGAGCAACCATGTTGTAATATGGAGTCATCCCATTTGGGTCCAACTAACATGGCCACTCCACCTTTTCCTTTCTCATGTTCAGAATGAAAACCTAAAGCTTGATCCCATAAAATTTTGTTAATACAAGATGCTTGAAAACAAACAACTTTAATTTCTTGCAAACATGCAATATCTTTATCTTTCAACTTATTACACATTTCTTAACAATATATTTCCTTTCAATCATTTCTAGACCTCTAAAATTCTAGCTATGAATATTTAACATCATGAATCGGGTAGTAAAGAAGGAGTGTTCAAAGCCTTATTCAGTCTATTGAAACAATTTGAGATGGCATTCTTACCACCAGAACTACTCGAGATCAACCTCTTCTCATATGTTTTCCTTTTCTTTTTCACAACCTCCATAAAATGCCCCCATTCTCTACATCAAGAGTTTTTTGGATCCCAATTGAGGGAAGATATATCTCTTTAAGTATACCATCCTTATTATTAATAGCCTTTGCCTTCTCTTTAATGGATCTAATAGCAAGCTGTTGAGCATTCAACCTGGTAGGGATGTCATCAATATTAACCTCGACCACCTCTAATGTACAAATAGCTTGGGTCATGGGATGAACTTCACCAAGAATCTAACCATCTAGAATCACCTCAAAATCCTCATCATATAAAGGAATGTCTAAAGAGACAAACCCACCACATTCCAACAAATTAGCTTTAGAAGGGCTTTTGGTTGGCATGGGCTGTTTAGACATACCACTATCCAATTTTTCATTTGGAGTAGATGGTATACCATCCTTATCTAAAACCTCTACCAGATTAACCTTATCTAGGATTTCTTCCTTGAAATTATCAACATTCACCTTGGCTCTCTCAAAATGAAAATTGTAGCTTGGACAATTCTTCTTAATGTGGCCATTAAGTTTAAAATGAAAAAATGCATGCAAATTACCCAAAAGAGAAACTTCCCAAGAAAAAATTTCTTCCTCTAAATTTAGGAATATAATATTAGGAAAGATAACATTTGGATCCAGAGCCACAAGAACACATGCATTTAAAAGTAGAAGAGTAACCCTAGACTCTTCTATTTGAAAGATCAACCTGAGGCATTTCAAAAGATGAGAGATAAAAGGCCCAAATTTGGCATGAAGATTATTAATTTCAACCCAATTTAGTGTGTCTTTTTTAATAACTTCATCAAAGTTACCATTATAAAACCAAGGATAAACTCTGAATAAAGAATGACCTACATTCCAAAAACCCTTCTTTAATATTATTTCTTGCATATTATGAGTTTTTTAAAAAGTAACAAAAAGCCCTTTGTGAATCATTCTGAAAAAATTATAATGTAGGCCACATTTTTTTCCCCACATAGCATTTAAAAAATCATCAAGAAATTTATGTGAAGGCAAAGCATTAGCATCTGAACAAATAAATAATATGGGAATGCTTTTTAAACTACTTTTCTCTACTCTAAGAGCTTTAACCATATCTTTATTAGGAGACAAGGTTAGGGTTTTCAAACTGTTAGAAGTGTTCCTACCATCTCTATGTTCATGTTTTTGTGTAGCTCCTCTATCTTTTCCTACATCTCATCTATCTCCATGGGTTTCAGACCTCCCAATTCTGTTTGAACACTCAGCAACTAGAGCACTTTCAAACCTACTCTCCAAGTAAGCCATTTCAGGGGAAAAAAAACCAAAATCTCTGTAAGGACTACCTTATATGAAGGCTTCTTAGACTTATTCTTCGAACTACCATTATCCAAGATAGCTTCACAATCACCATCCTTTCCATCATTACTAGAGATCTTTAGTTTATCATTATTTGAACCATTATCAACCCTTGACTTCTCATCATTTTCACACATAGGGTCTCCTAGTAGCTCACTTGTTGTGGCCACACCTATACCTTCCATCAACCCTCATCACATACATAAGCCAATGTTGAGGTTGAACACCCATCTCAAACTGGCATAGGAAAAAGCCAAGAAAAACCACACGAAATCCAATCTAGGGCACACGAAGAAGTAAAAACATGGATAAAAGCAAAAAAAACCACAATATAGCATAAAAAATTAGAAATGAAAGAAAAAATAGACTCAAAAATATTTACTTGCAATGAGATGAGCCAACAATGTTGCACAAGCCAGATGCACTGCAAACGTATGGAGTTGCAAACCACCCACCAATCATCCTACACTAGAATTTTTGTGGTTCTTAATTGTTCAAATATTGAAAAGCTTGACAATTGAAAAAACAAAACCCTTAGGGTATGTGTAGGATCATGGTGTGCCAAAAATTGGTGATCTAAAAAAAATGTAGTTTTGAAATGCCTCAAAACATTTCAAAATTTATTCCAACTTTTTTGCCTCCCATCTTAATGTCAAATCAAAAAATTAATACCTATATATATGTGGATACCAATCCTACATGGTCAACTTTAAAAACATCCCAAAAATGTGTTTTTGTCATGTTCTTGTCTATATTTTACATCAAACATGTATCTGACGATTTTTTTCACCAAAATTTGATGAAATGAAAAGGGTTTCTTAAGAATGTTCTTAGATCTCCATAAATGTAATGTCTATCAAATTACAATTTCAATAAGTAATTATTACTTATTTTCTGACAAAGTTACATATAAAGTGTTGATTCGCACATTGATTGAAAAAAAAACTATAACTTTCAAATGGTACAACATTTTTGAAATCCAAAAGATGCATCACATTCTATGCTTCTTCTACTCTAAGGAAAGAAAAAGTTAAATTTTGCAAAGTTTTGAATTTTTTAAGGTGGTTAGGCATGAGAGATTTTTATTTTGAAAATACTATAGTTGAAAATTCACATTTAATTATTTATTTAGAATAAAATTACCCAAATATATACGTCACATCTAGGCATGAGTCCACTTCTTATATTTGGAATCTAATTTAAAAATATTACCATTTAAATTGTTGTACTATTGCATTAAAATTAAAAAATTTGACCAATCAAGTTTTATTTTTTCAAATAACTCCTAGTATTCTAGAGACTAAATTTAATTTCCTCGAGATTATTTTCTCTCAATTTTTTTGATAGAAAGTTTATAACAAGTTAAAAAATTGAATGTCAAGTTTACATAACCCTAATTTGCTAATCTTTCATTGTCACTTAAGGGCATAGTTTGGTTAACCATGATCCTGCACATACCCCATATAAAGAATATAGTGTCTCCAATTCTTAAATGTCTAAACTATAGCATTAAACTCATGCTCATAAACCAAATAATTTCTTTTGGAATCATTTAATTTTGCATTGAAATAAGAAACATATCTACCTTCTTGGCTCAAAATAGCTCCTATTGTAGTACCACTAGCATCATAGTCTACTTGAAACACTTTATTAAAACATTCAAGTGTTAAAATAGGCTACTCTATAATGTTCTATTTCAACAGATTAAAAATCTGATATGCTCCTATAGTCCACTTAAAGTCTTTCCTCTATCCTCTCATTATTTCACTCAAGAGTCCACAAGTACTGTTAAAACCTATGATAAGCTCTCTATAAAAGCTAGCTAGTCCATGAAAATATCTTACCTTTATTTTAGTCCTTAGAGTATGACTTTTGAGGGATATCCTTCACTTTAACCTCTTGCTGATACTACGAATCCAAAGTACACCAACTCATTCATCACAAAACTATAATTATTCAAATTTATCAAAAAAATTTCCTTCCTCAACTTATCAAACACCTTACGAATGTTCATCAAATGTTTCTCCAATGTCATAATAAAGATCAAAATATCATCTAGGTAAACAATGAAATACTTACCTAGAAAATTCATAAATACCTCATTTATGAGCCTCATTGATGGAGTGCAATGCAAGAGAATCCCCAATGGAGATGTCCTAGCCCCCAACAAAGAACCACATGGTGGAATATAAAAAATAACACAAGATCTACTACCAATTCATAGCTCTTTGTTTAGAAAATAACTGATTACATGCAATGTGTTGGGCTGTAAGGCCTTCCTAGTTATGGCCAAATACAATGGAATTACAACAATTCTTCAAGATCCCTCAAGATTCAACTCAATTCCAAGCTATCTCAGATCTGTAAAATAATAAAATTCTAGTAGAAACCCCAAAAATCTCAATTTGTGCTCATAAGCCACCAAGAAATCTTCTTATTTCTAAACCATAGGCACTATCTCTTCTCCAAATTCACATTCCACACAATTCTATTCTAAACTACCTTAAATTTGGTGCTATATCCATAGACTTAGAAAAAAATTCTCTTTAGCTCCCACACTAAATTTAATTTCCTTCTCTTCTCTCTTATTATTTCTTAAGACACTACCCAAGCCCTCATTAGATAGCCAGCTAAGCCACAAGTTAGCTAGTCGTGCAATTAATTACAATATAGGTCCACCTTGGAAGGCCAAAACAAAAATATAACAAACATGAACAAAACTAAATTAAAAGTTACATTTAGGTCCACATATGACCCAATAATATGTCCCTCTCTTAAGAATATCCCATTTCATCCTATGAAACTATGCAAGATGAAAACTTGACACTTTTGACGTGAAATTGTCTGAAAATTGATACCAAAGGAAAACTATAATATCTCTTAGCTCTGATTGAATTAGAAAACTTTATTTGAAAGAAAAGGTATTAATATTGGTCCTCTACAACCCCTTAATTTTTAAAAGGCTGATTCCTTGAGGATAAATGTGCATTTATCCCAAAAGTCAAGCAGATAAACTCATCTGAAACTGGAAGAAAATTGATGCATTATAAAAATGGTCATATCTCCCAAATCATGATGAATTATGACTTTCTACTTTGGTCATAGATATTAGTCTAGGCCATATTCAATCCTTGAAATTTTCATCCTCAAACACATTACAAAAAATTAGTTACATGATGCACAACAGGAACCTAGAAACTAGAAACATAGCTCTAGCAACAAGGTAAAAACAACTCAAACTTTAACATGATAACTCCAATCTCTATGCATACATAGGAAAAGGTTTCCCAATGTGTCTCCAACACATCCCCAACCATGAAATTCTCAACTCAACAAAAATCCAATCTCAATACTCTTGCATTGGACTCCCTAAGTAAAAAGAAAAGTGTGTCCCATACTTTGATGCCCAAAGATAGATCTACAACCAACTTCATCTTTACCAAAGGCTTACACTCCATCAAAGTCAATAGAAAAAGTATCAAAATAAACCATATATTCTTCATGCACTGAAACATCAGAATCAAAACAATCTTAGCAAGCTAATAAGCAGGCTCACTCCCAAGAACAAATTAAACATAATGCTTCACCAAGAATCAATGGAACTAATCACAACCAACAACAATAATATCCTCAAACATGTAATCCATGTTAGAAACATCATGTAACTCCAAAAGAAAGTTAGAAAAATGTAAGTTCAAATCCCCAATAAGGAAAATATGTAAATCCTCATCCATGTCAACCATAGGAAAATCAAGAACATATAGACCCACATTATCATGTAGATCCAAAACCAAATCAGAAAGTAGTGAATCCATACCAGCAACATCAAACTCAAAATTAGAAGAAACATCCATATCCTCAATAAACTCAAAAAAATATATATAAATTAAGATCCATATCAAAAACCATATGTAAATCCTCATAATCAACTATCTTAACAATCTCATTTCTCACAACAAGGTGCTATGCAACATATAACTCAACACCAATAAAAACTTAATTATCCATGGCCAAGTGATCTTCAATATTCATGTTAGACTCAATGAATAGATCATGAAAAAAAATCTTTATCCCAACATAAAAAAGGTTAGGAATATCCTCATTAACAACCTCAAGTTTCTCTATAAGTTTCATATTAGACTCTACAAACTGATCAATAAAACCAACTTCTTCCTCCACAACCTTGTTATGTCATCTTCTCTCTTGAAAAAGTCTCTTAACCAGCTAGACAAATCTCTTTTGGATTGGTAGAATCCAACTACAAAAACATCTATAGAATTCCTTCCTCACCCTATCCTTATCTTGATTAGTAGAACCAGCTTCAAACCAAGCAAAAACCTCCTTAGCTTGGTCAACCAAACTACCTTCAAACTGAGTAAACATATAAGAAAACCTCCTCCCCACCATATCATAGAGATTCACAATCATCACCGAGTCCAATCCTCTCAGAGCCATCTTCTAAGATTTTAAAAAATCCTCAGCAAAAAATCCTTCCCACACTACTTGTGACAACCTCAAATTGTCTACAAGTCAAATTACAACCTACCACCTTGCATGAATAATCAAGAACCAAATCAAAAGTTCAGGAACATGGATCCACTATCTACAAACACTTTGCAATCATGACTTAGCTAGATCAACCTTCCATCTTCACATCCATCAATCCATCTACAAGTCCTTTGAAATTACAAGTCAAAACTATGATCTGCCACCTCACAATCTAGGACTCTAGAAAGAAAAATCCACTACAAGATCAATATCTTTTTAGATCAAATTCTCTCAATCCCAATCATGGTGTAAACTATCTTAGTTTTGATGATCTTCCAACATGCTTAGGAACAACCTTTGCTTTGGTAAGATCAACCAACTAGCTAGATCAAACCTTTACTCTAATAAGATCAACAAATCAAATCAAACCTTCACTTTGATACCACCTAATATAGTGAAAAGTAGGAGAATCTCTAATGACAATGGAATATAAATAATAACACAAGATCTAATACCAGTTCACAACTCTTTATTTAGAAAATAGCTGATTACATACAATGTGTTGAGCTATAAGGCCTTCTCAATTATGGCCAAATACAATGCAATTGCAATAGTTCTTCAAGATCCCTCAATATCCAACTCAATTCATAGCTAGCCTAGATTTGTAACACAACAAAAATCTGGTAGAATCCCCCAAGATCTCAACTTGTGCTCACAAGCCACCTAGCGACCTCTTTGTTTCTAAACTATAGCCACTAGCTCTTCTCCAAATTCACATTCCACCACAATTCTATAGTAAATTGTTTGACATTCAGTGCTCTATCCATAGAATCAAGAAAAATAAATCTTCAACTCCCACACTAATCTAAATATTCTTCTCTTCTCTCTTATTATTTCTTAAGACACTACCCAAGCCCTCCTTAATTAGCTAGCTAAGCCACAAGTTGACTAGTCAAGCATTTAATTACAATACAGGTCCTCCTTAGAAGAGTAAACAAAAACTCTAACAAACATTAACAAAACTAAATAAAAAGTTACATATTGGTCCACACATGACCCAATAACATGTCCTTCTCTTAACAAGATCTCATTTTATCCAAAAAACTATGCAAGATGAAAAATTGACATGTTTCACATGAAACTATATTATAATTGATACCCAAGAAAAATTGTGATGTATCCTAGTTGCGATTGAATTAGAAAATATTCTTTGAAATTAAGGTATTAATTTAGATCCTCTACAATCCCTTAATTTCACAAAGGCTGATTCCTCAAGGACAATTGTACATCCATCTTGAAAGTCATGCATAGAAACTTGTTGCAAAACTAGCAAAAAATTGATGCTTTAAAAAAATGGTCATATCTCCAAAACCATGATGAATTATGATTTACAACTTGGACCATAGATATTCATATAGGCCCTATTCAATATCTAAAATTTTAATCCTCATAGTCATTGTGAAAAATGAGTTACATAGCCTATCACAAGCACCCAAAAATAGAAAACACAACTACAACACCGAGGTAAAAATAACTCAAACTTTAACATGATAACTCCAACCTCTATGTTTACATAGGGAAAGGTTACCACAATGTGTCTACAATGCATCCCCAACCACTCAAACCTCAACTCCACCAAAATCCAAGATTGATGCTCTTGCATCACTCATGAAAGTGCTTGGTGCATTGGTTAGCCCAAAAGACATGACTCAACACTTGTACAATCCATCCCTTGTCTTAAAGGAAATATTCCGCTCATCTTCTTCTCTAATGTGAATATGATGGTACCCACTCTTTAGATATATCTTTTTTAAATACATATCTCCTCTTAAATAATCGATAATATCATCCATCCACAACAATGGAAATCTATATTTGATTGTGATCATGATGATAGCTTAAGAATATGTACACTTCCTCCATTCTCCATTCTTCTTAGGTACTAACAGATCTGGTACATGACATGGACTCAAAATTTCTCAGACCAACCCCTTGTGAAATAACTCATGAAATTGTCTTGTCAAATCTTCATTTTCTTTTTATGTCATCTTGTAAACTAGCTCCTAGATCTATAAACCCCCTGCATATCAACAATTTATCATGCAAGAATAATATAATAGTAGGAAACCATAGAATTTTAGGAAATCATAGGGGTCACTAATGTATATTCACAAGGACTGGTGGTAATCCATCAGGGACATTATCTGCAACAATATCTAGAAGCTCATACAAATAAATTGTAACTTATGCTGGTAACTCTTCCAGTTCTTCTTTACCATCTTTTGGAATTATAGAAAAAACACACTTTATCATACCTCATACCCTATAGGAATTTATTTCCATTAAAAAGGCATACTCTTGCAACACTACATACATTTTTATTTGTATCCTTTAATGAATTTAGCTTATGTTTCTGGTCACCCTTTGTTATTATAAATATTTATATTGGAGCATCATGTACAACATGCCTATCAAATTTCCACAACCTACCCAACAACATAAGCCATATGTCCATATTTATGATGTCACAAAGCACTTCATCTTGGTAGTTTCCAATCTTGAACTTCACTAGGCACTACTCACTAGCCATGACCTTGTGGTCATCCTATGCCAAGACAATACTATATGGATGTAGGTGTTTCTTATTTTTGATATTTAACATTGTGATCATCTTTTCTATCACTATATTTTTAGTATTTCCACCATCAATGATCACATCATATCACTTATCTTCACATTTGTACCTTGTGCAAAAAAAACTCCTCTTTTGAAAAGGTTCATTCTCACCACTCAACAAGACTCTTCTATTAGTGATGACTTCTCCTCTTATAACATCTTTAGAATATGGTGATTTGAAATCTTCATCAACATGCACAACTCTAGCCTAGCCTTTTATTCTTTTTTATGTCCTTCCTTGGTAGCTAGAACATTCAAATGATTTATGCACTTCTTCTTCGTAGTGAAAACATTTTCCATGGAAAGCTCCTCTTCTCAATTCTTTCCCTCTTCCTCTCTAATATCTATTATTATGATAAAAGAAATAATTTGAATCATTTTCCTTCTAGTTTTGAGTTCTACTATTGGCCTCATCCTTTTTCTTCTTGTCATTATTTTAGCCTCTATAAGACCATCTTCCTGATCTTCCACCACAACCTCTTCCGCTATTCTTTTGATCAAGCTTCTTATTCAATATTTCCTCAACTCTTAGGAAAAACTATTATTCCTCCTCAATAATGGTCATTCAAACTAGACTCAACTCCTCTTGGATTCTTGGCCTCAACCCATTATGATAATAGACAACTTTCTCGTTATAATCTTCTACATTATCGATTATAATGAGAACCCAGTTGAACTCTTTGGTATAATCTTGAATAGATCTTCCCGATTGCTTCAATCCCTTCATTTTTTTTTAGTAGATAATGCTCATAATGCATGAGAAAAAATTATTTGTTGAATTTATCTATCATCCAATCCCATCTATATATTTTATCCTTCCCTCTCTTATTTTGCTCTAATTCAATCTCTTGCCACTAGATCTTCGTGTGACCATTCAATTTGGCTTCACATGTTTGACCCTAACTTGATCTTCAATATCTTCATACTCAAAGAGGTATTCTAATTCATTGACCCAATTGATCAATTCTTTTAGGGTAGGATTTCACAAAAATGTTGGAACCTCAAATTTAGTTCTACTTACAAGCCTAGAAATGACCCCCAAAATATTTTCTTCTTCTAGTTTCAAAATGTCCTCTTCTCCCTAATCAATATTTCTATCTCCTTCTCTTTCATCCTCTATCTCATCTCTTATGGTGAGATTCATCCCTCTATATATCTATTCTTTTAATGCTTGTATTTTCCTCTAGAGGGCTCAAACCTTAGCTATAACACCTCTAGCACCATGATCTTGTTGTGGATGCATTTTTGTACTTCTCCTAAAACCCTAGTAAAAAATTCATTAGAATTAGTAATCTATTCATATGCTCAACCCAAATCACAATCCTAGTACAAACTTCCTCCCAATCAGTGATGTTTTTACACACGTAGCATGTCCTTCACTGATACCACTTGATGAAAGATACTCCTCTTAATACCAGGAAAAAAAAACATAAATAGAGAATAACACAAATTGAGAGAACAAAGTATGGATTTTTTATTTTTTCTACAAATGTGGGATTACAAAATTATAATATACAAACCTATATGGGCATCTTCCTTACAATAGTATACAAGAAAGAGCTATGACTAATATCCATAACTGCATAGAAAACTTATGTGACTTCCTCATATATTCACTTTTTACAACCTGATAAGGTTATATACACTAATCCCTAACCATTCAAGTTGACGAATGTAACTTTATATCATTTCATTACACTTTATCAACTCAACATAATTTACAAATTAAATGTCTGGATGGGTCCACTTCTTGATACCATAACTAGCAAACCATTGACCTGATAGATATTATAATCTCATTCTAGAAACAATGGCTAGAGATCTACATTAGATCATCATGAAAGAATTCATCAGCTGAGGTTTTACCTTTTTTAGGAGCCATTTAGGCCTTCATCATTGGACCTAAAGTTTGGATAGCCAAAATTCATACAAAAAAATGCAATAACTAACTAATACATATGATATGACAATGAAACTCATCCAACAGACTCATATATCAAATATGAACCTGCACAGACATGATTAGAATAATTTTATCACATCATATAAACTTACTAAAATTAGCAAGCTCCCTCAAATAGAAATTCTACATAGGAGTAGCCCTTATTGGAAAAACAAAATTGGAAAAATGGAAATCGAAATATTTTTGGGTGATGCAAGATTTCCCTTACACCCAGGATGCTTCTAAATTTTTTTCCCCTTTATTAAGTTCCCTCATTAGGAATCTAATTTCCTCTTCTATCTCTTGTTTCATTCTAGCTTCCTCTTCTCTTTTTTCTTTTCTTTTTCTTTTTTCCTCTTTTTCTCTTTTCTTTGCCTCTTCTTTCTTCTTTTTTTTTGAAAATCCAAATGTGAAACCATGTATATAATAGTATTCTCTTATCATAAGATAAATTTTCTTGTGTGACCATCTTCTCCAATCTAGGTTCTCTCCACTCAACCTAGTCATTTGGCCACTCTATAGGTTATCTTCTCAACCTGTCACAACAAACACAAATTCACAACTCACCTTTTCCCAGACCTTTTTTTGAGCTTTGATGCCAATTTTATGTAAGGATAAAAGGACTCAAAAATAAAATTATCACAACTTCATGAAATATCAAGTCAATATTACACACTTTTGTAAACTTTTAATGAAATCAACAAACTAGGACAAATTCATACAGACAGTCACCAAAACAACCATAACTTCTACAAACCTCAATGAAATTAAACCAAACCAAACCCAAAAGATATATAACTCAAATATATTTCTAAATATATAAGTTTTAGGTATGTATATTTTCATATGAATTTTTAATAATAGAAACAATATTTAGGTTTCTAGAAATTTATCAAAAACTTCTCATAAAACTCACAAATACAAACTTCTCTTTATTTCACCTCTTCTTCCAACTTCTCTAGACATTAAATTCTGAAAATAAGGTCCTTTACATGATAATTTAATTCCTTTTCACTTGTTTCAACATATTTTCTACCACCTATGAATCTTGACCTTCTTCTTTACATCCACTCTACGTATTGTCAATTTTTTATGACAATATTTTGTTACATATTTGAAAACTTTTACATTTTCTCATAAAAGACCATGAAACTTTATAAAAACCCTACTAACATATCAAAATAGAATATACATGACATTTTATTATATTTTACCCTTACATGGGTTTATTTATATAATTTTACCACACTAGACAACTCTGACAATCTATTACAAATGACTTTATTTAGCCTTACATATTGACTCAAATGGATTCAAAATACAATTAAAAGATAAAGTATTTCATCCCCACATATCCTCTTTTTTTTTTTTTTATAGGTGCTCCTGAACCAAATTATTTTCCCTACTTTATCTTGGTAGTGGGGGGAGGGGGAGGTTCTAAAGAGGAAGGGTGTCCCTAAAATTCTATAGGCATGGGAGATGGTTCTAAAGGAAGATTCTATATGAAACATTCATATAATAAGGCAGGGCCACCCATGTGTAGTATAGAACCAAGCCCTATTATTGTATTATTCAACTATATCTAGCCAAATAATATGCTCTCTATTCATTGGTCTAGGAGGAGGTATATTATCATAGGGGCAACCCCCTTACCATTAGGCTAGAACAATATAATAAAGGGCACCCTAAACAATAATCTACTTTATAGAAAATTCTATGGTGAGTTGGGTTGGGTGGGAGTTAGTAGTTCTATAGCTCATGGGAACAATTAGATATACCCATTCCCACCAACCACCATAGTTCACTAGTTCGAGCCCAACTAAACTATAGTTGGGAACTATAGATAGTACAAGAATGACTAGCATAGTAAAGTTCTGATCTATAGTTGATCTATAGTTGGGAGCTAGCTATAGTTGGGAACTATAGTTGAATTCTAGCTTGGCTCTACTACTATGGCAAAGGGGCAAGGGAAGGTAGGCTATTCAACACTAATTCCAATAAATGGAGTGGGTTGTTCTAGGTAGCTATGATGGTATCTAATTGAATCTAGTGATGGATAGACCATTAAGGAATCATATCACTCCTCTTTAAGGTCAAGATCAATAAGGTTTAGATACATATGATTTCCTACTCAACATGTGAGCACAATTTTTGGGGACCATAGAAATGAGGTTATGAATAAAACTACATATGTTGAGACTTGTATTTCAACCCACTCCTTTGATTTATCAGTCTTTGTGTACCCTCATGAAATTTTTCATTTACCCTATTAAAAGAGGTTGTAAGTTTCTAAGAGGAAGGATTTTTCCTCTGGCTTTGTCCATATTTTTTAGTTCCATGACAAATAGAATTGAAGAAATAAAGATATTGCATAAGAGGGCAATTTCTCAATAACAAAATCCTTCTCACTCAAATTCCTTTTCATCCACCCTCCAATTTTTTTGCCTTAGCTACAAAGATTCTACTCTATCAAGATTCACAATAAATGCATGCATTTCTTCATCCACTTTAATGGCATAAATTTTAAATTCTCTAGTTTGCTTTGGATGGTCCCTCATGAACCACCCTCTTATACTTATTTCATTGCCATTTACCCAAATTTTAAAATATACATGGTGGTCTAGAGGACTTAGGGTTAAAACTCTCTACAAAGTAATGGTCTTGTTATGGATCTCCATTAATAATTTTGTAAGCTTCACTATTCTTCTTTTAGGCTTCTTTAGGGGAGAGTAATGGTAAATGGGGCTTGATGCTTGAGAAATCTTATGCAACACGATTACTAAAGAATTTCTTGCCACAAACCCATTAAGGCTTTACTCATTCAACACTTGGAAATCACTACTATATGACCAATAGATTTTATTTGGAGGTAAATGAAGCTTATTTAAGTCTATTGGAATATTATTTCATGAATTAATATTATTTTATCAAAGAAAATAAAACCATATAAGGGCATAGTGAGAGGGAAAAAATACCTTGATGTGCCTATCTTCTATTGTAATGGTAAGAAAATGTGTTGAAGGACTGAATGCGATGAAGATATCTTTCAACTTTTGATGGGGCATTTTAGTTGAATTTTTTTTTAGGTTAAAATAGATAAACATTTATTGTGATACCAATTGTAACCTTGACATCCACTGGCTACTTTAACTAGGTGATTTAATCCCACAACTTGGTACCTTTCTCTATCATTTACCAATCCACTACCTTTATAGATTTTACAGGATTTTCAACCCTAATAGGTTATAGGCATTCCTTGTGGGATGGATTTCCTAAAGAATGATTTGTAGCTCCTAATAGGGAAACCCTTTGTACATGCATTATAAGGGATACTAGGTTTATTATCCCCACTATGGTTTTCATCCTATAACTAAGGGTTTTTATGTATACAAATATCTATATCAACTTGATCAATGCTTTTGTTTGTGAGATTACTTTCTTTTTCCTTATTTTATTTATCTTTCCTTTAGCTATAAAGTGGCTTACATTAAGGATAGTTAAATTAGTTAGAAGAATAATTGATTTTTAAAATTGTACTAACTCATCCCCCTCTTTGTATTGGCTAGGACCAACAAATAGTATTAGATCATAGATCCTTGTTGTAACAAGTATAAAATCTTAAGTGAGTATCTCATGGTGTCACTACAAAGATAGTTGTAGAACCCCTGGACATCATCAAAGACCTAAAGGAAAAACTCAAGAAGCCCTTGATTAAGAGAAAGAAGCTGATGAAAAAGATTAGCAAGAGTCAAGAGGTCATTGAACATCTTGAGGAGCATAGTGGTTCAGAGGAGTCAAAAGAAGTCATCATTGACTTGATGGCTAAGAATGACCAACTACAGGGAACCATTTCTTAGTTGAACAAGGAAAAGAAAGAGCTGATCCAAGAGGTTACTAGAACCCTAGCTAAAAGATACATTTTCATAATAGCAAAGGTTAAAGCTAAAGCAACAAAAAGGAAAAAGGATGAGCTCTAGACAAATGAGTGCAACCATCCTAATATGGAGTGGTTCATAGAATTGGTAGAGAAAGTGCTAAAGGTTACTAAAGAGATAAGAAAAAAAAAAGAGTGAAATGTAAAGATGATTAGATTCAATGAGATCTCTAATAAAAATGACAAGAAACTAAAGACACAAAGGAGAAGCAAAAGGTGCACAAGTGGTTTTGATTAGTAGGGTGATACAAACATTAGAAACAAAGAGACTTCTTGAGAGAAGAAATTGAACAATAGATCAGGAAGAACATATTGAAAAGGAAAGGGTAGTGCTAAAGCCACATGCAATTTCTATGGTAAGAAAGGCCACACATCTTGTGTGTGCTTGTTTAGAGAGATTATACCTATTCAACAATGCACCTATGAAGGGTACTGCAAAACAAGCCACCTATATGACCATGCTACACAATTACACATTCATCATTTCAATAAGAAAATAATATATGAATTTTATTATTATTGAAACAAGTATGTGCATAAAGAAGAAGATTTCATAACAAGAGCCAGAGATAATCAAAGGCCTCCCAAGACAATAAGTCTTGCTAGAAGGGATATGTTTCTCACACTAGTTTGCATGACCAATAGCAACAAAGGTCATCCTACCACTCAATATAAGTTGAGGATGAACCTAAGAAATAACATGGGACCATGTAAAGGTATAGTATGACCTATCAAATTTTTTGCAAGATTGGTCACCTTGCAAGAAGATGCAGATGCATTAAAAGAAAAGGTAGTAAATTATTGTTCTAAAAAGAGAAAAAAAGGCCATGGAATAACTAGAGAAGGACTCTTTTGGAAAGAATATGAAAAAGAATGAAGTAATTTAAGAAAAATTGAATGAGGTTGAGAGATCATTGGCTAGTGGCAAGACCTCATAAACACACTAAGTTATTAAGTCTTAAAGGGGTTAGATTATAAAAGAAAACAATAAAACATGTGTCTGCTAGTCTAAACTAATAGACATGCAAACAAGGAAATGATTTTTTGATGCTAAGAGAAATAACAACCTACTGATTGAAGATCAAGAGGTAGAAAAAGTAACCATCATGAAATGATAGAAATCATTAATGACATCTATACTCTAGTAGGTAAAAGTATGTTTTACCCATTGTAACCCTAGCGATACAATTTTCTGACATAAATGTGAGGATAAAGAGTAATTGGATAGTTTTTATCATTAAAATCACTTGTAATTTTGCAATGAAAAACCCTAAAATCTCGTAGGTGAATTTGTAAAAGTATTACTTGCAAGAAGAATATTCCATAGTCCAACACCAAAGATAATTTTGACACATGAAAAAATAATGGTAGAAGAATTCAACAAGGTGAACTTGATTGATAGGTGACAAATAAGTCATCCTGAATAATAAGCAATCATAGCAAAAGGAAAACATGTATACAATGAAATGACACTGTCATCATTTCATGATGATGTTCTAATCATAGAAGATGTAATTGCATATCTGGAAGTTGGAAACCAAGATATACACAAAAAAAGATACAAGATCTATATAGAAAATTCTTCTTATGAAAAACTCTAAAAGACAAGTACAAAGATTTAGAGTGTTACACACTAAGAAGAGTAATAGACATACCCAAATTCTTCCATGAAGAATTGGAAAGACACATTTTATGCAGAATTGGCCATGAGAATCAAATACGGTTGGATAAAGCATATAAGATCACAAAGGCCCTTATTGATAGGGTAACTAGTTTCCAAGAATCAAAGATTGGCCTACTAATGAGATTGATATCAACAAGATAAGCATGTTCAATCACTTGAGTGAAGAAAACTTGGGATGAGTGGGTTGCACAATAAATGAGATCTAAAACCATAAGATAAGGTTTGTGGCCATGGTTTTGGGGTTACAAAATATTCCACACCAGTAAGAAAAACTATATCCCTAGGAACATTGCATATGGATTAGTCCAAGTTATCCTCAACAAGTAATAAATTGATCTATATGGATATCTGTACAAGTAGATAACAAAGAAAATATGAAAGACCATAAATAATCACAAGGATCAAACCCTACAATTTGGATCTATATTTGTATGTATGATTTTATATCTGAGAGAAGATTTTCCTAGATCTCATCACATCAAGTGGAATTAAGTCGAAATGGAATGGTACTAATTTGTGAACTATACAAAAAATTGGAAGGCAAGGGTAATTTTATTCTATGGGAATACTTTAAGGGTTTATAGAAGGAGATAACTCAAAGAGAAACGATGCCCATAAGCTTCATGTAAAGCTTAAAATACCACATTTATTTCCTAGAAAGAACTAAAAAGTTCATTGTAAAGAAGGAAGACGCATGACTTTACATAGAATGGATCGTAGAATCATAATAAAGACTTACCTTTCCAAAGTTTTTAACCTATAAAAAAAATAAAAAATTGTGCTTGTCATGGAGAAGAAGAAGGCTCAACAACCAACCCCACATAGGGTAACTAGAAGTCAAGTAAGTAAACTAATCACAACAAGATTATATAAGGTGACAAACACCAGGGAAATGGAAGAAGAAACAACCACTAGTCTCACACAAGTATCTCAAGATTAAGAGGGAGAGGAATCCCCACAAGATCAAGTAGAGGGTAAAGAGATCAAATTAGAAGATAATGTATCTAGTGAAATTATAATTGTTGAGGTAGCTAAGGAGGAAGAGGTACAAGCATCAAGGGAACCAAAAAAAGGTAAGAAGAAATTCAAACCAGTCCCTATTGGAGAATTTGTGAATGCAATTGTTAAGAAACATTATTATTCTATCCTTACGAATTGATTTTCAAGGTTTTCTAAAGAAAATATGATATAAGGCTAAAAAATTTGTACTAGATAGAATGAGGGTAATAGAAATAAAACTTAATGATATTAGGTTGATGATACCAAAGAATTGAGAAAAATATTGTATAAAAAATGGAGTAAGGGAGTAAAATATTATGAGAAAATGGTGGAATATTCCCTAATCAAGATGAGACCAAAATTGAATTAGTCCTATAAGATTCTTATCATAGAAGTATATAAGGGAATATTTAACAACAAATAGGATTTCATAAACATCTTAATTGGTCAAACCATCCAAACATGTAATAGCATAGCTCAACATCTAAAAGAAAAAACTTTATAAATTGATACCTATGCGAATATAATTCATGCTCAAGGAGGCACCAAGTGTTGAAAATAAAATTGAGAAATGTATACTTCTAGGGGGGGGATGGGTTGGGGATGGGGGGTTGGTGCTGAATTAAAGGTACTAATCTCTAACCAATAATACTTTTAACTTTAAAACAATGCATGCATAAACATATTGAAATAACATGTAAAGTAAATGCATCCACATGAATGCTTGACATAAGATATGATTACCCAAAAACCCTCCAATGATTAGGTAAATGTTGTGGTCTCCACAACACATGCCCCATTCCTTAATAGGAATGGGGACCCCCTTCTTTTTTTTGACTCCTAGACTCATTGTTCATGAGTTGGAAGAAGAAATTTTAGCATCAAAAAAAATAAAAAAATTCATCATCATCTAGCATGTGCGCGCATCAAGGCACAACATGCTTTGCAAAAGGGAGAGAGGGTTATAAAATCCTCCCTCCCCTTCACAAGAGCAAGAAGGGAGAGGTATGGAGACACCCCCTCCCCCCATTTTTTTCTCTCCTTCCAAGCATGCATGCATGCACGCATGGGAGGCAACATGCAATGCCCTTTTGGGCGAGCACACACTACACTTAAGCGGCATGCTTGCATGCCATGCTACTCATAACCTATTTTGGGTGTGCACTACATGGCGCCCGTTCAGCGTAGCTCGCACCCCTTTGGACTACACGTGTGGTAGTGCCACTGCACTCCTTTTAGGCATACGACATGGTGTCACACATGCCCCTATGGGCTACGTGCATAGTAGCACCACTGTGCCCCTTTTGGGTGTGTGGCATGGCGCTGCACATACAAACCCTAGCTGTGCGCGCCACTGTGCCTCCACCCACACACTTTTAAAAAAAAAAAAAATTAGTTTAAATTAGTTTTAAGAGAAAAAAATAAAAATAATTTAAAAAATAATAAATAATTATTTTTTTTTTAAGTTCCCTTGGGGGACATTTTTTTCTCTTTTACGTTTTATTTTATTTTATTTTTATATCCAATAATTAATCATGTTTTCTTTTTCCTATGATGTGCAAGTATTATAATTAGATGGCATCCACATTTGAATCAGTAGTAAAACTAGTTGTGTACAAGTTTCAAGGTGTAACCCCAAAATCATGGTTGCACGATGAATACTCTGAGATCAAGGATACAAAACTTGGACACATAGACTTGGGAGAGTTCTTGAGAGTTTGTAACAATCCAACAAAAAGATCATCTTTGAGATCTACTCTAATCTGTTCTAGATTAGTAAATGCAGCATCACATCCCGGGAGCATGCTGATTATGACCCTATCTCAACATTTTTTTCCTAATGAAAGGGTGGTAAAGAGGATCACTAGGGAAGTGGTCTTGGATCTATGACTTGATAATATCAAGAGGGTTTTTCATATACCTAGAGCTGATCAGTTCATCAAGCTTTCATATGAAGTAGCTGAGAGGTGGCATAAAGATCATTACCAAGAGGCTATCAACATCATATATTTTTCATACTTCATTGAGAAACCACATTGAGGGAAGGAAATCAGCAGAGTGGATATGACTAGAGGATACATGAAGGATGACATTGGATATTCAATCATTCTCCTAAGTAGAGTTATGGGATTGCTTGTAGCAGGTCATCTTGCTCCATTCATGGTCAACTTCATTGAGACCATTAGACAAGAAAAGATGCCACTAGATTGGGCCACCACACTTAGTGAGAACTTGTGTGACCAGTTGCAGATAGTAAAGGAAAAGAAGAGGATCTACATGACTTCTTATGTGGTATATCTACTTGCAGCAAGGGCAACCAACTATCTTGAGTTGTACAAGAAGGGCAATATGTAGGATCCTAATGCATGGCTGTATATAGTTTATCCTTAGCTAGTGAAGAAGAAGCTCTCACTGCAGAGAAAGGAGTATAGAATTGTGAATGATGCCTTCATCTTTACCATCATTCAATTCATCAAAGAAAATTATGGGAAGAGATTATTTGATGAGGCCAAGACATAGATCATAGCAGTTGATGCATATTTCATCCAGTTCTAGACATTCACATACATTTAGGTTGGTGGAGCATCCATTAATCCAAAGAAACTCCCAAGGTATGCAAGTGACAAGTTGGTTCTAATGGAAATTTCTAGGCAGATTGAGTCAGCTTATGAGAGGATCAAAAAATAACGGAGGCTATGTTGGGATTGGCCTTTTGTAATAGGAGTATACCAGGTAAAGAGAAAGTAGGATATCCTAAATTTCAAGTGGGAATGGGAGAATTATCCTCTTGAAGAATATAACTCTCCCCAACCATTCTTCGACAATGTTGGTCAAGTGGAAAACCTAGCAGGAAAAGAGTTCTATCATGAGGATTCCATTGAAGATCATTGGATGAATGCCACAAATGACTACGATGTTTGTATCAGAGACTATTGTAGAATGACTTTGTATTTAGTAGATAAGGCTCTCAATTTTACCATCCTAGATGAGATAAGGCTATAGGACTCACATGAGCTACTGGATCCCTTATTCAATATAGATAAAGTTGGCGAGAGGCCCATCCTAAATGCATAAATTGATAGAGAGGAAGGAGATGATATTAATCATCAAGCAAGACATGTCATCAGAATGACAAAGAGTTGGATCAAAAAACCCTTCCCACTTGATCCAATTCTAGATATAGAGATATTCCATCCACATGCTTGCCTAGAAAGGGTAAAGGGGAAGAAAGTCACAGTTCCTATCTTTGTGCTCTAGTCTCCTATCAGGCTAGAAAAATTCTACTAGCTTGATCATCTAGTGGGATACTACCATCCTTTAGAGAAGAAGAAGGAAAAGAGGAAGAGAGCTTCTCCCCAGAGGATTTAGGTAGAGCATGTTGAAGAATAGGCCCCTTTGTAGCGACAGGAATCTACTCCCCGGGATCCCCAAGACTTGAGAATTTCTCTTATCCAAGTTGATTTTCCATTGCCTCCTATTTTGTCAAGCCAACAAGAAGAGGGAGAGATTCTATAGACATCCATTCATCCGATGCATGAAGAGCTCATTTATCCTATGGTTCTATAGAAGCAAAAGAGAATCAAGGTTAGAATGAACAAGAGGCAAAGAGTTCGTAAAAGACTAGTGCCTAATCCCTATGTTCCTAAAACCATTCCCAAGGAAGAATCAGATGAAGGGGAAATAGAGTTAGATGAAGAGGAGGAGAAAGTGCTTCTACAAAGGAGAACTTGACTGGACAAATCCACAAAATTGGAAAGAAGGAAGACTGTTACAAATATCCCACCACCCACCCAATCTGAAATGGTAGAACTCTCTTCTTTAGAAGATGAAGTACAACAATGGGTGAATGAGAAAAGGGAGGTAGGTGATGATGTTCTCTCCATCCCAAATTTTGATTTCATGCCAATGGGTATAGAATTGGCTAGAGATCATATTAGAGATACTACTATAGGTGAACTTCAATAGCAAGATTGGACACAAATGCCACCTGAGACACAACTCCCCCATCTTCACCTCAGGTTATGATGGTAGATAAGGTTTCAATGACATCTCCACCTCTGAGTTCAAAAGAGCATGTTCAAAAGGAATTATCATTATGAGGAGAACCAAAACTAGGTGTTACTAATGAGCCATCAGAAGAGGCACAGGTAGTAGAATGTATACAACAACCTTCTTAGGATGTTGAGGATCAAACTACAGGATCTATAGAAACTGGGACTATAGAAGAAGAACCCTCACAATAGGAGACTCCAAGAAAAAGTGATAGAGGGAAGGAGGTAGTTGAACACCTCCCTTGATCATCTAGAGCCAAGGTTATTGAAATACATATCCCAAGATTTTTTTGTAAAGAGATGATGAGGAGTGCCAAGTATCAATTCCTTGCTTCAAAGGATGATATTTGTGACATTGCAGAGATTTTGAATAAGCTTGACTCTCCATTACATAATGCAACACCATTTGTGTTCATTACTACTACCTAGAACTAGGACTTATTTTTACAAGTGGCCCACCCTCTGAAAGGTACAGATGAAGAAGTTGTTAGCCTTTAGGACTATGAAGTGAAGGCTATCATTTTAGGAAGGCCTACACAGGATACTTCCTGATAGATGATGACTATGGGAGTCAAGGAGGTTCTCAGCCATATGGAACAGGATGAGATTGAAATCAGAACACTTTGAAGGCAAGTTGAGATCTTAAAAGGATATTTAGCTGAAGTTATTGGTCCTTGATTCTGAACACCCTAAGTAGACTTTGAATACCATTTTTAGAGAAGGGGAAGGTGTATAGCTCAGTCCATTTTTGAAAGCTTGTCAGGATTGGTGAGACAGCCTTGAGGATAGGGGTGTTACTATAATCATAGGAAGTCTAAATTTATTGCATGCTACACAAGAGAATGTTGATAAAATCATGGCAATTTTGAGGCAGAACTTCAGTATTATGGATGAGGTACGGGTATGGAGCAAGGATTTACAAATTCTATAGGCCATAAAAGGGCAAAGGTACAAATTTTTTATTGATGTATATACCGGAGAAGAGTTAGACATGATAGATGATTGGATAGAAAAGATTATATACATAAATAAAGCGATGGAAACATTGCATGATGAGATACATAGGCTCAAGGACCAAGCCCAAGAGCAAATTTTGGAAGCAAAAAAGTTGTATAGTGATGCATGCTTGGAAATTTTTGAAGATGAAGAATGAGAGAAGCTTTTACCAATTGAGGTAGTTGTGGAGAATTTTAGAAAAGACATCAGACAAGTCTTTAGGATAGAGGAAGCATTGTTAGAGTTGAACACCAAACTCGAAGATTTTGCAAAAACTCGAATTGAGGTGGACAACTACAAATAGAAGGTCAAAGACAAGTATGAGGCTTTGGATCTTTTGGATGCTTCTAATTTACTAAGATTATAGAGAAATTCAAGGGAAAACATCCAAAAATATCTTTAGGATAAAGATGAGCAAAACCTAGATGCCAGAATTTCAATTTTGACACTTACTAAAATTTTGAGATTTTTGACCTAGTCAAGGTCCACAGGTTTGTAGGTCCACAATTCAGAGGTGCATTGATAGTTGATTGCCAATTCATAAAATAGCACTTTCCATGCATCAGGAATGCATTCTAATGGCAGTTTAACTGTGACACACACCTAATGAAGGGGCAGCTTCTATTTTTGGTGTCTCCATCTACTTCTACTTTGACTAATGGCTTCCTTCTACTTTCTCTCTCATGCTTTCATTGTTTTTGACATGTAAAGGGCTCATGCATCCAATTAATGAATAAAATATGGATGGAGTCCCTCTAAGCACCAGTTAGATTATCATTTTCTATATATTTAGTTTGTTTTAAATGTTTTAAAAGCATTTTATTGCATCGAGATATCTCTCACTCTCAACACAAATTGAGGAGACGATTTCTTATAAATACCCCATCGTAAAATGTAACAAGGGTCACCGTTATTATGCAATAAAGTTATACTTTTGGTGCTAGCATTCAGAGTGTATTTATTCTTGCCTAAATGTGTTATTATTTTGTCAATTTTATTCATGAGATTGTGATTGAGCCAAAGGTTTATTGCGTTGTTTCTGGTTGTGGGATCTTTTAGTTCTAGTGTTTTCTACAAATATATGAATTCCGTTGACATAATGAGCTTGAGAAGAGATCACCTGATTGTGTCTACATAGATTTTTGTCTCACATGAGCACACTTTCCATGGCCTTGCGATTTTATGAAGAGTGAAACATCATTCGATTTGTTAAAAATTCTCACCGATGATTGTATCAGTGGATTCTAGGAAGCGTTGCTCCTATTTTCATTAGTTTCCTATTGATTTCTTTGAAGGTTTAACTCATAGCATATTGTGTTTGAAATTTCCCTTTTCTGATTTTACATGATATTTCCAACCTTTAATCAGATCTTTAAGATCAAACAACTAATATCACAAAGATCCTCCAAATTTCTCAAGAAACCCCAAATCGGGTATGCCACAAATTGTGCCAAAAGCTTCACAGCTTCACCAATTATTAATAAATCTGAAAGTGGAAATTTTTATAGAAATTTCAGCAGCATAACAGCCTACAAAATTACATTTCCAGATCTGTATAACCTTTACACAACAGTTCTCAAATATAGGACAAAAACTATGCTCATCGAGCTCCCAAAATTAACACAAAAATGCCCGGAAACACCACACAACACTAATAAAATATCTCAGAAGTTTAATCATGTCCCAATACATATATTCAGCTCTATTTTAACATCTTAAAGTCTGAAATACAGCAGCAACCAAAACTGATATGAAATGCTCAACTGAAAACACCAAACTCATGCAAAAAAACACACCCAAAAACCCACAAATCTACACTGTTCAGCACAAAGGAAAACTCTGTATGAGCATACACATGGAATGGCTTCAAAATCCCATCCTTAGCCTTCCTAGAAACCTACAAACTCCCGTTCTTGGGTCTCCCTAGAAACCTGCAAACTCCCGTTCTTGGGTCTCCTTCTCCACAGGTTTGGCAGCCTCTGAAGAATAACAAAGAATGAGCAAAAATCAAGTTCTCCAATCTGCCCAAAATGCCTCCAAACCCCTTAAAAGAGGGCATAACTGTAACTCACGTCCAAGAGAGGTTAATGAAACATATTTTAATAATAATTTTCATTTATTAGTCCAACGGTTTCCAAAGATTAACCCCCTTTTTCTGAAACTTCACTTTCTTGGGCCTGCCTGGCTTAGCAAAGATTATTATTTTTTTAATTATTTGAAAAGGGGACATGACAAGTCCTCCCCTCCCAAAAATTTATTTTCCTCAAGCAATGGTTGAACAATAAACCAATCAATCCACCTGGATCCCAAATGTAGTCATGAACTATACTACTACCAATTAACACAGGCTCCTGCAATATCCTCTGCAATATGACCAAGAGGAATCCATAATCAAACTGACAATTATAGCTCAACCAAACTCCAAAATCACCACTACCACAATCAAAAACCCATGAGGCATAAACTCTTAGAACATCAAAACCCAAGCAAAGTGGACAAATCAAACTACCAACACAGTAAATACCATCAACGCATCCCACTGGCCTATACGGAATGCACAATCCAACTCTGCAACAATGGTGAATGCTCTCGAATGAAACTGTACCAAGTATGGAGAATCCACACACTATAAAACTCCTACAGTCAACACAACTTTGCAAATCACCGGCCACTATCTCATAACCATAACTACCATTCACCCCTGATGGTGAAAAGCCATCACAAGATAAATAGCAAGAATTGGAACCCAAACCAAATCTTCCTGCCATCAAATCCTCAACACAAGGATCAAATGCTAACTGATGGACATACCTTGCAATATAATGTTGATAAAAAAAACCAACCTTAGTCAACAACTCACCATGAACAAGTGATACAACCCACTGTGACTGATCACTAGCTAAGTCAAGAGATGTCATAGCCAAAGGAGTAGAATCAATAACAACACCCGTTGAAGCATCACTCTGAAACTCCTTCTCTAATTCATGTATTATCAAGCTATCAACTATAGAACCTATCGCCATGTCATGCCCATCAAAACTCTCATCTTGAGGCATCAAATTATCCCATAACTGATGATAAGCACTAGGAATGAAAGTACATCTCTGTATCATTATCTCATCAACATGGTCATCAAAGGTAAATTGATGAGCATACCTCATAGTGTAATGCCGATAGAATGCACCAATCTCAGTCAGTGGCTCAGACTATAATCCAGATGAAACTAACTGCAATTGATCATTAACCATGTTGGAACTAACTACTACCTCCGAAGATATCACCAAGGGAGTAGTGTTACTAGTAGGAACCATGCCAACTGCCGATTCACCAACATCACACATGATCTTTGATAAATCTCTAGTCTCTGTGCCATCAATACTAGAGGCCACCACCATGTCAGGCATACCACAATCTGCTACAACACCCAACTCAATTGAACCTAACTCTAGTGGGAATGAACCTGATATTCCAATGTTAGTATCAAGAATGGATGCATCCCCATCTCCACTGTCTCTGAAAATCTTGGCCATGGACATCCTCGGATCACCAAACACCACTGCTTGTGACTGTATAGAATCAGGTGAAGACTGTAGTTGCTCTAACTCCATGGTCACCTTAGCCAAATGAAACTGTGACTCCTTGAAAGCCAACTATGTACTCTCAAGAATCTCAGAAGTCACCACAAGCTTCTCAGTAAGATCACTCACCTCATCTTCCTTGGCCAACAATGCATCATATGCTGTACTGCCCCACTTCATAAGATAATCTCTGTTAGCTACCAACTGCATATAATCTTGTCTCAAAATCTGGATAGCCTCCCATAAAGAGTGGAACTCTGTCAAGGAAAGATAACTGCCTCCCTGCTCATCACTAGTAGGAGAACCCCATCCATAAACTGCTAACAACTGACGAGCAGCATCAAAATACTGGCAAGTGATAGCAATGTCTTGGTCACTAACTCTGAACTGATTAGACACATGATGGCACTGGCTTGACTGTCTCCTACAAACCTCCTCTGATGCACTGTCTGAAGGAGTATCCTCAAAGTTACTAGTCTCTAGAGTATTACCATCCATATCCTGTGAATCAAATCTAAAACTCATATCAACATACGAAGTATCAAAAACATTAGCATTGCTGTCCAAATCCTCTATACCCAAGGAAACTAAGTCTTCAAAATTGCCCACTACATCCTCCTGGATGTCATCAATGCCAATATGATCCTGGGACTCATCTATACACACTGCCAAATATGAAATATCATCAACACCTTCTAGCAAGTATGGTCGACTGGATATATGAACAAAGCCCAACATCGGTGTATAAAAGCTAATACCAACATTGGACAAGCTACTAGCACAAGAAAAGACAACACCCTGCAATCTGCTAATCAAATCCATGATAGAACCCAAACAAACACTGCTACCAAAAAGTGTTAAAGATCTCCTGTCAACTAAATCCCAAATGCCAATATAACAATCTTGAGTCCATATCTGTAAACTAGAATCAGCTGGTAACTCAAGAAAAATCCTCACTTGAGTAATATGACCAATACCAACTAACTCCACATACCTATCATGATGAGATAATGAAGTCAAAATACTATCTTCACTCACCTTCAGCTGGCGGGATAAATCATGTGAAGTACTACCTGCCTCAACCTCATGTGATGAAGCATCTAACTGTGCCTGGTACTCTTTCTCAGCAAACTCATGAATGCTCAATGTTTACTCATCTCTACTAGGTATCTCACCATCTTGCACAACAACATCCTCATAATCATCATCTGAACCCACTACACTGTAGTCACTGCCTGTTGTAACTATACCATCCTGAATACCTGTGGCATCACCCTTTGACAACCTGTAAACAATTGTCTCAATTTGAGTATCAAGTTGACCGTTACTATCAATCTGTGTAATATCCTTTCTCACCACCTCCTGTGGCAGAGTAGAATCTGAGACCTCTACCTGGCTATTAGCTAGTTTCTCAAACTCTTGATGTAAGTTCTTGGGAATTATGTCACCTGTCCTGTGAGAAAATTTGCCAAATAGAAATCCAGTCAACTTATCCACCTTAGCTGGGTCAGATAACGTGTCATTCATTATACGGTGGTGCTCAACCAACTGTTTAGACATGTCATGGCTTATTTTCATAAGTTTATCTCGAATGTCTAAATAACCATCCTTTCTACTATTTTGACTCTGGCTATCAATTGTCCAAGATCGTTCCCTCTGAGACTCTGTACTATACCTGTCCATTCTGGATAAAGTAGAGTGTAACCCCAATAGGATATAACTTCTTCAAACACCAAGAACTAACATGCAAATGATTAGAAGTAGAATTCAACCATAGATTTGGACATGCAACTGATTAGAAGCAACATGCAACCACCAAATTATGACATGCAAGATCTGGGTAGTTGTCAAAACTGACATGTAAACTTCTACAACCACCAAATTCACCAAGAACTAACAAGAAAATGATTAGAAGTAGCATGAAACAATATATTTGGACATGCAACTAATTAGAAGCAACATGCAACCACCAAATTATGACATGCAAGATCTGGGTAGTTGTCAAAACTGACATGCAAGATCTGGGTACTTGTCAAAACTGAAATGCAAACTTCTACAACCACCAAATTCACCAAGAACTAACATGAAAATGATTAGAAGTAGCATGCAACCATAAATTTTGACATGTAGCTGATTAGAAGTAACATGCAATCATAAATTATGACATGCAAGATTTGGGTAGTTCTCAAAACTGAAATGCAAGATCTGGGTAGTTGTCAAAACTGACCTGCAAACTTCTACAAACCCTCAGGCTGGCAAGATCATAGCTCTGATACCACTGAAATGTCCCTTTTCTGATTTTACATGATATTTCCAACCTTCAATCAGATCTTTAAGATCAAACAACTAATATCACAAAGATCCTCCAAATTTCTCAAGAAACCCCAAATCGGGTATGCCAGAAATTGTGCCAAAAGCTTCACAGCTTCACCAATTATTAATAAATCTGAAAGTGGAAATTTTTAAAAAAATTTCAGCAGCATAACAGCCTACAAAGTTACATTTCCAGATCCATATAACCTTTACACAACAGTTCTCAAATGTAGGACAAAAACTATGCTCATCGGGCTCCCGAAATTAACACAAAAATGCTCGGAAACACCACACAACACTAATAAACTATCTCAGAAGTTTAATCATGTCCCAATACATATATTCAGCTCTATTTTAACATCTTAAAGTATGAAATACAGAAGCAACCAAAACTTATATGAAATGCTCAACTGAAAACACCAAACTCATGCAAAAAAACACACCCAAAAACCCACAAATCTACACTGTTCAGCACAAAGGCAAACTCTGTATGAGCATGCACATGGAATGGCTTCAAACTCCCATCCTTATCCTTCCTGGAAACCTACAAACTCCCATTCTTGGGTCTCCTTGGAAACCTGCAAACTCCCGTTCTTGGGTCTCCTTCTCCACAAGTTTGGCAGCCTCTGAAGAATAACAAAGAATGAGCAAAAATCAAGTTCTCCGATCCACCCAAAATGCCTCCAAACCCCTTAAAAGAGGGCATAACTGTAACTCACGTCCAAGAGAGGTTAATGAAACATATTTTAATAATAATTTTCATTTATTAGTCCAATGGTTTCCAAAGATTAACCCCCTTTTTCCGAAACTTCACTTTCTTGGGCTTGCCTGGCTTAGCAAAGATTATTATTTTTTTAATTATTTGAAAAGGGGACATGACAGTGTTCTATAGCTTATGTCTATTTAGGAATTTCAATTTCAAGTTATTTGATTTCTTGTTATTTTCTTTTAGTTTCATTATTTCACTAGTAGAATTTTGACAAATAAATGACTATGTGACTAAAATTTGTAGTCATGTGACTAAAAATTTTAGTCACTTGACTAAAAATGATCAATCTCTACTAATTTTTGGTAGGTCACAAGTATAAGTGAGAAAATAAATGACTAATTTGGTCAACAAGTAAAATCAAGATGTTAGATAAATACAAATTATTAAATAAATGATTAAATAATTAGTCACACAAACAAAAATGACTAGATGAATGAGTGTTACTCCTTTATAAAAACATTTGAAAATATCGTAGAATAAATGCTTACTTCTCCTTTATGCATGTGATGTATGTGTTGACTATCTTATGATATATAGTATTGCATGATTATAGATGTATGTGATCTAATGAATTTGCAATGTAAATAGATTAGGATTTATGAATTATGTATGATTCATACATGTATATATTTCATGGATGATATTATGAAATGTAAGAAGATTTAAATGTTTATGTAAATGTATGGAATGTAAAAATGACACTAAATACATGGTGTAAATGTGATATAAAAATTGTTGTAAAATGTAAAAATGTTATGAATAAGAAATGAATTAATAAGATAAGAAAATGGATATGTTAAAGATATGATGCATTAAATGTTATTATATGATTATATGAGTAAGACTAAATTATTAAGGAAAGTGGATAATGTAAATTAAATAATATGTATAATGAAAATGTGTAATGAAGATGAAATAAAACTAATATGAAGTGAAAAAGAAATGTGATGATCCTAATTAATGTGATAATGAAATGAATATTATCTAAATGTAATTATTTTCTATTTTTAGATAGAATAGCCTAAGATATTTCACTTATGTAATCACAAGTTTAGATAGTTTGAATTACTCAAACAAGAGTTAAAGAACTATTTAAAGTGCCTTTATTATTTTTTAACAAGATATAAAATAAGGAAAGAAATAAACTCTTGTGCCTCAAGAAGAAATAAGCTTATAATTTTTGAAAGTTTCTTAAGTAAAAAAGTTAGGTTAAAAATTGTGCATATGTTTGGAGGGATTATTTTTTAGGTGTTATGTGCATCCTCCTCCAACACACTTTTCAAGCCTAATAATTAAGATCCTAACTCGCTTGATTCTAGCAGATAAGGATGATTAGAGTCAATTGGGAACAAAACTAGGTCTAGCTTACCCGTCTTGCTTTCTTGCTTTCAAGTCTTTCACCAAGAAAAAATGGCAGAATTTCTTTCTAAAATTATAGTGTGTAACAGTAAGGATAATGATTCTCATCCTTCCCATATCCTCTTTTGTGCTTCAAGATTTCATAGGACTAAATCCACCAGGTTCTCTTCTCTCACCCATTTTATAAGAATTTTTTTAGGGTTTTTTAAGGATTTCTTAAAATTCCACGTCATGTGAAATTCTTGCGATTTATTTATTTATGGATTACATATTCTATAGATATCATCTACTGATCTAGCATGGAAAATTAGATCTTAAAGGAAATTTTAAAAGATTTGGTAGAGGAATTAAATGAAATTGAACAATAGAGGTTCTAAAAGAATTCACACTGGTGAGACTAAAATTCTTAAATATCATCACTTCGGCAAGGATTAGATTGATGTAACACATTATTTTCCTACAACTATGACTAAACAATTTTAACAATTTTGGCAATGATATTACAACAAGTCAAACAATGTGCCCCTGCATCCATTAGGATTTTCAAGATGGTAAATCGTTGCATACTAAGCATTGTTAAATAATCTCCTATTGATAGCATTCATGAAGTTTTTTGTAAAATAAGATGTGACATGCATTTATGTCCTTTATTCTTGGAAATGTATTTTAAATCATCTTATTAGCATAGCTATAAATCTATCAGAAAAGCATACTCAGAGGAGACAAATTCAGAAAAGGGAAAATCCATTGACAAATGAAAGGTTGAGGGTTGAAAAACTTACCAATTTTCATAAGTTAGTTAACCCATCCTGGGATAAATCTATCAATTAGTTTGAAACAGATATTATTACAAAAGTGGTTACAGTTCTTGGCAATTAGGTGATACGTATCTCCATTATTGTTTCCAGCATGCTACTTGATGAATTCTCTCAATTTAGAATGATTCAGGCTTGTAGAAATAGTATGTACTAATTTTTGCAAAATGTCAAATCTAGGCACTAATGAGATTCCACCTCAAAAACACCACTTATAGGATAATCATGTGCCCTAAATGCAAACATATCTCCATGTACTGCATCATGCATCCATATTTTATTAGAGAGAATCATTAGTATAGGTTACTATGGATTTTCTATAGATATACTTGCTTCTACAAAATAAAGATGTATAGCTCAAGAAGTGCTAAAAAGGTATTTGGTCATGAGGCCTAGATTGGTTTTACTTTCAATGTCTATATTTTAGGCATCAAATTTTCTAGTGATATGTGGTTTTACTTTCTAGACCCCAATTCACCATCTAATTAGATGCCTAGTTCATGAAATTAAAAAGAATCAATATAGAATGTTTGCAATTCTATCTACTTTTGAGAGAGCATGTTGACTCATAGACCTTTGTAGAGCAAAGAGACCACAATAAAAGAACATCTCAAAGAAAGCCATCTTGCATCATTTTGAGTTTTTTCTATCTTTTCTACAGAGTAAGTCCCACAGATATTCATCATTAGAGAACAAATTTTATGATTTTGGGCAAGATACCTCTGAGCTCAAACACTGGCTTGCATTTATTAGTGCAATCCAATTCAAAGTTCATATGTGAGAAATTCCCAAGTAGGGGATGCATACAGGTTCTTACTTCTAAACAAGGAATACAAATAGCGCTTGCATCAAGCTCCAAGGTTAAGCCGATAGAATATTATATGTTTGGAAAATAATTAGTTATATGAAAATGATTTATAAAATATCAAGTAAAGAATAATTTAAATGGATAAAAATAATAAGAGTGTACTTAGTTAATCTTTGATGAATATGAAAGAGGTTTGATCATTAAGGGAAAATCAAAAAATTGTGTTGACAAAATATATTTTGGAGGGGTCAGGGTTGGTCTTTTGATAGTTGCTACACCATTCAAAACCATACTGTTTTGATTTGGAATTTTTATTCTCCATTTTAGAGAACACCAAATTTTCTTCCTTGTCCACATACTTTAATAACACTTCACCTTCATCTTATTATTTTTTCATTTATATTTCTTATTATAACTCAATCCTACCATTTCTAAAAAGATCAATAAATTATAATTATATAAACCTAGGTTAAGAGGGGTTTATAATCTATACTATAACAATTTCAAAAACTATTTAATATTTTAAAGTGTTATAATATTAGTATTTCTTGAAAAAAAAAGTTATAGTCACTAGCCACATTTAAATTGATTACAATAACTAAAAATCAAAATAGAAATAGTATTTGTATGTACACAAGCTTTAAAAGTAATAAAAAGTTTATTTCAAATCTATACAAAAACATTTACTCAAAAAATTCCTTCAAATAAAAATATGTAATTATTGTGGCAAACTTTGTGAAAATAATTGAAACCAATAAAATAAAAGTACAACGAAAGAAAACATTGTAAATACTTTGACTTTTTATGATTCTTAATATTGACATGGAATCCTGCATCAATTATGAACCTTTAAATAATGTCTTTAATTTTTCCTTCTTTAATATTTGCCCTCATTTCTCAATATTTGTCCTCATTTAAAATCCTAAGTTGGGAAGCATAAATCCCAAGTTGGGAAGCATAGGATGCCCATTCAATCAATGGTGTTGAGTGTGTTTGTGAGAATCATATAGGAAATTAAAATAAGAATTATTTAGCAACAAATTATTAGTTTTTCCAATTAGAGATGGCTTAAACATCACACACTAAGGCTTCATTCCTTATCAAAAACTATTAAATAGTCAAAGTTGACTTATTTTTCAAAGTTTAATGTTTCCATTAGTGTGTGATGTTTAAGGGTGACCAATTAGAAATGGCTTAAGGGTGACCGTTACAACTTTTTTCCACTTAAGGAAAAAAAATTGTTTACAGCTAAACTTCCAATGTTGAGATATATCATAAGAATGCAACCCCACACATTCAAGAAATCATTTTTTTCTACTTTGATGATTCCATCAGATACAACCATTATGGGTTTTAGATGCCTTAGATTTCTACTCCTGTTATTCCTCACACAATCAAATGCCAGTATTGGTAATTATTCCAATTCTACAAAATGAATCCTCTTTCTCATGGGCTACTAATCATGTTAACTTCTCAGAGGAGACCAAGAGCTGTAGCTTAATCTTGATCAATACTCTTGTACACATTTGATCATTTTATTATTGAATTCTACCTAATTAAGATACATTGTTTGGTGATTCTTTTCTTCAATTTCAATGTTTTTAGGGCTCGTGCTTTTACTCTTGATAATCTAATTGCAGTTGTCATCAGATGGAGCCAAGCATGATAACCAAGACTTTGAGTTTCTTGGAAATAAAATATGGTAAATTTGTATGCAAGTGGTAAAGATGAGAGAAAACAAAACCTACTTGTTCGTGTGTTAGGATGCATACCAATAGATCAAATAGAGAAAATACTATACACGTGTAGTCATCAAGAAAACAAAGCCAACGAACAACAATCCCATTACTATTACTGTATTGACATCTGTTGATGTAATATAAACATAACATTATTCATGTTATCATATAACCTATGATCATTGTACAAATGTTGTACTTATAGGAATATATATACGTCAAGAAAAATATGAATACAATTATATTAAATCAAGAATTTGACACTTTTCTATTTGCATGGTAGGGCAGGTCAAGTAGCTATGTGAGATTTTCCTTGTGGGCTTTGGCCTGATGTAAAAGCCTATTGGATAATAAGAAAGAAGATCAAATACTACAAATCTGTCAATCAAACTTAAATAAGATCTAGAAAATGACAAAACCCATTAAGAATTAGTCCAAAATGTACAGCACAGTACCATCTATTTGACAGAATGCCTCAAAGAGATGTTAGTTAGTATAGATGTAAAAATATCAATTTGAATGTTGATAGAGGATGGTACGGTCTTCAACTTTTTCATACATCTTTATTAGCATTTCCAGTAATCTTTCAAGAAGAAAGTATAGAGATACAAAATTGATTGTATGTCTATTGGGGTTCCACTAAAGTCTTTTCTAGATATCTATTTGGAGTCCCTTCTCCCATGTCTACACCCACTTTTCAGCACTTCATTCTTGTAGATTTTTTGATGTGATCTCTCTATATTAAAGTCTTGCAATATAAGCAGCAGTAGCTCTATTATTGAGGTTTAGGATAAGTTGAAGAAGCTTGAGGAAAGAACAACATCTTAAGATAGCAACCATGTATATATGAATTTTATACTTCTGGGAACTAGTAACTTAGAATTTTTGAAGAATATTTTCTAAACCCAAAATGACTAAGGTAAGTCACTAGCTACATTGAAGTTGCAACTATAGAAGCAGTCTGGTAGATTCTTATTGCTTAAGCTCAGTGTGCTTAAGTAATTTCTAAGGTAAGTCACTATCTTCCTAATTTGTAAGGATGTCATACATATACCCAATGTAATTAGTAGTACCTACAGTTTCAAAAATATGAACCAATAATACATTTTCTGTAAATGGGTTCAATCAAATAATACAACTTCATTTCTACTATGGTATTGTTTTCCCTCTCACAAAAGTCTTTGACCAGAAGTAGCCAAAATGGAAACTCTCCATATGATAGGGAAAGCATACAACAATAGGTTTGAGAAGAGCTGCTATAATGTTTCTACACTTTTGTGGAATGTGTGCCTAGATTGTCAATGTTTATGTGTCATTTAACCATTTCGAATAGCATATGTCTTGTGTATTTAGTTAAATATAATAGTGCAAATGTCTATGTTTTGAGATTGCTCTGCAATTCAATAAGTTTAGTTACCCTTAGTCTTATTTTATTTTAGGAAAGAATTTATAATAAGTTATACAACCATGTCTTTCGGTATGCATTATAGTGCATTTGATTCTCTATTCACAATATTCCACCTTCCCATCTAGGTCCTCATTCCCAACTTTATCAATATCCTACGTTGCCTCATGATAAAAGTCATTAAAATATTAAAATTTCAATATAACCAACACAATAATTATAATATACTACCCATCTCTTGAGGTCCATCATTTTGGTAATCTAGAGGACTCTTGTAGTAAATAAATGCAATGGTAGCTTTGTTTGCACACCTAGGATAAGATTGGCCATATCATGAAAAATGCCTTATTGATGGATTTATTATTTTGAACTATCATGCTTTCAAAAATGTAGAAACTTATGGTTCAAGAAGATTTTGGAAGAGAACTTGTGGTTGTTTTGGTGACTATGAGGATGGACTATGTTCCTTGGAGATTGAATCGATGTTTGGTTGTTATTCTGATATACATCTTACCCTACTACTTCTAAATGAGAACATTTTTCTCAAAACTCTGTAGCCTATCATTTTTGTTTAGCATTGGTGGGTCGCTGACTTTAGAAAATTGCCAAGCCCTAAGAATTGTAGGGCATTTAGATGAGGGCCCTTACTATCTATTGGCTTGGAGATGCAAGGTAACCTCAGTAACTAAACTAGATTGATGCTCTAGTGGATCAACATGAATGAATAGCTAGATCTCCCTGCTGGGCTTTGGCTTCTGCATCGGCACTTGCATTCCTCATTTTCACTCAAAATCGATGATGTTTAATAGTTTTTAGAAATTCTTTCATAGATATGAGAAAGCCTACCAGTAAAATACAACTTTATTCACTTGAATGTTAGGAAAATATAGTTTCTAATGTGCCTACTCATTCTTTGAGCAAGTTGGTCATAATTAAGATAACCTTAATTGTCTCACATTTTCCTGATGAGCTGTTAAACCCAAAAAATAATTGAAGTAAAGCTATTGATTGTGGAAATCATATCATTGTATTTTTAACTAAAAATAAGTTATGTTTTTTATGACATCAGAATTAAGGGGCAAGCTTGCAGCTCTTGATCAAACTCAATTCTTCATCATTTGATATCTTGAACTGTAATATTTAGAAAGAGGTGAAAGATAAAGAGATAGGTATGATATAATAGAGATATTGAGTTAGAGAGAGACATATGGATATAAAAATGGAGAGGAATAGAGATCCATATGTATATTGGAATATTGATTATTTGACATACATTTTACCAGATCCCTAGATTTATGAATTGGGTGCATAGATCAATATGATTTAAACCACCCAAAGTGTTTGAAATTGTAATTCTATGATCTCCTTTATTTTAGATGAAACCCAAAATCTATTCTGTGTCAACCTTTTTAAAGTGTACAACCTTGGCATGAATTGATGGCATCTGGAGGGAATGCTGCCACATTGGTTTTTTATCCCAAAAATGCAGAATGTTCAATGGATATATGCTCTTTTCCAGATTACATGCCACAATCCTATAGTTCTTTTGCATTGTCCTATTTTTCCTTTTGGGTCTCTCAAAAGTAGAGGAAGAAAACAACAGTAAGTAGTTCTTGGTGAAACCTCATATTATCAAATTCCATACAATGAAAGAGAGGCCTATTTGAGGAAGTGCTTCAGAAAGTTAAGTAGAAAAGAGAGAACACTAAAGAAAAAAGGAGATTATGTTGAAAGATAATTACAGCCACAACTGTAGGAGTATAGATAACTTTTAACGAGTTTTCAAAATGTCGAGTTGCTGAAACATGAAGAAAAAACCGGTCAAGCTAAATGAACTCAAAGTTGCACTTATTAAAAATTGGAGAGAAAAATTAATAGTGATTGATGCCTTATGCTCAGTTCTATAAAAAAAGATAAAAATTATTTCCATAAAGAGCAGCACCTTCTTCAAAAGAATCCTAGGTTTCACGTAAAAGGAAATTGAAATGAAAATCATTCTGAACATGAAACATGTAATGGAAAGTATAAATTCATGTCACAACAATTTATGAAAATGCAGCAAAACTACATAAATGAAAATAAAAAAATAACTTACTAGCAGTACATTTGAGAAAGAAGATCAAAGATGAAAACTAAAGCTAAACCAAGACTTGAATATTCACCTCCAAATTTGAAAAGCCCCACTTCTTGTAAAAAGTGCCCATCAAGTTTCACTATAGTGAAACAAATCAATGAAGAGTTGGCTTAGTCTAGCTAAAGAGGCCATGCAATGGCACAAAACATAAATAATTAATAGTTGCCAAAGAATTACAAATTTGATAAAAGAGGCATGTTTACATTTATTAATGTGATCCAAAGAAACTCTACAACATGTTTAAGGTGGGCTATAACACCATGCATTGTACTTTGAGTAATAAAATGAAATGTATGATACAAATGATACTAACCTTAGTTCCAACAAGAACTTTTTCTTGCCACAAACCCCCCTGCAAAAAAGGCAATAAACTAAATCAAGGGGAACCCTTCCAAAATCTCTAATCCCAACATTTCAAAAAGCATAAATAGTGGATAATATGGAATGCACAAGCTACAGAAAAACCAAGACAAGAATTTGGTGAAGCCTGAACCAACTAAACTGCAATAAATTGAATTAAACAAAAAAAATTTGAAATCCCTACATCCAAAAGATGTTCAATTTGATAAACCTTAGAGATCCAAACAAGAAATGAGAACATTCTAACATGACATGAAATCACCATGGCTCTAGTTGATTAAGAATTTCAATGGAACTAAAATAGAAGTTTCAAATATAAAAATAATAACAAACATCTCTAGTCTTAAGAAAACATAGAATTTGAAAAGCTGTGGAACTCCAAAAAAAAAAAACAAAAAAACAATAATGTTTGGAAAGGAGATAACTTGACATGTAACATGAAAGACAGACTAATTACAGATACCCACTCTCCCTCCTTAGTCCCTCTTCCTCTTGGACATCTTGAGTTAACGAAACCAAGTAAATATGTTTCAAACAAAAATAAATAAAAATATAGCTGAAATCTTGAGTCACAATGAAACAAAGTAACTTGATATATGTGTCTTCTCATTAGAATATGTGTGTTGTTAGGGACATAGAAATTCCTTTGATGTCTATTAGCCTGGTAGGAGCTGTTGCAATCACAATTTTAATTATGGGAACAATTCTACTAGACCACAAGGGGCTACAAATTCGATCAAAAACTGTCATCTACCATGACAATCTTATAATCAATTTAATGGTAACATTTTAATGCCTTGATGTAATGAGTCTAGAAATTTCCAATGGGAACCATGCATTATTAATTGGATTTCTCCAACCTAACAGATCAGAGACAAATTCTCTTTTGTCAGCTACTCTACTTCGCTCAACAACATATTTCTTGTGGTGTTTCCTTGTTTGCCTCTAACAATGAAAAGAAAAACACCCCTACCACAATGAAAGTTTCTTGCTCCAAATGAAAGGTCTTTTCCAAATGGAAGATTTACCTAACTGAAAGATTACTCTCCTCAGGAAAAGGGACAGTTGTTGCCATCTATCTTATAAGAAATCAAAACCTACATGTATTTACGAAATAGTTGCACCTTGCAAGAAAACTATTGACCAAAAAATGGTAACTGTCACTCAGGAAAGATTACTGTCATGTAGCCAGATAAAATGAATGTCTACCTAGGCAAGGTGACCCATTGATAAAAAATTTGCTAACTAGATTGGAAGATCATCCTAGCTTCTAGAGATGATTGTCACCTAGAAGCTACCAACAAATAGTTACCAAATAGGGTAATATCCATGTGTGTATGTACATGGCTATTATCTTAGAAAAATATTTTTTTTAGTTCAACTTCCTCACCATTTTCCAACTCTGCTGCCTTTTATTTCTATGCTCTGATGCTTCCACTTTAGCTATTGAATCATTTTCATGCTGTTATGCTATGATGCTAATCGAGTTGCATGCTGACTCGAGAAAACAATCTCAATGCCATCCTCAAATGGATCCTGAAAAGAATCTACAACATCACCAAACATTCATAGAATTTCCACCAAATGCCTGTCACATGTTTTTGAACAACTGTAGCTACCTTTCGAATACTTAAGTCATTGCTTTACTTAACATAAGCAGACAACTACCAGCTAAGTGTTGTAATTTAGGTTTGGTTAATATTCATAAGAATTGATTCAACTCAACTTCACAGTTACCCAAATAAATAACCCAAATAGACAATTCAAGCCCCCAAATCTATGGGTTGTACACTTGCACCCTGCTCTGGTGCAAGTGCTAGTTATGTCTAATTCAAGTGCTGAAAAACCATGTTTTATTAGCTACAATTTTTTTCTTTTGAATTTATGATTCTATAAGATTATTTAATTCTAAATATTCCTAGTGCATTTTACACATGGGATGCTATTGAATCATGACTAATAAAGTTATGCTACAAATAGGGAATGTCTTGGTGAGTTACTTACATGGTTGCAAATCAATTATATGAGCTTTGTGAGGCTATTAGTTCTTTTCTATTTTGAATTTGTTTATTATAATCAAGTCCACCATAAATGCCAAACTCAGCAGGTCCTAGCTAGTGAAAAAATTCATTTGAATTTCTATGAAAACCATGGAAAAAAACAAAAAAAATTATGATGCTTGAATTTGTAAATTCTTGTTTGAAAAGATTGGAACTTTGGAAGACTTTTGGAGGAAATTTAAATTGGATAAAATTATTAGAAATGACATATTGTTGGAGTTATGTATAGTTAAATTGGATAATATTATAAGAAATGGTGTTGAAGTTACATAGCTACAAGAGTGATGAATTACTTGTTATGTCTTACCGTGAGGTTCTTGGAAATATATTTGTTCATATAATATGAAAGCTTATCTATTATTATTTCTCTCTATATTTTTTAGAAGCTTCTTCTTCTATGATCATGCTTTTATCTTCTCCACTTTTTTTGTTCACAAGACTCTGTATTCAGGTGTTGTTTCTATTACTCACTTTATTATCATGAGTTGTCTAGGCAATGTGTTGGTCCATGCTGGCATCGTGAGTCATCCTCTAATTCTCTCATTCATTCTACCTCACTATTTTGTAACTACAACATTTACTATGCCATGTCATCATGGACTCCTTGGATTCCTTTGCTCATTCTTATGATGGAGGTTTAGACTAGTTGAATGTATTGTTTAACATTAATGGTTGAAAATCATAACAACAAACAATTCAGCTTTTGCAAGCATCTCTCCTATTGCCTTGTGAGAAGAAGAAATTATGATTACTCTTGATGGTGGTAATATAGTGGATGTTGATTATTGTTCACAAGTGTCTATTGAGTGCCTTTTGTGAGCTAATGCGTATGTGTTTAAAGAGTTGCCTTTGTGGTTGGGTCTCAAGAGCTGATTGTATGATTAGTTGCCAAGTTTTTATTTGGATGGGATTTTAGTGATGCAGAGTTAGTGAGCCTTGTATCTAAAGAATATATCTTATTTTCTATAAGTGTCTATGCTAGAGAGCATACAAAGCTATTCAATATATGATTTGAGGATAAATAATTTTATGGTGCAAAATTATTTCACTGTGAGTTACTAAAATCAATATATGTGTCATATATAGTAGAGTTAGTGTATTTGAACTATGAAGAAGGTATTTATTGATTTACTAATAAGAGTTATCAATCTATACTTGAGATCATTGTATTGGTTTTGACCATTCAATGAAGGAACCATTTTTCAAGTGTGGCTAGGTTATCATAGTCTTGGTTTTGATCATTTAATGAAGTTTGCAAAGGCGTTTATCTTGGACATGGACCAAAGTTTCCCCCACTCAAACAGGTAATAATGGCATGTCTTCTTTCTTGTTTGTTTGACTTTTTTGATGAAATTTTTGATTTAATCAACATAGAAGATACTAGATTAAAGGAAGGTGTAAGTTTCATTGCTTATATGATCTGTTGTTAATCGAAGTGTTGATCAGCCTCCAACATCATTCATTGCTGCAATGAAAGAGTATGTTAGAATGCCCCAAGAGCTTCATTAGCCTATAAGGAGCTAGTATGTAGTGACCATGTGTGAAAGAAAATACATAGTTTATTTTAGATATAGTTAAGTCATACTTTAATTTGGTATTTTCTTTCAAAATGATAAATTAAATGCATGATTAAATTTATGTCAAATGTTATTGCAAATTTGCAACTACTCGTAACAATTTTTTGTTTCTATGTTATGTTTCCTTCAGTAAAAGATTGAATCCATTCCAAAGGTTTTAGCTCTAGAGTACAAGAAAAAGATAGAACATGATGATGACATATCACCATCACCATCACCACCCCCCACCACCATCTAATCCTTTTAAGGAGGAGGCTGCACTTGTACAACATGCAATGCCTAACCTTTTGGTAAATCTTCAAAACTATAGTATTGGGCACTAGAATATTTTATCCTTGTAATAAATTTCATTACAATGAAGAACTCATATAGAAAGACGATGGTATATACCATAAGGCAACTTGGACTATATATTTTAACCTAGTGAGAGTGCATATAATGGTTTTATGATATTTGTAGGTCTGACCAATGCTTAAGTAACTATTAAATAACCCTTTTTAATGTCTAGCATATAGGGCTTGGATGACATTAGCCCTGATCCTTCAACACTTGAGGAAAGAAATGCACTAGCCCTTCCTATATTTCTTGCTATAGGTAAGTTGTTCATATGGTTCATATTAAAGATATTGATATATTTTTGTTAAGGGTATTTTGACATTGGAGCTCCTTCAAATTGTAGGCATTGCTTCAAATGGAAATTTAAATAGTGCTTTAGATTTTTCAAATGGGACCACTAGTTCAGAATTAGCTCTGGTTACCACTTCAACTTCTAGAATGAGTGTCCAAGTAGAAATCAAATTGGTAATGTTAGTTTTCCTTATTACTGGTTTTTTTAATTTCTTGGATGGATAAGACTTAACCTTTTATCTAATTTCTTTTTTTTATGCTTTTGCAAATTCTTAGATGAAGAGTTCAATGAAAATATCTAGCTATTTAGCTAATCAATGCTTAGCAAATTCATGCAGTGGATAAGAAGAGATGACTTGATGAAAGCTAATTTTTATTGTTCAAAACAAAGCTACTTTTACAACCTTCAAAACTTTCAACATAGATCAATTATAAGCCTTTGAATTACACTGCTATCAAGGATTACAATTCAGATCTTGTACTAATTGTCCATGACTTCTAACTGAAGAAAACTTTTAGAATAATTCCTCTATCTCCAACTTGATCCTATAATCGGGGTTATCAATTAATGAAGCATAGCCATTGCCTACCATAATTTACTAGTGCATTATTTCCTTTTGTTATAGGTTTTTTAAAGCAATTTATCATAAACTTATTATTTAGTTCTTTGTTAAATTTATGAATTGGCACCACTTTCCCTATTACTAGGAATAATTTAATTATAGATCATTGATAAAACCTTTCTTTTCATGTGCCTTATTTTTATTAAATTCCTATTTTTATGTTTTTTGTAGACCAAGGTTCAATAAATTCCAACATCATGTTTAATGAACACTTTTAGCACCCACCTAAGCATAAGGAAGAGGAAATATCTAATCCTTTGGCACTTTCATATGTTAAAAAGTGAGTATTTCAATTGATTGTTTTTGTAGTTTTTAATGGATGTGATTTATTAATGGGGTTTGATATTTTTATTTAATGCAAAGGTCTATTTCTTGACAGAGATTGCATAATCATTTGTATATTTATTTGAGAAGTTAGCACAAGAAATAATACTTGTGTATGGCCAAAGTGCTCCAAATTATATTTTATAAGATTCTATCACTACAATAATTTAGAGAAGTGTAATTGACATGAAATATAATTTTAAAATGCATGAACAAAAGAATTTAAAATTATTTTTTATAATAACTAAAATTTGTGTTCTTTGAGAAGAGTATATCATGTTATAGTGACCATGATCATGGTAGATCTAATGTTGGGAAGATTATTTTGTCAATTTTTTGCATTATTCTTTAAAGGGTACTAGCTCAATGGAAGATCACCCACTTTATAAGTAGGAGGATGGTGGTTCAATTCCATCGTGCCCTAATATGACTAAATTAATGATTAAATAAACTACCAAATAAACTACTAAACATATTACCAATTATACTATCAAATATACTACCAAATCAACTACCAAATATACTACCCTAAAAACTACCAAAATTACCAAATAAACTACCATATAAACTACCAAGTAACAACAATAAATGACTAAATGAATGACCTAATGAATGATTAAAATAGTTTAGTCATAAATTTGGCTGGGAGATAAATGTCTGGCAATAAACTACCATTGGTCGCGTGATCAAAATTAGTCACATATCTACAATTTTTAGTAGTCTATTTAGTAATATATTGTTGTTTATGTACTAGTGTTTGCTTTGCTAACCCCCTGTTAGAATAGGATCTCATAGTAGCTGCATTATTAGAGTTACATTCATTAAAAAAATAGAAAATACAAAAATATTTTTCTTTTGGCATGATATTTTGAGACAACAAATAGATTTTACTTCGATTCCAAGATAAAAGAGTTTTTAGAACCAGCAAAGGCCTCCTCATGAACACTCACATTTATCTTCTACTGAGTGGATTTTGGTACATCGCAAGACAAACACTGAACCTTGGAGTGGATGCTTAAAAAGATTTTCTTTTCAAGAGAGGAATTACACTATGGATTCTTGCCATTGACCTCATGCAAAATGAATGCCCAATAGTAAAATTGGGGTGGGGATGACACCGACAATTCCTCACTACTACAACAATAAAGTTCACTTATTAAGGTTACATAATTTGACCATTCTCATCATCTGTCCTATGAAAGGCCTACCCTATTAAAGGCTTACAAAGGATTGTTAGATCCTATCCTATTAAATATTTTAACACCCTATTAAATGTGTCTCTAGCTAAAGGACTTTAGAACACTCACTTGGAATGTCACCCTAAACATAAAGGATTTCATAATGACTATCAAGTCATTCTTAATACGAAGGATTTCATCATGCTAATACAGTTGTTAAAAAATATAGTAGAATGTTTCATCCAATACACTTATAAATTAGTATTGTTGATTTTAGATCTCAATTCAATCCTTCTTGATCCTTTCTAATCTGATATGAAATTGTTGTATGCTCAATCCTTTGTTCTAATAATGGATTCTACAATTGTGTCCTTCTTCTAAGTCGCCTTGAATATATACTGATCAATTCACCCCTTTCACTTTCACCAAATTTTTTCTAGTATCATCTCCTTGCATGCATTCTCTAATGCTCTCTCTCACATACTAAATTATGGGGCTTCATCTCCATTTTTAAAAGGACTTTAGTGGCTTAGGGTTAGGTATGAATCTATAATAGAGATTCATCCATTTTTACTACTCAATTCTTTCCATTTTTCTAATTGATTACATGTTGATCACATAGGGAATTCAAATAGATTTGGTCTTATCTTCAAAGCCTCAAGATCTATCCATATGTCAACTCAAACTAGTTTACATAGTTATTTGTGCCATCACAAACAACTAGGTCAATTCTGTGCTACTCGACACTTGTTAATACTGATGCTTGAAACATACTATAATTATGTCTAGCTTGCTTAAATGAATGCTTGAAACATCTACTATTCATTTAGTACTTAAAACTTGCTTGGCACTTACTATTTACTCAGCACATGAGTGAGTGAGCACTCATTACAACTCCACATCTATACACATTATACTCGGCATATGTTACTAGTTCGACATGAACTTGGTAAAAAGCTTAAGTGTGTTAACACTCAATTCTAAAAACCAATCTGAGATCAATAATCTCCCCCTTTGACATGAGTGGCAAAAATGCTTAACTATACATGATGATTATAATCTCCTCGAGTATAATATACATATTGTTCAGCATATATACAAGACTCCAAAATTGTTCAAAATTTTGTAATGAACCATATACCTCAAAATTTTGTGACTCCCCCTATGTTAATATGTCCTTTTTGTATCCAAAATCTCTTTGAGTAGATTTTCCTCTATTATTCCTCTATGGCATGAATCATTCTAATACTCTTTATCCAATATGTTTTGATATGCCCTATTTCTACTTTCCTATTCTTTACTCCCCCTTTATTTGTTCTTTTCTCTATTTATATCTCCCCCTTTCACATGTCTCCCCCTTACATATATCTCCCCCTTTAATATATCTCCCCCTTTTTTGACACTAATGTCAAAGGGTCTATACACTAAGTGTGTATTTATCCAATAATTTCTTATTTATTTCCATTACAATCTTGAGAGTAGCATCCTAGTTGTCTATTGCAACATCTAATGATTTGATTTTGATGGTTGTCTCTTCTGCAAGGTGAACTAAGTCATCAGGTGTTGAAAGATTAGGATCTTTCTTGAGTACTATTTCACCATAGGCAAGTTCCTTTTGTAGCATCTCCATGTGAGGGGTCAGGGAGCCTTGAATCTAGACTAGCTTGGCTCTTGTATTAGTATCTTCTGCTATAAATATAGCTAGTTCCTTTTGTGTGTGAAGTGTTGAATGAAAGTGCTTCTCACTTTGAGTTAGATTTTTGTGGTAACTACATACTAGATATTTTCAAGTTTCTTTCCAAACTTAGAATCATCTGGTTCATTACTTGTGTGAAGAGTGTGGGGTCACACAATTTGGTGTACAATGAGAATATATTCTCAAGTACCTTCTTAACTTTTTCAATCTTTGTAGCCAGTTAGACTTGTGATAGTGCTATACCACTAGATATCTTCTCATTTACCTCTCCTTGAAATTTCTTTTCAGACCATTCCATGAGTTTTACATTAGTTTCCTAGTCTTCATCTATCACGTGCTCAATAATTTCTAATAATTATTCCAATATTGGCTTGGTTTCATTAGATGTTTGTAAGATGAATGCATCTAAAAAGATGCCTTTGATCTCATGCAGTTCTTGCCTTTGCTTATACTCCTTTCTAAGTATTTATTGGTTCTTCTTCCTTTCCAATACCTCTTGCATCTCATTGATCTATTCAAGGTTCATGGTTGCATGGTCATATTTTGGTATGACTATTTCCTCATTCTAATGTTGGGTCTCCATAGTGAATTACTCTTGCAACCTTTTTTGAGCTTGAGCCTGGTGCAAAAATTTGAAGTGACATTGCATCGGTGCTAGACTTCTAAAGGATTTTGGTAGGAGTGCCAGTAGTTGCTAAATTAACCAATGTTTGAATGGCTTCTTGCTCATTTTCCTTTGGAATGTCCTTGTCTTCTTTTTATCGTCCTTGATCAATCACAATTATCTATGGTACACCTTGTGTTTGTGTAGTAGGTATAGATACCTTTATCTATCCTAGTTGTTCCTTTATGGGCTCCTCTGCAATCGAAGTCTGTTGTTTAGTCATAACAACTTTGACTATGGTATCAACCTTTGCTAATATATCTATTGATGATTGATCTTAAGGTTGACCACTAGTAGCTATAGGGATGGTAGAAGTTGGTTCTTGTGTATTCACCTTATCCCTAGTTATGTCAGCTACTACTTTTTGTAACTCATCTACACTGACCAACACTGGATTATCACACAACCTTTCCTATAGTGTGTATTGGTCAAGGATCTTCTTGAGATCCTCTACAGTTAGTGAATTGATGTTCTGAGCTGAGTTGTCAACATCTTTCACTTTTATTTTCTTTGCAGGTGTGTTTGTGTCATGTGGATGGCTTAATGGAGGTAGTTGTTTTTCTTGCACGCTTTGTTCTATTTTCTACTCCTTAGCTATTACCATTTCATCTCTCTTTTTTTTTGTCTCCTCCACTATGTCACCTTCCTTATAGTTATCATCTTCTTCTCCATTATTCCTTCCCTCAAAGGGATCCTCCTCTCCTTCCTTGACTGTAGTCAAGCCATATATCAACTTCCACATTTAAGTTGATTTGTTTACAACATATTCAATCTTTTTTTTTAAGTATGTTGAAGGCTCTATACTTGTGTGCAAGTTTGCTACCATGTCTTTTATTTTCCATGGTTATCTACCCTTTTGACAATTTTGGCATCAAATTTGGCAATGTGAACTCTCTTATTTCCTTTCCCATATTTAGGCAATAATGCCATTTATTCTCAACAATTGAATATAAATCTTTAGGCATTTTAGTGTCAAGTTAAAGAGGGGTATTCTTGAATTTTTCCATCATGGCATACAATGATTCTTCAAACTTATTTTGATCTTCTCTACTTAATTTATTAAAATCAATATTTTTCAAACTAGTTAAGTCTGCATTATCCCTAATATTATTAAAAATATGAACTAGCTTGTGTCTTCTAACTAGGTCCTTTCATCATCAGATTCAGGTTGTGCAACATATTTTCTCCTTAACTTCTTTTGCACTAGACCTTGTTGTTCAGTAGCCTTCTTCTTCTCTTTTATTTGTTCCTTACCCTTTTGAGTGGTGACCCTGGTTTTTTATCTTGTGGCTAGAGTAGTAGGCTTTGTGAGGCTTGGTTTTGCAATTTTCTTACCCTTTGGATGAGTTGTAGGCTATGTCTTAGCCTTTTGCTTCTTTGGTTCTTATTTTCTTGGTGCTTCCTCAGTTTGTTCCTCCTCTGCACCTTCTTCTTCATCTTCACCCATACCTTGGGTTAGGGGAAAAGGTCCTTGGCCCTGCTCTTATTCTTCTTCTTCCTCTTCTTCATCATCATCATCACCTTCAGCTCCTTCACCAAATTCAGCTTTCAACTTCTTTACTATTCTATCCTTCTTCTTTAGAGTTGACACAATTTTCAACTCCATTTCAATCTTGGATTTGACAACATCATAATTACCAAAGATTTTTGTTGACTTGTCAACTTCCTCTTCAAGTAGTACAATGATGGTAATTGATGCCTCTTCTATGTTGATTTCATAATCCAAAGGCCTTAGCCATCTCACTCTGGGTACTATAGCCTAGATAAAGGTCTAATCAATGTCTACCAAGAATCATATATCATTGTAATACTTGTCCACTAGGGAAACTAAAATTCTCAGCCTCCGTTTCATTAACTACTTGAAGTCTTCAAAATAACTAGTCGTCACAGATTCAAAATTATCTCCAATTTATTCAATGTGTTCATTTATTTGTATAGGCACAGACCTATTGGTCTTCCATCCTACCTTACCAAAACAAGGAAACTCATTTTGAACATAAAAGAATATGCATATCAATATGGAACCAAATTTACATTGGGTGGTTTTAGATCTCTATATTGCTCCTAGGTTTTCAATGATTTACTACAACTATAGCTCTTGTCAAATCATAAATATGATCTTTCTTCACAATCTTGTATCCTACATCAATTGCAATACATGGTACACTATTTAGTCAAACTGACTAATAGAATTTGTGTGATATGAACCTCACTACAAGTTCAAGAAGTGGATCCTTGATAGTATCTATTGTCATTCCTCTCTTGTTCCACTTTGCCCCTGTATTTCACTCAATTTCTTCTTTAGAGTCACTCCTTAGGGTCTTGGGCCATTCTAGGGTTGGATATCCTATAACCCTATGCACAATCCTCTTTGACAATTTGATAGGTCCTCCTTCTATCCATAGGCATCCATCATGGATTCTACTTAAGACAATTCTTATCCATTCTATTTTAGTGGGGAAATATAGGGCATGGGTTAAGCCCTTCCTTTTTATGATTTGAAATACTTCTTTTAACACTCCATTCTCACATAATTTATCATATGCCTGATGAATTTCCATGTCTCCTATTCCTCCAACCTTACAATTATAACACTTTCTTACATCCTGAACCATTACAACCTTGGGTGGAATGATTGATAATGCACCCGCTGGGTCATTTTTGTATGCAACCTCAGAAATAGCCCTAAAGTCTAGTTTTTTTTACCTTATTACTAACAAACTAAACTTCAAATTGTTCCTTTTCCTTGAGATTCCTAGAGCTAGAGGCCATTTTGCAAGCTAGGGTTTCAACAAATATAAAACTGCATAACTATGTAACTCGACATGTGAAGAATACCTTTAGATCAATGGAATGATGCCTTGATTGTTGTTGGAATATATGAAAATGCTTCATTCTTGCTTGAAAATTTCTTATTTTCACTACTCGCTCTTGCTCTATGTTTGTAATGACTAAAAAATAACTGAAAATTCTCCTTATACCCTTTCAAAATATAGTATTTAATGCATGGTGCATGTATAGTAGTAAACTCAGCTTCTATGTAATTTTTGCTTCACTTAGCATCCATTGGTTTTCCATCACTTAGCAACTATTAGAATTACCCTTACTCAGCTCCAATAGGAATTTCCTTCACTTGACAGCTACTACTGATTCAACTTCAAGTAAATTTGGCTTATAACTTGGCATACACTAAAATTTTACTCCATAGTTGAAGAGAACTTTCACACTCAATAGTAAGATGAAAACTTAAAAGTTTGACCTCATCTTTTCCTTGTTGACTTGCATCTTTATTCATGCTAGTTTTATCCTCTTCAATACTAACTTATTTTGGAATTGATGTATGATGAAACATTTAAATATCAGTCCCACATACCTCTTTTTTCTTGGCTTGATGAGATATGATCACTTGATCTTTTGGGTGGAGTGATCCCTTCATTTGATGTGGTCCATCCCTCTTTCTTGTTCCATATTTTTTTTATCTCTCTTATGATGTGCTCATCATCTACCTTGCCTTTTCCCTTATTGAACTTTGAGTTAGGTGCCTTTTTCTTTGTTGGGAAATGCTTGTTGATATGACCAATCTTCAAACAACTAAAGCATGTAGTTTGACTCAACCATCTATTGTAACTACTACTAAAATGTGTTCTTCTAAAATTATCAAGGATGTTCCCATACTCTTGAAAATAATGACAGCTATGTCTTTTATTATAATTCTAATTATAGATTATTCCCTTGTTTGATGACCATGTGAACTTGGATCTACATTCAAAGGCTTTGTGCCTAGACTTCTGACAATTGTAGCAGTGTCCTTAAAATTTTGGTGCATGCATGGTTGTGGTCTTCCATTCATGTGCTTGATGACCTTGTTTGTTGCACTTATAACAATGTGTCATCTTCTTTGGCTTAGCATTCTAACTGGCATTCTTGCTCCTTTAAACATTATTTGTATTTCCTTTCTTCCTGCAATGATGAAAAGTAGGTTTAGAATTCTTACCTTTATTGTTTCTTTCGTCAGTAGCTTTGGATGATTCTCCTTCTTCAGTGCTTGTATAACCCAATCCTAATGTGTCTTTATTGGATCTAGGGGATTTCAATATTTTCTCAAAGTACTTGATGGCTTCATTTGGCTTGTTGAAACTTTCAACAAAATCCTTCTCTCTTTTTAGGTCATTCTATAATTGTTCATTCTGCAACTTCAATTTAGTCATCCCAATTTCCTTGATATTCAATTCATGATGAGCATTCATCATTTGGCTTAGGGTGTCCAATTTCATGTTTGAGATCCTAGATATCTTTGCTAATTTTTGTTCTAATCTATTTGCCAAGATTTTCTTGTCTTCTTCAATCATGGCCTTGTCTTCTATACCTTTCTTCTTTTGTTTAGTCTCCTCACATAGCAATATAGCTTGTGATTCTTGTTCAAACTTGAGGTTTCTAATCTCCTCAGCTTGGGCTTTGTTCTTGTCCATGAGATCTACAATTTCTCCATCAAACTCATGGGAGTTACCATTTGCAAATAACTTTTTGGTGTCAATCTCTTTTTATTGAGTGTCATTTTCTACCATAGCAATCTCTTTCCTTCTCTTTAGCAAATTTTTCAAGGCATCTTTGGCTTCATTCAGTTGTTGTAGTAGGATATGTATCTCAATCCCTTGATTCTCAATAGTCTTTCCCGACTTGTAAACCTCCATCTCAAGACCTTTTCTCTAAGTTGTAAGGCTTCTCCTAATGAGAACATAGCTCTGATACCAATTGTTGGAAATACAATTGGGAAATGTATACTTCTGAGAGGGGGGTGAATTAGAAGTACTAATCTCTAACCAATAAAAATTTTAACTTAAAAAAATGCATGCATAAACATATTGAAATAATATGTAATGTAAATGCATCCACATGCACACTTGACACCAGATATGATTACCTAGAAACCCTTTAATGAGAAGGTAAAACTAGGGTGAAGATGGCACACACAATTATTCACTACTACAACAATAAATTTTACCTGTTAAGGTTACATAATTTGACCATTCTCATGATCTGCCCTATGAAAGGTTTGCCCTGTTAAAGGCTTACAAATGATTGTTAGATGCTACCTTGTTAAAAGATTTTAGCACTGTGTTAAAAGTGTGCCTGGCTAAAAGACTTTAGAACACTCACTTGCAATCTCACCTTATTAAAGGATTTCACAATGACCCTTGAGTCAACCTTAATACAAAGGATTTCATCCTGCTAATACAATTGTTAGAAAGTACAGTCGAATGTTTAATCTAATACACTTACAAATGGGTATAGCTAATTTTAGATCTCAATTCAGTCCTTCTTGATCCTTTTTGATCTAATATGAAATTTTTGTATCCTTGATCCTCTATTCTAATAACTGATTTTGCAATTCTATCCTTCTTCTAAGTCACCTTGAATGTATACTAATTAATTCACCCCTTTCACTTCCTTCAATTTTTTTCTAGTATCATCTCCTCACATGCATTCTCTAATTCTCTCTCTCACATACTAAATTATGGGGCCTCATCAACCTTTTTAAAAAGACTTTGGTGGCTTAGGGTTAGGTATGAATCTATGATTGAGATTCATCCATTTTTCCCACTCAATTCCTTCCATTTCTTTGATTGGTTGCATGTTGATTGGATAGGGAATCCAAATAGATTCAATCTTATCTTCAAAGTTTTGAGATCTATCTATATTTCAGCTCAAAAATAGTTTACATAGTTGTTTGTGCCATCACAAACAACTAGGTTAATTTTGTGCTACTTGGCACTTGTTAATACTGATGCTCGACACATACTATAATTCTGTCTGGCTCAGTGCTTGAACTTTCTTGCCATGTACTATTCACTCGACACTTAAAAATTGCTCAAAAATTACTATTTACTCAACACATGAGTGACTCAGTACTTATTGAAACTCAACATCTATACACATTATACTTAGCATATGTTACTAGCTTGGCATGAACTTAGTAAAAAGATTAAGTGTGTTGACACTTAATTGTCAAAACCAATCTGAGATCAATAGCAATGAACCATCTAGTTCCAAATTAAAAGAGATATCCAAGGCTAAGAAAATAGAGGTAAAACTGAGCACAAGAGTTGATGTTTCATGCAACTTCTTACCTTCACCAATACACTATCTCATTTACTTGATGTTTCAATCAAGTGCCTTCAAATTATTGTGCACATTAGTACAAACTATGTTGAATAAGGATGCATCATGATTATTTTTTACTTACAATGTTGCTACTTCCACTAAGGTTGTGAATTCCTCGTCAAAGGTTTTCACGAACTCTTTTTCCTTAGCTTTCTAGTTTGGATTTTGTATAGTCTTGGAAATTGTCTCCTACATGCACTTAAAGACTTCAGCAATGGTCTTCTCCAAAGACTTTACATATTTGTTTTTCTCAAACAATTTTCTCAAAGTGCCCATTAGCTCTTTTTGATCTTCATCATCAGATGAAATAGGTACTGATGTTTTGGTTGCTAATACTATTGAAGATACAATAGTCTTTTTAATCTATTCCTATGCACTCTTCTTTTCCCCAACCTCTTCCTTCTTCTTCTCTGCTTCTTCTGTCTTTTCTTTTCCTATTCTTCTTTTAGCTTCTTCTCTTCATGTTCCTTTCTCTTGTTTTTTTCTTCTTCCTTCATCTTTTTTGGTTCCTCTTCATCATAAAAGCTAGTATAAGTAGTGATATTGTCACCAATATTTGCCCCATACACTAAAAATGGATTCTCCTTTGTATCCATAGTTATGTATGTACTATGCTCTTGTGTGGATTTAGTACAAATAACAATGTGAGGTGGAGATAGTGCTTTCTATGTCCCTTCTACCTCTTCCTCTTCACTACAAGGTGTATTTTCCTATACATATACTGGACTATTAGCATTTACTTGTGCACTCTCCTTAGGTACTAAGGGAATATATTTCACTATAACATCCTCTATTTCTTGCCTTACCTTGTCATAATTGCTTCCCATTAGAAGAATTTCTATTCTTTTGTTTCTCATTGAGGACTCAATATCCTTGAAAATTTTCTTAGATTCCTCTTTTGATCCAACATAACATAACTTATTTATGGATGTGATCCTCATATTCAAATCATCTTCTACCACTCTTCTCTTCCTATTGATCAACCTATTGTATAGGTTTTTAGGAATCTTATTCTCAATGCTATCAAATCTCTTATTCCTCATAAAAATATTTCTTATTATAGTATTCTATAATTTCCTCCTATCCATACTGTTATACATGCTATAAAATTTATTCAACTAACCAAAGTTATCATCATTTATAATTTGCATGTTTAGATTCTCTACCTTTGGTTTCCATGCATTCTTGCCTATGGAAATCTTGGCTTCCTACACATCTTGTTCAATAGTTTTATCTTCATCATCATCATTTAAGCTTTCAAAACTTCTCAGTTACATAGGTTTCCTCCTTTTGCTAGGCACATTGTTGATCTCCTTTACTCTTTTCTTTGCTTGAGGTGCACATTTGTCTCCACTATTTTCATGACACTTTTCTCATGAACATGATTACAAATTTTATTGCTAAATCCTACAACCTTATGTATTAGGTCATTGTCAATGAAATTCTATGCATCGCCTAACCATAATGTATCATCATGTACTCTTCTCAATACACTCATGATTGTAAAATCCTATGTAGAACATATACTTCACCAAATTTCAATCTTCAAGGTGTGCATACTCAGACTTTAGGGATAAGTAATTATTACACATGACTCCTAAGTCCTTATGAATCTCCTCATCACCCATACTCTTAATTTTGCAATGTATATTTAACTCCTTATATCTTCTAAATGTAACACATTTTCTAGAACTTGCAAAAATGCACCTATAGGATCATCTAATAAAGAAATAAATGGATGTTTCTTGGACTCATATCTTGGCCTATCACTAACATTATACACTCTTTGACTAGTCATTCCTCAATAACAGTAACTACTACAAGAAATTGGATTCAATACTTAATAAAATACCTCAAATTCATGATTTTAGGACTTTTACAAAAAAAAATTCACAAGCTTTCTTTGCACTTCTATTGCTATCAAATCATTCTTCAATTTTCTCAAGACACTTTGCATAAAAAAATGGTTCATCAAATCTTGTTTGCAATTCTTAAATCATTTCAAATTGCACTCTATGCAATAAATGTGTATCAAGCACAAACTCAAAATATTGTCTCTATTTACAAATAACCTTGATCTTACAATTCCTGCTCGTTATGACCATATCAAGACTTGTGTACTAAACCATAGCTTTCTCTCTATTTATTCTACCTTCTACTAACTAAACAATCTCAAACTCACTCTCTAACATCAATTTTGACCACTGATGTTCTATGAATTCTACAATAGCTTAATTCAAATAGGTTGAGCCACAAGCAATCAATGATTTCAACTTTCCATCATGTGCATCAAAGAATTACTCTTCCAATACTATATTTGATCTCTCTAGATTACAAGTCTTCACAAATTCTTCTTTGAATTCCTCAACATGTTCCTTGATTGCTACTTTCTAACTGTTATTGCATCCATTTTCAATCCTTTTATGATTCATGTTGTTGTTCCTTCTATGATTAGGGTTCTTGTTAAAGTTTTCAATGTCTACTCTACAAAATCTTGTTGTGTGTCCAAAGTTATTGCATAACTGAAATACAAGTACAATTCTCCTTTCATTTTTCCTTCTAATTTTCTAGTGTTCTACAATTCCTTGCAATATGTCTAGGATTGTTACATTTGTAACAAACAAACCTCTTTGTCTCACCATTAGGTTTCTCTCCATCATTAGATCTTCTTTGTGATCTACTTCTTCTATTACTTGTAGGGTTAGTATTTCTAAACATTCTATTATTCTTATTATCATCAACAAACTTAAGTTTCTTACATTCTACTATCTTATGTCCATAACGATGACAATTATAACAATACAAATTAGTAATAGGTTTTAAAGACTTACTTGTAGAATCTCTCTTCATATGTTAAACTTCATTAAATATGTAGCATCTACCTCTAAATTCATGTCTTGCCTCTTTGGATGAATCATTGTGCTTATGTTCTTCAACTTGCTCTATTGTTCTAAGTTCATCAAATGTGTTTGTCAATTTAGTTTTCTCAACTTCATCAGACCACTTCAACTTTTATTTAGGGATTTTTGCTATAGAATTAGGTTCTATCCTAATCTCATCTTTCTTTTCTAACTTCTCTCCAGGAAGATATCTAAGGCCTATCTTATCATAAGAAGGTCTTTGATGAAATATTTCTTCATAAATTTTCTCAAAACTTGTGTAAAGTTCCTCTAACTATTTTTTTCCTTGTGTCAACTCTCCTTTCACAATGATGTTGTATTTATCCAATTCTATATGCTCTAACTAAGTAGAATCTAATTAAGATGTCACTTGATTCAACTAAGATATAAGGTTTGCATTCTTAGATTTTAGATTAGGTTCACTCTTGTTACCACTAGTCTTGAGGCTTGACTTTAGTTCAACAATTTTTAATTCGTGTTTTAAGATCTCACTTTCTTTCTTCATATTTTATGTATCATTATTAACAGTGATCTATGTAAAAGGTTCCTTGCAAAATTTCATATCATCAAATCCATCTTCCAATCTTCCAATGTAAACTTTTGCATCTTTGTATCTATCTTTCAAGTTATCTATCTCTTTAGTAAGAAGGTCAATCTATTCAAGATCTTCTTCAAGATTCTTCTTTAATAGTCTCATATTCACTGGGATCTTACTTAAGTTGTTAAGCCTCTTCAAATTAACTCTTTTTTAATACCAATTGTTAGGAATAGATAATACTAGGGGGGGGGAAGGTGAATTAGTATTCTACAAACTTTTTCCCACAACTGAATGTTGATGATTACTTTATAACTTGCATATGAAAGCAAACCAACAATGCTAAATAGTAAATATATCCATACACATAGAGAACTCATAACACCATTATTTGTTAACTAGGGAAACCCTAGCCAAGGGAAAACCATGGTGGGGATGATACTTAGTAGATGATTCACTAAACAATAGGATTTGGTTAAGGATATTGACCACATTAGGATTCTATGAAGTATATATAGTGTCTTGAGTCCTTGTTAGAGGACTAGGGCTTGTTAGAAGCCTTAACCCTATTAGGAGTTTCTACAACCCTTTTAGGAGTTGGTAGATCAATTACAATGTATGCAAGAAGATCCTACTGCCCTAACATGCAATTATACAATTCAATTCCTTCACAAAATAGATATACTTACAATACTAGCTTACTATTGTAACTTGCAGTTGCTCTAATCTAACATAAGATTTCACATCACATAAGATACAGATATGGTTCTTACAATAGTTCACATGTTACATCTAATCATGCAACTTCCACAATATCTACACATCACATGTATTCACTGTGCAACTCACTTTTCCACTTATCTATGCAACATAAGATGTTTAAATATATCTTGTGCATTCTTACATTTTTGCTCAATTGGCTTCCATGTCTTCACATGCTTGACATAAAATTAAAATAATATCGACATAGTTGGCTTAATATGACTTAATAATTATTTTGAAACCAAAAAAAATCCTAAAGTTGTACAACTCTATTTTTTGGTATGCTCTGTTATGCACTATTAAATACCAACATAGTTAAACTTACTGTAACTTGCATCATACTAAACATACACACATATGCACTAGTACACATTTTCATGAAGGTGCCACAAAGCTTTCCTCAACTTCACATAAGCTATTTCTCTATGCATCATTTGTACAATTAAGATCTGTCCACTATACTCATGCAAACTATCTAATACTTAGACAATTTTATGTCTTTGAATGCATAAATGAAATGTTGATTATATGTTACCATAAATGACAACCATCAAAAAATCTAACCAACCATATTCAAAACAAAACAAATGGTGGTTTCCCTACAGGTTACATAGGTTGATCAACAAACCGTAGAGGATCAAGTGAGGTCACTAGAAGGTATGACTCAACAATAAATTGGTAAAATAGCCATGACATCCACCATTATTATTGATTCAGTGGTAGAGATAGATAAAGATAAATAGAATAAATCATCAAATTGTTAGAAATACCTCAAGAAGAACCTATCAAGGAAATGTCCTGAAAAATTAAAGAAGAACTAGAATAACCACTAAAGAGAGGTGAAGAGTATGAAGAAGAAGAGATATAGGAAGTAGAGTGAGATATTGTATCTACGCCTACATCTTGAATGTCAAGTGTGTCTAAAATGAAACTTTCTTAGATGAAAAGGAAGGGAGAACCAAGCATGCCAAGAACAATAGGTTTTGAACACTCTAAGAAGAAGAGAACACTAGATAGGTACATGGAAACATATTTGCCATCATCATCATAAAGATAATGGATAATTCTATGAGAATAATATTGATACAATAGAAGAAAAAAAAAAACCTAGATACCATCATTTTAGTAAAGAATTCAATGATCAAAGATATGAATTTAGAAGAAATAAATGATTATAAACAATACTTGAAAATTCATGGAGAACTTGAGAAGAAACAATGAGTGAGGACACTAGTAATCAACATAAATATAATTATTGAGTTAGCCACTTATATTGCATATGATCCTAACATAAATCTCATGAACCAATTCTCAACATTGGTTGACAATATTAAATATAATCAAGAGGTAATTGAAACACTTGTAGAAAATAAGCTAGAAATAAAAAGGTTTGGTACAATAAAAATCTTGTAGAACAAAGAAAGATCGCTTTACAAGAGGCAATAAATAAACTGAGAGAAAGTTTGCAAGCCTTAGAACCAGTTATGAAGAAAATGTTAGATCAATTATAATTTTCACTAGATCTAGAAAATAAGATGTACATAAATCTCTCTAGGAGAGCTACAAATATTAAATGACAACTTTAACATTTCATTGATTCCACAATTTGTTATTTGTCCAAAATCAAAGGGACACTAAACCTTATTCATTAGAACAAAGACAAGGAAGAAAATAGAAATAATAGGGGGATGAAATTTCAATGAAATTTGTAGCCAATGAAAAGCATAAACTAAATGCACATTTTTAATGTAGATGCACTAGCTTCCTAAGTGCCTAACAATACACTAAACAAACTTGAATCATTGTAGACAGACATCGAGACTAAGACAAGTGCACTCATTAACTTGAAGGTATCATGGGGTACTCATCTCGCTAGTATATGAAATCAATATAAATACGTATTTGAAACAATGTATCCACCACATCAGACCCTTTGTCATTGATGAAAAAATGGGGAGAATATCTCAAGAAATCAAAGAGGAGAATCAGCATAGTAAGGAGAATATCAAAAGAAAGAAATACAAATAGGGAGAAATAAGATATCCAAATAGGAGGAGAATAATATTAGTACAGAGAGAATAGAAGAAAAGGGGGAGAGTACAATAAAAGGAGAAGAGTAGAAAAAAGGGGAAAATAGAGGAAGAAAATGGTAGAGAATCTTAATATTTAAAAATGAAGTAGAAAAGTAGAAAGGAATATAGTGAGATGGGAAGATTATTATATATATAGAATATACCCCCAAGACAACTTGAAAAGGTAACACATGAACTATCAAAAGAAAGTTGAAAGTTATGTTAATGAGTTCCAAAGAATCTCATTACAATATTTAATGAGAATAGATGAACATCAATTGAGTTATCTATCCATAGAAGGGTTGAAGAAACCAATAAGAGGATTGGAAAATTATTAAAAACCAACATCTCTTGAAGATTCCTTTGAAACAACTCTCATTTTAGAAACCTTGTCAACAAACAACAAACCCTTGAGAAACCAAAAAAATTAGTTACATGGTATATATGAAAGGAATAGGAAGGAATTTACTAAAAGAAAATGTTCCCATTGCAATGAGAACTTTGGATGCAAGCGCATATGCCAAGATGAGAATGCCCAAAAATAATGAGAAGAGTTGAGAAATAAGTTATGTTTTTGATGTAAATAAACATGGGAGCAATGACATAAGATAGTGAAAAGGAGTCAAGTTCATTAAGTATAATAAATACTAGACTTAGAAATAGAAGGAACATCATCAAAGAAAATAAGGTATAATTAAGAGAATATCAAAAAAATCTAATCAGGAAATGGAAAAGAAATCCAACAAAGTTTCTAGGAAGTTTGACCCTAGTTGGATCAATAATTCAAAACTATAATTATTGGCAAAGTACTAATCACTTTTTAATGTAATATAATTTTGATCATTATGTCCATATTTAATAAATAAATAAATCAAATTAAAAGAGATCCAATTAAGGAAGAATTTCCAGGGTACCTAATTATGGAGGTAGTTAAGGGAGAACTATTAGGAAGGCATCTGACTATTATGCAATCAAGGAACAAATTATAGGGTGCCCTATTGCAAATATCTTACCTATGGAGTCTATAGTCAAGGGAGAATCACGAGGGAACCCATATTAAAATAGTAGTTAATGGATAACTACTAAGAAAACACCCTAATACTTTTTGATAAAGAGACAATTACTAGGACACCTTATTATAGTATTTGTTAAGAGAAAGATAACTTAATGATACCCTTGGAAGTAAGAAGTTCTTTTATGGATCCTACAAAAGGGAGAACTGTTAGGATACCCTATTGTAGTTATAGCTAAGGGAAACATGATTAGGGAACCTTTGTAGTAAGAATGTCTATAGAAAAGGATATGAGATATAAATATAAACAAGCATCTAACTAACTAGACCACCTTGTATAGATGCCCAACACCTATCACTGAAGTCGTGGGGGTAAAAGTTCCACTCTTGGTATTAGTATGTGATTGACTTGGTCTATGACTCAATTTTCTTTAAGCTTATGTATAAAGATAGGTGTTATGTTCAAGATTTGGTTACAAGGTTCATAATCAGAGAATAAGGAACAAATAGATTTTTTGCATCATTTTCCTAATCCTAGATCTTTCAAAATTGTAAATTATAGTGTTTAATCAAGAATGTGTTCATTCTTTGTATAAATCATGTATGATTTGTATCTGCATGCATTCATATGTCTACTTCATCTCTTCTCCATGTCTTTCTGAATTCATATGTCCACTTCAGGTTTCCTACATGTCTTTATGCATTCATGTGTGTACTTCATGTGCTCTTTATGTCTTCATGCAATCATGTGTCTACTGCATGTTTTCTTTGTGACTTAATGAGCCAATATGCATGCTTTGTCTTTTCTTATATTTTACTATATCTATTGGCTATCCATTAAGACAATTGAATAAATTGTCATTGTTTGAGGACAAGAAATGTCAAAAAGGTTGGACTTTCATGACCCTTCCAAGAATGAGACCGAAAAATTATAAATGATTAGAAAAGAGATATTCAATATTATAAGATAATACTCCTATATTATGATAAATGTATAATTAGTATCTACTCAAACTATCAATATTAACACACACACACACACACACACACACACACACACACACACACACACACACACACACACACACACAAATACATATACATATACATACATATATATTACACATAAAGATATATATGTAGATCTATATATGTGTGTAGATCCATATATGTGTGTGTGTGTGTGTGTGTATCTATGTATATGTGTATGTATGTATATATACATACATATATATGTATATAAATATGTATCTATATATATATATATGTATGTATGTATATATATTTATGTGTATATATAAATGTATGTATGTATATATATATATATACACATATGTATATATGTGTGTGTAGATATATATATTTATATAAATACATACATAATATATACATATACATATATAAGTATGTATGTATAGATATATACATACATATACATACATATTTATATATATACATATAAATATATGTATGTATGTATGTATGTATGTATGTATATATGTATATATGTATATGTATATATATATATGTATGTATATATAGATACATATATATAGACATACATGTATAGATATATACATTTATATACATACATATACATATATTCACATATATAAATATATGTATGTGTGTATATATGTGTATATATGTATAAGTATGTATGTATATATATGTATGCATGTATGTATGTATATGTGTTGACCTTATGGTCAAATAATTTATTAATTAGTGCCAAAACACTTGATCATTTTGTTGGTCACATTGCTACCAAGCTTCATAGTGTTAACTAAGCTATTGCAATATTAAATGAGCTATTGCAATGTTAACCAAGCCTCATAGTGTAAACTAAGCTATTGCAGTATCAACCAAGTAGAAAGTAAGTGCTAACCAAGCACAACATAAAGACATTGTAAATCAAGCTAGCCATGTTAACGAAGTAGAGAAAATGTAGGGTTGACTGAGCTTTAGTGTCAACCGACCTCTACAATGTCTACTAGGTTCTATAGTATTTGATAAGTCCTCAATATCAACCAAGTTCATGTCTACTCCTAAGTGATAAATGTGGACCGAGCACTAGTGTCAATTGAGTGCCAAATTTTTCCAAGTACACTATTATGCCAAGTGTCAAAATATCACCTGAGTGTTCTTTAGAACCAGAGTATCAACTATGAGCTAACTTGGTGAAGATTGTTAATTTTTGTATTGTAGCTGACTTCAAAAGATAACTATTTGATTTGGTATATATGTAAGATATCTTGTCATGTCCAAATGAGTATGTGTAATAAGTATGAATAAAATTGAAGAGTAAAGGATATAAGTAGTATAAGAAAAATAAAAGTATCATCTATCACAACAAGCTAATCATTTTACATGAAAGGAATCTCATTCAACAAATTGAATTGCAGAGAAGAGATCAACCACTAATTCATCCTAATAGGTGCATCAGTTAGATCCTCTAACAAGGTGGACTTAACAATATAATGCTAAATCTCCTAACCGAGTACATACTTCATTGTATTGTATAAATCCTTTTACAAGGTGGACCTAATAGTCCTTATTGCTCCTAATAGGGAAGATCATTATAAGTGACCATCTGTAAGCCTTAACATTGTGATTTTATATTGCATTACTAAAGGTTTTTATTATCATCCCCACCCCAATTTTACTTTCTATTTGGAAGATTTCTAGGTTACCAAATATTGTGTTGACCTTTATGAATGTTTTATTTCTTTCAATCTTTCATGCATAAAATTAGATCAGATTAGCTTGATTGGATTTAATTAGTGAATTGTAGTTAAATTTTTATCAGTTCCTAATTCACCCCCCCCTCTTAGTCACTTAACCTTCTCTACATTTCCAAAAAGTGGTATCAAAGTAGGGTTATCATATCAAAAATTTAGTAGCTTGAGAAAATATTAGAGGCAATGAAAGTGTATAGAGTGGACAAAGCTATTGAAAATGAAAATTTGGATTTGCAGTTGTCCATAGAAAAATTAAAGAAAATAAAGGAGAAACTATCTAAATCCCTGCAAAGAAGGAAAGAGCTAGTAGCACAAATGAATGACAATCCCTACACAAAAGAAAGAGTTGAATAAATTTACCAAGATAGAATTCAGATGAAGCTAATGCAACAATTAAAGACCTACTTAACAAGAATATCATTCTACATGAACAAGTTAGAAAACTAAAAAGAAAACAAAAAATTTAGTCAATCGAAATGTGTGAAAACATGGAACAAAAGGACATGGAAAAAGAAGAGAAAATACGTAGTTCAAGCTTCTAGTCTACCACTAAGACCTAAGTATTGGGATTAAACAATAGACATAAATAATAATTACATGAAAATATAACCAATATCAAAAAATAATAGATCACACAGAAAAGAACACAAGACACAAAGATTTAATGTGGTTCACCCAATCCCTAGGCTACATTCACCAAATAGAAATTCTAATATTATTATGATCTAGTGATTACAACCTAATTAAAATTTTTAATCTTTTATAGCTCAATACCACCACAAGGACCGATTTTTTCATTACCACTATGAAACAATCCCTAACCATAAGCTCTTTTATACAAGTATTTTTACCACTTTATGATGTATAATACTTTCCTAACTAGTCACCACAATCTAGCACTAAGATGACTTTTGAGTTCACCAAATGGATCTATAGGATCCCTCTTATGTAGAGATCCCCTAATCCTAAGCCCCACTCTTCTATCTTGAACAAATTCCTCTTCATTCCATTTTCTAGGTTCTCATTCTATGTGGAGAACACTCTAGAACTCTACTAAACTAGGTCTTCCTTGGTCAATTATTATGCACCACTTGTAGGGTTATTGAGATGGTGCAATACCACCCATCGCATATCTTCCATGGCACAAAGAAACTCTATGCATTTACCTTTCTTACCAATTCCACACTTTCCCCTAAAAATAAGGCTACAAGAAAGAGCCCCAATTATCCCTCTTGCTCCTAGAAATCAAGGATTTCTTTGAATTTCTTCCACTAGTAAATTTAAAAATTATTTAGATACCCCCATTTATTTCATGATTACTATCAAATTTTCAAGGTTTTGAGCCTCAAAAAGGTCGTACAACACCTTTGTAAAGACTAAGAGTTTTAAGGCTTTCTTGACCTTTACAAGGTTAGTCTATTGTTTTGATAGGTTAGATGCTTTAACATATTGCTAGCACCCCTTCCTTCTTTCCAAGGAGCCTTCACTCACTCCCCTTCATTATCCATATTCACTTTGGAGATGATCTTCACAACCCTATAAGTTACAAGCTCTACAATGTCAATTTACCCTAGCAGGACACACTCTAGGTCACTTAAGGCAAGAGCTTAAAAATGCCTCCATGGCTTTTGAGGGCCCTTCCTTCTAAAATTAGTAATTTCATATAGTTCACTCACTATTGCTAAGATTTTTTACTATTTTTATAGTGGGATAGTGAGTTACATCTCTTATAATGCCAACTACCTAGTTCAAGACAATTAACTCGCATGAATGAAAGAATTTACAAGAAATGAAACAAATCACACAAACACCTAATCTCTAAAAAAAAAATTATCCTAAAAAATCCTATTTACAATTTCAAGGTGATAAATCAATCAAGTTAGCACTCAAAAGCTTTCATTGGTCACAAATTTGTCTTTTTACATTTTAAACCTAATACTCCAGAATGCAGTCCGTACACTAACACACACTTCTAGTAACATCAATGTTTTAGAAGATTATATAATAAATCTTAGGTATTTTCCCCTCATAATTAGGGCTTCCATTGACCTCCACCATTCTTGAAATGGTTTTTGCAAAGTTGATCAGCAATTTTGCAAAATTGCAACATTTTAAAAAACTTTTATGGTTACATCTATTTGACATCTTTTCTTGCCAAATTGACTATTTCTTAGCTTTTCAATGCTTGAGACCCTTCCCTAGGCTAGAGACCTACCCTATATCATTGAAAAGGATTACCTTACTAATGTAATTTACAAGTGTGATGTGGCCCAACCAAGTTGACAAAGTGAAAATGTGGAAGGGAAAGACTATGTTCCCCAAAATGACAAACAACATCTATCCACTATAAAACTTTGACACCCTCCCAATGGCTATGTTAGATGTATTTCACTTATCTAAGATGGATTCAAGAGGCTACAAGTAGTTTTAGACCCCCAAACCTATCCTAGCACTCAAATTGTTCAATATTGCCTAGTAGGTCTAATTGTCCCCAACTAGGTTTGCAGTGAGAGAGATCTAAAGTTTTCTCCAAAATTTTCCTAAGAAATACTTTAAAAAAATAGGTTTTTAGATATGCATTTTAGCCTTCTTCAACATATTTCAACCTCAATTTAGGATTTTTTGGACCAACAACTAGATCCCCAAACTTGACACCCTTTTTAGGCATAAAATAGGGTGATTTTACAAAGCAAGTATATGTTACCCATGCATCCAAAGCTTGAGGCTTTAAAAAGTCATCCAAAGTGATATCAATCAAAGGAAAATAAAATCAATTTGACTACCCAAACTCTTCAAATAGAAACCCCCAATTTGGCCTCCTACGAACCCTCAAATCTAGGGCTTTCTCAATATGTGATCTCCCAAGCCAATATCATCCAAATGAAGTTTTATTATCCATGTAAAAGGTATTTGTAGATGATATATACCATAAAATACCCCTCTCTAATGGATATATCTCCAACTGTTACACTCCAAGCATGCATTTCATGCACCTCCAACCACCAAAAACTCATTAGAAGCCTCCATTTGTGAAAACTCCTAACCAATCATTGTTAGAATGGTTATTTACATTAGAATACAGGTTAATTCTATGGGAATCAGATTCTTACATCCATGGAATGACCAAATTCTTTCTGAGTGCCCAAAACTTGCACAAATTGTTGCAAAAGTTGCTTGAAATCAACACTTTTAGTAAAATTAAAACCTATTTTTCTTAATGCACCATAAATGGTTTAGATATCATCCCAATAGGTTTAAAAATCCAAAACAAAAATTAGAAAGCAATCCAAACAAAATATCTAATGCAAAATGCTCAAAAAAATATTTTTTATTGCATTCCAAGTGCCAAATCCATACAATGCTTCAACTATGATGATCATATACCTTTTCCAGGAAATATGGGACAAAATACAACTCATCCAACCATATTCCATTGATTGGAATCCATAACAAGGGTTAAAACACTCAAAAAATAATTTTCTCTCCTAATTAAAAATTTAGTCGTTAAGACTTTAAATTTGAATTTAAAACCTTATTAAAAAAATTTAACTCATACTTTATTTGTTTCTACCACTTGGGTATTATTATAATACCCCACTAGTACCTATTTGATCCCTCTAACTGATCTAGATCCCTTGTCAGCACTATTGGCCACCCTTACATCATTTTTATGCCTAAATCCTTTATCTGGATATTTAGGACTTTCCAAGTTAACATTAAATTGTTCATTACATTTAGCCATTATAGGCTTCAACACATTCCAGTCCACTTTCAAGGATACCATAGATCGTTTTCTTTTGTTTGCATCCAATGTGTGCCTAGATGTTTTCCTAGCTACTCCTACACCACTTACTCATTCTAAGGCTCTTCTTAGAAATTTTAAAAGACTTCTATCTGCTAACTTCTATTGCCAAGGCACACAACTAGGTCCACAGACCTTTATTCTAAATAAAAATCTCTCTTAGAAATTATCACAAAAAAATTGCTATTAGTGAGGGACCTATGTCTCAAGGTTCCCTTGCACCAGGAAAACAAATGAAAGGATGAAGAAATCTCAAGAAAGTATGAATCAATTGAATGAGAAAACTCAATTTAGACATAGTGACAATGTAGGATTAGGTTATAGAGAGGAAGGTGAATCATCACAATAAGGATCTCAAAAGAAAAAAAGGCCTACATGTAATAATTGTGGAAAGATAGGGCATACATCAAACAAATGTTGGAGCAATAATAAGTTAAAATTTAGTGGAAAATGCTACAATTGTAACAAACAAGGGCATAGTGCATCTAAATGAACAAAAAAAATCAATTTTTAAGGAAAAGGTTTCAATTGTCATAAACAAGGGAACAAATATTTAGAATGCAACACCAAGAAATTTAATCTAGTACAATAGATTGTGAAATTTATATTTGGTTAGGATTATAATAGATGGTTTAGATGTAACTTATGTGGTAAGCATAAACATATTGGAGTAAATTTCATTAGAACTCACATGAGGAAGAGAGACCCTACAAAGAGATGTTTTGTGTGCAAAGAACTTGGTCATCTAGCAAAGAACTATATGAACCGAGCTATAATTGAAGATAAAAAGAAAGAACAAGATGACAATATCAAAATCCAAATGAGGCAGAAATGGGTAAAGAAATCTTCAAAGAATGAAAGTAAAGATGACAATATCAAAATCCAAATGAGGCAGAAATGGGTAAAGAAATCTTCAAAGAATGAAAGTAAAAGTCATGAGAATGTTGACACCCAAGAAAATGAATTGGGTGACTCAACCATTTCAAAATGATGATCCATAAGGATCAGTGGAACTACCATTCCAAATAAACAACTTATTTTAGTTCTAGTTTGCAATGAAGAAGATCCAAATCAGCATTTCAGATGCATTGGGATCACTAAGTTGATGACCTTACTGAGAAAAGTTAAGGTTTCAAGACCTTATGAATAAAATTTAGGTTGCAAGACCTTACTGAGAAAAGTCAAGTTGCAAGACCTTATCAAGAAAATTTGGGTTGCTAACCTAACCGACCTTGGAGGTAGATGGCATATACCAATTTTGAGACATAATTGAGCTTATGCTTACTAAGTTGAAGACTTAGTTGAGCATCTCATGCCTACTAAGTTTAATAGGCTATCACCAAGATTTCCTACATATGATGCATCAATATTGTCTTAAATAAAAAATTTATTTCTGTTAAAAGGTAGAATTGAAAGTTTTCATTTTTCATCATGAATTTCAAAGTGAATAGAGTAGAGCATTCTAGATTCCTGAGTGATTCAGTTTGCATGTTTCATAGTTTATTCCTCCATCAATGAGTGATATGGAATCCTCATCCAACAACAAGGTTTAGAAGGGCTCAAAGATGTTAGTAAGGAATGTTGAGTGTAGAGTTTTGACATTCAAACTTTTTTTGGTGATCACAAAATAATTGACCCATTTGGTACACATTCACAAATTCCACTAAAGGTACTTTTGCTACATGACATTAGATCCTTTTATATTTTTCTAATTCAAGAATTGGGAACTTTAGATATGAATCAAGCATATAAAGCATTGTGAGAGGACGAAAACCTAAAAACCAAGCATAAACACCTAGAATTAAAGGGTTTGACCGACATTTTACATATGCCAAGGTATTTCCAAATCAAGTAGATTAGGTTTATCCTAATTCATGTTTATAACATGCAATTTAGACTCAACCAACCCATCTAGATCACAAATAAAATGATTCATAGGATTATCAGGTTTCCCACGATTGACAAACCTAAAACAAAAAGAACCCTAGGTCAGGTTAAGTTGGAAAAGATGACTCTTGTCAAGTAGGATGGACAAGGAATGAATTTAATTAGTGTTATAGAAATGAAGATCAAGTTTGGAGTTCATGTGATTGCTTAATAGATATATAGTTGCAATTGACTAAACAGTGTCCCATTTGAAACTATGGACATAGAATTCAAGGTGTTAAAAAAAAAATCAATCCTTCGACCTTGTCAAGTTACAACTGAACCAATTAAGCAAGAACATGGAGAGCATCCAAGTGTATGAGACTAATCCATGTAATTTTGGCTCACTTTTGGCATATTTGTTCTTATATATTCATAATTTTTTTCCTTACAAGGGAAATTTAGTATCGAAAAAAGGACAAACCTATTATATATTTGATCAATGAGTTTATAGCTGAAATGGAAGGCAATTTTGAGGGCATCGTGGATGCATATTTTGAGACTTTCAAGGGAAGAATGTAGAGTAGTTTTAGAATACCTAAGAAACTAGTGGATGATTATAAAAAAACATATGTTTCCTTGTGGACTATGACAAGGTACATATATAAGTAGTTAGACCTAGAGTTGCATGGGTAAAACCTCTTGGCTCTGAGGTAAACATTGATGATAATAAGGATATCATTCAAGATTATTTGAATGAGCCTATGGGGCCAAAAAACCTTATTTTGGAACATATGAAGAGGCAAAACCTAGGATTTCCCTTGAAATCAAGACTCCTTAGATTCTAAAGATAGGAAGGAAGAAGGTAGAAAGGCTTCAGAAGGAGAATATGAAATTTGGCTCCCCTCTCTTGCTTAGAGAAGGTAAGGGGGATGACATTGAAGAAGAAAAAGGAGCAAGGGAAGAAGAAGAAGAAGAAGAATGGGAAGAAATAGAAGTGGAACCTTCAAAGAAAAAGGTATAACCAAAAAGAGCTACTAGGTGCTCTCCTCCATTTTTTACTAGAAGACCTGCCAAATCAAGGAAGAAGTTCATAGTTCAAGATGAAGATGAAGAGAAGCAGATATCATTTAAAAGGCACACCCTAACCTTTGAAGACAAACTGTAGCAACTCAAAGAAGGAGGATGCATGGAAGATTTCATGTTTCTTAAATATGAGAATAGAAATAAAGAGGAACATAAGAAAATAAAATAAGCCTTAGTGGAGAAGATGGAAAAGTGTAAATACTCTCTGAGTGAGCTACGCAGTCAAGTTCATGACATTCTACTTAAGTTAGTATCACATCATTGGGAAAATGAAGTAAATGTTTCCAGAGGCATTCACGATCAAGCGTTGAGAAAGGTAATGCCACACATGTCAAATAAAGAAGTGAACAAGGCATTGAAAAGGCATGAACATGAATTAAACCCTAAGTTCAATGTACTCCTAATTTTGGAAAATGACATTATGTTGTGTAATCCAATACAAATGCATGGAAGAACATCTATGAATTGAATGTTCCAAAGCTTACCAAAAAAAGTTGTTTAGGTTGATGATGTAAATGATGATGAAGAGGACATGGATGATCAAATAGTTAGTGAGGATCTACCTGACATTTAGAATATTGAAGATTCATATCCATAAAATATTTCAGTAGATGTAATGGCCTCCCTCCCTAACTCTCCAAGCAAAGCCTTAGCGATATCTAGCTCATAGAAGGCTGCAACCAAGTCACAAACAATTGAGAAAAATATTGTTCAAACTAACACTCAATTAGCTATTGTAGTTGTCTTACCAAGTATAGTGATGATTACTATAACCACTACTTCATTTATCAAGTAGTAGGCTCCACTCTTCATAGTTGCAAGCCATACCAAGTCACAACAAAGTATTTTAATTACTCCTGCTATTAGTAATGTTGTTTCTATTACAAGTGATTCCATAGTAAGTGCAATGATAGATGAAGCTAAGCATTAACTAAGCACAAAGAATTTGAGAAAAGGTAAGGAAATCATTCCTTCATCTATTCCAGAGGAAAAAGGTAAAGAAGAAGAAGTTTCCCATGAGGAAATTGATCTAGAAGAGGACATAGTAATTCTAGTTAGGGATTTTTCCAGTCTCACTCCTAATTAGATGGATACTCTTAGAGAACTTTGGAAGAAAAGGGCCATACAATAGAAGATGAGAGCATAGAAGAAGAACAAAAATCAAGTGTTGGAGGATATCAAAATTATATTTATTGATGCACTTTCTATTGAAATTGATGACAACAAACCAACTTTGGATCAACTTGTTGACATAGTTTACAAGTTTAATGAAGATTTAAATGGAAAAGAGAAACTAATATAGAGGGCAAAGAGAAAATTTGATAACAAGGTTTTGGAAAAGGTGGCACAAAAGATTTTCATAGATCAAGTGGAACTATCCAATATTCTTGTTAATTTTGAGAGTATTGTAAATAGTGTTATTGCTTGTTTGTAAAAAAAAGTGATACTAAAAAATTCACTACGGAAATCATGGACAAGTTGTCAAAGATTGATACTAATTGGAAGGTAAGTGTAGACCTCAACACATTTTACAAGATTAGGTATCTGATAGACTTGCAAGTAGAGTTACTAAGGGAGGAAGAAAGAATGAAGGTTATGCTGGCAGAAATTAAGAGTATGATAATTCCAGACTTGGATATAATGTAGAAACACATTGTTAATGCAAATACATTAATCCATATGATGGAGTTATCAACTGAAGATTAGGTAGCTTTGCATACTTCAAAATTTTTGCAAGAAAATTGGGACAAAACCATGTCTCTAGTTTTGAAGGTACATAGTGATTTCCTCTCACATTTTGGTGTTACCTTGTAATTATGCACTTTTGGCATTTGTTTAAAAAACAAGGGTAAAATATAATATAGAATATAAAAAGGTGGAAATATGTAAAAATGGGGAAATATAGTTGTATAGAAGGAATTTATGTTCAACAAAGATACAAATTTGTTTTTGAAAAATAAAAAACAATGTTAGTATCAGCCAAGTATCAACACAATAGTCAAAACTGAGTTACTAATCCAAGTACAATTATATGGGAGTTTTGACTTATCTTTTTGAGCATTCAAAGTTTTGGTATGATAACTATTTTTGTCACTAATGCCAAAGGCGGATATTTTTAATCTTATGGTCAAATCATTTGTCAACTAGTGCTAAATCACTTGATCATTTTGTTGGTCACATTGCTATAGAGTTTCATAATGTTAACCAAGCTATTGCAGTGTTAGCTAGGCTATTGTGGTGTTAACTAAGAATTATACTATAAATTGAGTTGTTGCAGTATCAACCAAGTAGAAAGTAGGTGTTAACCACACATAACAGAAAGACAGTGTAAACCAAGATAGTCATGTTGACCAAGTAAAGAAAATTTTGTGTTGACTAAACTTTAGTGTCAATTGAGTTCTATAGTATTTTTTGAGTGATCAATGTTAATCGAGTTCATGTCTACTCTCGAGTGATCAATATGGACTGAGCACCAATGTCAACTGAGTGCTAGAGTTTGTTGAGTTCACTATCCTGCTAAGTTTATGAATATCACCCAAGTGTTCTTTAGAACCCAAGTATCAGTAGTGAACTAACTTGGTGGAGATTGTTGAATTTTGTATTGTAGCTATTTGATTTGCTATATATGTAAGATATCTTGTCATATCCAAATTTGTATGTGTATCAATTATGAAAGTGAATTGAAGAGTAAAGGCTACAAGTAGTATAGGGAAAAGTAGAGTCTCATCTATCACAACAAGGTGATCATTTTACATCAAAGGAATCTTTTTTAGCAAACCAAGTTGAAGAGTAGAGACCAACCACTAATTCATCCTAGTAGGTGCATTAGTCAAATCCTCTAACAAGGTGGACTTAACAATCTTATGCTAAATCTCCTAAATGAGTGCATACTTCATTGTATTGTATAAATTCTTTTACAAGGTGGACCTAATAGTCCTTATTTCTCCTAATAGGGTAGATCACCAAAAGTGATCATTTGTAAGTCTTAATAGGCCAACTTTATACTACAGTACTAAAGCTTGTTAGTATCATCCCTACCCCAATTTTACTTTCTATTTGGAAGGTTTCTAGGTTACCAAATATTGTGTCAACTATTATTAAAAATTTATTTCATTCAATCTTTCATGCATGCAATTAGATAAGATTAGATCAACGAGAGCTAATTGGTGAATTGAAGTTAAAGTTTTATTGGTTCCCGATTCACCCCTCCCCCCACCCCCCCCCCCCCAAAAGTCACCTAGCCTTCTCTACATTTTTGAAAATATGTATTTAGAACCATTACGAATAATCTTTAATGACATAAGAGAGTATGGTCAACATTAAGTGATTAAAGTAATATCATCAACAAATATATAGATACATTTTTATAATCAACTTGATATATTAATAAGATCTCATGCTCATTCAAAAACGTATTAGTTTGAAGAATGTTATATTCTAAAGCAATGTTTATTAACTATTTTAGTAGGTCTTTGGGAAGTCAAGGTTTTATAGAATAATTTCAAGATTCCTAATTATGTAAAAATATCCTATATTGTATTTTTTGTATAGGGCTATGATCTTGGAGTTTCTTTATGGTTGTTCCATGGGGGAGCCCTATGAATCAATTTATTAATAATATATTTGGTGGCTTGTCCACCTTTTCCCAAAAAAAAAAATTATTATGTATTTCAATATTGAATTTATATTTTATTCAAGGTAAAAGCACAAACCTGTGTCACCTTTTATAAAGAAAAGTGATATCAGAATGTGACAGTTCAACATTAATGACAAAAAAATGGCATTTGCATTTAAAATATGAAGATGATGTAAAATGATGAAATGTGTAGAATTGTATGAATTTTATGCCTATAATTTTTATTATTTTTTTGACTAAGAATTTATTCATTTTATTTTATTTTGAAGTCCCTTTTTTAACTATAAAAAATATAGGATGTAGTTCCCGTCAAACAAGTATGTGCAAATAATCTTTTATTGTTATGATTTGAAAATATTTTATAGATGACATGTATAGCTAGTGCACAAAAGAAGAAATAATTATTTTTGATGTATATTTTCTTTCTTATAAGTACTCAAGTTCGAACTTGTCAAAATCCAATAGTTTTTTCCTCCCGTCAAAACTTCCCTATCAAATCTATACCTTCTTGAAAAAAAATTACATATTCATGAAGAGGATTCTCTCCTCTAGTGATAAATTTTTTTTATAAATTTTTTTGATATGATTTACTATTTTTTTTCATTTTTTGAGAGAGCATCTTCTGAAATGTTGAAATATCGACTTATAGTATTTTTAGATTATAACATACTATAACTAATCAAAACACTCAAAAATTTATATAATGATGATATTGAATCTGAAATCTATAAAAGGGTATTTTTAGTTTTTTTTTTAAAATTGAGTTTTGATATAGAAATGAGATTTGACCAAAACAAGTTTTTGTATCACAAACGATGACACAGATCCATGCTTTTACCCTTCAAGATACTAATAGTTCTTTATTATCTAATTATATAAATCAATAATAATAGTTTTAATAATTTCTAATTTTATAATTTTAACATAAGTTTTTCTATACACTTTGGGTTCAAAATGGGGTGTAACCAATTTGGATAGAAGGGTTGCATGCTAAGTGGAATGATGTTACCCATAAGAGGGTATAAGATAGATGTCATGTATGTTCTAAAAAAAAGATGACATTAAGAACGAATTTGATAGAGTAAAGGTCTTACATACTCAATCGATTCAAGAAGACATTGAATATTATTGGCCACCAATAATTGAGGGAAAAGTGTAAAAAATAAATATAAAAAAAGGAACACATAAATATAGTTGAAAGGGGGAAGTGATAAGTTAGCTTGAAAAGAGAGGAGTGACATAGTTTTGAGCTGCTATCTTTCATGATGCTTAATGATAGGAATCCTTTCATACTTCTCCCTTGAAAAGCTAATCTATGATCAACTCTAAGGTTCTGGGTGATCTTGCAACCTACTGGAATCCACTCAATAAAACATAAATGTGAGTGTTCATGATGAGGCCTTTGTTGGTTCGACCAATTTTTGATAAGATGTTGATCTACTTGCTATCTCAGAAAATGGTATCCATAAAAAGAAATATATTTTTCCATTTTTTCTATTTATAATGAATGTAGTTTTAACTATGCAACTATATGAATTCCTAAATTAACCAAGTTTTTGTAAAGAGAATAACGAAGATAGGGTAACAAGAAGTTTAAGAAAATAATTTGAAAAGTAAATCCCTAATAGACATAAGCCATAGAAACAACATGTCTGTGAGTTAAGCCTTTGAAAAGATCGATAGGTAACCAATGAAAATAGGAGCAAAGCTTCCTTAATTCCACTAATGCAATCATCGATGGGAATTTAATAACTATATGATTTTTCACTTTTCATCCAATCACAAGGCCATAGAAAGTGCACCCATGTGATACAAAAAGATATGTATAAACAGTAGGTGATCTCTTCTCCAAGTATGTTAGTAGAATTCATCAACACACGGCAAACATGAGAACTAAAAATATTGCACAATAAAATCAACACAACAAAACTATTGGCTCCATTATTATCATGAACAAGAATTCACAAAAATAACACACTCAGAAAAGAATAGCTGACCTAAGAATGAGAGAACCAAAAGCATATATTATTGCATCAAAATAATAGCCTAGAATACAAATTACATTTTTGAATTTATCAGAAATCATCTCCTCAATTTTTGTTGAGAGTGAGAGATCTCTTCAAGCAAAGATATGCTTCTAGAAATATAAAACAAATCTAATTATGTAAAAACTAACTCTCTAAATGGTGCTAAGTAGGACTCCACCCTTGTTTATATCATGTAATGGGTACATGAGCCTTTACATGTCTTAAAAAAAATGAAAGAAGAAGTAGATAAGAAGAGGGAAGCAATAAGAGGATCTAGAAGTCACTGGAAGATCTAAAAGTGGAAGCTTGACCTTCTCTCTTGGAGTTTCTATGAGTTAAACTACTGTCAAAATGCATTTTCAGTGCATGGAAAGCTCTAAATTAGGAACTGGTAGTTAACTGTCAGTGCTCCTTTGACTTCTTCAAAAAATTTGGCATACTATAATGTGCCCATTCTAGACTTAGGTTTAGGACTACATAATAATAGCTATTAAAGATTGATTAAAATTATTGTATGATATCTAATTTTTTTAGCTATAGAATTAGCTTTTTCTAAGGTTATGTCCTTTGGAAGATCATACTTAATTAAATTATATGATATCCAATATTAATAATTACATCATTTAACTATATAATATTATGATTTAATCTCTAAATATATGATGATTATAATATTTGTAATACATTATCTATATTATATTATTTAATATAGTATTAATATCCCTTTTTATTTATTTATCTTATTATCAATAGTTACTATAATAGTATTTATATCCATGCATTTAAATATATGATTATTTATTTGTTTATAATAGAATTTTAAAAATCTATTATATTATTATTTATTATCTATCTTTACTTAAAATAAAAGTATTATTAGTTATTTATAAATATTATATATATATTATTTTTTATATTTTAATAATTATTAAATATTATTTTAGTGGGGCTATTATAGTCCTCTCCTCTCAAATTTTCTTGTCCTCAAGAAATTGATTTGATCCCTCATTAATTCATAGTCTGGATTCATTCTCTTTCCTACATATGTGTTAGACACTTGCAAAGTAAACATGTTAGTATATAATAGCATGTACAAAAACATATGAATGAAGAAACAAAGTAGATACATTAATGCATGAAGATAAAATGCAAACATGAGGTAGACACACAAATGCATGAAGACACAAAGAAGGCATGAAGCAGAAATATTAATGAATGAAGATGCGATAAAGACACATAATATACATGTTAGAATCTAGCTTACAAATTAAAATAAGAAAAGGGAAAGGAAATGTTTTACCACTTTTATCATGAATGTCCTGCTCCTTTCCCTTGAAATAAAGGGTTCTTAAAGATGCATATTTTCTATAACTAGTACTATAATAGGGTGTATAATTCCATAGTGGATGATAGATTTACTGCTACTCAAGTTTGGACATGCTCAACTTGGGACACCCTCATATTTTTAATCCATATTTGGATTCTCTTACCTCAACGTGAATGATTTACTCCACCCCCTATGCAGACTCCCTACCCACTAGGAACATGCTTAATTTTGATGTGGATGGTAGATTTACTACTTCTTGAGGTTGGACACACTTAGCTTGGGGCTCCCTCAGATCTTAATCCATATTGGGATTCTCTCACCCCAACACAAGTGATTTACTCCTCCCCCTATGCCCACTCCCTACCCACTAGGAACATGTTTAATTTCATTATGGATGTAAGGTTTATTGTTGCTTGAGTTTGGACACTCTCAGCTTGGAGCTCCCTCAGATCTTAAAATCCATATTGGGATTCTTATGCCTCAACATGACTAATTTAATCATCACCCTATGTGCACTCCCTATCCACTAATATAAGGGGTCTTATCAAGTTATTCATAGCTTATTAATAATATTATATTAAATGCCCCTCTTAAATACCTTGGAGGTGCATAAGTCTTACTCTTCTTTGTTGTTACTCTTCACTCTCTTTCTTTTTGTGAAGTGTCCCTTGTTAAATTGATCACAATATAGTCTCTATCACATTATTTAGAAGTACCACTATATTTCTTTTATACTTCTCGCACATGTCTGAATTATAGAAATGTCCAGATATCTAAAGAATAATAGTTGGAATGTATTGCAAGATCAAAATCTATTATTGAGATGTAGATTCAAATAAAGGTTATAGCTTGTTTAAGGCTCTTAACATTCTACATAGTAGAATGGTACTTTGCACTTTGATGGTCCCAAGACATTATTAATAACTTTTATTCATTCCATGTTTAGTTTAGGATCGGTCCTTCCTTTGCAACAATTGAAAAATTCTTGAAGAATCATATTTGCATCAATACAGACCTAAACTTTCTCACTTACAATGCTTTCACACGTTTAGCATTAGTATTTTAGAAGATATGCCAACAAATAATATCTATACTTTAGAAGATTTTCCAACAAAACTATGATGTAAACTATAAGTGAAAGGTCATTCTCTTCCTTATCAAATCACTTTTCACTATAGATACATGATCATTTAGATCAGTTAAATATTTACATAAAATAAAAACTTCTCTTTTGAATGAATCTTCATCGCCCATTCTCATCTCAATCATCGTAAAAATGCCATGTAAATCATTAAACATATTGTTATCAACACCTATGGCTTCTCCAATTGTAAAATGTCTTAGAAATTTTCCTCAAAGGCCAATGATCTTAAGTTTTAACATCATCTAAACAAAAATAGAATCTTTTATATCTTCTCCAATATAATATTTGCAACTCGGTGCACAATTCCATCAGGATAATTGAGTTTTCACCAATGATGCTAAATAATTATATAGATTGTATAGCTTGAATGACAAGGTAATGAAATATAATTTTAGAGTCATAAGTTGCCAATGTTACTATTTCTCCACAATAAATAGCCTCCAAAATTTTAAGAGAGGAATGCAATAGTTTGCATGAAAAAAAATTCATGGCCCACTCTAAGTTCATTTGCAAAGACACTCGGACTTCCAAAGATATTACTTCTTTCCTTTGGCAAAATGGTCACTATGAAACTTTTCAGCATTGGATTGAAATTTAATCAAATATCTATGCTACTTCATAATCTTTTCCTACTCTATTGTGAATAAAAGATCTACAAATTCCTTCTTCAATTCAAACACTAGAACACTCTACCTACAAAACCATGCATGGGATCGCTTACTCTTGCATTTTCTTCATACTTAATATTGTTCATTTCATTTTAGTATATCCACTTGGCCATATTTTCCATGGCCAAATCTATGGTTAAATCATTCTCCTTTCTTACATTAGAACAAATAAATGTTGTCTTTGCATGAATGGGTTCTGAAACTTCTATTCTACCATCTTTTGCAATATTTGCAATTTTCACCCCTTTCTACATTTGCAGTTTTGGCTTTTTAATTTTGGAAATCTATCTTCTTAATTGGCTCTTTTGAATCTTATAGACAGTAAATTTGTCTCGAGTTAAATGGTTTTGTAGTGATGCATCTCACTTGAATTAAATTACTTTATAACAATTTGTTTTAGTTAACAAATCATGACTTTTATTTTTGTTGAAATAAGATAAATTAAATGCCTTAAATATGATCACAACTTTCACTTTATCAATACTTTTCCTTTTTATTAGTTTGCATAGGCTTATGAGAAAGATGTAATGATTCAAGATTGACACCTCTCAAACATCACTCAATACCATCAATATATATTTAATCTAGTTCCAACATCAAACACATCCTTTTCTCTATATGTTACCATATCCCTACATGTATATGTTGACCAAATATGATCACAGATAATAGAGAAATAAAGGCCCATACTTCAGAGATTTTTTTTTTTTATTGCATTGCTATTCATGTGTATGATTCTTCATATGTGATATGCTCTTCTAGTGTTCATATTCCAATCATTGTGTGCAAATCTTCTTGCCATAAGATTTTTATATGTTATCTCCATCAGTAATTACCAGGCTTCTCTTACAATACATCCCAATTATCTTACTCTTCTTATTGTAATCCAGATAGTTATCTGATGTTCCATGGAGACTTCAATATATCACCGTTGACTAATATATCCCTTGATCAATAATTCCTCTTGAATGAATCATTTTATGAGTCATGGTCTTTTAATGCTAAGGATATGAATAATTGAATATGAGTTATCTTCCATTCATCAAATGAACTGGTCTTCTAATTAATCCTCTTTTGTGTAGCCACAATTGTTAGTCTTTTTATGTAATATATTCTTCATAGAATGGCAAGAAAAACTTGCTCTAATACCAATTGCAATGTGCCCATTTCTGACTTAGGTTTAGGACTACATAATAATAGTTGTCAAAGATTGATTAAAATTATTATATGATATCTAATTTTTTTGATGATCCAAGAATGAATGATTTATTGATTTTTATAGCTATAAATCACATTTTTCTAAGGTTGTGTCCTTTGGAAGATCATATTTAATTGAATTATATGATATTCAATATTAATAATTGCATCATTTAAGTATCTAATGCTATGATTTAATCTCTAAATATATGATAATTATAATATTTGTAATACATTATCTATATTATATTATTTAATATAGTATATAATATCTCTTTTTATTTATTAATCTTATTATCAATAGTTACTATAATAGTATTTATATTCATGAATTTAAATATATGATCATTTATTTGTTTATAATATAGTTTTAATATCTATTATATTATTATTTATTTATCTATCTATACTTAAAATAAAAGTATTATTAGTTATTTATAATATATATATATATATATATATATATATTAGTTTTTTTTGTATCTTAATAATTATTAAATATTATTTTAGTGGGGATATTACATGCACCTTCAGAGTAACACACCTTGTGCACCTACGCATCTTGATGAAATTTGTACAACATTCTCAATTCACCAAAAAATCAAAGTTCTAAGTTGTGAAAATGATTTTTGGCTTTTTCTTAGACGAGGCTTGGGAGCACTCTAATGTACTTATTTTAACCTTTTTTGACGATTTATACCCTCTTTATAGCCAACATTGTCATAGACTTGAATTCCTTCTGCTTCTTCTATCTAAACTCTCAAAGTACATATGTTGAATCTTATCATTAATAGTTTCAAAAGATGAGGAACTTATTTTGGTTCATGTATCCAACCATTGTATCTTTGATCTTTAGTGTAAATTCATGAATCAAAACTTATATGTGACTCCTTTGAAGGTGAAGGTTACCATCTTAGTTGAGATCTCTATTGCTACTGATAATGAAGATGCTATGATAATCTATGCACTTGTGTATTATGCATCATAACTTCGTGTTATGCACATTTGTACACCTTTGTGTTATGCACTGTGAAGTCTATTCCTTGAATTTTTCTTCTGTTCAACTACCCAATCATTCCCAATTAGAGACTATGTGATCTAGATTTTCCAAAATGATCAAATGTTTGAAATTTTTTCATATCTCTTTTAACAAGCTTTCCTAGGCATTTTTAACTAGCTTTCTCGGAGGTCTTCTACTCAAAATAAAGAATCGTATCCATCCTTCTTCTCCATTCAAGGGACCAAAGATAAATACATTTCTGATCTAAGATTGTGCAAGTGTATATTCATTACTTTGGTGAATGAATCCATGTTTATTCAACACATCTATGTACTATCTTAAAATTGAATATTTTAATGTTGAGACCTTAATTAGCCCTTCTTAGTGTAATTTTTCTCTTTTTGTCTTCTTCTAATCTTTCCCAAATTTCTAGATCATCGCTCATTTCTATGGATGACCCTTTAAGCATTACTTTATCATCTCTTTGGTAATATCTTTTGACTCTTTCAATATTTCCTTGATCTTTCCACCCTTTCCCTAAGACATCAATGTCCCCTTTCCTTTAGAGACCCTCTAGTATAGGTCAACTTGATCAAATTTTATGAAGAGAGATTTGGGTTGCATATCCTAACATGTCTCAGATGTTTAAATTATTTTTATTCTATCACCCAATTGACTGGTTTTTTTTTCACCCCAAAAGTAATAGATAAGGAGGCTTGGTAAATTTATTAATTTATCCATTCACATACATGATCAATAAATCAATTGTTCATGAAACATCAAGAAATAATTTTCAAGGAATTCATCAAGCATTCATAAAGATATATCATTTACTTCTTGCATAAATATTTCGCCTTCAAGCTGGTAGTGGAGCTTGGCTTCCAAGGAGGAGATCTTCTATTCATTCATTAAAGTCCTTTTTTTGTTAATCAAGAAATCAAATTTTTTTCCAATCATGAGGTATTTACTTCTATAGTTTCATTTTAATTTGTTTAATTTAAGGGTAACACACTATCACACTTGATCACATACCAAATTAAATCTCAACTGCAAAAGTAATTATATTCCTCATTTCTAGGTTCATCTCTACTTCATGATATAATTTCATTTATCAATATTATTATTTTAATTTAAGGTTTATTCCTCAATATAGGGATTGGCCGAGGAAAATTCTCCCAACAAACAAAATTATTTTCTCGTGTGTGTAGGAATAGGTTATTCGAACTATGAGTTGGGATCTAGAAACTAATAGTCAAGAGATTTAGGAAAATTTTGGGTTGATTTTTTTTGTGGTCTTTGAACATGTTTTTCATCTCATAAACCTACTCATTCATGTCACCCAAATTGATTTATACCTAGAGATCTTAGATTTTTAATACTTTTTTCTTTTCAGATCACAAATCTGTATGTAGGTTTTTTGTAGTAGTATTAGTCTACAATTTTTTTAGTAGAAAATAACTTTTCATTTCACATTTTGGGGTTAGTATATTTTCTTCTAATGACACTATTTCATAGATTTATTTTGTATACTTTAATTAGACTAATTTCCTCCATATTTATTATAGATCTAGCTCATCTTTTTCATTTAATCAATTAGTTCAATTAATATATTTGTGTTGAACTTTTCATGAATATTTCGTAAAAGATGATTTTCTTGCATGTTTCGTTAGTATAATTCAGGTTTAGAATTGGAATACCTTCATCCTATTGGGTTTTGCTAATCTAAATTTCAAGTTGTATTGATTGTTATGTTCGGAAGCCCTTGTTTCTCTTATATTGAATGGCTTGATGTGAATAGATTTAGCTCATGAGTTCTCTCTTGTAGCTTACATTATTATATTAATTAATTCCATTTACCCCTAAACTATCTCAAAAAAGAACTCATAATCTTCACGGGCTTATTACATTCATGTCCATCCACTAGGTTTTGAAAATAAACTTGAATAGGTACATTTTGTATTGCATTACATGCCTTACTTATTTGTATTTTAAGTCCAATCCCAATATAGGGGCTTGATAAAGACAGGGCCCTTCTCCACAACAATGTTACATTTTTATTCTGTGTAATAATAGGTGAACAAACTATATATTTAGATTCATAGAGATTTGAAACCAATGGAATACATGGAATTAATCATCGTAATTTTTGGCATATCAAGGTATAGGTCAAATCCAACCTATAGTTCAATGTATACATGGAATCAAACTCCATATTTTTATATGAAGTAGAATTTTTTGTGAAAATAACTTATTCTCTAGCTTCAAATTCTAGGAGAAACATTAATAGGGAAGGAGTTTTGGCTATGGTGGACAAGAGAGTGGTGGATTGGAACTAGAGGATGGGAGATATGAGTATTTCGGAAGTTTTGATGTATTTTTCCAAAATATTAACAACTAAGAATACACAAAGAATCAAATTAATGAGCTTAAACAATATGTTTCCATAGAGTATAATAAACATGAAACTCTTAATACATTAGAAAATATGAACCTGAAATAGTCCCATCTAAATAAATAACTTAAAGACTTGGCCACCTATTAAAACGTTATTCTAGAGAAGACTACTCAATCCGTCAATTCTATTCAAGCTGAGTTGGAGGAATGAAATGTGAAGAAAACCTAGTTACAATCAAGGGGAGATGATCTCTTTGGTGGTCATCTCTATTTGTTCTACAATCTTTTTATTCTACTAGGATAAGCTAGAGGGTCAAAATCAACATTAGATATGCTCATTATTCCTACTATAAAGTAGTTTTGTTCTGCTAGTCATTTTTTTGATCCCTTGGTTCTTCATCAAGTCTATTACATTGGCTTATTACTCATTGGTTTCATCTTAGTTGATAGTTATGGTTTTAGTGTATTTCCTTTCATTACTTGGTCGATTGCAATGTTTGTAAATTCATTTTTTGTTGTCTTTTTAAGACTTGATTTTATTTTGAAATAATGGGCATAGGCCCTCTCCCACTTGATTTAGTCAAAACAAACTATTTTTATTAATAAGATCAAAACATATTAAAGTTTATTAATAAGGATTTTTTTATTGCATGGAATTGTTTGAGATTACTACTATCATTAGCAATATAGTTATTACTATAAAATGAGAACCAAATGACATGGGAGTTGTAGACTCTTAAGTTTATTTTTTTATTTCTATATTAAATTCATGAAATTTATGCCTCAATTAATATTAAAAAATTAGAACCATTTGAGTGGTATAATTTTGTATTGTTATTTTTAGTATCATCATTCTATTTTGTTTCAATTCTTTCATTCTCTTCTAATGTAATGCTATTTATTTATATCATTTCATTAATATGTGATAATCAAAATTCAAATGATTTTTAAAACTTTTTTTAACTATGTCAACAAATTTTATTTTGATTATATTAAAGTACACTTCATTATTCTTCACTAAAATATATTTTTTATCATTAAAATAAGATAATTACAACATATAATTTGCATGTCTCATAGCTCACTATAATTTCAAGTTAGAATATGTAAACATTTTATCTATGAGGATCTCAAATCATATTTTCCTAAAATATTTACACTATGAGATTCTAAGCCCTCCAAAATATTCATAATATATAATATTATTGCCATAATTATTGCATCTACTTTTGGTGAAAAAGTTAGTTTATTTGTTGATCTAATTCCTCTACTCGAGTGTAAAGAACTTGTGCCTACAATTGGTCTAAAATTTCAAAGTTGTTAACCAAAGGAATCAAGACCACCAAAAGTATGAAACTTAGAAAGATAGGATGAATAAGATCCAACCTAAGATCCTAATTATATTTTTGAAATTTTTATATTCAAAAGTACTAGTTTGTACATAAGATATTAAACGTATATTGATATATTTTTATCTATACATATACTATATATAAATTTCTATGAGTAACTAATAGATCTTTCGTCTACATAAGTACTAGTAAAACATAATTTTCTATAGAATTAAAGTAAGAAAAAGAAATAAGATACAATAATTTTCTTATGATTGAGTTTAATATTATAGATTTCACACCACTTGGAATATCTTTGTGCATGATATCTCAAAAATGATAAGAAAAATCACAAACATGAGAACGTCATATCCATCCATAAAGAAAAATAAAACTTTATCTATATTCATCATCATCATGACTTGATTTCTTTCGTGTCCAATGTAAAGATATTGGAAAAAAGATCTGCTTAGATTAAGTGATGAAAACAATAAATATACTTAATAAACAATAAATAATATAAAAGCATGATTCTCTTTCTTAAATATATTTTTTAAAAGACTTAGTTTCATTCATGTCTAGTGGAAAGAAATGGGACAAAAAATCTATTTAGATTTAAACACAAAAGTAATAAATATAATTAATAAAAAATAAATAATATAAAAACATGACTTAGTTTGTTATATACGAATTTTAAAAGACTTGATTTCTTCATATTTAATGGAAAGAAATTGGACAAAAAGTGTAGTGCCTGCCCCTAGTTCACATTTTGTTATCATTGCTGAACTCTTTTGGAGCTAGACTTATGTTGATGGTTAGCAGCATTGTTTTGGGATTATCAGATATTGTGTTATGGATTCAGTTTATTATGTGATGAGATTACTTAGACTTTACATTTGATGTATGCATGATGATTATTTTCAGTATTTACAGTTATTGATGATGATTAGTAAGATGATTTATTATCATATGTGTTTTATTATGGATACTTACCCCATACCTGCATGTGTATGGTGTGCGTGTTTTCTTTGCGTGTTTGCTTTTGTATGGCGTGTCTGATGTGGTTAAGGAAGGGATTTGTAGTCACCTGCTAGTCAGGATCTACACGATGCACCACTTCCTGCCATTGCCTATTTAGCTTAGTATATATTGTGCTTGTACATGCGTGGTTTTTATGCAGGATGCAGGTACCGGGTATCGACTTCCCTGAATTGCCAGGATGAGCGTACCCTATCATATTATCTCAATGATAAGAGAGGGGAGATAAATTCTCAAGTCCAAATCCCAACCCCTTAAGCCATTTGTTCTAATTGGAAAATTAGGACAAGCATCTAAGTTGAGTACCCTCCGAATATGTCGGATGACATAATTCGTGATTTAAACCTTTGGTTTGATTTTGTATGTATTTTTGTTATGATGGGTTTTCATATTTTTACCTTATGAGTCTTTGATTTATTTTCTATTAATTAAGCCTAATTAAAAGATTTAATTAATATTTTAATTAAATGGAAATTAATATAATATTTTAATATTTATTTTATTTAATTGGAAAATTAATTAAATAAAATAATTAAATTCAAAAATAAAAGTTAAAAGTTTAAATTTGGAATGTGACAATATTTATTTTAATAATAATATATTTGGAGTTCATTTTTAAATAAATGACTAAATATTATTATTATTAAAGCTAACAAATATTTTAGCAATTAAGTTTTGGAAAATGAAATTTAAAAGTGGAAAATATATTTTTAATTATTAAAAGATTCTAAATCTCATGTGACTAAAATATAAATATATTAAGATTGAAAAGTGGAATTATAAAAGTTAGTGCATGAGATTTAATAAATTAATAAATTAAATTAAAAAGATTAAATTAATATTATATTAATATTTTCTCACATAGGAGTTGGCAAATTCTCAAGAGTTATCATGTAGACAACACTGGAGTTTGCACTCTAAGAATGCATAAGTTGTCTACACTTAGAAGTTAGCATTTTTATTTGAGCACATGGTGTCTACAACCTTAAGACTTATCTAGAAGGTTGGAGAAGGCTCATGCTTGGGTGTCATGCTTATCTTCTAGTTGTTTCTAGAGACACTCTAGATGCATCTTAGAGGCCTTTAAATAGAGGCTCTTCTAGTGTGTTTGGACAAGTTGAATGGAAGCTACGAGCTTAAATGAAAGCTGAAGTAGAAGCTTAATAGAAGCTACAAGCTTCAAGCTAAAATGGAAGCTTCAAAGCTTACATGCATTGGAGAAGATTCATATGCTCATATATTTTCTACATGCTTCTATGCTTCTTCTAGCTCTTCTAGTCACTTGGAGGATTCGATTGGCTAGATCTTGGAGGAATTACAAATGATAGAGAAGGAAGGGATTTTCTATGGACTTTGGAGGCGTGGCAAAATTAGCATCAGTGTCTAGGTGCACTCGTGATAATCACATATTCTCTTTGCACTATTCCTCTTCCTATCTTTATCATATCTGTTATATGTGTCGGATTACTCTTTGTGATTGAATCTAAAATTGAATTAGAATCTAGATATTTTGTTGGTTGAGTAGAAAATAATAGAAAACCCTAGATCCAATTAAAGAGAAACTAGATCTAAAACGGGTTTGGGTTCGAATTAAAATTAAATTGAGAATGATGATTTCAAATTTATAGTTAAACCTATTGGATGGATTAATGGATATGTTTAGGAAACAATTATTTAAAGGGAAGAATTCTTGTTTAAACCTTTAAATCGGAGTATATATTTTCCTTTATAAATCTGCATATAAATAATTATATGTATATATTTTAAATGCAGTAATAATTGATAGCAAATTGTGTATATATATATATACATATATATATATATATATATACATATACATATATATATATATATATACATATATATATATATATATATGTATATATATATATATATATATATACATACATGTACGTATATACATATATATATATATATATATACATATATACATATATGTATATATATATATTTGTGTTAAGTCGAAATAAGAAACTTTATTTACAAATTTGTATTTGTAAATCGTATATTTTAGAATGCAATATGGGAAAAAAGGTTTTCAAAAAACATTAAAGAAAAAAAACAAATTAAAAAAAATTGCAACATTTTTTGAGGGGTCTCCACGTATTTTTCCCCCCATCGGCTGGTGGTGTACCTACGCAGGTCGCAGAGTACCCGCGAGTACGCAGGGTACCTACGACCCGCAGGCCGCACGGCTTGCAGGTTTATGCAGCGATTAAATCGCTAGCCTTGGGTGTGCTTTTCCCCACCTTTAACTTTAATATGATTCATTTTGAATGATTAGTTTTGTTAAAACAAAACTCATATATTATGAATTCGATATTTATATATGGAGTTATTAATATTATTATATATATCCATATATAATATTGTATTCAATTTTGGTTAGCATAATGAAGTATTAATTATTATATATATATATATATATATATATTTTTTTTTTTTAAAGAAAAAAATTGTTTGACAAACTTAGTGAAATTCTTTGGATCCCTTGGCGGGGCATTACAAAAAGTTAAAGCGGATGGCTTAAACATCACATACTAAGATTTAATTCTTATGCTAAAAGTGTTAAATAGTCAAAATTACTTATTCTTTCAAGCATGAAATGTGGAAGAGTGTTTGATTTCAAGATGAAAACATTTAATAAATACATATAGTTAATAAGCAATAAATTAAAACTTTGAATTTTATTTCTTAAGAAGACCAGGTTTCATTCCTGTTCAATGGTCATTTCATGTGGGAAAGTGGTCGTTTCACAGCATAATCAGTTAAATGGAGGAATTAAAAGGCATGGAAGTAAATACAATATTAATTATCCAAGTAGTAGGAACTATCATCTATACACATCTTTTCAATTGAATGGTTATGTCTTTGGAGTTGGATTCTCTTGACATATATACTTTGACATATATATATATATATATATATATATATATATATATATATATATAATTTCAAATATTTGAAAACTTGTGTGACCTAATTTATTTTAGTTATTGTGCAACATATTTTTTAATATATGCATTCATTTATATGATTGATTTTATAAGTAATGTTTGTTGGCTCATAGATACACCAACAACTAATACTTGAATTGACAATGAGTGAATTATTGAGAAATCCAAGTATGGTGAAGAAATTATGAGAAGAAATTAATTCTATTATAAAGGATGATGAAAAACTAACATATTCTCATATTTTAAGAATGGAATACTTACATTGTGTTGTGCAAGAAATGTTAAGATTATACCCACTGGTTCCCTTGATTGTGCCAGGAAAATCTACAAAAGCATGTAATTTGAAAGGACCTGATCATGACTACTACTTACCAAAAAAAACATGACTTATTACGAATGCTTGGGCTATAGGAAAATATTCAAGTGTATCGAAAGAACCTTCGGAATTTAGACCTAAGAGATTTATGGATAAAAATCTCAACTTAATAAAAGATTTAGAATTAAGCATGATTATGTTTGGTGCAGGAAGGAGAGGTTGTCATGGGTCTTCCATGTGAACTATAGTCATTCATGTTGCACTAGGACATATTTTTCACTACTTTGATTGCAGAAGTGAAGGTGATATAGATATGACTAAATCTTATGGAACAATAATTCCTAGAAAAAAACATCTATTTGGCATTCCAAGTTGGAGGTTAGCACCATCATCCATCAAAATATAGTTAGTATAAAGAATATAGTAGATATTTATTCGAATAATATAAAATCATATAATTTTAAAATAATTACCCATGTTCTTAAGATTTGAATTAGAACTAATGTTGTAATGTATTACAACATGTTATGTATAAAGGATCTAGTAGTCAAAAGGATCCAAGGGTGTTTTACTTTCCATATCTTTGATTTCTCCTTCAATTGTTAATAAAAGATTTTAGTTCTCCTTTAAAAATTGGTTGATTCTTATGAATTTTTATTCTGTAGTTGTTCTTTCTCTTGATGTTATCATTCAGTAATATTCTTGTAATGTCCCAATAGAAATATACCTGTGTAAGGCTTTAGGTACTTTAGAAACCAAGTTAACTTTAATCAAGATCACACTATGAATTAAACTATGTTAAACAAAAGAGTACATCATTTTCCCTATTTTATTAATATTTTATACTTTTAATGTGTAATAAATCATATCCTTTATATTATGTTTACAAAACATAAAAATATCTTATTATTTTTTAAGAGTTATGATTCAACACATATTAAAATTTTCTTTATAACTTTTTTGTAAGTTAAATTTATTTATTTATTAGTTTGTAAAGAACTTTTATCTTTATTCTATTTATTAAGATCAAAAGTGATATGATATCAGTATATGTTGAAGAACATTAATAAAATTGCATGCTTGTCAACATAAAAAATCATAGCAAAAGGTAGAAAGATAATAAGTTTCCTACAATAACTTTAATTTTGGTAAATGTAAATAGGTTAGCTTGATTAAAATAGATTCATTCATAAAATACATATCTGCTTGTATTATTCATTGCATACTTTTTATTATGTGCATTAATTAATACAATATAAATTTATTCAATAATTTAATACTTGTGTTATTTTGTAAAATAAATATTATGATAATATTCACTAGGTCACTTTCTCACATTTATTAATGTTTATAGCTTGTAAATTAACTTTAATTTTGTATTATAATTCACGTATGATCATTTGTGTCTTATGATATTGTTCTTTGTTAAAATTCAATGTTTGTAGATGTATTTCCTCTACCTTTTCCTTATTATTTTTTATGAGTTATGATATAAAAAAATAATTTTTTATAGGATGTTTATAAATTATATATTTATTAATCATTTTATGTGATAACTCATACAACTTATTATTATTTATTAGTCTTGTCAAACTATACAACTTACTATGCAATAACGTATGTAGATCTTATTATGTGGCTTATTTATGAAAGGATAACTTTTCTTTTTGGAAAACTAATAATTATTGTATTATTAAAAAAAAAAGAATGCAAAGAAAATGGTCCCCATCAAAGAAATAACCCCCACACCCAAAAATAAATACATCTAAAGAGGTCCCAAACACTAGGACTATAATCAATCATATCATTCGTGATAATCTTTTCAACCTCTTAACAATAATCTAAGGGAAGCTAGAGGATACGGTAATTTGGATGTGCTCCTCAAATGGTGATTTTTCAATTTGAAATTTCATCAAGTTATAGTATGCTATCACATTTTCATTCATGGTAGGTAATCTAGAACCAAAATCTAGTTTGCAAAATTCTTATTTCTTCTATATTCATGCTCATGGTGAAATTATAATGATTGATTCGATTTTTGAAAGGGGATTTCTTGTACCAAAAAGTATTCTTATTCTATGAGGATAAGGCTAAAAGTATTTTTCATTAACATTTTTGGTAGCAAGTAGATGACATAGGTTTGGAACTCTTTACTCATCTAGATTTTATAGTTCCTTTTCAAAAATTACTATTCTAAAGGTTAGATGTAGTGGATGCTTTTCATTGGAGAACACTCACTTTATCTCTTGTGGTCCCTTGTTCTAAAGTAATTTTTATACCTGGTACCCCTTAATCACCTCAATCTAGTTTCAAAGTTATCATTTTGGAATGTGACAAATTGGGGGCTATAAATTGGCATATTTAGTGTGATCCTTTTCATGTATCCATAATTATATAGATATTAGAGTCAATGTGGTGTTGAGATATACTCCCATGGGCTGGCTTAAAATTAACATAGCTAGGGTAACCAAGGGTAAAATGATACCTAATATTGCAGGGCAGTGACTTGTTATCACAATATAAGGTTCTTCTTAATGGGGCCCTTCCCATTAGAGAAATAGACATACTACTTTCTTAAGCTAACATTGACTACATATCTCTTATTACAGCCTTAATAAGGTTATCCAAAAATTATGGCATGGTAGGGATTCTTTAAACAATATTAACTTATTGAAAGGAGTCTAGAAGTCTAGTCCATCTATATCCATGAAATTGTCTTGGATTCAATGAATATTCTTATCCCCTAGATGAATTTATTGTCTCCTATATCTACTAAAAATGAAGTTATATTGTGGATTTCTTTCAAAAATTTTGAATTTTTTTAAGGATTTATTATATTGATGGGGACTAGTGATCCAATTCTCCTTGAGGTTCAAAATTTATATTGTATAATGATTCTCATTCCTACTAAGGTGAAATCTTGAAGGTACATCACACCTATTCACTATATATGTCTATTCCTAAGGAGTTTGGGTATGGAATATCCTTTTAATGTAGTTTGATCTATTTTTTTAACCCTTATTTTTGGCATACTACTAATAACCTTACTTCTTATAATTACTAGTGCTCATATCAAACTTGGTGCCCCATACTTTGTAAAATAAATTGAATTTTTCTCTAAGATAGTGATAGGACTATGAAAGATGTCATCATGACTACTAATATACTCTTTTTAGTGAGATACTATAAATTGCATATTAAAATATTCATAGTAAGTTAATTTATCATAGCAACTATTACTCTTGGTTTTCAAGGTCTAAAATAACTATACTTTGGTTCTAAGTTCTTGAATTTTACATAAAACTTTATTATTTAAAGAAGATGCATATAGATATTTATAATTCAATTACTAAATCAAGATGACAAAATTAGATAACACTGTTGAAATGGGAAAGTGAATCCCTATTACACATACACAAAGCCTAAAGTTAAATAGGATGCTCAAACATATATGAGATTATGGTTGTCAATGAATGATTTGTGCTTCTAGATCTTAGAATTTGTATTCTTTTCCTTAGACAAGTTCTTATTAAACTAGATGCTTAGCTTGGATTATATGAAGAACTCAACAAAGTCAAGCCATAAGATATATGTATGTGAGATTACAATTAGGTCCATTTGATAGAGGAAAAATAGTAAAAGGGAAAAAATGCATAAGGTCTTTACTTAATATCTAAAGAAATGAACTATTTGATTGCAATAAAACATTTTTTAAGAATTTTTCTTTGATCTCAATGTTGATAAAATAGATATAATACCTTACTAAAAATAGATTAATTTTAAATATGATAACATAAATTTTCCTCTTCTCTCTAGAAAATATGAATGACTCTCTTCCCTCTTCCATAATCATTATTTAAAAAATACCATATTTAGAGTTTGATAAATTGAGGCACACCATTTGAAACCTTCCATTAATAGAATTGCTAGATATCACATTCATCTAAGAGATTATATTCCACTCTAAGATAGATATGTAGTTTACCATGTTATGAAGAATATTGTGAAATAAAGCTACATGAATGTGGAGATTCTCCAAATTTACTAAGTCTAGAGAATTATTATTAGTATTAATGAATATTAGTTATTATTATGTGTTAAGCTTGAGTAGACTTGAACCCAATTTCTCCCATATGAGAGGCTCACAATTTTCTATTTTATTGTAGGATATTGCCTAGAAATTAAAAAAATATTAATTAAAATAATAATATCAATGAATTTAATAAATGAGAAAAGGTATAATGGTTAAATATAGAAAGGAACTAGAGAAACTTGACTGTCCATGTAAAAAAATATTTTGCCAAGCATGAAAAGTGAAAATTCTAAACCAAAAGTTTTTTTGTGCTAAAATATGCAACCTAAACTTGTAATATTTATATTTATGGGGATGATTCCAAATAATTTCATAGCAGCTTGTTTTCTTTTTTATGTGACCTCTTCTTTCTTGAGTAAATATGCTTAAGGCCCTTTATGAGAGGCTCCTTAAGACTAACCAAATGCATGACATGTTGATGCCCCTCTAGAAAAGTGTGATAAATTCTATAGAAGCACATTTTTACAAAAATAACTTTGTGTCCATGAATTTTACAAAATAATCCTTATAAAAGTAATAATCATGATCAAGGTTATTATATATATAAATATTTTACCCAAAGAATCTAAAAAAAACTCTCTACCTTTCTGTATTTGTATGGTAATTCATCTAAATATGAGTGTTTCCTCAATAGGTCTTGTCTTCTTTCTATTTATAATGTTTCTCTCCCTTATCTTGGGATGAAGGAGAAAAATCAATGGGAGGTTGTCATATTTTATAGGATCATTACTACCACCTATCATAGGGAATCTAAATCAATTAGGAGTTCTTCCTAATTGCACTATACAATGGCTAATTGAGAAACATGGCTCAATTATTTATATAAATTTATTACTATTGATGTAGTGGTTATGAGGAACTTATATTGAAAACTCAAAACTTAAAATTCCCAAATAAGTCATCTGTCTCTACTACAAAATACTTTTTTTACAATTAGAAGAACTATTGGCATAATTGATCTACAAGTTGTAGATGAAGCAATCAACCTATAGATTGCATTTTCATTAGTTTTGTAGTGCCTACCCTCGTTCACATATTTTCTGGACATATTATTGCTATTATTATCAAACCATGATGAACTAGTTTTATGTTGATGGATTAGTGGTACTGTTTTGAGACTATCAGACATTATGTTATGGATTCAGAGGTTATGTGATGAGATTATTTAGACTTTACATTTCATGCATACATGATGATCATTATATTTTTTTTCAGATATTATTGATGTTTAGTTGATGGTTATTATCTCATGTGTTTTATTATGGATACTTACCCCATACTTGCATGTGTATGGTGTGTGTGTTTTCTTATTGTATGGCATTTCTGATGTGGTTAAGGAAGGGAGTCGTAGTCACCTGCTTAGTCAGGATCTACACAACGCACCACTTCCTGCCATTGTCTATTTAGCTTAGCATTATATATATTGTATGTACATGCATGGTTTTTTTGCAGGTTGCAAGTATCGGGTATCGACTTCCCTGAATTGCCAGGATGAGCCTACCATATTATACTATCTCAATGATAAGAGAAGGGAGATAAATTCTCAAGTCCAAATCCCAAGCCTTTAAGCCAATTTTCCTAGTGAGGTAGGACAAGTATCTAGATATTTTACCCACCGAATGTGTCAGATGACATGATTTGTGATTTTTAACCCTTTAGACTGATTTTGAGTGATTTGCTCTATGATGGGTTTTCATATTTTATTCTTGGAGGTCTATGGTGAATTTTCTATTAATTAAGTCTTAATAAATAGATTTAATTAATAAATTCATTATTTGAGAAAATTAATATAAAATATCATGTTATTTGATATTCTGATTATAATTAATTGAATGGGAATTAATTGAGGAAAAAGAAATTAATAAAAGGAAATTAGAAATTAAAATTAATAATAATTATAAAATAATAATAAAGTAACAAATAAATAATAATAATAAAAGTTATAAAAATTAAAATGAAAGTTATAAAGATTAAAATGGAAGTTATAAATATTTAAATAGAAATTATATAAAAAGTGAATTGGAGTTATAAGCTTGCATGGGAGTTAACACAGTTTTCTATTTCTCAAGTGTCAACAACACGGGGGTTAGTGCATCAATTAAGCACATGGTTTCTACAACCCTATGGCTCAACTTGAAGGTTGAAAAAGACCCATTCGTAGTTGGTGACACCTTCCAGCTATTTCTAGAAGCATTCTAGATGTTCCTTGAAAGCTCTTTATATTCAGGCATTCATAGAGGCTTAGACATAGCGGTTGGAGTGCAAATTGGAGCATTGGAAGACTCAAGAACTCTGAAGAAGGGAGGAGCTTGCTCTACGGGTTTCTGCAGAAGATCAAATTAGCATCAAAATTCAAGTAGATTCTTGTGATTTTACTTATGCTATTTCCACATCATGCATTCCCTGTCTTTTCGTGTCTTCCATATGTCTTCTGAAGAATTTCATAATTTATTATGCATTCTCAATATGGGTAGATTAATTTATTTGAGAATTTTTATATGCATGGATCTAAAAAGAACACAAGGCTAGGGTTGAGATTCATAGTCAAACCCATTAGATTAATTATTGGAAATTTTTGGACATCAAAGGTTTATGGAGGAATTCTGAAAAAATTGAAGTTGTAGTGATATATTGTCAATTTTCTTATACTCACACACACACACACACACACACACACACACACACACAGATATATATATATATATATATATATATATATATATATATATATATATATATATATATATATATATATATATATATATATATATATATATATATATATATATATATGCTCATATATTGTGATATTATTAATTATGCATATATTTGTATATATATACATACATATATATATACCTTTATATATATACACATATATATGTATATATAATATATATTTGTTAAAAAACTGGATAACATACCCGTGGGCGAAAACGTTTTAAACCAAATCGCAAATGAAAATCGCGTTAGCAATTTTTTAAAAATAATAAACATTATAAACATTGAGTCAGGGGGGGGACGAGACCTGCACCGCCCTCTGCAGTCGTAGTGTACCGCCGTCACAAGTACTACAACAGCAGTGGTATGTAGTACCACTGACATCGTAGGCCTTGTGATCATAGGGTCCTGCGTACTAGCAGTCATATTATATAAATGTGTGTTGTTTTTAAAAAATGTTTGAAATATTCGATTTTAATTTTAGCATTAATCAAATTTGATTAATTCAATTTTGTTAAATGATAAAATAATTTATATATTTATATATGTATTTATATGTATATATTTTAATAAAATATATATATAAGTATGTATATAATATGTAAATATGATTATTTGTTTTATAATTGTAAATTGTTAATTGATTTATATCAAAGGCTCATGATTTAAATTAATTGTTTTATTAAGTATATTAAATATTGATTTGGTGGGGAACGTTTGGATTAAAATTATAATTAAAGAATGGATTTGTATTCATTCTAAATGTATAAATGTTCCTTCAAATTCTTTCTCTAAACTTGGAAACGTAAACCGAGACTTTTGCATTTAAATTCAAATTGTAAATTTAGCAAAACTAAAACATGTGTTTACGTTGTGTATTCTTTATGCTATTGTTTTGGGTTTTGGGTTGACTAGTGTTGACCAGTTATAGGACGTCTACTAGAGGCTTGGGAGTTATGCGATTGTGATGTCATGATGATGTTTTAATCTCGATCTTTATAAACCCAACCATGGTTATGTGATGGAATGCTCTATGTATTGGATGTGATTACTGATTGTAATAGTTGAGATTCTTATGTATGAGACACTTGACTTAACCATTATTTTTGGTCATCGATTAGTTATCCTTGGTTATTTTCTAGTCGCCATGATGGGACTATGATGTGGATTTATTCTTGATGATGTCATGATGTGACATGTTTGACTCAACCATTTTTGGAGTCTTCGATCAGTTTGATTTAGATATATTTTGGTTATTGAGAACCATTGGATACTTTGATTATCAGTGATACTTCAGTTGCCAATAGAGAGTTGTTGTGTTCATGATTTTCTATGGATGTTAGCTCATGGAGATTTGATGCTTTTATGCATATTTGATGATTTTATTATGGATTATCTTTTTTATTTTGATATTTATGATTCCATGAGCATTAGGGTAGGATATCTTCATGTAGTGGTGGGAAGTGGCTTGCAATGGAGGCCAAGGCCCTAAGAGGCTCCTAGGGTAACTCATTGTAAGTTGGATTAATAAGTGATAACATTCACACCTAATACTAACTGAATGAACCTAAAAATATAAGAGTTTTGTTCTCACCCATGCCTTGAGTGCTTGTACAGGCTAGGATGGGAGTAGTGAGATGCATGGTTGCGACCTTGCATTTCATAGTATGCCTTGTCAGTATGAGAGGATACTAGTGGCCGCATGAAATTAGTATGGACCCGTGGAGTTTAGCTAACTGCTAGGGTAACTTGTACGTGATAATTGTGATGACACTTTCCTACTTGCATAGTAGGTTCCTACATGTCATTGTGTGCCTCTGGGATTAGATGTCAGATTTTTTTTTTGGAACCTTTGAGTTAGTATGCTTTTAGGATTCCTAGACTTATGGAGATTTGTGTATGTTTTCTGGATGGCCTTTTTGAGACTTGAGATTATCTCCTTAGCATGGTGGGATTGGACCACTTAGGTACCATGTGGTTGGGTGGTAGTGTATTTTCCACTCTTATCATTTTGAGATTCATCGAGACATCGTGGCTATTGCATCCTTCATGATGGTGGATATGTATCATTTTTCATTGACGATTAGCATATCTTAGATGATGTTATCTTATGCTTTTATTTGCATGTTAAGACTACTTTCTACATATGATGTTGTATATGTTAGGAGTGACATTCCTACTATGTTAATACCAATGATCTCTTCGGTGATTTGGAATGTTATGCACGAAAGGATGGCTAGGATCCACGATGGTCTAATGATGCTATTAACGATTGGGAGGAACCATGTACTTAGTTCATATGTTTGATCTTTATGATGGATGTATATGTCTTCTATGATGATGTATCATGTATATCATGTGATTATCACTTTGATGTATCATGGATTAGAATAAGAAGATGTACCTTATTCTATGTATGTATATTCTTTTGAGCTTGTCATACCTTGTGACATGTACATTGGACTTATCATTATTATTTCATGTATGATAGATGTATCTAGATGTAATCCAATGTTAAGGGATCTTTAAGAATGTAATCTATTATGTATGTTATGTTTACTTTCAGATGGACATTACTGTTGCTTCTGTTATTGTGCATAAGTTATTCGTGGTGTTTACTTTCATTTAAAAAAAATGCTACTAAACTTAGTCAAATTCTAGGTTAATTCTTTGGATCCCTTGGCGAGGCATTACATTTGGTATCAGAGCCCGAGTTTCTACATTGCGAGCTCTGGGTATTTTGGAACAAATAGAACTTTGAACTATTAAGTGTATTTTTCCAAAATTGAACTAGGTGAACTGAAGCAAAAAATGAACTGTTACTTGAATATTTTTCATACTTCAACACTTAGTTTCAAAACTGGAAATTTTAACTTAAACCTAAACATAGAACTGAACTTAGTACCTTGTACTATTGTAGGATGGTATTTGGGACTAGGTCTTTTGTTAGAGGCTGTGGTAGAGGCCGTGGTAGAGGTCATGGTTGTGGAAAAGTTATCAGTGTCCATGAGTCTGCCCATGAGGGATCAGCTCATGTAGAGAGCAGGGAAGAGCACTCTAGTAGGCAGCAAGAAGAGAGCTGTAGAGAGGACCAAGCTGAGTCTGAAGAGGTTGGTTTGAGGCAGATGATGCAGACTATTCTAGAACGTCTACCTCCTATTCAAGAACAGCCCAAAGTGCACCAAACAGAACAAGAGCATAGACCCAGATCTAGAAGTCCTCGAAAGGATCATCAGAGGTCCATTGTGTCCACTCAGATGAAGGATCTTTCAAGATCCAAGGTTAGGCCTTTCAATGGGAAAGGTTTTGGTTATGTGGCCAAGTAATGGCTTATTTCCCTCGACAGGATTTTTTCCATGCAGGAGTTTGACAACAATGTTAAGGCAAGATTTGCGATCACTAATATAGAGAATTTTGGGGCCACTTGGTGGATGATAGAGGAGAAGAAGTTGGGTATCGATATGAGCAGTGTTACATGGGAGTTATTCCTAGAGAGTTTTTGTGAACGATTCCTACCAGAGGAATGGAAACAGAAAAGGGCTGATGAATTTCATAATCTTAGATAGTATACCTTGTCAGTGATCAAGTATGAGTGTAAGTTTTATGAGCTCATGTCTTTTTCAGGGTTCAGTGCAAATTCAGCTCAGTTAACACAACATTTTAGTAGGGGTTTGAACAACCGTATAATTGGGGGTGTCAAGGTATTTGAGCCAAAAACCCTCAAGGATGTGGTACATCAAGCTATCCTTGTTGAGAAAAGTGTCAACCTTGGTCAAGGTGCTTTTGTAGGAGCACCAACAGCATCAGGATCTAAAAGCAACTACAATTTAGGTGGTAACAAGAAGTTTTCTTTCTCTAAGGGGAAACAATATCAACAGCAGTCTCAGTAGACACAGCAACAGAAGGGCTCAAATTCTCAATCTCAAGGCGGTGGCAAAGGTTTTGACACCAAGAACAACCGTAATGCTCAATGCAATAAACAAAATCAGTCCAATCAGCCAGCTCAGAGTAGCCAGTCTTTTGTGTGTAGGAACAGTCGTCAGCAATCAAATGTACCACCTATGGGAAGAGGTTTCGGCAGAAATACATAATGTTTTTCATGTGGTCAGATTGGACATTATGCAGCTTACTGTCCTCAGCAAGCACCTTAGTTTTTAGGACCTAGACCTACCATTTCAGAGCCTACAGGTGGTGATGTAGGTAGAGCTCATAGAGTCTTTGCAGCAGTTGATCAGCGTCAAGCAGATCATCAGGGAGCAGTGGTTGAGACTACAGGTGCTATTAGAGGTATATCTCTTGTAGTATTGTTTGATTTAGGAGCTACAGATTCATTTATTTCACCATCTATAGTTTCTAAGTGTAAGTTAGATGTGGTGAAGCAAGATCGTGGTTGGCAAGTGGAACTAGCCTCAGGCATTAAGATCTCCACAGATTCTGTAGGTCATAAGTGTGGGCTTAACTTAGGAAGCTTTGATACGGTAGTGGATCTTTGAGTCACACCCCTTGGTTCCTATGATGTGGTTCTAGGCATGGACTGGCTTGGATCTCATAGAGCTAGTATAGATTGCAAGAAGAAGATTATTTTGTGCCAAGATGACCAAGGGAATGATGTGCAGATAGTTGGGATACCGAGGCCTATATCTCTGCGGATGATTTCTGCTACGCAATTGAAGCAAAGTTTTCGTAAGGGATGTCAGATAATTGTTGTTATGGTAAATGATCTTGATGAGGAAGATTCCATGAGGGAGACTTTAGATCACCTGATTTTGCAGGAGTACGCAGATGTTTTTCCAAATGAGATTCCAGGCATGCCTCCAAAGAGGGACATTGACTTTAGTATTGATCTAATTCTTGGAGCGAAGCCTATCTCTAAAGCTCCTTATCACATGACGACATAGGAATTGGGTGAGCTACATCTTCAGCTAGAGGAACTTCTAGCCAAAGGGAGCACTTGACCTAGTGTATCACCATAGGGAGCTCCAATGCTCTTTGTGAAGAAGAAAGACGGTTTTTTGCGCCTTTGTATTGACTACAGACAGTTGAATAAGGTGACTATTAAGAATACGTATCCTTTGCCTAGGATTGATGACTTATTTGATCAGATCAAGGGAGCTACAATATTCTCCAAGATTGATCTTAAGTCAGGATACCACCAGCTTCGCATTAAGGAAGCAGATATTCACAAGACCGCTTTTCGAACTCGCTATGGGCATTATGAGTTCATAGTGGTACCTTTTGGGTTGACTAATGCTCCATCAATTTTCATGAGTTTGATGAATGGTGTGTTCTTGATGACATATTGATATATTCTAAGACTCAGAAGGAGCATGAGGAACACCTGCGGTTGGTTTTGTAGTGTTTGAGGGACAATCAACTTTATGCCAATGCAGCTAAGTGTGAATTCTTCAAATCAAAGATTCAGTATTTAGGGCATGTTATTTTAGGTGATGGTATTTTAGTGGATCTTGCAAAGATTCAGGTGATAATAGATTGGCCTACCCCAACTAATGTGTTAGAGATTCGTAGTTTCATGGGTTTAGCCAGTTATTATCACAGATTTGTCCAAAACTTCTCTAGGATAACACATCCTATCACTTCTCTTCAAAGGAAAGGAAAGAAGTTTGTATGGACAGAAAAATGTGAGGAAGCTTTTTAGAAGCTCAAGGAGCTTTTGACTAGTGTATCGATTCTAGTTGTACCTGATCTAGAAGGTGATTTCATGGTATGTACAGATGCTTCTCTTGAAGGGATTGGGGCAGTGTTGATGCAGAAAGGATGGGTGGTTGTGTATGAATCACGTAAGCTCAAGGATCATGAGTTAAATTATCCTACGCATGATCTTGAGTTAGCAGCAGTAGTTCATGCTTTGACTAGGTGGAGACATTTCTTGTTGGGGCACAAATTTGAGCTACATAGCGATCATCATAGTCTTCAGTACATTTTTACTCAACCCAATTTAAATGCTCACCAGAGGCGATGGATGGAGTTTCTATGCAAGTATGATTTTGAGGGTAAGTACATTCAAGGTAAAGAGAATGTGGTGGCAGATGCTTTGAGTCGCAAGAGACATGTGGTATCATCGATGACCCTTAGTGTGGATTTGAGGAGTTGGATTCTTCAGGCACTTCCTATGGATTCCTGGTATTAGGAAGTGTGCAGAGAGATAGATTCAAGAAGATCTTTGGAAGGAAATTTTGCAAGTTATGTTTGAGAATTAGATGGTCTTTTAAGACATCTGGGGAGGATATATGTGAGTTTTAGATGAGCTTCACACCTTGATACTTGAAAAATCCCATCATACACCTTATTCAGCACATCCAGGTGTTAAGAAGATGCATGCTTATTTGAGACATTTGTTCTTTTGGTCTAGGATGAAGCGAGATATTGCTGATTTTGTGGCTAGGTGCCTTGAGTGTCAGAGAGTTAAGTTCAGAACATCAGCACCCAGTTGGACTTTTGCAGCCAAATCTCATTCCTTCTTGGAAGTGGGATATCATCTCCATGGATTTCATTGTAGGATTACCTATGACTGTTCAGCATCATGATGCTATCATGGTCACCATTGATTGATTGACTAAGGTGGCACATTTTTCACTGATTAGGTCTTCCTACACAGTAGCTTTTGTAGCTAATGTCTTTATGCGTGATATTGTGAGGTTACATGGTATTCCTAGAAAGATCATTTCTGACAGGGACCCTGTATTCACATCTGCATTCTAGACATCGCTGGAGCATGAGCTTGGAGCGCAGTTAAACTTTAGTTTGACATATCATCTAGAGACTAATGGTCAGACAAAGAGTGTGAATCAAGTTTTGGAGGATATGTTACAGATGTATGTGATGGATAGGCAGACACATTGAGAGGATTATCTCTACCTGGTGGAGTTTTCTTACAACAACGGGTATCATAGTTCTATTGGCATGGCACCATTTTAGGCATTCTATGGACATCCTTGTCGTACACCATTGAGTTGGGACAGTCTTGAGGATCGCATCCTATTGGGTCCTGAGATGCTTCGTGATATGGAGCAATAGGTGGTGCGTATCCGTGAGCATTTGACTACGGCACAGGATAGGCAGAAGAAGTTTGTCGATGCTCATAGGACTAATAAGTAGTTTGTTGTGGGAGATAAGGTTTTCTTGAGAGTGTGACTGTGGAAGAGTCGAACCCGGTACAGAAAGGGTTCTAAGCTAGCACCTCGCTTTGTGGGACCATTCGAGATTCTAGAGAGGATTGGCCTAATTTTTTACCGCCTTGCTCTACTGCCTAGCCTAGCTCGCATTCATGATGTTTTCCATGTTTCAGTGCTTCGGCAGTATATACCTAATATTGTACATGTTCTTGATTGGAATGCATTGCATGTAGAGGATGGGAAGCTGGCTTTGGAGCTAGTTCATATTCTGGAGCAGTGGGAGTTGACCCTCAAGGGTTGAACCATCGAGTCAGTAAGGGTCCAATGGGACCCTACTGATCATTCTTCAGCTACTTGGGAGGATGCAACCATATTAAGGGAGTTATATCCCTACTTATTTGTAGGATTCCAGGAGTAAGCCTAACCCAAGGGGGGGTGGATGTAGTGCCTACCCTCGTTCACATCTTTTCTAGACATATTATTGCTATTACTATCAGACTATGATGGACTAGTTTTATGTTGATGGATTAGTGGTATTGTTTTGAGACTATCAAACATTATGTTATGGATTCAGAGGTTATGTGATGAGATTATTTAGACTTTACATTTCATGCATACATGATGATCATTATATTATTTTTTAGATATTATTGATGTTTAGTTGATGGTTATTATCTCATGTGTTTTATTATGGATACTTATCCCATACTTGCATGTGTATGGTGTGCGTGTTTTCTTATTGTATGGAATTTTTGATGTGGTTAAGGAAGGGATTCGTAGTCACCTTCTTAGTCAGGATCTACACGATGCACCACTTCCTGCCATTGTCTATTTAGCTTAGCATTATATATATTGTATGTACATGCATGGTTTTACTACAGGTTGCAAGTACCGGGTATCGACTTCCCTGAATTGCTAGGATGAGCGTACCCTATTATACTATCTCAATGATAAGAGAAGGGAGATAAATTCTCAAGTCCAAATCCCAAACCTTTAAGCCAATTTTCCTAGTGAGGTAGGACAAGTATCTGGATATTTTACCCATTGAATGTATCAAATAACATGATTCGTGATTTTTAACCCTTTAGACTAATTTTGAGTGATTTTCTCTATGATGGGTTTTCATATTTTATTCTTGGAGGTCTATGGTGAATTTTTTATTAATTAAGTCTTAATAAATAGATTTAATTAATAAATTAATTATTTGAGAAAATTAATATAAAATATCATGTTATTTGATATTCTGATTATAATTAATTGAATGGGAATTAATTGAGGAAAAAGAAATTAATAAAAGGAAATTAGAAATTAAAATTAATAATAATTATAAAATAATAATAAAGTAACAAATAAATAATAATAATCAAAGTTTATAAAAATTAAAATGAAAGTTATAAAGATTAAAATGGAAGTTATAAATATTTAAATAGAAATTATATAAAAAGTGAATTGGAGTTATAAGCTTGCATGGGAGTTAATGCACTTTTCTATTTCTCAAGTGTCAACAACACAGGGGTTAGTGCATTAATTAAGCACATGGTGTCTACAACCCTATGACTCATCTTGAAGGTTGGAAAAGACCCATGCTTAGTTGGTGACACCTTACAGCTATTTCTAGAAGCATTCTAGATGTTTCATGAAAGCTCTTTATATTCAAGCATTCATAGAGGCTTAGACATAGCGGTTGGAGTGCAAATTGGAGCATTGGAGGACTCAAGAACTCTAAAGAAGGGAGGAGCTTTCTCTGCGGGTTTTTGAGGAAGAGAGTATTAGCATCAAAATCCGAGTAGATTCTTGTGATTTTACTTATGCTATCTGCATCATACATTCCCTGTCTTCTTCGTGTCTTCCATATATCTTCTGAAGAATTTCATAATTTATTGTGCATTCTCAATATGGGTAGATTAATTTATTTGAGAATTTTTATATGCATGGATCTAAAAAGAACATGGGGCTAGGGTTGAGATTCATAGTCAAACCCATTAGATTAATTTTGGAAATTTTGGAGATCAAAGGTTTATGGAGGAATTCTGAAAAAATTGAAGTTGTATTGATTTATTGTCAATTTGCTTATACTTATATATATATATATGCTCATATATTGTGATATTATTAATTCTGCATATATTTGTACATACATACATACATACATACATACATACATACATACATACATATATATATATATATATATATACCTTTATATATATACATATATATGTATATATAATATATATTTGTTAAAAAACTATATAGCATGCCCATGGGCGAAAATGTTTTAAGAAACCTTTTAAACCAAATTGCAAATGGAAATCGCGTTAGCGATTTTTAAAAAAATAATAAACATTATAAACATTGAGTCGGGGGGGGATGAGACCCGCACCCCCCACTGCAGTCGCAGTGTACCGCCATATGCAGTACCATTGATGTTGCAAATATATTTTTTAAGAAGATTCTACCTAAGACAACATATTGAAATATCATGTAGTCAACAAAATGGTTGAATGGATGGAATTGTGATCATTAGATCTAGGCTGGGGATTTGAATCATGATTAGTTAGTCTACTTAAGAGAAAAAATAATGAATTTTTGATATAAAACTAGAATTGTTACTTAAAAATAAATGAAGAAGAGTAGAAGCTACAAAGATAGATATCAAAGAATAGAAGTAGTAATATGGCTATGACTGGAGTTTAAAAAAGAGGATATATAATGGTATTTAATTGTGTTGAAGATATTTGTGGCATCTATGCTCAATGAGGAGAATCAAAGTTTGGTGTTGGTGAATATATATGCTCTGAACACTAGAGGAAGTCAAATCCAGCTTTGGGAGGGAGATTCTAATTTTTTGAATACCTCAAAGGGTACCTGTTTCATGTGTGTGGGGGATTTTAACTCCCTCTTATACCCCTTAAGTAACATGGGTGGCCTGGAGATGTCTTTAAGAGCATGCAAGACTTGCAAGGATTCTTGAGTGGAAATGACCTCATGGGTATTAAACTTCAAGGTTTTCAATTTATCCAGTCTAATAAAAAAATGGGAAAGAATCTTATTCATTTAAGACTTGACATAATTCTTAAATTGGCAACATGGGACATCCTACCTTAACCCTCCTGTCAGGGATACCAAAGGTTACTCTCCGACAACTCAATGCTCCCTTTTACTTGGCACTCAAATAATCATCATAGGAAGAAACCTTTCTGATATGAAATAATGTGGCATTCACATCCAAGTTCAAATCATTGGTGAAACACTAGAATATAAGGATCTTCTATATATGGCATAGCAAGAAAGTTGGGAATGATTAGAAGGGAAGTTGGTAAGTGGAGAAAAAATTGTTTTGGGGTATATATTTAAACTAAAAAAGGAAATGTAGCACAAGTTGGGAGAGTTACAATGGAGGATGGAGGAGGGTTGCCTTTAAGTGGCTACCCATGAAGAAGAATAGGAGTGGATAAAAAAATGGAGCATTGTGGTTGGAAGCGAAGATGTTTTCTGGAAGCAAAGATCTATAATCCAATCTATTCTGGAAGAAGATAGGAACATGAAATTTTTCCATAGGTCAGCTTCCAAACATAAGAAGAGAAACATGATCTCTAAGTTGCTCAATAATGACAATGTTGAACTTCAGGAGGAGGAGGACTTGGGGAAATGGGTGACTAGCTACTTCCAAGAGATTTACAACCCCCCAAGTGTTCTAGTTTTCCTATAGACCGAGTCTAATTTTTTGGGAGTTATGTACTTGGTCATTGACAATGACATGAACTAGGATTTGATTAGGAAGGTGATTGAGGAGAAATTTGAGAGCATTTTATTTTGCATGGGTTCCTTCAAAGCCCCTAGACGAGATGGTTTTCCCCTGATGTTCTCCTAGGAATCATAGAAAATTTTCAAATATGATCTTGTTGATATAGTGCGAGAATTCATCAGGATAAGTAAAATTCTTAGAGAATTGAATACAACTTTTCTTTTTTTGATCCCTAAAGTTAAGTACCCCACTACAATAGAAGAATTAATATTGATAAGTCTATGTAATACAATCTACAACATTTTCTCAAAAGTGATGGTGAATAGGATGAAACCCATACTAGAAATAATTGTTAGTCTAACTCAAAATAGATTTGTTCCTAGGTGATAGATCTTGGATGTTATCATAACTTCTTATGAGGTCCTCCATTCCATGGAAAAGAGAAGTAATCATTCTATGTTCTTGAAACTAGATATCTCTAATGCTTATGACAAAGTTAGAAGAGAGTTTCTTATTAAGATCTTGATGAGACTCAGGTTTGGGGAACACTTCATCACCTTGATTGATGTGATGACTAATATTATACAATCATTGGTGATAGTAAATGGCTCACCAAGCGATTTCTTCATGGTGAAGAGGGGGCTTAGATAGGGGGACTCACTACCACACTATTTGTTCATAATGGTAGCTACCATTCTCAGAAAATAACTTTTGTAATTAGTGGTGTGTCACAAAATGATATGGATCAAGCCTCCTACAACTCTACTACCTGAGGTCCAGTAGAAATTTGTTGACGACACCTTTCTCTATGGAATATCCTCCCTAAGAGAGGAAGAGGTTTTGAAAAGGAATCTAAAGGGATATGCTGAAGTGTTAGGACAACATATCATTTATAATAAAAGTAAATTATATTTTTGCAATATGAAAATGACATAGCAAAGAAATGTCAAGGAATTAAAATGTCAATTTGCTTCCTTCCCTAATGTTTATTTGGGCCTCCCTCTTATTTTCAAAGATATGATCCCCCAATTCTAGAATACGATGGTTGAGAGGTGTTGGAAATATTCAAGATATGACAAGCTACTGAGAGGGGAGAAGTGAATCAGTAACTTTTAAAATTTCAAACAATAAAACTGCATACTGATATATTCACCATTCATCCAAGTAACCTACTGTAAGCATGAAACAAAATCATTTGCAACACTTGAACACACAGATTTGGTGACCCAGAAACCTTCCAAATAGAAAGTAAAACTGGGGTGGGGATGAAACCCACAAAGCTTCGTTACTGCAGTATGAAGTTGGCCGGTTAAGGCTTACAATGACCACTTCTGGTGATCTGCCCTGTTAGGAGCACAAAGGATTGCTAGATCCACCTTGTTAGAGGATTTACAAACATACAATAAAGTATGCACTCTATTAGGAGATTTACAAAAGACTGTTAAGTCTACCTTGTTAAAGGATTTACAAAAACTGATTCACCTGTTAGAATGAAACAGTGGATCTGATTACAACTAATTGCTGATAAGATCCGCTATGCTCTGATTGACCTTGATGTGATAGATAAAAATTTTCTGCTCCAAAACTTGACCTTGCTGAATACCTTCACAACTCAGCACACATACTTTCGCACGCATGTATTTCTTTCACACTTTCACATTTTCATTCATTACCATTACATTTGAATGATACAATACATTGCATATATATACCGTCCAAATAAACAATACATGCAAGGTTGGCCAAAACAACAAGTGCAAATCTCTATACAAAGTCGGCCCAAGGTAAAAACTTGGGTTCACTGAACTGACTCGGTGTCCTTCTGATACTCGGCATCCACTGCGTTACTCGGCATCGTCATGCACTCATTAGAAGTGAAGGCACGGTCTATACTAAACACTTTGAGTAGTTCTGAACTCGGTAACCATTGGAGACTTGGTAGAAGAGATGTCACTCGGTGAACACTTCTATCTGAACTGTAGCTCAGTAATCAAAGGAAACACTCGATAGAACCTTGTGACTCAATGATAGTTAGTTTCCTTGATAACTGTCTGAGCTCAGTAAAATTAATTTCCTTGATAACCTCAGGAGATCAGTTATCACGAAGTTCTCAGTCAATACTAAGTACATCTTCACTCAGTCAAAACTGATTCCTTTCTTTACCTCGAACACTCGGTAAACACTGGCTGCTTTGTTCACCTCAATCACTCGGTAAACACTGAGAACTAGGTAAAGCTTGGCTTACAAAGGAATGTCCGGTGAGAGCTCAGTAAGCATTCAGAATCCAATAAGTGTTGTAACTAATGACAAAAATGTATCATAATGCCAACAATCTCCCCCTTTGGCATTAGTGACAAAAACACTTATGAGACAAAATTTATCTGACATGCTGATGACTGATTCTGAATATACATAGCTTCGTTATATACAACTCCCCCATAGAATGTACATACAGTATTTACATGAGCTGTATATCTCTTCCTTTGTACAATTTTTCCAAAAACACTTATTCACCCATAGTATACATATCCAACAATAATCTCCCCCTTTTTGACAATAATGCCAAAGAATAAAAGAATATATATACTTATATAGAAACACCAAAATGAGAGATGAACTCTGAATGTACCTGAAGAATAAGCTGGAGAGTCTTATCCCAATTCTCTTGCAAAATTTTGCAGGTGGAAAGAGCTACTTGAACTTCAGCCAAAAGTTTAATCACATGGTCTGCAATGGAGAAGTTATTATCATGGATTAATGTCTTTGAATGTGCAATGTGCTTCTGCATTGAATCCATGATGGGAAGGATCATGTTTTGGATATCTATCAATGTAGATCGGATCCTTGCCTCTTCTCTCAACAGCTCTTCCTGCTTCTCTGACAAAAATTTGATCCTGAGGTGATGAAATGAGCTTGAACTGGGGTCAAGCTTCAAGTTCTGTGCGCTCACCCTCAAATCCTCATCAATTTTATTTAGTTTCTCTCTTATTCCCTTAGTGTACTCGGTAACATCACAAATCTTAGCAAAAAGAGATGTTACATTATTAAAAGAATTTTCCATATCTGCCAAAACTAAGGTTATTGCAACCTGATTTATTGCAATGTTTTGGGCAATGTGCCCCAACACCTTATTATCAAATTTTTTTGTTGCACGCTCAATCATCTTTTCTTGTCCGGAGGCATCTTCATTGAATTTATTAACTGCCTCTTCCAATTGAATCAAAATGTGTTGAGAAGTATCAACATAAACACCTATAGCCTCAGTAATTATGTTCCAGGCATCCTCAATTATCCTGTATTCCTTATCCCTTTCCGATCTTAACTGCATCTGAGTAGCCTTTTTCTCAATAAGTTGACTAGCATACCTCATTTCTTCAACGGTAGCATTATCAAAGTCAATCTTTGGAATTACTATCTCTGTGTCCAAGTCAATGTCTTTAGGAATTTCCTTTCCAGTGATCATAAGTCTTAATGGTTGCTTTTGTTTGACTTCTGAGATGACTGGTTTGACCTTTGGAATAGACACAACAATAGAGATAGAAGGACTAGCAGTAAAAACTGGGATGCCTGAGGGTTGAGTGTCAATAGGAGTATGTACAGGGTCAAAAATTTGAGTACTGGCCAAAAATGGTGATACACTCGGTAATATAGTATCTAAGCTCACTGTGCCTGAAGTAGATGGTGACAAAATTGTAGAACAAATTGGAGTAGTCAAAATTGGAGAACTCACAGCAATACCAACTGATGATGATGGAGTCGAGGAGGCCAACTCGATAGATGAAGAGAGGTGCAGCTCGGTAGACGAAGAGGGATGCAGCTTGGTAGATGAAGTGGTAGTCACTTCCACTGATGATACCTGGAGCTGAGATATGGCAGTTGTAGATGGTAAATCTGGTGTAGATGAACCTGTTGAAGCTGACACCAACCTTGATGATGTCACAGGTTTAGCTGGGGAGTGAGGAAGGGATGCAATAACTGCTGCTGCAATTTTTACTGGATCATCCTCCTTATCTTCCTCTTCAGCTTCTTCCTCTTTGTCTTCTTCCTCTTTCTCTTCCATCATTACATGCAACTCTCCTGGTGTAACTGTGATGGATGGAGCGCTATCTGATTAATCACTACTAATGCTGATGTCATCATCCTTTATTTCTACTGGGTCTACACTGGGCTTATGTAGATGATAGATGTTTTTCCACATGTTTGTAGCATCATTTACAACATGCTCTATATCTTTGATCAAAATCAAACAAGTGTGGAATCTGATCATCATTTTACCTTCATAGGTTTTCAATTCAAATTTTGCCTCTGCTCCAGTGAGACTAGGCCAAAGATTCTTCAGGGATTTCTCATATATATCTTTTACCGTCTTGGTGGCTAACTCCCATCTTGACTATACTCTCTCCAGTAGTTCTTTAGAGATATGAGCAGCAATCTAGTCTGGGGAGTATTTCCATTTTCCCATTTTGTTAAGTACCAGTTCCTCAATCTGCATTTTCTCTGCATCAGTCCTTGTCTCAAATTTCAATGCCTTAAAATTTGTGATGCCAACTCCTTCTTCCAATGATTTGAGCCTTTTCTCGAATGTAGGTGCAGGCTTGACCAATACAGGTTCCTGAATACCTTTTCTTGTCCTCCGAGTAAATAGTGTAGTAGGCTGCTTCTTGGGCTTGGTAATGATTACCTTGCCTTTCTTCTTTGCCAGTTGCTCTTCTTTTGATTCTTCTTCTCCTTCTTCTTCTTCTTCACTTTCTTTATCTTCACCTTTTCCCTCAGTGAGCATAAGAGGACCCATTGCAGTTTTCAGTTTGGCCACTTTCCTCTTACCTTTGTTGATGGCCTACGGAATTTTGATTTCCAGTTCAATTCTGGCCTTTGCTTCATCATAAGTACCAAAAATCCATTGCCTTGGGTCTACTGGCTCATTTACCAGTGCTTCAATGATATCCCTTGTTTCATCAATATTTACCTCATATGGAAGAGGTTTCACCCATGCAACTCGGGGTCTAACTGCCTGTATGTACACCTTGTCACAGTCAACCATAAAACATACGTCATCTTTATATTCTTCAACAAGCCTAGGAGGAATTCTGAATCGGTTATTCATCCTCTTCTTAAAGTCTTCAAAATAGTTATCCATGATACTATCAAAATTTTCTCCCATCTCTGCTATAAACTCATTAATCTGATACAAAATTAGCACATCTTTTCTCCATTCTATGGTTCCCTTTGATGGAAAGAATTTTTGTACATAAAATAGTAAACATATTAACAGAGATCCAAATTTACAGGGGTTATTCTTCGATGTCCTTATACTGTCCATGTTCTTGTTTAATTGGTTCAACATTACTTTTGACAGATCAAACTCAAGATTCTTCTTTACAATTTTCAGGGCCAAATCCATAGGTTCACACGGTACACTATTTAACCTGCTAGAACTATATAACTTATATGCAATAATATGTATGCCAAATCTTAGTTTCGGATCTGTTATAGTGTTAACCTTCAAACCTCTACCATCGCACTCGGCTAGGGTTTGCCTCTGTAACTCATCCCGTCCTGGGGTTTTGGTGGTTTTGGCTTTGCTGAGCATCGGGAGACCCGCAATTTTGTGAATCATCTTCTTGGTTATCAAAATGGGTTGTTCCAACCACAACTGACCATTATGCCCTCGACTCAAGATATATCTAATCCATTTGGTTTGGAAGTTTCTAGGCATATGCGCGATGTGAGTCAAACTTTTAGTTTCCAAATGCTTGTGCTCGATTTTGAGAGAACCATTTACACATAACTCCGCTAGGGCATTATCCATGTCCAATGTCCCTATTTCTTGAATAGCACACTTAAAATGAGTGCGAATGTCGTTCACGAGGGGTACCTTGGGTGGAATCTATAATTGAGCTCCATTGGGATCGAGCGATTCAGCGATGGCAAGAACGAGCTTGAACGTAGGTGCCTTCCATTCCGTTCCCTTCACAAGCATTTCGGAACCCTTCTTTGCCTTGTTGCTGCTGGTGCTTGCGGATGCCATTACTGCTTGGTGACTGAAAAGGTTTCGTAAGAATACTTCGCTAGAAAATCTCTTCAAATCGCTTGAACTCACTTGAAAGCCTTTTTTTTTGTGTAAATCTCGAATTCGCGGTGAAAAATGAGGTCGAAATCTGCCCTTTTGATGAAAAATTTGCCATTAATGTTCAGTATGGAGGTAGCTGCGATTGATAGACTGTCATCCACTAGCTCGGCTTAAACTTTGCAACTCGGTGACCAAAAGAAAATAGGTTAAACCGACCTTAACTCGGTAAGAGAAGAACCAACCATGCTCGGTAAGTGCAACTTAGTGAAAGAAGCCTTATTGCACCCGACTGAGCTCGGTAAGGTCATGTACCGACCATGATCCTGATGTATCTGAAATACTGATTTGATCATATTTTCATTCTAGGACTGCTTAGGATATTGCTTTGTAGATACAGTCCTGGTCTTATCCTGATGAGTCTTAATTGGAAATGGTAGAGTCACTCACTTCTTGAGTGACCATTCCATCACTTGAATTATCTGGCTCGGTAGACTTAGGAATCCATTGCTGCTTCATTTGCTTCCGAATATTGTCTTCTTTGATTTTCTTCTCATCCTCGACTTTCTTTATGTTCATGCAATTTTTAGATATATGACCAAGTTCTGTACATGTATAACATCTTACAGTGGTATCCCTTTTTCTTAGGTGATGCCTTGCACAGTTTATGCCAGTATGACCATATTCTCCACAATAATGACATCTACACCAAGTGTTGTAGTCCCAACCAAATATTGCTTTAACAAGTTGTTCAGCTGGATTAAATGATTTGGATTTGCATTGTGATGCCTTATGACCTTGCTTTTGGCATTTGTGATATTTACCTTCAAATTTTAGTTTCTCTTTGCATTCATTGGCTTTGTGTCCATGCTGATTGCAATTGTAGCACTTTCCATTAAATTTGCCTTTTCCATTGCTCCAACATCTGTTAGATGTATGACCTAACTTACCATAGTGGCTGCAAGTAGGTCTTTGATTCTTTTGAGTACCCTGTTTGGAGGATTCACCTTCTTCCTTGTATCCAAGGCCTGCTTTACCATTTTGTTTATGAAATTTTTCTTCATTTTGCAGATTCAATTGATCCATGTCCTTTTGAGATTTTACCATTCTCTCATTGACTTGTTTTTCAGAGATTAGATCACTTTGTAAGCTTGCATTGATTTGCCTTTCAGTAATTAAGTCATTTCTCAAATTCTCATTCTCAGATCTTAGATTCATAATTTCTTCATTTGCATTAGATAATTGAGTTACAAGATTTTCAAGCTAAGAGGATTGATTATTCCTTACCTCTAAGTCTTCAGCTGCCTTGTTCCTTTGCTCCAAGATTTCATATAGCCTGATGGACTGGATTTCTTGTTCCCTTTTGAGCTTTCTTACTTCTTCCTACAGAGATCCATTCTTTTCTAAAAGTTCTTTGATTGCTTTGTCAGCTTCATCTGAACTACTTGATGGTGAGAGATCTTCAATCTTTTCTTCAACATACTGATGGTCATTCATTTTCCTTGCAAGTTCTATTCTTCTTTTCAAGGATTGTGAAAGATGCTCTTTCGCTTCATTGAGTTGAGCCATGGCCATTTTCAGATCTAGCTTTTCATTCTCAATAGATTTGTCAAGTCTGAATATCTCCATTGTCCTTGATCTTTGCTCAAGCTGTGAAACTTTTATCTTGAGAACCTTATTGCTTTGATACCAATTGTTGGAAATATTAAAGATATGACAAGTTACTGAGAGGGGAGGGGTGAATCAGTAACTTTTATATCTTGAATATTTCCAACAATAAAACTGCATACTAATATATTCACCATTCATCCAAGTAACCTACTGTAAGCATGAAACAAAATCATTTGCAACACTTGAACACACAGATTTGGTGACCCAGAAACCTTCCAAATAGAAAGTAAAACTGGGGTGGGGATGAAACCCACAAAGCTTCATTACTGCAGTATGAAGTTGGCCAGTTAAGGCTTACAATGACCACTTCTAGTGATCTGCCCTGTTAGGAGCACAAAGGATTGCTAGATCCACCTTGTTAGAGGATTTACAAACATACAATAAAGTATGCACTCTGTTAGGAGATTTACAAAATACTGTTAAGTCTACCTTGTTAAAAGATTTACAAAAACTGATTCACCTGTTAGAATGAAATAGTGGATCTGATTACAACTGATTGCTGATAAGATCCGCTATGCTCTAATTCACCTTGATGTGATAGATAAAAATTTTCTGCTCCAAAACTTGACCTTGCTGAATACCTTCACAACTCAGCACACATACTTTCGCACGCATGTATTTCTTTCACACTTTCACATTTTCATTCATTACCATTACATTTGAATGATACAATACATTGCATATATATACCATCCAAATAAACAATACATGCAAGGTCGGCCAAAGCAACAAGTGCAAATGTCTATACAAAGTCGGCCCAAGGTAAAAACTCGGGTTCACTAAACTGACTCGGTGTCCTTCTGATACTCGGCATCCACTGCGTTACTCGGCATCGTCATGCACTCGGTAGAAGTGAAGGCACGATCCATACTAAACACTTCGAGTAGTTCTGAACTCGATAACCACTGGAGACACGGTAGAAGAGATGTCACTCGGTGAACACTTCTATCTGAACTGTAGCTCAGTGATCAAAGGAAACACTCGATAGAACCTTGTGACTCAATGATAGTTAGTTTCCTTGATAACCGTCTGAGCTCGGTAAAATTAATTTCCTTGATAACCTCAGGAGCTCGGTTATCACGAAGTTCTTGGTCAATACTAAGTACATCTTCACTCGATCAAAACTGATTCCTTTCTTTACCTCGAACACTCGGTAAACACTGGCTGCTTTGTTCACCTCGATCGCTCGGTAAACACTAAGAACTAGGTAAAGCTTGGCTTACAAAGGAATGTCCGGTGAGAGCTCGGTAAGCATTCAAAATCCAATAAGTGTTGTAACTAATGACAAAAATGTATCATAATGCCAACAGAGAGGATGTAGAGGAAGTTGCCAAGTTGGATGGGGAAGGTCTTAAGAAATGCAGTTAAGCTTCAACTACTCTTAGCTTCCTTACAAGGTATCCTCATTTACATATTATCCTTATTTAAGATATCTAGTAAATTTATAGACATTATTCTGAAAATATAGTGTAAATTCTTGTGGACAAGAATAGAGGAAAAGAAGTTGAGACTAGTTATTTGGGACAAAGTTTGTATGCATAAATCTCAAGGAGGTCTGAATCTCAGAAGAACTAGAGATACAAGCAATCCTCTCCACCAATATAACTAAGAGCGGGGTGTGATGAATTAGTTATCATTCTATTACCACAATTATGAATTTTAAATGAACTTAACCATATGAGCAATTATATAATAAGAAACCACAACAAGATACTCATATACAATAACACCAGATATGTTAACTAGGGGAACCATTGATTAGAGGGAAAACCCAAGTGGGGATGGTACCCATAACATAATATACTAGTATAAATATTCCTTGTTAGATGATAGAGCATGTTAATAGTCTATAACAACATTCAATTCATATCAATCCATGTTAGGAGAATCCGACCCTTTTAGGAGTTTTGCCAACCCTATTAGGAGCTTTTGAGGATAGTTGGACCCATTTCCTAAATAGCTTCAAGGTTAAGACCAAAGAACGCACTGTCCAAATGATCTTTCTATTATTCCTTGCAAAATAATAGAAATAAAATATAATTCCTTCCTCTTCCTCTATCATGTCAACCTAACTTCTGCTCCTTCAGATTGTGTAATCAGATTGTAAAACTCACATCTAATAATCCCTTGTATCACTTACTCCTTTTTGCAGTTTGTATTTCATACAATGCTCGTTTCTTTCACACTCCCATTAAAAACAAGGAAAACATCTTTTCTTTATAATATATTTTCAAATTAATTCCTTGAGTCAACATTGAGGCTTTCTCAATTAAATATAATAAGATAATTAATTAATCACAATTACAATAGCATTTTCTTCTTATAGTCTATGTAAAACTTCAAACATGTGTGGTACTAGGGCTTGCACACTTGTTGACGTCACCACAAAATGTCCTCTTTCACTAGCTAATCGTGCATCTCTTCATTGCATCTTAGATGTAAGATAGTGAATACATATTTGAAACTGATTTCCTAATGCTCTATTTATGTATTTCACTTTATAAATTAGGTACAACTTTTGTATGTCTTTGACTTACATGTTGTGAATTGAATCACATCATAATGACACAATGTTGAACATGTGCATGACTAGGCAATGCCAGAAAATCAAAACATTGTCTATACAACTAATATTTCTATTTGCTACTTTAGAAATCTTCACAGACTTATTGCTATTTTGACATCAATGAAAAACACATTCATGAATGCAACATGTCAATACTTTCCAATGCTTAGGATACTCCCCTAAATTATTATGATCAAGATTCATGCTAACAATCTCCCCCTTTGGCATTGATGGAAACGTTGATGAAAAACATCTAAGTTCAAAGAATACCAATTATTTCTCTACTGCTACTATCATCTTTTAAAATCATCTTCATCAATCAAATCTAAAAACCTTTGGTACACGACTCTATTCTTCTTCTTCTTTAGGATTGACTAGTTTTTTCACAATTAACAACTCATAATATGACAAGATCTCTCCCCTATTTAGGTACAGCTTTCCCACTCATACTTAGGAGTTATTCTCTCTCATTACTTAGGAGATATTTTTCATGCATATTCTCCCCCATTGACCTCAATGTCAAAGACCTCAATATGACAGTATATTGATTATTAAATACCAATTATTAGCAAACTACTCCATTTCTTGAACTAGCTTGAGGGTCCAAAGACACTATTCAAAAAAAAGTACCAAAGATTCCTCAATGACTTAGCTCATGTCAAATACTCCCCCATATAGTAAGCATCGACATTCAATCCACTCTGACAATAGTTCTTTGTACCACTTGACTGATGCACTTACTCTATCATCTACTCAGAAGTAGGTAGGGGCATAACTCCAAGCATATCTCTCAAGTACTCAAATGTATCTTTAGGTAAGGGATTCATAAATATATCTACAATCTAATCTTTAGTACTCACATACTCTAATCTAATCTCTTTTTCTATTTCCTTCTCTCTTAACAGATGATACTTATTAGATATATTCTTAATCTTAGAGTGCAATACATTATTCTTAGACATACTCACTATACTTGGGTTATCATAGTATATGATAATAGGTTCTTCAAACTCAATTTTGATATCCTTCAACATCCATTTCATCCATATTACTTGTTTGCAATCATTTGTTTCTGCAACATCCTCTACCTCAGTTGTACTCTATGAAATACTTCTTGCTTATCCAAGAAACCAATCTTCCTTCAAGAAAAAATGCTCCACGACTGCTACTCTTTCTATCATCTATATTGTCTTCCCAATCTAAATTAGTATATCCACATAGAGTGAAATCACTCAATCTATCATACCAAATTCAATAGTCAGATGTTCCTTTCAAATATTTAAATATCCTCTTTACTACTACATAATGATACTCCTTAGGAGAAGCTTGAAATCTAGCTACAATCCAAACTATGATTGTTATATCTAGTCTGGTGTGAGTTAGATATTAAAAATCTCCAATCATGGATCTATACTTCTTCTTCACTATTGTAGGTGTCTCATCTTCATTGGATAACTTGTGACCATTTATCATAGGTGTATAATGAGGTTTAAAACTTTCTAACTAAATCTCTTCAACAAATCCTTCAAGTATTTAGTTTGTGATATGAAAATTCTATCACTATTCTACACAATTTGCAATCCTAGGAAGAATTTCATTTCTCCTATCATGCTAATTTCAATCTCATTCTTCATTTCTTTAGTAAAATTATACTTGTTTCATCATTACCTCCAAATATGATTTCAGCAAAAAATATTAGTATTACCATTAAACCATTCTCAATTCCTTTCAATTACAAGTATCTACGGTACGTTTAGAAAATCCAAGCTTTGCCAAATAGTTGGCCAACCTTGCATGTCGGGTTCTAGGTGCTTGCTTCAAACCATATAAAAATTTCTTTAGTTTGTATATCATGTCATTGTCTTATGTTAGAGTGAATCCTTCAAGTTGCTCAATAGATACCTCTTCTTCAAGTTCTCCATTTAGGAAGGCTAATTTAATATCCATCTGATATACCTTGAACATCTTTTCCTACATAAGCTAGGAACATTCTCACTACTTCCATTTTAGCTATAGGTGCATATGTATCCTCATATTCTATGAATTCTTGCTATGAATATCCCATGATGTATACAATTCTAGCCTTGTTCCTCACAACTTCAACTTGCTCATTCATCTTGTTTCTGAATACCCATTTGGTTCCTATTACATTCTTATCTTTAGGTATATGAACTAACTTGAACATTTCATTCTTCACAATCTAATCTAATTATTCCTTCATTTATTAAATCCAATGATCATCTTTACATGTTTCATCTACAATCTTAGGTTCAACTTGAGAAATCAAACATATCTCTTCATTAACTCTATTTCTTGTCATCAAACCTTCATCTTTTATTCTAATTATCTACTTAGGAGGGTAATTCTTTAATAGATTCCTATTAGGGTGGGCATTGAAATCTCAACTCTTAAATCATCCCTAGGTTTGGATCTTTACTCTCCTCTTTTCTCAATAATTAACACATCATTCTGCAGACAATTGTTAGTCTCAAAGAAAATTTATGCATTTTGTCTAACAATTATGAAATTATCTTCTTCTTCATTAGAGTTATAATCTACCATGTTTTCCTTTTAAAATTTTCACCAATCTTTACATTTGTGCGTTCAAATACTGACTTAGTTCTATATTTAAAACATATGTATGCCTTGATTTTTAATGAGTAACCAAGAAACATACAATCATCATTTCTTGGATCAAACCTACCAATATCATCATTTCTCTTAATGTAACATTTTATTCCAAATATTATGAAATACTTAACTAATGGTGAATGACCAAATCATAGTTCATAAGGTGTCCTTCTTATACCTTTTATGATTTGTACTTTGTTCAAAGTGTATATTGATGTATTGACTACTTCTATCCAAAATGACATAGAAATATCATTCTCAAACAAAATTTCTCTTGTGGCCTCTATTATTGATTTATTTCTTCTTTCAATAATCTCATTATGCTTAGGTGTTCTAGGTGATGATAGTTGTCTTTTGATTCTATTATCTTCACAAACATTGCTAAACTCTCTATAGGTAATCTCTCCTCCTCTATATGATCTCAAATACTTTATTTTAACACCAAATTCATTCTCAACTCTATTCTTAAGTATCTTAAACTTTTCAAAATCTTCAGACTTCTCTTTAAGAAATGCCACCCACATCATTCTAATGAAATCATCAAAAAAAGTCATAAATATCTTTCACCATAGAATCGTCTTCTTGAAGGACCACTCAGATCTATATGATCGATCTCCAGCTTCACTATGTCACTGAACTTCTTGCTAGGAAAAGATACTTTCTTCTACTTAGCCAAAATACATTCTTTGTGAGCAACACTAGTAGGCTTCATTATCTTAGGAAAGTATTTGACTAAAAATGTACTACTAACTTTCACAATATTATCAAAATTTATGTAATAAAATGTTCTATGCCACAAGTAATTGTTGTCCACTTTAGCTACCAAATATGTCATTTCAGTAGGATTCAACTAAAATGCATTACCTCTGGATCTTGTGCCTATTCCAATCAACTTACCATCACCGTCTTTGATAACGTAGTATTTATTAGTGAATTGCAACTGATAATCCTTGTCCACTAAATGTCCAAAACTCAAAATAATATGCTTCAATTCATCAACAAAATAAATATCATCAGTGTTACCTTTACCATCAAGAGCAATGGATCCAATTCATGTTATATGATAGGATGTATTGTTACCAACTCTAACAATACCTACATTATGATTCCTAAACTTAACAAACTTATTCATATCACCAATCATGTGATGCAAACATCAATTTTCAGCATCTCCCTTGATAGCCACAAATCCCAATTCATCATCACTTTCACTTTGACCTCTCTCTTCAGATTCTTCATCTTCATTTGCATACAAACAATTTATTTGTTTCCTAGGTGTGAAGTTACCCCTATACATTTTCTCTCTTTTAAGAAATTTAGATGCATAATTATCGAATTCATTACAAGTCCAATATTAAAAATAATTCTTATCATGTTCTTCCCTTATCACAAGAAGGGGTATACCTTCCTCAATATTCTTGTGTTCATTAAATCAGTTGCTACCACGAAAATCTCCATGTGTGCTTGCATTAGCTGTTAGATTAGGTTGAATTTTAGGGGCACTAAAAGCTATTTCAACTCTTGCTAGATCTCTAGATTGTCTCATATCTACTTTTGTAGCTTCTAATGTTCCAAGAAACATTTCCTTGGTAAAATCCTTAGTCCAAGGTATCAATAGCTAAACCATCTAAGCTACTTGATTGAATGGTGGCATCAAACTTTTTGACATCTTCCATACTACCTCATCTTCTTCCTTGGTTCCACCATGAGACTAAATTCCTAAAACTATTTCTTATATTCTACCAATATAGTTTCTTAAAAAATCATCTTCCATCATTTTACCATCCTCAAATGCACATATCCGATTCTGTAATCTTATTCACTTTACATGTGTATCACCTTTAAAAGTAGATTCTAATGCTTTCCAAATTTTATGAGATGCTTGAAGTGTCTTTATTTGATTGTACTCATTCTTAGGAAGGACTAGTAGTAATGCTTCTCTTGCTCTCATGTTACAAATGAATAGATCTCTCCTTGCTTCACTTCATTCTTCAAGATTTTCTTCTTTCACAATGGTCTTCTCATCCTTTGGAAAAATCTAGTAACCTAAACCCATACATAACAATTGAATCTTCATCTTCTCTTTCAAATTGTCATAGTTGGCCCCATTAAAACTATGACTATACTTTTTTGAAAAGATTCACTATGGATCTTCCAAAGTTGTTAGGTTTTACCTTTAAGGACCTATTACTTTGATACCAATTGTTAGAATATATAGTCCATTGATATAACTAAGAGGGGATAGGGTTGAGTTAGTTATCCAACTATTATCACAACTATCAACCTTAAATAAACTTAACCATATCAGAAATATAATCAAAAACCACAACAAGATACTCATACACAATAACACCAAATATGTTAAGTAGGGAAACCCTTGATCAAAGGGAAAACCCCAGTGGGAATGGTACCCACAAAATGATGTACTAATATAAATATTCCTTGCTAGAGGGTGGACCCTGTTAGGAGTCTATAAGAACATTCCACACATATCATACCCTATTAGAAGACTTTGAATTACTCTTAGGAAATTCCAACCCTATTAGGAGTTGTGCCAGCCTTGTTAGGAGCTATGGAATATAGGTGGACTCATTGCCCAAATAGCTTTAATGTTAAGACCAATGAACCCACTATCCAAATGATCTATGTATTATTCCTTGTAGAATAAAAGAAATCAAATGTACTTCCTTCCTCTTCCTATGTCTTGTCAATCAGACGTCTGCTCCTTTAGATATTGTAACTAGATCACAAAACTCACATCCAATAATCCCTTGGATCAATTACTCATATTCACCAAACACTCTACTCCTTTTCTAACTTCGCACTTCATACGATACTTGATTCTTTCATACTCCCATTACAAATAATAAAAACATATTTACTCTATACCATATCTTCAAAATAATTCCTTGAGTTGGCCTTGAGGCTTTCCTAATTAATTATAATAAGCTAATTAATTAATTATAGTTAGAATAGCATTGTCCACTTAAAGTCTATACAAAAGTCCACATGTACAAAACAAGGGCTTGCACACTTGCTGACATCACCAGCATAGTAGCATCTATCACTAGCTAACTACACATCTCTTTATTGCATATTAGATGTAAGATAGTGAACAAACACTAGGAACCACTTTCGTAATTCTATGTTTTTGTACTAGTCTCTATAAATTAGGTACAACTTATATACATCTTTGTCTTGTATGTTGTGCATTTAACCAGGTCATCAAGACATAGTGTTGAACATGTCCATGACTGCATAACACCAGACAATCAAAACATTGTCTATACAAGTAATGTCTATGTCTCCTTCTCTCGCTTTCTTCATAGACTTACTACTATGTTGACATCAATGACAAACATAGTCATGATTGGAGCTTGTCAAAACTTTCAAATTCTTAGGATAATCCCCCAAAGTAGTATCATCAACATTCATGGTAATAGAGGGGGCTTTGATATGGAACTGGAACCTTTCCCCCCTACCCCTTGACTTGTGTTGAGTAGGCCTTGGTGAGAGTGTCACCGATTAATAAAATTATAGATAGAATGGGTAATTTGAAGATAATCCAAAGGATGCAAACTAAATTGCAGCCACTCCACCCACCCCTTCCCCTGAATTGGTTAAAACTTAAAATTGATAGATCTAAGCGAGTAGTGGGAGGTGTTGTAGGACAAATAATTTGAAATTATCTTGGTGGTGGTATTAGATGGTACTCTAGGAAATGCAGCAATCTCTCAAGAAATAATGTTGAGGCTTTTGGACTCTTGTGGGGGGTTGAGTTAACTAAGAGCATGGGAATTCAATATTTGATGATGAAGGGACATTCTATGATAGTCATTAAAGTATCTAATAGGGAGAATAAGATGAGTTTCAATGCCACATTGATTATCAAGGATGCTCAATGTATCACGAATAGTGTTAATGAAGTTAGGTTACAACACATTTATAGGGAAGGGAACAAAGTGGTGGACAACCTAGTATGATACAGACATGAATTTATTAATGATTAAGTTTGAAGGGACAAGAAAGATCTCCAAGCATAAATAAAATCACTTTTTTCATAAAGAGGCATTCAAACTATGATGCATTGCTTGGTCTATGATAAGGGTTGTCCTTTCATGATGGATTTAGCAATTTTTTTGACTATTTTACCATTCTTGATGGGAGTACCATGATGGCAATAGTTTTATCTCAGCAATCTTTATTTATTCAGGTAGTTATAATGAGAAGATGGCAATCATTATTCATAATATTGTGGGGAAAAGTAATATTCCAAACCTAATTTGGGGATATTTCTTACACCACCCAAGATGGGTTACCAAATCTTGAGATAGGGAGATAAGGAGATGTCACAAGGATTTGGTAATTTTTTCTCTTGATTTTAACTTAATCTTTATGATTCCCAAAAGATATTTATTCATTCGGGGTCCCTTTATCTATAAACATTGTTGCTTATTTTCTAAGGGTTTATATCTATCTTTCGCTAAAAGTCTGATGACTTGGGTCAAGTAAATGACAACTAATATTAATGAGGGAAATAAAGAGTTGCTGGTCAACCCAAATGATGATGAGGTTATGGAAGGGGCAAATTTGAGACTAGAACCATGAAGAATTGAGAAGCTTTTTAGGGATGACAAAGTGGCCTAGTGCTATCTAACAGAGGGAAGATTTATGCCTTTTATGGAGAGTATAAAAGGCCATGATGCAATGGTTACCTGGCAATTTGTCAATTCCTAGAAGAAGTGTTGTGTCACAATTGACGGGGTTTCCTTTTAGGTCATGGAAGAACTAATAGCCAATGCCACTCACCTATCACTGGAAGGAAAATCATGAAGGAAGTAGGCTAAAGTTAAAGATGAAGCAAGCCTCTAATTTTTTTTCTACTTTGATGAAGCCCTTTTTTATTTCCATGGAGGGTTTTCTTGTGAGATGATCCTAGAGCCATGTAATATGGTTTTCTATTTTATCATGCACTATGTCAGCCTTGAAGACAGAGTTAACATTTTTTATTATTATCATTTCCCTATCTTGAATAATTTCCATGACAAAGAATACATTTATTTCCCCTTTCTCTTGCTCCATTCTATGGAGGACTATGTTTGGAATACAAGGAAAAAATTGTGAAAGCCTCCACCCTCAAATCCCAAGTATTAGCCCTTCTCCTCTACAAATTACTTCTCAAAGCTTGATCCCCACTTCTAAACCCACATCCAGAGATGACCTCATCACCATGAAGGAAGAAAACATTAAAATTATGGGTGTTGAATTTTTTTTTACCATGAGTACCAACACTAATCAGGTGAACAAATGGTTGAGAGAGAAAAATCCCCCCAACAACCTTGCCATAACCAAATTGGACATCTCCAATAAAAAGTATATGCCTCATCCTAAACATAAGTATACTAGAAGGAACTATAGTGCACAAGAAGAAGAAGAAGAAAAAGTGAGGAGAAAATTGAGAATATGGAAGAAGCCAACCCTTTTCCCTCCAAGGTTTCTAACACATTTAAAATAGTTACTCCAAATTTTGGAAAGTTGAGAATGTCAAGCATGACACAGTAACCTATCCAGTTAAGATGGATATGCTAGATAGGCAAGCCTAGGTAGAAAGAATAGGAGGAGAACAAGAGACCAAGGATGAATAGGGGGGAGATCATACTTAGCAAAAGCACACCATGACCAAAAATGAGAACACTGAACAAGGGAAATAGATGGTCAAGAAACTAGTAAAATTAATCATGGAGTTAGTTAAATAGAATGAAAACCAGAAGGATAAGTTCAATGGGGAGGCCAATTTCATAGTTCACGTCATGCACTCAACAACCACCATACTCCATCTTATGCAAACTAACAAAGATCGAGGCTCCAATGATAAGGAGGTGGAGATGAATCATGCCCTTTATAGCTTCTTGGCTGACAAATGGTTCCAATTATTGCTATAAAATTTTATGAACCATTGTTGGCTCCCCTATTAATGTGGTTAGATTTTATTTTATGTTATGATGCTCAATTTTACTTTGTACATTTAGGCCTCTGTAGATTCTATATTTGGGTTGATAGTAGCACCAATATTTATCTAATGGGCATGAATTTTTATATTGATAAGACTCTCAATGCTTATAATAGTATTTTCTTTTTGGTAATGGGTATGGGTAGTTTTTTAGAATTTTTGAAAAGTGGTGGAGTAATTTTGTGGTAGTTATTACCAACTGATCTCTTGACAGCTGCTCTTCTTGTTTTGGGTCAGCACCCATTTTGGCTACTTCTTAATTTCAAAAATATTTAATAATTAAAATAAGAATGATTAATTCAATAATCATAACTATGCATTCTACCAAGAAAATCACAAAGTAAAACCACATCAAACTCTTAAGGAAAATCACCAAAAACAAAAATCAAACCACATACACACCAAAAGAGTCACAAGTTTAAAAAGGCTAGATATTCAATTATGAGTCCTCTTTTTAGGACAAGTATTTAAGCTATGGCTAATATTAGAACTGATCAATATCTTCCCATTCTCACCATTGAGTTATTGCAATAGGGCATGCTCATCCTGGCAATTCAGGGAAGTCAATGCATAGTAGAACTACAACCTCCATAAAAGATGAGCATGAACATATGCATAGATATGTCTAAGCTAAATATGTAATGGTAGGGAGTGGTACATCGTGTAGATCCTAACTAGTAGCTAACTATTACTCCCTCCCTTAACCACATTAGGCACATCAAGCAGGAAACTAAACCAGACACGTGCACCATACACATGCAAGTATGGGGTAAGTATTATAGTGAGTAATAAACTGAAACATCCAATGCTTAGATATAACAACACACCATTATGAACATAAAAAAATCATCATTAAAGGCATATCATCTAAAATCATTATGAAAGAAACCACATTTACTAAGAATCATTAAAGCAACATTAATAGATAAGTAATCATAATCATTAGGTAACCTATGAAATATAATCAACTATGTAATCATAAATGATATTTTGAAGTCATAAAATATTATCATACCATATATCTCTAAAAATTTAATACATGAATTAAATAGGCCTAAAAGAGTTCAACATATATAATATAAAGAAAACTATTGGTGGGCATTACAAAAGGACACTAGAACAGTCTTCCCTTTTGGTAGACTAAACCAATTGTATTTATTTCTTGGTATATTCATAAGCTATTTCCAATTCTTAAAAAGGCATAAATAAAAAATATTTTATATTTTATAGAAAAATTGTACATATCGTGCAATGACATCTATTTAAAATACCCACTTCTCCAACTCCATAAGATGAACCAAAAATCAAAAGCACTTTCTCATGTTCATTTAAACAAATTTAAATGAGACCCATACATATTCTCAATAAAAAAGGAGATAGGTAAAATGCTAGAAGGAACATCAACAATAGAGGAGATGATATAGATCTATGTCAACCAAAACTACCAAAGTAGTTTCAATTGAAACTATCTAAGGTTAATTAACCACATTCACAACCTGCATTTTTGCATTTTTTTAGTTTTGATAGAAACTTTAATATTTTTTTCTATCGAAACTAATGTTTATAGTTTCGATAGAAACTAGGTTTCTATCAAAATTAGAAAATTACAAGTCTTCTCTAAATGTTAGAAGATTCACAATGTTTTCATGACTTCTAGGTAGAATTCCCATGTTTAGATGGAGCACTAAAGACATGTCATCTTGCATGATAGAAGTACTCTAAATGAACTTTCTAATGACTATTAAAAATGATACATTTTCAATTATTTTGGTATACATTTTTTTCATGTATTAAACAAAGGTTCATTATAAAAATTAAACCTCTATATTGGATGCTAATGGAAAAATAATAACTAAGAGAATAACTTCTTTGAAAAATAGCTAGAGTCTTTGTATTTGAGTATTGTTTCAATTAGAAAAAGAAATTTTAAGTGTAGGCAAATATATAATAAGTTACATGTGACAAAAGCCACGTATGCCCAAACTAATGTTATGTCAACATTAAACTCTGATCTAAAATATTAATAATAAGCATAAATGCATAAAATGACCTCCATGGTTTCCATATGGATGTTAAAAAACTAAATTTGAAAGAATCAAATTGATATCTATTTTAGTAAAAAAAGTTATGTGTGTTAAAAGCAACATCAATTAATTTAATTAATTAAGTTGTCCAAAATAATGAATATTTTATAAGGATGACTAATTAATTATTTTAATTAAATAAATAAGTGGTATTAAGTTAATTATTTATAAAGTTATCAAATAAATAAATATTAAAAAGGTAACTTTATATTTAATTAATTTAATAAAGTGACTTGAAAAATATCTTATAAAGTCACTTAATAAATAAAATAAAAATAAGGTTCTAGAAGTTTCTAGAGAAAGTGGAGAAAAAGAATAAATAGGTATCTTTGGCTTAATTCTCATCATTTAGTTTTTATCATTTCTCTTGACATCAGATTGTGAATGCAATCACATGGTCTATTGTGAAGCCAAGTGTTTCAAATAGTCTATTGGTCTTTGGGAACAATACCTCCCAATAGATTGCATAACCGAGGAAGTGAAAGATCTTCTAAAGAGTTGCACTTTGGAAGTGGTATTTAGCCATTTCAAGTTGAGCTTAATTTGTATACTTAGACTACCTGAGGGTTTGAGTTTTTGGAAGCAGTCTGAAAAAGAAAATCTGAAAAAGCAGTCCAAAAAAGTAGATCCGAAAAAGAAATCCGAAAAAGTAGATCCAAAAAAGTAGTGTGAAAAAGTAGTTCAAAAAAGCAGATCCAAAAAAAGAAAGTGAAAAAGTAGATCAGAAAAAGCAAAGTAGAAAGGCAGTATTGGTGAAAATTATTACAGCCATCTACAATCAGGTTCCTTTGTTTACATTCATGTTAGCATTGCATTTTAGGTGTTATAAGTTTCAGTTGTAGGTCTGCATTATACCAACATTATCATAGTTTGTAATCCATGTAAATGCCAAGAGTCTTGGCCATTTCATACTAGCATTGTAGTTGACATTTTATGTGCAATAAAGGATACATAAGTTGCTGGTCTAATATAGTATAATTGAATATGTATATATCATTCATGATCAACTTATTAGTTTGCATGCCAATTGTTTGACAAAATGTCGATTGGCTGTAGGTTCTCTTTTTGGCATAAACAATGTTATAATTTTGCATACCAAGTGTTTGTATTAATGCCACTTGGCTATAAGTGCATTAACACCATCATAGGTTGCATCCAATGCATTTTTCATAATTACTATTTGCTGTAATAGCATATTGCAAGTAGTTTTTAGTACATATATGCATTGAATATTGTCAAAATAAGTTGCACATTCATGTTAGGCCATTTTTTAGGGACTTTAGAGTCTTCTTGCAAGCATTCTTATTGATGCCAAGTGAAAGAAAGAGCCATAAAAGAAAACTGAAATTTTATATTAGTCATATGACCCTTGTATGAAAAGTGTTTTCTTGAACCTTTATCAGCATTTTGGGATCAGATTTGAGCAAGGTCACTACAGTGGTATCAGAGCGGTTTCCCTCTAGCTTGACTAGGTTATTTCAGAATGAATTCAATTATCAGTATGGCATTAACAAGAGATAGGGATTTGGAAGAAAGAATGCACAATGCAAAGAAGAAATTAGATTGCCCATTTCAGAAAATAGAGGACCTTCTAAAAAATTTGGAGGAGTTGGAAAATTATTTAGGCAAGATTAATCAATCAAAACCCGATGCTATACAAACAGCTTGATCTCCAGCATTTTGGTTCATTGGTTAAGCCCTGCTTATTGAGACATCATGATGAGGTGATGAGACTTGCAGCTCTCTCTAGCATTAGTGAAATCATGAGGATAATAGTTGGTCTTAATTCTTATGACGATCAGATTATGAGAGAGATACTTCATGCCATGGTAAAAAACTTTGAAAAGTTGGACAACATCTGGGACCCTTATTTCACAAAAAGGGCAAGATTACTTGAAGTATTTGCAAGGTGTAGATTTGAAAACATTATGCTGGCAAAAGGTTGTATCGGTGACATTTGCAAGATGTTTAACACATTTTGGAATATTATGGATGAGTTTCATCCTAGTAGCATATTAACATCGATGCATTCCATCATGTTCACAATCTTGTTTGAGGAGGAGAATGAAATTTCTAAACTTATGGCAGAAGATTTATGGTGGGTTTGGACAAAAAAGAGGAATGTGTCACCTATGGCATGTATTTGGTTAAAGAGCCTAATTGATAGGCCTAAGGATCGAAGTACTTTTCCTATGATAGGCAGAAACTTGTACGAGGAGTTTAATAGACATGTTGATTCGATACACATAGACATTAGTACATCTTCAAGTAATGGTTTATCTGCATCATCTTCACAGGAAGAAGTGGTCACAGATGTTGTGCAGGTTGAGCCAGTTGCATCAGAAGGTGATATCGCAGGCACACTGGACTACGTGATTGACATAGATAGTGATTCCAGTACAGTTGGGCTAGATGGATTTACAATAGTTGAGGATACCATCATGTTTGAGGATAGTACGGTTGATCAAAAAGTGAGCATTCAGGACTTTGTTGAAAATGAGTATCAGGCACAATTGGATGCTTCTTCGCATGAGATAGAGGCTAGTAGTTCTTCACATGTTTTGGCAAGCCAACTGAAGACAAAGAAAGAGGATATTGTCACAGCTTTATCTCATCATGACAGGATGCATGGATTGATCGAGAATCACATTTGGATGATTCAACTGCAAGAGAGACAGAAAGGAGTCATAGCAGGTTCTTCTTGTGATGAGTTACAGCAGATCAAGGAAGGCATGGAAGCAATGAAGGTAAGTTACATACACCTACTTTTAGATCATGGTCATCTCCTTAATCTTGTGGGGATCTATTCAGATGCATTGAAGAAGAAGGAAGAGGAGGTTGACCAATTTTCTCATGAGCTAGAGGATACTTGAAATTCCATGATGTATACTCAGTTGGCTCTCCAGGATTCTGAGAGACATGTGGATGAACTTCATCTCGAGGTGAGTTTAGTTCAAGAGTTAGCGCATATGGCAGGGACTCAATTTTCTTTTACAGTCAGGTCACATGTTGATGATGATATGAGTATGTCTAGCATTCACACTTTGGATTTAGAGATTGTAGTGGGTACAATTGATAGGTGTGTGAAGTCAATTGGTATTGTTCACATTACTTAGTTGAGGGTTTTACTTGAGTTGCTAGTTGATTTTCGTTCATGGATTAGTTGTTGGGATTCTTATCTTAGTAATTGGGAATGTTTTGATCGAAGATATCTATAATTTTTTGGTAATAGTATCTATTGCACCATCATGGACTTGATTAGTAGTTTACCAGGTGTAGTTCTCATCCATTCCAACAGCTTGTCTGATGCTGGAATTAGTTTTTATATACCTTTGTTGGACATTATTCATGTATCCAGTCGACCATTCTTGTTGGAATGGGTCGATGATTTCTTAGATATGACAGAGTTTACAGAAGATTCCCAGGATCTGATTATTACAGATGACACCCAGGGGGATGTTGTGGACTGTGTCGAGGACTTTCTCTCTTCAACGGGTTCTTTTGATACAAAGGTTTATGTTAATGCTTTAGTCACTCCATTTGATGATACAAGTTTAGCAGTTGGACTACAAAATTTGGATGGTAGTATTATAGACGATAGCTATTTTAAGGTTACTCCTTTGGACAGTGTATCAGGGGTAGAGTATAGGAGTTTGACCAACTAGCACAATCATGTGTCTAGTCAGCCAAGAGTTAGTGAGCGAGATATTGCTATAATTTGTGAACATTTCGATGCTGCTCATCAGTTGTTAGCAGTTTACGGATGGGGTTCTCCTCCTAGTGATGTGCAGGGAGGCAATTATCTTTCCTTCATAGAGATCCACTCTTTATGGGAGGCTACTCAGATTCTGAGACAGAATTATATGCAGTTGGTAGCTGATAGAGATTATCTTATGGAGTCGGGTTGTATAGCATATGCCACATTATTGATCATGGAAGATGAGGTGAATGAGATTACTCAGCAGCTCAAGGTGACTTCTAAGTTCCTTGAGAGTACATAGTTGGCTTTTAAGGAGTCACATTTTCATTTGGCTGAGGTGACCATGGAGTTAGAGCGACTTTAGTCTTTACCAGATTCTATACAGTCATAGACTGTGGTGTCTAGTGATCCAAGGATGTCCATGGTCACGGTTGATAGAGGCAATGGAGATGAGGATATATCTATCCTTGATTCTAGTATTGGCATGTTTGGTTCATTTCCACTGGAGGCAGGTTCAGTGGAGTTGGGCGCTGCAACTGAGCATGGAGGTATGTTTGACTTGGTGGTGGTCTCTACTATGAATGGAAAGGAGACTAGTGATGTTGTATCAGAGATCATGTGTGATGTTGGTGAGCCAGCAGTTGGCATGGTTCATGCTAGTGACACTACTCCCTTGGCAATATCTTTGGAAGTAGTAGTTAGTTTCGGCTTAGTTAGTGATCAAGTTCAGTGGGTTGCATCACTTGTGTATGGCGAGTTGTTGACTGAGGTTGGTTCTTTTAATCAACATTATACTGCAGGGTATGTTCATTAGTTTGAATTGGATCCAAGTGTTGAGGACTTGATGGCCATCAGATTTGGTTTGGGTTCTAGCTCTTGCTATCTATCATGTGATGACTATTCACCATCAGCAATGCATGGGAGTTATGGTTATGAGATAGCGGCCAATGATCTACAGAGTTGTGTTGACTGTAGGAGTTGTACAGTATGTGGATTCTCCATACTGGGTACAATTTCATTCAAGAATGTTCACCATTGTTGCAGAGTTGGGTTGTACATTTCGCTTAGGCCAGTGCAATGCGTTGGTGGTATTGAGTTGGTATGACAGAATGACAGATGGATTGAGAAAATGTTGTAGGAGTTGTTTGGTGATGATAAGGACATTATCCAGTTCTTCTTGTGGGATCCAGGTGGTGAATTGCTTGAGATCAAGCAATTTCAGGAGGGGTAGACTATAATGTCCCCATTTTGGCAGTAATTTGATTTAATTAATTTAATTAATTAAGATGTCCAAAATAATGAATTTTTATGAGGATGACTAATTAATTATTTTAATTAAATAAATAAGTGGTATTAAGTTAATTATTTATAAAGTTATCAAATAAATAGATATTAAAAAGGTAACTTTATATTTAATTAATTTAATAAAGTGACTTGAAAAATATCTTATAAAGTCACTTAATAAATAAAATAAAAATAAGGTTCTAGAAGTTTCCAGAGAAAGTGGAGAAAAAGAATAAATAGGCATCCTGGGCTTCATTCTCATCATCTAGTTTTTATCATTTCTCTTGACATCAGATTGTGAATACAATCACATGGTCTATTGTGAAGCCAAGGGTTTTAGATAATCTATTGGTTTTTGGGAACGATACCTCCCAGTAGATCGCATAACTAAGGAAGTGAAAGATCTTTTGAAGGGTTGCACTTTGGAAGTGGTATTCAACCATTTCAAGTTGAGCTTAATTTGTATACTCAGACTACCTGAGGGTTTGAGTTTTTGGAAGCAGTCTGAAAAAGAAAATTCGAAAAAGCAGTCCAAGAAAGTAGATCCAAAAAAGCAATCTGAAAAGGCAGATCCAAAAAAGCAATCTGAAAAAGCAGTTTGAAAAAGCAAAGCGAAAAAGCAGATCCAAAAAAAAGAAAGTGGAAAAGCAGATCGAAAAAAGAAAAGTAGAAAGGCAGCATTGGTGAAAATTATTATAGCCATCTACAATCAGGTTCCTTTGTTTACATTCATGTTAGCATTGCATTTTAGGTGTTATGAGTTTCAGTTGTAGGTCTACATTATACCAACATTATCATATTTTGTAATCTATGTAAATGCCAAGAGTCTTGGCCATTTCATACTAGCATTGTAGTTGACATTTTAGGTGCAATAAATGAGACATAAGTTGCTGGTCTAATATAGTATAATTGAATTTGTATTTATCATTCATGATCAGCTTATTAGTTTGCATGCCAATTGTTTGACAAAATGTCGATTGGCTGTAGGTTCTCTTTTTGGCATAAATAATGTTATAATTCTTCATACCAAGTGTTTGTATTAATGCCACTTGGCTATAAGTGCATTAACGCCATCATAGGTTGCATCCAAAGTGTTTTTCATAATTACTATTTTCTGTAATAGCATATTGCAAGTAGTTTTTAGTACACATATGCATTGAATATTGTCAAAATAAGTTGCACATTCATGTTAGGCCATTGTTTAGTGAATTTAGAGTCTTCTTGCAAGCATTCTTATTGATGCTAAGTGAAAGAAAGAGCCATAAAAGCAAACTAAAATTTTATATCAGTCATATGACCCTTGTATGCAAAGTGTTTTCTTGAACCTTTATCAGCATTTCGAGATCAGATTTGAGTAGGGTCACTAGAAAAAACTAAATTCGAAAGAATCAAATTGATATCTATTTTAGAAAAAATGTTGTGTTAAAAGCAACATTACTCTTTCAAAATAAGTTTTTTGATAACATACCAATTTATGTGGGAGAAAAAATAATTGAATAAAATTAATTTAAGAAATATATAAAAATTATTTTTAGAATCTAGATAGAAAATCCTAAAAAAGGCTAATTTACTTCATATCTAAATTCCTAACCACTAAATGACAAATTTTATTTGAAAGTGAATGTTTTCTAAAAAAAATCACAATTTAGTGTTAGTTTAGGCAAAAAAATGTAACCCACTATTGTGGGTTCACAATATCTATTGTAGGAAAAGGTTCAACTACTTAAAATAACTATATTTTTAGGCAATAAGAACCATTTGAATTTAAGCTCCAAGATGGAATCGCAAATAAATGTACAATACATTATAATTGTTGTGTTGAATCATTCATTCCCATCTATATCATCTTCACTATTCAAATAAAGTAGTGAAATTGACCTCCTTATACAACTTCAATAATGACAATGCCCATGAAAGATTAATGACAAGCTCTCCTTTCATACTCTTGCATCTCTTCCTATAGCCAAAAAATTGTGTACAAGCCTTATTTTTGTTATCATAAAGTAGTCATAATTGAGTTCCTTCAATGACATAAGCTTTTATAGATTCTTGTAGTGTGAACAAAGGAACTAGTTGACTTAATCACAATGTCTATTTGACAAGATAATGAATGTATTATATTCTTCAATTATTCTAGAATAAATTGAGACTCTATCAATTAATGCATATGCTTGAAAGAATTCAATGGATTATAAGAGTGTATATGCATTTTTAAAATCAATTTATATTAATCAAACTAACCTCTTTATTGTTACCTAAATTAAAGTTAACTCACAATATTATGTGACCTTTTATCTTCTACTATGATTTTAATGTTGACAAGCATGTCAACTAGGTAATTTGATGTTCTTCGAGTTATATGGATATCTTACCACTTTTTAAGCATAATAAAAAAGTATCAAGAATTACAACTTTGCAACGTGAAACGGCCAGCCATTTTATTCATGCCTTTTCTTTTTTTAGTGCATAATAAACAAGCATTTTCGTTCAATTTGAAAAGATCCTTATCTTTCTTGATTCTTTTTTTTCGGAAAGTAAACCATGATTTTATATTCTATATTGTTTATAATTGTTCGTGTCTTTAGAGTTGAGTAGACATTTTCTCCAATTTCTTTCCATTGGATACGATGAACATTTTTGAGATATCATGGATGAAGATATTGAAAGTGGTGTAAAATATGGATTTCATAAATACTTTTATCTTATTTTGAGAACTAACATTGTAATGTATTGCAACATGTTATGTATTGAACTATATCAAATAAGTTTGAAATCATTATACTTATTTTCTCTAATATCTTATGTTATCTTTTGATAGTTTTCTATGGCCACTCTTAAAGAGAAAAATTAAGCTTTAGAAAATTAAGTCAACGTTTACTATTTAACACTTTTAGCTTAGGAATGAAGTCTTAGTTTGTGATGTTTAAGTTGTTCTATATTTCCAGTGTCATAATAGAAATCCATTCGTGTAAGGTTTTGGACAATTCAAAAAACATGTTACAATTTAATAAAAAACATGTTATGAATTAAAATAATTTAAATAAATCTATAAATTATTATCCATACGTTATTAATATTTATTATGTATTAATATTTAATAGATTAAATGCATGATAAATATATTTTTAAATTATCTTCAGAAAGTTTTTTTTTTAAATTATTGATTAGTTATGATTTAACATGTTAAAATTTTCTTTATAACTTGCTTGTAAGCTAAATTCATTTATTGATCAGTTTGTATATCCATATATATTGAAGAACTTCAATCAAATTACTTGGTTGACATACTTGTCAACATGAAAACCAGAGTAGAAGATAAAATAACAATTAATTTTGCAAGTTAACTTTAATCAGGTTAAAGTTAAATTGGTTAGTTGGATTAATATAGATTCATTTGAAGAATGCATATACAATTTTATAATTCATTGCATACTTTTGATTATATACATTATATATAGAATCTAAATTTATGTGATAGCCCCACTAAAATAATATTTAATAATTATTAAGATATATTTAAAAAAAGTAATGTTAGACAAGAGCTTACAACACAATGGTAACTTGTGAGCCTCTCATGTGGGAGGTCTTGAGTTCGAATTTACTTAACACATAAAAATAATTAACTATAGTAAATAATAATAATTAATCTAAGCTTTATCCATTTACCGATCCAAAAAAAAAGGTAATATATATAATAATTATAAATAACTAATAATACTTTTATTTTAAGTAAAGATAGATGAATAAATAAATGAATACTATTATAATATATAATGATTAAAGTTATAAATAAATGAAATGATATAACTAAATAATGTTTGTATTTAATAGATGTTATTGTAATATTTAATCTACCTCATAAACTTAATTGTTAAATAAACTATATACTATAATCTAATAGTATTAAATCATAAAATTTAATAATATCATTTCTTAATATTAATAATATACTATTTAAGTTAGGAGTTATTATATTCTATTTTATATGAAATAGTTGAAATGATATTAATAATATACAAATTAATTAATATTAATAATTAATTGAAAAGATGTGTCTCTTCTCATCATATCATATATAAGAGAAGTATAAAACTTCGGAAGAGGGAGAGAAAGAAGAATTTAGGGAGTCTAGAATATTAATTAAAGGAAAATAAGAAGTGTCCAGAAAAGTGGTCGTTACAATTGGTATCAAAGCAATGATCCTGCCATCTTGCAAGATACGAACAACATAGATTAAGAAATCATAGCAAAATTCATAGAATGAAAAATGATAAACTCAATGGTTAAATTGAATAGTTAGTAAATACAAATAAAAAGAAAGAATATGATAGAACAAGATACAATTAAAAAATAGAATAGTAATACAATATTACTACAGATTATAAGAGGGAAGAAAACACACTATATTTGCTACAACTATAGCCTAAAAGGATAGAGAGACCCACATAATATCAATTGGCTTGTGTATGCATCCAATCTTAAATACAACTGCATTAAAAATAATCTACACAAAGTACACTATATTGTATTTCTTGAGCTTTGCAAAGTGGCATTCAACTTGCTTGGAATTGTATCAAAGACTAGGTGAACAATGGCATCTAGAAGTGAATAAGATTGTGTGAGAAGTTCATTGCTCTCATCTTATAAACCCCACCTACAAAGATGTTGGTTTTTAGAATATAATCCTTTCCCTACAAGTTTCCCATGAATTCAAAATCAACTTCATCGTGGGATGATGAGTCTAAAGACATCTGATACAAAAACATTTGAGGATGAGACAAACCAAGAAAATATCTATGAGTAAAGACTAATGAGTTCATTATTATATTTGATCTAGTTTAAAAGATAAAAGAGAATTAAAAAATTAGAATCAATTTATAGGGTGGTATGTATTTGTCTTATATCTTTGTATATGTTTGGACTCCTAATTTGACATGGATGAGTTGTAGCTAATATACATAATATGTAGTTACTGTTCATGTTGATTTTTTAGGAACCAACTTAATTTTCATGTTAAAGCTCCAAAACAAATATTGACTTTATAAGAATTTTCCTTAGAGAAAAATTCACCTAGGACCAAGAAGCACAATAACTAGCACAAAATAGACCAATAAAGTATGATCAAAATAGCAATATGATATTCAATTCATTGTATAGTACACTAGATGTGCCTGTATATAAAGGCCTCTATGATGCATCTAGAATGTCTAGGAGTTAGCAATATGATAAGCCTCACAACTAAGCACATGTCCACTAGGAATGGGTTATACTCGATTCAGCACAAGAGTTAGTGCGATGATGAGAAGATAAGCCTATAAAGGTGTGCCACATAAAATGATATTGTAGACACCATTTTCTTAATTAAGACTATGAAAAACTATGTTGTCAACGTGATAATAAGATACTCCTATTATTCGAAGGATCCCCTACCAATGGTCCTACCACATCCAATCTCTGCTTAGACCATCTAGGTATATTGGAAGAAGGTGTAGTAGGAGTATCCTCAATCTCAACTGGCTAATGCCTTTTTCTTGGTTGGGGGCAAACATCTTTCAAGTCACTATTTTCACTATCACTCTCTTCAATGAAGGAGGAAGAAAGAGGAGTTGAAGAAAAGCTTGGACAAATTTCTTCAAGATGAACACTCCTCCCATACAATATGTCATGTGTCTCTAGATCCATTAACTTTTAGGCTTTATGTGAGCCTACATATCCAACGAAGATGCAAGGTTTGCTTTGAGCTTCCAATGCCTTGCATTTCTGTGGAGGATTTCATGCCAATGCTAGACAACCAAAGACTCTAAAGTGCTTAACTAGTAGGTATCCAAAGCTTTGTAAGGACTCCTATTCTATATATAGTTAGCACAATTCATTGCTTCAACCCAAAAGGCTTGATCAAGAGACTTGTTTTGTAGCATGCAAGTGGTCATCTCTTTGAGAGTTTTTGTTTTTCCTTTCAGAAACACCATTATGTTGTGGTGCATATGGTAACGAATACTGAAGGTCAATTCCCTCTTGAGTGCAAAAGTCTATTAGTATTGTGTTCACATACTCCCCCCCATTATCTATTTCAAGAACTTTGATGAATTTTCCTGGTTGCTTTTCCACTTGAGCCTTGAAATTGAGAAATTTTTAAAATACTTCACACTTATGAGCTATAAAGAAAACCCAAGTAAAGCAAGAGTAGTCATCTATAAAGGTGAGTGCATAGCGAGACTTGCCAAATGATGGCACTAGGAATGGTCTTACCACATCACTATGAACTAATTCAAGAACACATTGTGCTCTCCAAGAATTCCCCTTTTCATTCAATTTTTCTAGATGTTTTTTAAATGAACAACCTGAACAAAAACCTTCTAAAAACTAAATTTGAGGTAGACCATTGATCATTTTCTTGTTTCTAAGCTATTGAAGATATCTGTAGTTGAGATGTCCAAATCTCTCATGCCATAGTTTGCTTTCTGCATTTTAATGTAATAACAAGGCTTGTGCATTTTATTTTGGCACAAAGGAGGAGAAAGTGTAAAGCCTTGAACCATGATTGGCTTCACCTATTGTGATCATTGAGTCATCCTTAATGCTTTTCACTACCACTGAATCTAGAAGAAATTCAACTTTATTTCCACTTCCACAGTGTGTGATTTTGTAGGCTGAAAGAAGGTTGGAGGTAAGATTAGGAACATATAAAACATCCTTGAACACTCCATCATTCATCTCAATTCTTCCTTTACCTTCAACTTCCACCTTATTATCGTCACCTACAAAGATGTGTGGCACCTCTAAATGTGTCATGGAGGAAAAATCTTGCTTTAATACACCCATATGATGTGTGTCAGCTAAATCAATGATCCATTCTCCCTCACTAACAATGTTTGTTAGTAAAGCATGCCCTTTGCCCTTAGAATCTGAGGATGAAGATCCTTTCTCCTTATAAGCATAAGTTGTGGAACATTGTATTTCTTCATGATGTTCTTCTACTCATAAATCTACTTATGCAAACACTAATGTTCATCATGACCCATCTTCTTACAATAGGCACATATTTTCTTCTCTTCATTACTGTGCCCATTTTTGTTTGTATTTTAGGAAGACTTTCCTTGTTGATTTGATGTTGGTGTTGTCTTTTCTGCATCCTCTTGTTTGTTATTCTTCCACTTCTTCTTTTTTTCCCTTTCCCTTGTTTTAACTTTGACCAGCTGAAGTTTGAGAACCCTCATTATTAGGCAGTGATGCCTTAGTCTTGGATGACTTGAGAATCCCCATTGTTTTTAACTTAGCTTGTTCATCATCTAATAGTTAAGCATAATCATCAAAAGTGATTTTCTTATAGGTAGACCCTAATGTAGTCTTTGTGGTGTTTTAAGAAGAAAGAAATGTGGAGTACATAGATGGTAGCTTATTATGAATGAGATAGATCAACCTTTCATCTTTATAGGACTACCACAATCATCAAGTTTTTTTCTTAATTCATGCACTTTAATGATAAAATCCTATATAGAATCAAATGTCTTAGGATCTAGGGAGACAAGCTCATCTTCAATTTTATAAACATCCTCCTTGGTCACTTGACCATATAGGTTTTTGAGGACATCATAAGTTTTGTTGGATGTATTATACTTCATGATCTGATAGAAGATCTTGTCTTCAACCCCCACCCTCATATCACCTAGGGCTTTCCTATCTGCCTATTCCCAAGAAGTAATATCACTTTTAGATACTTGATCACCTGATGGTTTAGGAAGCATACCATCTACATATTGAGAAAATTCATTATGTATTAATTGACACCACATTTTAATAGACCATGTTGCATAGTTATGCGGTGTTAATTTTGGAAACTTAAGACTTCCCATGATACAAGAAATGTAAGATAATAGCAAGAAAAGAGGAACACGACACCAAGAGACACCTCCCCTACTTACTCAATCAAAAAAGCAGCCCCCCCCCCCCAAATGAAAGATTTTGGCACTTCATACTTAGTGCAATTACAATAGCCACTTGCCAATAGAGGCCTTAGTGGTCTTTTAATTTTCTATTTACAACCTCCTTTTGGAGTCCAAATCTGAAACTGAGCAATATACAATAATTTTGAAGCAACGCAATGCAAAGAAAGGACCTAATTCTGAAAGTGTTATTTTTTTCCACACAAGCCTATAATCAGATTGTAGATTTGGAAAGTAGATGAAAAATTACACACATTAAAAAAAAATAGAACTTGATTGGGAGTCTAGATGAGCCCGTACGAAGCAATTGAATTTGCAAAACGTAGGAGTGGATAGATACAGTCACCAAAAACCAAAGTTTCTAACAAATCCATGCACCAAAACCAGAAAAGAACAACACCACTAAAAAGTTTAGGAAATTCTAGCCAAATTTTTTTAAAAATAAATTGCACTTGATTTGGAGCCCAAATGATTAAGATATGGCCTACCAAAGTTGGACTGTCAAATCAAAACTAAATCTAGAGAGGGGTTCGGATAGCTAACTTCAAGGATAAATTTGACATCCAAACCACTATCGTAGTAGTTCAAAATTTTTAGTGGATGATGGCCATATGGCCATCAATTTTAACATAGGGATTTAATGATGTCAACAAAAAAATGCCCTTCCTAGGTGATGTGGTAGTGATGTCATGATAACATCAGCAACTATATGACTAGTAAAAAACTATACAGTATGAGCTTACATGGCATCTATGCTTGTAGTATATGGTTAGGTTGAAATGTCTAGATATGTGGCATGGTGAGCTGACTATACAATTGTTGACATGTCTGACACATGGATGGCGGCAGAGGGTGCAGCTATATCTAACGTTGCCTACAGTGATTAGGCCACATGTTACAGCATTGACAAGGCTGCAAAAATCAATACATGGTGTCTGAGTCATAGTGGGCACTACATGTCTATGTGATAGGACAAGTTGGTGCTGGAGTCTCACTTTCACTAATAGGAAGGAGTGTGCATGGCCAAGAGTGTGAACAACACAGTCGCTAGTGGTGGCTAGGAGTCAAAAGTTTGACAATGGGATTATGAATTGAATCCCACATTCATGTAGATTCCAACCTATTTACAATTTAAAAAGCACAATGTCATACTAGTTGAAATGAAGTGAAGCCACTGGTGTTGGTAAGGTTGTAATCTGTCAGTTGCTTAGTTCACCAAAAATATGAGAGATGTTGTTGGACTTGTGGCAAAAGGCTAGATTTGGAATGTAAAGTTTCTAAAAAATGTAAAGGAATATGCAAAAATCAAATAATATATTCCAAGTGCTGTGAAAAAATATTCCATGTGGGGGATAGGATTTCACCACACAATTCCTGCAAAAAAAAAAATTATGCAGGCTTGATTGCCTAAAAAAATTTCAAACAAATTGCTCCTAAAATAATAGAGATAAAATTAACATGTCTAAAAATAAATTAAGCAGATATGAAAATGATCATACAATCCTGGCAAATTGAGCCTTCAGGTGTCGGTTTGCAAATAACTTTTGCCTCAAAATTGACTATGGCCCAATATAGGTGAATTTATAGTCAATTTTCACTGCATCGATATTCCAAACACAATGGTGAGGTCCACTTTGGCTCTAGATGCTCCCAATAACTATGGATACTCTGGATATAAATCAAGGTTTCCTTAGAGAGGTGAAGCAAGATTGATCTCTAGTGGCTATGAAATGATGCCTCTATGGCTTTGATACGATGTAAGAATTTGCCTTAGAGAAAAATTCACCCAAGACCAAGAAGCACAATAACTAGCACAAAACAAACCAATAGAGTATAATCAAAATAACAATATGATATTCAATTCATTGTATAGTACACTAGAGGTTTTTTTTATATAAAGGCCTCGATGATGCATCTAGAATGTCTAGGAATTAGCAATCTAATAAGCCTCACAACTAAGCACATGTCCACCAGAAATGGGTTATCCTCCATTAAGCACATCAGTTAGTGTGATGATGAGAGTATAAGCCTACAAAGGTGTGTCACGTAAAATGATGTTGTCGACACCATGTACTTAATTAAGAGTGCAAACAACTATGTTGTCAACATGACAACTCAATTGATTATGCAAATTCTAGTGTTTTAGATAGCATGTGCTAAAATAGAGTTGCTTGCTCCTATGTTGTCAACATGATGACTCATATGAGTAAGTAAACTCCTAGGTGTCTAACCTAGGATATAATAAAATAATGCATTTATCGTAAGTAAACTTAAGTAAAGTGTAAATAATAATTACTTACACTAAAAAATTTTAGGAGGTGAAACTAGATCCTAAAATGAGCATTATAAAATGACATTGTTATTATTTTACTCATGAACAAAATTGAGAAATACAAAGTATGGTATGCTTGGTTGATATATACACCTGAAACTCTATCCATAAGTAGTTGTGTTGTTTGTCCATCATTAGAAAAATTGACATTGTCACCACCCCATGAAATTGCATAGTTTTCATTGAAGGCAGAAGATTCTCCCTTTGAGAACAAATGCATAAATAGAAGGAGGAATGAGCTGATATAGTCTGCCATTATTCCTATTCTTAAACTCAAAAATGTCAAGCAATTCTTAATTTCCTTCTATTACTAGATATATGATGAACAACATATTTTTTCTAAGTAACCAAATTCTTCTCTCACTCATTTAAACATATTTAAGACACCAAATTATTGACGAAGTTTTTATAAATAATTGGAGATGAAATATATACAATGGCTCATAATCTTCTGCATATTGGAATCTATTCCATGTTTGATATCATCCACATGACATGAACACCTACAACATATATGATGTTTATTCAAGTACATAAAATATATTCTTTTGGTGGTTGTCAGTCATTTTCTTGAGTATGGACTTTGGAAAAATATAATGGAGAATATAATAGCAAGAAGGATCATGAAATTGTCTTGCTAGCTATGAATTGTACTAGACTTTCCCATTATTTTTAAATTTATATAACTTGTTGAAATGTGTATAAAAAATTGAGAGGTACCATCCCACTAATAATTTGCAGAACTCGAGTCTAACCTCATTTTTAAAAGCTAGAAATAGGTAAACAAATTAAAATTAAATGTCAAAGGAACAAAAAGTTTTATGTATAGAATCCAAATGTCTTAAAATATAATTTGAAAAGAATGAAAACCTTGATATTCTATATATATAAATAAGTGATATCATCATGGGAATACAGAGAGGTATGTTTAGGTATGATCATATTTTAATTATTATATTATATTATGTTATCCTACTTTTATTATTTATAATATGAAATGAAGAGTTATCTTATAGTTTCTTATGATATATACAATTAGAAGATATGTATATAGTTTTGTGATAAGATTGATGATATTTATATTTCTTGATTCATAATTCAACTAGTAATGAAATTGGGTATGATTGGAAGAACAATTATTTCTTGTGCATAAAATTTAGTTTTGAGAAGTCTATAACAAACAAATTTGGAATTATAAAGAAATTTCTCCCAGGAGACATTATACAAAATGTTTTTGTTTAAATTCATGATGAATAGGAAATGTGCATAGGGTGAGGAGTAAATTGATTGTGTTGGGGCATAGGGATCCCAATATGGATTTTAATGATTTGAGGGATCCCCAAGCCAAGTTTGTCTAAACTTGAGCATAAGTAAACCTTCCATCCATATGAAACTAAACATGTACATAGTGGGTAGGGAGTGTGCACAAGGGGAGGAGTAAATCGGTCACGTTGGGGCAAGAGAATGCCAATATGGATTAAAGATCTAAGGGAGCCCTAAGATCAACATGTCCAACCTTGAGGGGCATTAAATCTACAATCCACATCAAAATTAAGCATGTTCCTAGTAGGCAGGGAGGGTGCACAGTGGGAGGAGTAAATTTATCGCATTGGGGTGAGAGAATCCCAATATGGATTAAAAATTTGAGGGAGCCCCAAGCTGAGCATGTCCAACCTTGAGCAACAATAAATCTAACTTCCACTATGGAATGATACACCCTATTTTAGTACTAGCTATAGAAAAATTGTTTAAAATATGCATCATCAAGAACTTTGATCTCTACAAGGAGAAAGGAGCATGACATTCTCTATCAAAGTGGTAAAACATTTCCTTACCTTTTTCTTACCTCAAATTGTAAGCAAGATTATAGCATGTATATTATGTGTCTACATCGTGTCTTCATGCATTAATATGTCTGCTTCATGTCTTCATGTTTTTATTTTTCTACCTTATGTTTGCATCACGAATTCATGCATTAATGTGTCTACTTTGTGTCTTCATTTATATGTTCATGTACATGCTATTATATACTAACATGTTTACCTTTCAAGGGTCTAACACATATGAAGGAAAGAGAATGAATCCAAACTATGAATTAATGAGGATCAAATCAATTGCTTGAAGACAAGCAAATTTGAGGGACAAGGATTGCGATAGCCACTAAAATAATATTTAATAATTATTAAGATAAAAAAAAAGTAATATATATATAATAATTATAAATAAATAATAATACCTTTATTTTAGGTAAAGATAGATAAATAAATAAATAAATACTATTGTAATATATAATGATTAAAGTTATAAATAAGCGAAATGATATAACTAAATAATGTTTGTATTTAATAGATGTTATTGTCATATTTAATCTACCTCATAAACTTAATATTGTTAAATAAACTAAATACTATAATCTAATAGTATTAAACCTTAAAATTTAATAATATCATTTCTTAATATTAATAATATATTATTTAAGTTAGGAGTTATTATATTCTATTTAATACAAAATAGTTGAAATGATATTAATTATATACAAATTAATTGATATTAAGAATATTATATTGATAATAATATATCAATATTTATAATTAATTGAAAAGATGTGTCTCTTCTCATCATATCATATATAAGAGAAGTATTAAACTCGGGAAGAGGGGGAGAAAGAATATTTTAGGGAGCCTAGAATATAAATTAAAGGAAAATAAGAAATTTCTAGAAAAGTGGTCATTACAATTTATTCTATAATAATTGAAGAACAGAACACTAATATTTTTTTGTCAAGTAGACATTGTAATTATATCTACTAGTTCTCTTGCTCACACTAGAAGAATCTATATAAGCTTGTATCAATGAAAATAATTGATTATGATTACTAGATAATAAGGAAAACAAGACTTCTACTCAGTTCTTGGGCTATAGGAAGAAATACAAGAACATGAAATGAGAAGTTTTCCTTAGGTTTTCATGGGCATTGTCATTGTTGAATAGGACCTTTTTCACTACTTTTATTGGAGAAGTGAAGATGATATAGATATGAATGGATTTTTCAAAAAAGGAATTAAAATTTATACAATATCTATTTTTTATTCCATCTTGGAGATTAAATTAAAATGGATCTTATTCAGACACCTTGAAATATAGTTATTTTAAGTTACACCTTTTCTTACCATATAAGTAAAACCTAGACTTCATAAATATTTGTATCTCATACCGATGAGATGGATAAGAACTAATATTGTAATGTATTTCAATGTATTATGCATCAAATTGGTATCAAATCAATGCCCTGGAACTTTGTCACCCTACAACTTTGTCACCCTTGACCTCCTTTTGGCCTCCATGCCCTCTTAGTATTGGAAGGGATGGGTCCCCCCTCCACCTCTCCCACTCCCCCCGACTAGAGCTAGCCCTTGTTTTCCCAAATTTTGATCTAGTTGTGAAATCCTAGAATGATCACATCATTCTTTAGGAGAACGCTTCTCTTCTAATGGAACCTAGTGTTGTTCTTGATGATTGTGCTTGTTTTGGCTCCAAGCCCTTGGGTGGTCCTACGATAACGATGGCCCCAAAGTCAAACTGGTTGGGGGTTATTATTGGATCTAAGATTCTTGTAGATTTTAGGGCTAAACTTGCATTCTCTTTAGGTCCCACAAGACCCTTGATCTCCCTACCTTATTCTGTACTAGACTCATTTTCCTTAGGTTCACCCTATGCCTCATAAGAAAGTTTGTCTCTTTTTGACCCATGATGGATATAGTTAGAAAATGGTGCTTGAAAAAGTGGAAACTTAGGGGCTCTATTTCCATCTCTATAGTGACTAGGGCCCTATTCTTGTTTAGTTTCATTGCTAAAAAGGATAGGGATGCGATCATGGCTAACTCTTCAAACTTTGGTAAAAATCACTTGATGTTGGTGAAACGGAAACTAGATTTTAACCTAGAGGGTGTCCTTTATAGATCTATCCCAATCTAGATCTGCTTACTTGGTCTTCCCTTGAAATTTTGGGATGAGTGTGGTTTTAGATGGATTAGCAACTCCTTTGGGTAGTTCATAAAAATTGATTCAATGACTAGCTCATAGATTAAAATAGGTTTTGCTAGGATCTATGTGAATGTACAAATGAAGAAACCCCGACCAACCACAATGGACCTAAAGTGTAAATGGGGAACCTAGTCACAACCATTGGTGTATGAGAATGCTACTCCTTCCTACCAGAAATGTAATAGCTTTAGCCATCATTTTGTGGATTACCCAATGAGTGAGAAACTTAAGAGCAAGGTCTCATCGCCAGGTGTGGAGGAGGTTGAAAGCTAAAAAATAGCAAAAAGGATTGTTGTACCCAAAACCTAGGGAAACACAGAACTAGGTGGTTCCATAAAACTTAAAGTGAGAGAGCCTCAATCGAATGGAACCCCTTTGCATGTCTGACAGCACAAGAAACCCAATGAAAGAGATGGTTGTTTTGCAAGGTGAGGAGATGAATGTTATTGCTCATTAAGGGGGGAGATTGTGGACATGCAAACCCTAAAGAAGCTTCATCTAGATGAGGGTTTGCTGGACATAGAAATGGTTGCTAAGGGGTATGGGAACTACTACACCCCACCCCTCAATGTGGGGGCTGACCCACCACTTCCTAATGGAACCCTTGTGGTTTCCCTTCCTGGTATTGTAGAAATATTTTCACCTACTTCTAAGGGCCCAAGCCTTGATTTCCTAAGAAATGAAGTAGAATGGATTGTCCGAAAGAGAAATATTAGAGGGGGGAATAAGGTAGACATTGGATCAATTGTGAGGATAGGGAGAACTCTGACTGGGAACATCTATCAAAAGGGAAAAAAAAAGGATATTGCATAGGGGAAATAAAAAACCCTAAAGGAAACCTAGAACCATAAAGATGAAGATCATATCCTAGAATGTGAGAGGGCTAAATAGCTCCAAGAAGTAGTATGAAATCAAACAGAAGACCATTGAACTTAACATTGATATGATTCTTTTGTAGGAAGTGAAAATGACAATGCAAGTCTTTGTGAGAGTGGTTAATTTTATGTGGCCAGGCACTAAATATACCTATAATGATGCCAATGGAGATTTTGGTGGCATTTCTATGATGTAGAATCTTGATAGGGCTATGAGCGTGGATATTTCTATTAGCACTCATTTTGTTTCCACAAATTTCACCACCCAATCTGGCAATTGAACTAATTTTTAATTTCTATACCCACAAAAATCATAATGGTAGGCTTGGTATTTGGAATTAGGCTACCAATGTGGTTGATTCCATGAGACAAGGAAATTTTTTATGTATGGGAGATTTTAACACCCTATTGTACCCTTTAGAGAAATTGAGGGGATTGGAGGATTTTTTGCAAAGCATTCAAGACTTGGAGGATTTTTTGATAAGAAATAATTTGATCAATATTGATATCCAGGGTTCAACTTTTACATGGTCTAATAATAGATTGGGGAAAAACTTGATTCAAGTTAGGCTAGACATGGCTCTAGTCTCCTCTAGATGGGACATTCTCCAACATACCCCCCTTAAGGTGTATCCAAGGACCATTTCAGATCATTCAATGTTGCTTCTCTCCTAGACACAAAAGGATACTAGATAGAGGCCTTTTATGTATGAGATCATGTGGAAATCACATAATTAATTCAAATACTATATTACACAGTGGTGGAAGGATCTAGTGGAAGGAGCAAACATGTTCTATAGTGCCAGGAAATTGGACAAAATTAGAAAGGAGGTGGAATCTTGGAGAAAATATTTGTTTGGGATTTTATCCAAGGAAAAGAAGGCTAGTGAAAAAATATAGAATCTCTTCAAATGCAACTTACACATAGAAATGCATAGATTGACCAGTAGCAGGAGGAGAGGCAGTATAGAGATGAATGGAAAACCCTCCAAAATAGGGAGGAAGTCTACTAGAAACAAAGATATAGGGTCTAATGATTGAAGGAGGGAGACAAAAACATAATATTTTTCTATATATTAGCCTCGAGAAGAAAAAAGAGAAACACTATCAATAATTTGCAAGATGATAATGACCACAAGGTCACTAAAATGGAATAGATAGAGGATAAAGTCAATTTCTATTTCTAGGAAATATACAACCCCTATGGCCCAAGTTAATAGTAACATTCAAAGTGATATCCTAAATTTGTTTCAACCAATGATTAATGATCAGATGAATGAGAAGATGATGTGCAAGGTCAAAGAAGAGGAAATCAAAATGACTATCTTCAGTATGGATCAATATAAAGCCCCTAGTCCTGATGGGTTTCTTCCTACTTTCTTCCAAGAATTCTTGGACATTGTCAAGTACGATGTTATCCACGTTGCTCATGACTTTTTTAGGATTAGAAGGTTACTAAAGGAACTTAACTAGACCTTCATTGTTCTCATTCCTAAGATAGAAGACCCTTAGAGACTGGAAGACTTCAAACCCATCAACCTTTGTATCACTGTTTATGAGGTTCTTGCTAAGGTTATTGCAAATCGCATCAAGAGTCTTCTAGAAAAAATCATTAACCCCTTTAATAATGGCTTCATGCCTGGGAGAAATTTTTTTATTGCAATTATAACCACCCATGAGGTAATAGGCATGACACTTAAACTAGAGATTTCCAAAGCTTATGATAAGGATAGGTGTGATTTCCTCTTTTCTATTCTCACCAAACTTTTCTTTAATGAGAAGGTTAATAGAATTATAATAAATGATCTTACCATTGTTACTTTCTTGATGATCATTAATGAAGCCCCTAGCAATTTATTTTCTTCCTCCCAAGACCTTTTCCAAGGTGACCCCTTATCTCCCTACCTTTTTATTATTGTAGAGGAAGTCATAAGTAGAAATTTAGTTTCTTTGACTAACTCTGATAGAATAGAGAGCATTAAAATTGTTTCCTGGTGCCCCCCACAAATCATACACCATTTTTTTGATGATACCTTCTTATTCAACATCTCCTCCAGTAATGAAGCCAGAGAATGGAAAGACACCCTGAATCAATATTTGCTAGTCTCTTGTCAATGCATAAATTACTAGAAAAAAAAATATTTTTCTTTAACACCATTACTAATTTGAGGGAAAAAGTGATAGGTATTGTTGGCTTCTAGGAGGCATCCCTCCCTAATACTTATCTTGGTCTACCACTTATAATAAAGGAAGTCTCCAATTAGTTTTGGAATGGTCTAGTTGAACACTTCCAAAAAGGGTTGGTAGGCTAGAAGGGGAAAATCTTGAATAATGTTGGGAAACTCCACCTTCTCTGCACCTCCCTATAGAGCATCTTGTAATGAACCAAATTTCTACCCTTGCTCTTTTTCATTAAAATCTTTGGATGTTGATACTCCAATTCAAATATTGATTTTTCTTTTCTCGATAATGATGTTCCATGCCTATGAGACATTTGGAGACCATGTATAAATAGGTCATCAGGACCTCTAGAAAGTCACACCCTATAGACAAATTTGATTATATTATTATTCATTAGGGCATGTTTAGTTGGTTAGAAAAATATTTAGTGTTGATTATGGATTATTTATAAATATATATATATATATATATATATATATATATATATATATTCGTGAGATGATTGTGTGCAAATACCTGGCCTCTGCTAGGGCCCTTGTGCTCTAGCCCCTGCAACACTTTGGCCCGTGTATGGGTGGATCAACTGTCGTTTCTTCACTAGTCTGCCTTTTTTGGCTGGTGCTGGTGGATAGGGTGGTTGGGTTTCTCTAGCCCATGATAGATTTTGGCATTTTAAAAAACTTTGTTGCAATTCATTTTCAGTGGGGGTTGTGGTGGGTCAAGTCAGTGGGGCCTATGCCCCATTCCCTCCTCACTTTTGCTAAGTCCTAGTTCGGTTCTAAATCAAGGATTGAGTTATGCCCTCCTCCTAGCTTCCTATTGGTGATGCGATGATGGGGGAGCCTTCATCTTTATTCCATGTCAATATCAAGGATTTAAATGGTAAGCCTCAAATGGGGGATGGCATATCCTCTTCGAGAGAGGTGTTTTGATTAAAGAAAGTGAATGGATGTCTATATAAAGCCAAGGATCGACCAATTTTGATTATACAACTTGAGAAAGTCTTAGAAGATGTTGAATAATAGAGCAATCATGCCCTTATTTGTATGTTTTTGGATCTTCACCTTTCCTTTCCTGTAATGGAATCTAGGCTCACCGAATGTGGAACCTAGAAGAAGATATGGAGATTTTGTTAGTAGCCAATAACTACTTTATGTTCATCTTTTCAAGCATGACAAATAGGAATAAGGCATTTGAAGGGGGCCCTTACTTCTTTAATCAGGTGGGGCTTTTCATCAAGCCCTAGCATGTGGGTTTTAACTCTACTGAGGAAATCCCCTCACAAGTTTCGCTGTGGGTTCACTTATCGAGGCTACCTTTAGAATTCTAGAGAGAAGATATTTTGCACTCAATCTCGCTACTTCTTGGGAAACCTGTGGGCTCAGCTACATAGATGCAAGATTGTAAGGTAATTTCTTTTGCCCGTATTTTTATAGAAGTTGATTTAAACAATCTTTTGTTAGATTCTATGTGATGAAGGGCCACACTACCCTTACCAACTCATAACCAAGAATGCAACAATATGGAGGCAAGAGAGATAAAATGCTTCCCAAGAAATTTTATTATACTTGAAAATCCTTACAACACCCACAAGATAATATCATAGATATGACTTCTTCAAAAAGAAGTTTAAAATTCTTCAACATAAGAGAAATCCCAAATAAGACTCTTCACACCAAGAGCTTCACCAAGAACTTCTACTTGAAGAGCTACACCTTTAGAGCTTTCACACCTTGAAGTCTTCACACCTTCCAGCTTGATTAGAAATGCTCATATGCATTTATTAAATAGGCACTTACCACCTAATGCATGATTTATCCACAACCTTCTAGAATTCTACCTACACAATATCCACAACCTTCTATAACTTCCATAACCTTCTACAATATCCACAACTTTCTACAATATCCATAACTTTCTAGAATTCCACCAATCACACCTCAATAAATGGAATGACAACCATTTTTATTTTATTTTTCTAATTTATGCCACCTATGCACCTGAAAAATAGAAATTTCTCTTTTCTCCCTTGTTTTCCATTTTCTATTTTTAAAATTATTTCTCCTCTAATTTTGTCACTTTCTCTCTCCTCCACTATTTTTTTAATTTTTTTTTTTAATTTTAAAATTTTGCATTCAACATGCCCCCCCTTTATTTTGGATGCAAGATGCTCCTATATCAAACTCCCTAGGTCCAAAAAGATGTTCTAATAACTGGAAGAACATCTTTTAGGATTAAGCACATAAATCCCAAACTAGTTCTTCACATATATGTCCTCCAAATCTTCAACTTGCACACTCTTTCCCTTGTTTTTCTTCTTCTCCTTCACATCCACAATAGGTGTTCCATAGGTCTGCTTCCCATGCTGATTTCCAATCTTCTCAAAATTTGCCAACTCAACTCGACTGCCAATACTCAAGTTTCTCCTACCAAGTGCTTCATTTTGCAAAGAAATCAAGGAAAACTTCCTACCACCTTTCTCAATAGTAAACACATTCCTAATACAATCATGCATAGCCTTCCAATCATATTTCCAAGGTCTACCAAGTAACACATGAGAACTGTTCATATCCACAATATCACATAATACTTGATCCTTATACTACCTAATCTAAAAATCAACAAGGCATTGCTCCCTCACTTCCAAAGCATGCTCACCTTGCAACCAGCCAATCCTATAAGGATGAGGATGTCTCAATCTCTTCAAACCAAATTTTTGAACCATCTCCTCAGCAACAAGGTTATTAGTACTACCACCATCTATAATCACCTTGCAGATTTTCTCACCAAACTTACAACAAGTTTTGAACAAACTAGTCCTTTGACAAGAATCTAATGTCTTCTTACCCATCAGTACTCGTCGAGCCAAAAAACTTTCTCCTTCCTCGGGCTGACTTTCCTGGGCTTCAACCTCATTCACAATAGTAGCTATCCTACTAGTAAAACATTCAAAAGATCCATGCCCTTCTTGACTACACTTGAAACAATTACCTCTAAATACACCTCCACTTGTCCTTCTTCTTTGTTCAATAGGTTTTGGTTCACCTTCTACTTTTGGTTTAGCTTGTATCGAACTATCTTGCTTCTCTTTCTCTTAGGAACTACCTTGATTCTTCCTCTTTAGCCTCTCCTCTACTCTCAAAGCATACTGATAAGCGTCCTTAACTAAGGAAATATTCAGCATACCAACCTCATCTTGAATATTGAATCTCAAACCATTAATATAACATGCTACCTTCTCCTTTGATAATTCTTTATGGCCAGACTGAATAATACACTTGTAGAACTCCTCAGTGTAATCCTTCATAGTCATATCCTTCTATTTCAGATTCTGCAACCTCTTAAACAATTCAAGTTCATAATCAGTAGGAATGAACTTATCCTTCAACTTAGTCACCATCAATTTCCATCTAGTGATCTTCATTTCACCTTCCTCTTCTATGTCTCTTTGCAGTTCCTTCCACCAAAGAGCAACATATCCCTTCAACTTAGTTTGTGCCAACCTTACTCTTAGTGGATCTTCAATACCCTCAAGCTCAAAGTAGTCCTCTAATTCACCAATTCAATCAATCAGGTCTTTAGGATTCAAAATACCTAAAAAATTAGAAACCTCCATCTTATGCTTCAACTTCAATTGAGATCCAGGTTGAGCAAATTGACTAGCCCTAATTCCACTAAGTCTCTCCTCATGTTCACTTCTATCCTCACAAGAAGCTTCAAAGTCTTCAGCAACTTCATCACAACTACCTTTAGTACCCACATGCCTAGGTACACCACCTAAAGCACTTACAATTTTAGCAATCATGTCACTCTTCATCAATGCAATATCTAATTTGAGCTCTACTCTTATCTTCTCTAAGATCCTTTCTTCCATAACTTCACTAAGGTCATTATTTTCCTTAGGGTCCAATTTTCTTGGAGGAATCTTCCAAAAAAATTAGCAAACCCTAAGCAACAAATCCACCAATCTAAAAGATCAATCAACCACAAGATCAACCTTCTTTGCAAGTTCTGGTGTAAACTACTTCACATTCAGCGATCTATCCACACACTCAGGAACTCCTGCTCTGATACCACTTGATGGAGGGGCACACCACCCTAGCAACTCATAACCAAGAATACAACAATATGGAGGCAAGAGAGATAAAATTCTTCCCAAGAAATTTTATTGTACTTGAAAATCCTTATAACACCCAAAAGATGATATCATAGATATGACTTCTTCAAAAAGAAGTTTACAAATTCTTTAACATAAGAGAAATCCCAAATAAGAGTCTTCACACCAAAAGCTTCACCAAGAACTTCTACTTGAAGAGATACACCTTTAGAGCTTTCATGCATTGAAGTCTTCACACCTTCCAACTTGATTAGAAATGCTCATATGTATTGTTTAAATAGGCACTTACCACCTTTAGAGCTTTCATGCATTGAAGTCTTCACACCTTCCAACTTGATTAGAAATGCTCATATGTATTGTTTAAATAGGCACTTACCACCTAATACATGATTTATCCACAACCTTCTAGAATTCTACCTACACAATATCCACAACCTTCTACAACTTCCATAACCTTCTACAATATCCACAACTTTCTACAATATCCATAACTTTCTAGAATTCCACTAAGCACACCTTGATAAATGGAATGACAACCATTTTTATTTTATTTTTCTACTTTATGCCACCTATGCACCTTGAAAATAGAAATTTCTCTTTTCTCCATTTTTTTCCATTTTCTATTTTTTAATTATTTCTCCTCTAGTTTGGTCACTTTCTCTGTCCTCCACAATTTTTTATATTTTATTTTTTAAATTTAAATTTTAAATTTTACATTCAACATGCCCCCCCTTTATTTTTGATGCAAGATGCTCCTGCATCACTATGGAAATTGCATGGGATCATGTTCTTGGATCCAACAACTGGATTATGAGACCCTATCATTCAGATGTAGAATATGCCATGAATATGGGCATTTATACCGCAACTATCCCAGGAACAAGTCCCCCACCTTGGCTACTCCTGGAACCCCTAGGGAGGACAAGGGGAAGGCTACTTCATCTAAGGGACCTATTGATAGTGAGGGATTTACTAACTCAAGTCTCGTAACAAAGGTAAAGGAAAGAAGAGAACCTGGAGAGACAGGCAGACTGATGACACCTTTAATAGATTTGAGGCTCTTGGAGATTTTTCTCAAGAGGAATGTACCCCAGTTGAGCTTCTTACTAAGGTCAATGGGTAGCAAGAAATTCTAGTTGGGGATATACAGAGTGAGAGTCATATTCTATCTATAGGGGAGAAACAAGCTGGGTAGCTAGACATTGACTTGCCTCCTCTAGTGCAGGATATTGGAGATATTGGTGAATCACAAGGATAGATGGATCCTATATTAGTCGGTCCTATCCCCAATAAGCCAAAGGGGACACCTAATTCTACAAAAGGTAATAAGGTTACTCTTGTATTAGGCATACAATAGAAATCCTTTAAAAAGGGGTCTTTGGATAAATTGACAAAGAGTGGTAGGAAGACCGATCAAGAGAAGGTGAAGATAATGGATGAAAATTTGGTTGAGTCTGGGTCTATGAAACCCATTGATTCTCATTTCTCTCACCCCTATAAATGATTGTATTGTAATGGAATGTAAGGGACTGATTGAACAACATTCCCAGAGAAAAGGTTGTTCACAGATTAATTGAGCCTCACTCTTCGGATGTGATCTTTATTCAAGAAACTAAGCTTTCAATGGAGGGATTGGCTAACTGTGCCTCGTGGATTTTGCCTCAAGGCTCTTAGTAGGGAGTTGGTGCCTTGAACATTTCAGGAGGGGTGGCTTGCTTCTAGAACCTTAGAAATGTTGCCCCTTTATGGTGGATCTCTAGTTAGTTCTCCATCTCTTTGGTTGCTTCTAGCTTTGAAACTAGAGAAATGTGTCTCTTATCTAATATATATGTTCCTACTAATTTTTTAGGTAAATAAAATTTATGGGCTCATATTAGATTCATTTGGTCCCTGGACCCTTTTCTTCCATGGATTTTGTTACTAGTTTGGAGGAAAATTTGGGTGGGCTAGCCATGCTCAACCCATCTTCAAAAATGCTCAGGGATATGATTGGCTCTTTGAATCTCATTGATGTGAAGACATCCAATGGTGTCTTACATGGAATAATTAGATATTTAGAGGAGAGGCTATCTTAGAAAGGCTTGACATATTTTTGGTTTCCTACTATTGGATGAACAATAGGTGGATTACCAATTCTGAAATTATAGATTGGAGGGGCTCTAACCACTAGCCCATTAAGGTCTCCATCACCTCATAGAGTGTCACCAGATGACCCTCCTTCAAATTTTAGTTAATGTGACGCAAAGACCTATATTTGCCTAACCTTATGGTGGGTTGATGGTATGAGGGGAAGCTTGCCCATGGAATGAGTATGTACACTTTTAGTAAGAGGCTCCAACATGTGAAGTACAAGCTTAAGAGATGGAATAAAAATCATTTTGGGAATTTCCATATTCAAAAGGTAGCTTCTTAAACCAAGCTGGATATTATTACTCATTAGATTAGAGATTAGGGGATGACATTTGATTTGAGTAAAGTTGAGATCTTGGCTCTAATGGAATTGGAGGAATGGGAGCTTCAGGAGGAGATTTTTTGGAAGAAAAAATCTCATGTTGATTGGTTATAGGAAGGGGATAGGAACACTGTGTTCTTCCACAACTTGGTGAAGGCTTGAAGATAGGGTAATTCTATCTCCTCTCTTGTCTCATCTAATGGTGACTAGATCTCATCCTATGGAGAAATCTCTAGAGAAGTTGTCAGTTACTTTTCTAATCTTTTTACTAGGTAAGCCCTTCCTACTGGGATTGAGGAGCATGCCATTTTGGACTGTATTCCCCACTTAGTTTTTGGTGAGATGAATGAGGCCCTGTTATGCCCCACCCTATTACCAAAGGTCGAGAAAGTTGTTTTTAATATGAAAAAAAGCAGGGCCCTTGGTCTAGACGGCTTTCAGATTGAATTTTTCTAGGAGTTCTAGGAAATAATAAAGTTTGATCTCCTTGAAGTGGTTTAGGAATCTAATGGAAATAAATAGATGCTGAAGTCTTTGAATTCTACTTTCTTGGCTCTTATTCCTAAGAAGGAAGAGGCTAATAGGTTGGATCGATTCAAGCCTATACCATTATGGAATGTTGTCTATAAGATTATTACCAAACTTGTTACTAAGAGACTCAAACCACTCCTTGGTTCTTTGATCTCTACTGAATAGGGTGGTTTTGTTGAAGGTAGACAAATTTTGGATGGGGTTTCAATTGCAATGGAGGTGATCCACTCTATGCCGACATCCAAGGAGAAAGATATGTTTATTAAACTTGACATGGCTAAAGCTTATGATTGGGTGACCTGGGAGTTCTTAAAGAAAATTATTTTGGTTTTTTGTTTCGATGAGGAGTGGGTAAATTGGGTTCTAAGTTGTGTGACCTCTCCCTCCTTCTCAGTTCTCATTAATGGGGAACCATTTGATTTGTTTGGGGCTTCTCGAGGACTTCGGCAATGGGATCCTTTATCTCCCTATTTATTCATCATCATGGTGGAGGGTCTTGGAAGATTTTTAAAATCTCAGGTGAGGTAGGGTCTTATCCAAGGTTGGAGTTGGATTATCAATCATCCCTCTTACTCCCATCTACAATTCATGGATGACATTGGGTTAATGAGCATGGCTAGAATCAGTGAGGCTATGAATTTCAAGTGAGCTTTGGATACCTATTTGAAAGCTTTAGGGAAGTGTATTAATGATGATAAGTCATCTATTTATTTCTTTAACGGTCATCATCTTATTCAAAATAGGATTGCAAGGTTTTTTAGATTTCAATTTGGATCTCTTCCTTTGATGTACCTTGGGGTTCCTTTACTCTTGGGTTCTTAGCAAAGAGATTACTGGCAGGGAATTTTGGACAAATTTCAAAGTAAGGTTAGTCACTAGACTTACAGATGGTTATCTTTAGCTAGGAGAGTGTTTATCCTTAAGACTATGGTTTAATCTCTCCCAATTTATGGATGTTGTGTTCAGGTTCCCTCTTCCAACTTTGTGAGGGATTTTGATGCTTTATCTAGGCAATTACTTTTGTCTAGCAGCCTTCTTTCCTTGAAATATAGCTTCATTAAGTGGTATTCTATGTGTAGGCTAAAGCATGCTAGGTGCCTTGGATTTAGGTTAATGGCTCTTGTTGTCATGGATTTTCCTACCAAGTTGTACTAGAGATGGTGTAAATGTTAGGATCAAGATTGGGCCAAGATTCTTGTCCACAAGTATTTTTTGAGTGCTAATTATCTTGAGATTCTAAGACTTACTCTGGCAAGTAAAGTTTCTTAGGTTTGGGACACTCTTAAGAAGGGCACCCAACTTATCAAGGAGGGCCTCTTCTAGATTTGTAACAGTGGTTCTAATGCCCTCTTTTGGTAGGACTCTTGGGATGGCCATCCTCCCATTCTTTCTAGCTTTCCCTAGCTTCAGACTCTTTGCCACATTTTTACTAATGCTAGATGGGTTACTGTGGAGCACTTTAAGATAGTCAAGCATTTATGCCAAG